>JAWDJE010000008.1:32259599-32859599 GCA_035047345.1 Bradypodion ventrale | reverse complement strand
TCAAAGCAGCATTTCCGTGCATTAAAATTTATGTCCCATCAAATGTACAAAATTAAGATTTAGTAAATGGCCAAGATAAACCTATTAAAGCAGCCCACTTCTGGTCAAAAACATTCTATTTTGAGATTTTAATTTATTTTGAATTTTAACTCTATTTCATGTATGTCCATAATTACATTTTTTCAGATCCATCTGTAACTTTAAATGGTTCTGACATGAATAAAAGAAAGCATGCCTCCTCACAGGTACACAGAGATGTGGCTATGAAACAATGCTACACATGCTCAGAAATCTCCCCATCTTTATCATTATCCCACATACATGTTAGAGGTTGCCCTTGCTCGAAAGCCAGTTGTATCCGATTCTAGGGTTCAGTGATCATCTCTGTTTATAGCCAGAGAGCTAGCGGTGTCTGTGTCTGCAGATGTTTCCGAGTACCTGTGGCAGGCATGACTAGACACTGGCGTGCAGGGAACACTGTTTACCTTGTTACAGTGGCTCAATAAAGAAACTCTTCAAAACTATCACCAGAAAAGGATACCAGAGCAAGTTTCCACGAATCTTCTTTACGTTTCTGCAACAGACGTAAGAAAAATGTCCATGTTAGAGTCAAGACAACAAGAATAACAGAAGAAAGCAGTTTTGGCTGGATATCAGGGGGAAATGTCTTTCAGCTCCAGCACCGATTTCACGTTCCTAAAAGTTAAAATGTGCCCATGCGTGCATGAGTTTCAGTGGGGGTGAGATAGGGACCCTGGGGGTGCAGTGGTTAAACTGCTGCACTGCAGCCAAAACACTGCGAGTTCAATCCTAACCAGGGATCAAGGTTGACTCAGCCTTCCATCAGTCCCAGGTCGGTAAAAAGAGTTCCCAGCATGTTTGGGGCAAAAATGTAGTAATTGCTATTGCCCAAGACGAAAGGGGTGTGTGACAAAGATGGGAGCCTATTCCAGTTTAAAACTCCTTATTTCTTCTTCTTTAAGTGCTATATCCAATTCCGAATATTGGCTCTCATCATGGTGCTCAGCCATGAAGATTGTTCTGGGAAAAATATGATGCTGTGGCCTTCCATTTGCTTTCCACATCGCAGTGTGACACCCGTACCACTGATCCAGTCCCACGAGTTGCTTTCTGTCCTGAGCCCTTTTGGCACGCAAAGTCCATCACCCTTCCTTGTGGACTTTTCCCCCCAAGGCTTTTCCTCAGGTTAGTTAACTGCTGCCTGATGATTGACGGCAATTCTGGTCTACTCAATTACCATAGCAAGATAACCTGACCAGACTGGTACTGTCAAAAATTAAGCCTTAAAAGATAGGGACATTAACTCTTTTAAAAGGGGAGAGAAATTACCTACAAAATCTATGAAGGCACCAATGGATGGGGTTTTTGAGAAGGGAATGGAAGTCCAGAAGGCAAAACTAAAACCCCAGGAGAATGGGAACAGATTCAGTCTCATAGGTTAAGGATGTTAAACATGACTTTGTAAATCTTTCTTTCCTCTTGCCTGAAAGGGGTAAATTTTAGCTAGAAGCTCCCTGACAAGAGTGAAAACCAAATTCTCCTCTAACATCCTTTGAATAGTTCTCCATCAATGGTCAATATTTTTAACACCACCACCACCCTGCTATGTTAGGGACTGAATCCTGTTTGAGCAAAATGGCACATTATTTTTATGACCCAACTACCCAACTATTCCTACTCACATAATAGTTTTCTTTCTGGCCAGAGTAAACCTCTTTTCCTCACAGGTTTTTTTTTTTTTTGGATGTACAGATCTACCCCTAACCATGAGCGTTTCTGCTCTTTTGGATCTCTTGATGCCTCAAACCTACACTAGATGCCAAAATATACCAACTTGTTGATATCACTCCACCTAAGATAAGGAGAGAAAGTAGTGCAGGCCTTGAGAGAACTAAGAAAGAGAATGAGCCTCAAATCCACCAACTCAGATACAGGAAGAGCTTTATGGCAAGAACAGACATTCCTGAGAGTACGCAAGAGCAAAAACAAATTAGAAGATGGCGGAAGGAGCTCACTGGACAAGGAATAACATTAAATGAGGATATGGCTGAGAAACTCTACCTCCCCTATGTCACCTGGAGGACCCTGAAGATGTTGAGGGTTGGAGTCCATAAATGCACGACCAACATGCTCAAGTAGGGTATGGTCAACTCTGGTTGGAATGACTAGGTACATTTTGTTAATTTTTTCTTTGCCTCCTTTTATGCCCACAAAGGTTTAATAATAATAGTAATAGTAATAGTAATAGTAGTAATAGTAGTAGTAGTAGTAGTAGTAGTAGTAATAATAATAATAATAATAATAATAATAATAATAATAATAATAATAATAATAATAATAATAATAATAATAATAATAATAATAATAATAATAATAATACTATTCTTACCGCTGGTGATGAACATGGTGGATGACGTAGCTCCAGATTTCAGCACACTGACCTGAGCACATTCTGGGAGAGAAAGAGAGCAGAGAATCCATCACGCTGAATGGAAGACACTGCTTCACATAGCCTTGTAACGGCACCTTGTAAAGATAGGTTGGGAAAAACTGCAGCAATTATTGGCAACGGCACCATCAGGATGCAGGTCAACTCACCACCAACAATGCTGAGCTAGTATGTCTTGCAATGCAGTTTACTACTCCATCGTCCCTATTAGATGCCATCCACAGCCCACTGAATATACAGTAAAACCCCTACTTACGTAAAAATGTCCGTTCCGTAGGCTTTTGCTTAAAGCGGGTTTTTTATGTAACTTGAAGCAAAAACATAGGAAAATTATTTTTTAACATAACTCGAAGCAAACACATAGAAAAATGATATTTTTATGTAAATCGAAGCAAACCCATAGGAAAATGAATTTTTACATACAGTAACTCAAAGCCAAACCATAGGAAATCGTGCAAATCGGGACATGGTTTTAGCACAAAATCATTATGTAAGTCGAATTTTATGTAACTTGAGGCATATGTAAGCCGGGGTTTTACTGTATTCCCAGTCCCCAAAGGTGAGGATTTCTTTCGTGGGATTTTTCCTTTAAAAAACTGAACCTAAGTACAGTACTGTAATGCCTTTCAAGGCTTAGTGGTTAAGACACTGACAAAGTGGACTTGGTCCACAAAAGCTCACACTTGAATACAGGAATGGGTCTTTAAAGTGTCACATTTTTGTACTTTTGTTCACTCTCTGATATGCTTGCACAGACTAAAAGTTGCCAATTCCTAATTACACTGCATCACAAAAAATGTGCATTGATCACATGGGGGGATGGGGGGTAATGTTTGCCACAAATCTAGCAAACAGTCTGGTTTATTAACACAGCTGCGCTTACTCCTCTTTAGCTCATTATGGCCCAGCTGTACTTATCCAATAAGATGGAGAGACAAGCCCTTGGCCCAGCTCGCCTTATCTATTTCTGACGTCAGCTCACCGACTTGCCCAGCCACTGCTGGAACGTGCACGCCGCCAGGGGACGTGATTCAGCAGAGGCGGCAGCAGGCATAGTGGTAGCTGCAACTGTTCTAATGATCCCATGTAAAAATACATTACCCAATTACTATTTGAACAGCTATAGCACGGCTTAAAATCTGTATGCGTGAGAGATAGGAAAATTCAGCACACTCTATACCCGTGATGGCGAATCTTGGCACCCCAGATGTTCTTGGACTTCAATTCCCAGAAGCCCAAGCCCCCCCCCCCCCCGTGAATCCACACGGATGGCTTTGCTGCGATTCAGCCGGCCCGCGCCCCCCTGTCGCTCCCGGAAGCGGAAGTAAAACGCGCCCATACGGGCGCGTTTTACTTCCGCTTCCGGGAGCGACTAGGGCGGCTCGGGCCGGCTGAATCGCAGCAAACCCATTCATGTGGATTCACAGGGGCTTCTGGGAACTTGAAGTCCAAGAACAACTGGGGTGCCAAGGCTCGCCATCACGGCTCTATAGTATGCAAACCACATGTTATTCCCAGTAGTAAGATCGTTGTTGTGCAGTGTTACATAGTTACTCTGCAAAAGGCAGGAAACAACCTGCTCCTAAACTAAGGGCAACTGCGACGTTACAGCCCAAAGCACTCTGCACATGGCCAGAGGTCCTCTCGGCGTCGGTTATGCAAAGTAAGGGAGAGGAGGGGGGGGCGTCGGTTCTCTCTCACCCACCGGCGGGCGGCGCTTTCGGAGGGGATTTTGCTGGGGGGCAGCTTCATCTCCTCGGCAGCCCAGCGCCGGAGCTCCTGGGCCAGCGACGCGCCATCTCTCCGCTCCATCTTTCCCCCCAAACGCGACTTTCAGTTCCCTTCCCTGGCGGGAGCTTCAAAAATCGAACGACGCAGGCGCTCAGGCCCCGCCCCGCCGCAAGGCACGCCGGGAGAGGTAGTTCCTCCGCCCTGAGAGATTGAGGCGTCGGTTCGCAAAGCCTCCTGGGATTTGTAGTTTGCTTTTTATAGAGCGATAGCAGTTAAAGGTAAAGGTTTCCCTTTGCTCTGGAAGGCAGTCGTATCCGACTCTAGGGCTCAGTGCTCGTCTCTGTTTCAAAGCCGAAGAGAGTCTGCTTCTGCAAGGCGTTTCCGTGCTCATGTGGCAGGCACGATTACATGCTTACCTTTCCCGCTGAAGCGGTACCTGTTTATCTACTTGCAATTTTCTTGCTTCCGAACTGGCTGGGAGCCATGTCCACGGAAACGTCTGCAACCGCAAACAGCGCTGGGCTGGCTCTTGGGCTGTAAACAGAGATGAGCACTGAACCCTAGAGTTGGATACGGCTGGCTTTCGAGCAAGGGCGACTTACCTTTACCTCTACTAGGGAGGGAACGAAAGAAAAGTTAAAAAGGTCGAGGAGCGGAGTTTTATTTTTGGGTGTTTAAATATTTCTACCAAACTTTTTCTACCTAAAACCAAGTGGTAGGATTATAATCCCTATCATTCCGTCTGCTATTATATTATATTATATTATACTAGCAGATTTTACCCGGCGCTGCCGGGCAGTTTTAAATTGTGTTGGAAGGTTTTTGTTTTGTTAATGTTTGTACAAATGAGGTTAGTCTGTAATTGTGATTTTTAAAATGTTTATTTATACACACGGGCTGTTATAAACTGTGATCAGCTTTTTTGGGTTTGTTTTTGTGGATTAAAAAAAGAGGAAAGGATGATTTAATTTTTTACAGTTATTTTATTTAACCAAATAATGTTTTAGCATGTGAATTTTTTTAATAGTTGTACCTTGGATAATAATTTTAAAAATGTGAAAGTACATGTGCCTTGGCCCTCCCTTGAAAGCGAAACACTTACTCGGAAAGTAAAGGCAACTGCCGGAGCGCCGTTCGCTGCCTTTCCTTTGCGGAGGAATTGTTTCGCTTTCAAGGGGGGGAAGGCCGGTGGGTGTTTGCATGGCTGTGAGGCGCTGCATCCGCCTGCGGCGGACTTGCCCTCACGTTGTGTTTTTTATTTTTATTTTTTGCGCAGCGGCCTTCTCAGCGTTCTGCATGCTCATGGCGCGCAGGACTCTGGGGCTTGTAGTTATGGATTTGTGCGTTCCTTTTGTGCGGCGGGTTTTTTCCTGCGGCTCCATTTTGATTGGCCGCGGCGTGTTTCCGAACGTTCCTTTTGCTTGCACCTCTCAGCCTGATTGGCTGTGGCGTGGCGTGGCGCATAGGATGTTGGGAAGTGAAGTCCTTTTTCTTTGTTTGCGTTCGGGGGGCTCCTGCCCCACTGGCGCAAAATTCAACCCGACAGTTACCTGCGAACCCAGTTCGGGTGAGTGAATGCTCGGTACAGGCTAGTAGGGCCGGGTGCAGGATCCTTTGTCACATTCCAACGGTTAACACACAGATTTATAGGTATAAATTATATTTGGACAGCAAAGAGAACAAATAGGTCAATTTTTGAAGAAATCAACACTGACTGCTCATTAGAAGGGCAAATAGTAAAGATGAAGCTTAAGTACTTTGGGCTTCAAATGAGAAGGGAGGATTCACTTGAGAAGGCCTTGATGCTGGGAAAGGTGGAGGGCAAAAGAAGAAGGGGGAGGCCAAAGATGAGATGGCTAGATGGTATTGTAGACACAATGGGCACAGAGCTAGGCGGGCTGAGGAGGATTTTGGAGGACAGAGGTACCTGGAGGGCAATGGTCCATGGGGTCGCAAAGGGTCGGAATCGACTGTGCAACTGAACAACAACAATGTTATAATCAAATCAAAACAAAAGCGTTGTAGCACTTTGAAGACATTATCAAATTTAAAAAAGACTAACAGTCTTCAAAGTGCTACAGCATTGTTTTGGTTTGTTTATTCTCTGATAGGCTTGAAACACAGACTAACACAGCTAATATTCTAGAAAAATCTATTTTATTCTATTGGAAATTGGAACTGACAGGGATTGAATTTATGATCTTCGATGCATCAAATGCGTAGCCAGGATTTAGTCTTCATAGTAGCTCACAAATGACAGGGACAAGGATAAATGTATCATTGCTACATGATGATACATTTATATTTATTACATACGTGTAATTATTATTTTAAGTAATTAAATAATTGTTACATTTATGTAATAATATAAAAATAAATATCATTATGTAATATTAAATGTAGCTAGATATGAATGTGCACATAGATAGGCATAGACAGATCCCCCCATGCTATGCAGCATTTTGTTGTTGTTGTTGTTCAGTCTCATAGTCGATTCCAACCCTTTGCGACCCTATGGGCCATTGTCCTCCAGGCAACTCTGTCCTCCACCGTCCTCCTCAGCCTGCATTGTGTCTACAATACCATCTAGCCATCTCATCTTTGGTCGCCCTCTTTTTCTTTTGCCCTCCACCTTTCCCAGCACCAAGGCCTTCTCAAGTGAATCCTCCCTTCTCATTTGATAACCAAAGTGTTGTGTTCTAAGGGTTTACCTTCCACATGGATTACAATGTATCTGAACCAATGTAACCTTGCCGATAGCAACAATGTAACCTTCAGCTGTATCATATGAACCCTGCATGAGGACGCGAGCTAATGACCACCAACTGGCAGCAGCGAGCGTCCAAGCTCTATTGGTCAGAACTCATCAAAGGCAACAGCGCGGGAAGCTTTCCCGCCACCACCTACACCTGGACAAGAAGGGCGTGACTCGCAATGACGTCACGCAGGCAGTAGCCAATGGGCTACTATGGCACCACGTTCGAATGTATTACTGCAGTATATAAAGAGCTATCGATCCGCCATTACCTCATGTTCCCTCTGTCCACGATGCAATAAACCTGAGTTAACCCAGCCCGAGGCTGTGTCCTGTGTCTTGGTTTTCATACACCAAACAAAGTAATTCATCTTCATCTTTACTATTTGACCTTCCAATGAGCAGTCAGGGTTGATTTCTTCTTGGATTGAACTATTTGTTCTCCTCGCTGTCCAGAGGACTCTCAAAACTCTCCTCCAAAGCCACATCTCAAAGGCATCTATTCTTCTGCACTCAGCTTTCCTAATGGCCCAGCTCTCACACCCATACATTACCACCGGGAATACCATTGCTTTGACTATTCTAATTTTTGTTTTCAAGGTGATGTCTCTACTTTTCACTATGTTCCCCAGGTTTCTCATAGCTTGTCTCCGCAGAATCAGTTGTCTTTTTTTTTTTATTGCTGCAATCACCATCTGCAGTGATCTTAGATCCTAAGAAAGTAAAGTCTGTCTCTGCTTCTACTTCTTCCCCATCTATTTCCCAGGGACTGATAGGGCCTGTTGCCATTATCTTGGTTTGCTTGATGTTGAGTCTCAAGCCAGCTTTTGCACTCTCTTCTTTCAACCTAAGCAGCAGCTTCTTTAGGTCTTCCTCACTTTCTGCCATTAGGGTAGTATCATCAGTGTTTCTCAAATTGTTGATGTTTCTCCCAGCAATTTTTATCCCATATGGTGATTCCTCCATCACTGCATTGCACATTATGTGCTCTGTGTATAAGTTGAATAAACAGCAAAATATAAATATAACAAAAATATTACAAAACAATAATTTAATTAATTAATTAATTATCTAATTATATTCAGAATTATTCTGGTCATCAAGCTCACTGTCTTAGCCACTAAGACACCACAACCTGGATCTACATTCATATCCTGTTCTTTTGATGCAAACACCACTCAGGGCAGCTAGAGTCTAAATTTAGATGCTGTTTTCTGTTGATGACAGTGTTACCTGAAAATTGGCAACCTTTTATAGGACCATTCACAGGCAGGGTTGAATCAGGAACAAACTCACAGACAAAGTGTTTTGATACAATTTTAAAGATGTTTACTTATGAATCAAATAAGGAAATAAAATACCAAATAAGAGAATTAAGAAATCCAGTTAGATTGAGTTCACTTTAGAAATACAGAAGATTGCTTAAAAATACTTAGACATATGGAGTTACTCAGGAATAAAAATAAATGAAGAAGTTACTATAAATGAAAAGCTTACATAAAGATAGAAAGGGGAAAGGAAGCGAAGATTGCTTAGAAATCACATGCTTAAGATTTGCCTAAGGAAAAGAAAGAGATAGGGAGGAAAAGCTTGCTGGAGGTAGAGAAAGAGTGAGAGAGAAAGAGAGGGGGGGGAAGCCATCCTGACCACGCTGGATCAGGGAGTGAGAAGGTGAAGGTGCAGAAGAAGAGGCAGCAGAAGGGGGTGCAGAAGGGCCGAGAGTCTCAAGAAACCCTTCCTTTATAGATGAAACAATTCAAAAATCCAGACAATTTCAATTGGTCCAAACAGGATCACATGGTAAATTAATGATGGACAGTCCCCTCCTCCATGAAGTGATGCCCAAAATATCAGTAGCAAATGACTAAACCCCCAAATTGCATAACTATAAATCTCAATACAGAAATCTACATCGCCCCCTCCCAAACAGCCCATTTCCTGAGATAGTGGTCTTTGATCTGTGGATGAAAGCAGTGTCACCTCCTTGTTAAATCCTTCATCCTGCCCCATGCATAAACTACTATCCTGATGTACTTCAAGTTTTAAAGAAAAACAAACATTTTGGGAGTTCAGAAAATACAGAGTCATTTTACAATATTCTTCATGTGGCAGAAACAGCATTTTACAATTATTTTTCATGTAGCAGAAACCAAATAGCTATTGCAAGTGTTACAATTAGAGATTTGGGTAAAACAAAAGGCTGGATAAGAAGCAACCATGGCAACAAATTGTCCATATCTGGATGATGGTAGTTGACTCCTTCCTTGACACAATTCCTTGAGAGCACAGGGTATGGTCATTGATATATATGCTTTTATCAGAATTTATCAGCACTGTTCCTTGAAATGATAAGATATAACATTCAGGGTTAGTAATCGTGCACACAGGCAGGTTTTCATGAAAGTTACCTATTTTAAAAGAAATCACTCTAATGCCACTCTGAGCTTCAAGTTTAACAATAGCTCTTGGGCAGCCAGGACAGACAAATTAACATCTCAAAAGGTAGCCTCCAAGAAATCAGGCGCCTGGCTTATTGCCCATTAACTTTCCAGCTCCACCTGAGTCAAGGGAAATTAGAAGTTTTAAGTAACTTTATTTGAGAATATAGAAATCAGACTAAGGGTGATATTATAATATTTCAAAATATTTTGCATTCAAAATATCATGTTACAACAGCATGGTTTCTTTCTCCACGCCTTGTGCCTTAGCAAACAAAGCTCTGGTTCACTGTCTTATTTTAATTTTCACCATTGCCAGCCCACCCCCAATCTTGTTAAACAAGGGCAGCACTCTTCCAGGGCAAGATTTCCTTAAGACTTGTGATAGGTTTCCCATTGTGTGGAAACAGCCGGAGGCAACTAACCAGCTTTACTGTTAAGAGTTTATTAGAACAATGACTGCTTATTTATGGGAGAAGCCTGGTCCCTAGGGTTGGGTTGCTGGGAGAGTTGTGTAGGTCACGGTTTTATAGTCTTAGAGAGTGACATCCTTTTTATTTAACATGAGCTTTCATGAATTAAAGACAAGGTTGTGGCAGAGCAGATCTTTGAAGGTTGTGGCAGAGCAGATCTTTGAAGTGTTCCTCGCAACTGGTGTTTTAATTCCTGCAACTGGTGTTTTAATTCCTGCAACTGGTGTTTTAATTCCTGCTGACCCCATGAGTGCCATACCTCCACAGGTTCCTTCTCCACCTGAGCATGTGTATGATGATCTGTGCACCAAAGTGATTTGCATGGATCATATGCAAGGAAATATCCGTGCATAAACGTTTATGCCAATTGAAATGCTTTAGTCCGTTGGGTGTCAAAGGGGTTCTTGTAGTAGATCGGATTTTGCTCGTATGCTACCCTTGCAGCTTTTAACCACGCCTAGAGAATAAAGGATGTGCCGTAGTGGCTTATTGGTCAAGATGCTGAACCTGATGGATGGATGGTTGGCATGTGAGTAGTTCATGATCCTAGTGTGTTGTGCGATGGAGTGAGCTCCCAACATTTGTTCCAGCTCCTGCCAACCTAGCAGTTCAAAAGCAAGAGATTGCAAGTAGATAAATAGGTATCGCTTCAGTGGGAAAGGTAAGTGTGTAAATCATGCCTGCCACATGACCACGGAAACGTCTGCAGATGCAGACAGGGCTGGCTCTGACTAAACGGAGATGAGCACTGCCCCCTAAAGTCAGACACGACTGGCTTTCGAGCAAGGGTGAGCTAAAGGATCTGACTATTACAGTGTTACAGAAAGAAGCCAACAAGACCTTGGGTGGATTTGTAAAAGGCTGTTTATTTCTTTCAGAATATAAAGTCAGATGGGTTAAGATTATTAAATACTCAACTGGATCGTGGGACCAAAGATATACAAAAGCCCAGCATTTGTCGAGATTAATATTGCCGACCCAAGAGATGGGCTGCTCTTCAGTTGATCTGTGTTTGCCTGGCTGGTCCATCCATTAAGAACATCAACATTTAAATCTGTCTGACACTCGTTTGCACACAAGAATTACCCAATCCACTCATACATCCAAATAGGCACACACAAGGAAAAAGGTACTTAAAGAAGTTAGGCAGCAAATTGTGACTTTAAAAAATAAAACCAACCTATTTATCCCATTCAACCTTATTTACAATCAAGCAAACTTTTTGTTTCGGAAATCCTGACATATAAATCAATGCTAACCTGAAATGGATCCGTCCCATCCTTTTTTTATTCAGCTTTTGTCTGTTGTCAGTCAAAAGCATACACAGAGAAAGCATACACAAACACGCACACAGCGGGCATGACTGTTACTTGGACGACAACAAAGCCGTACAAAACTTTGTCAGGTACCTAGGGGATGCAACCAAGGTTATAGATTTGAAAGCTGAGAATTTAGCCTGAGATTGTATTTGAAATATGCAATCGGTTGGAATCAATTCAAGAGGAATAAAGCAAGCAAGAGTCCTCTCTGAGGATGCATGTTTTAGTGCTCCCAAAGATAAAAACAAAATCCAATTCTTTGCTTTTTAGAAAGGCAGCATGTCAAGGTAAAACCCTCTTTCTCTCCGTGCAGGCTTTCTAGATATAGGAGCTTATCATCCCATTCAATATACAGCTTCCTTCACCTTCTGTCATAATAGATTTTTATCCTAGAAGGACTGTATCATTTACTTTTACTGAATATCCGAGTGCCGCCAGAGCACATCTATCTGTGTATACGATGTATACCAATTTAAAATTGGATATATACTATGTCTGCTAGGTTGCTTTTTTCTCTTCCTCAAAAATGACCAAAGGCTCAACAGTTTAAGCTGGCTGTTCCCAACCTAAGGCCTACAGGCCGGATCTGGCCCATGGTGCCATTTCATGTGGCCCCCACCCCTCCAAGCCAAAGCATTCAAGAAACAAAATGGCCACCCCTTAGAAGCTGTTGGGACAAAATGGCCACCCCCACCATGCAGACAGGACAAAGTGGCTGTCTGGCCCCATACCTGTCAACCGCGGCTCTGGAAAATACGGGACCTGCACAAACGGTTCTGCGCAGGTCGCCTTCTACACGACCTGTGCAGAACGGTTCTGCGTAGATCGCCTTCTACGCATGCGTAGAAGGCGATCTGCGCAGAAGGGATGCGCAGTAGCTCTTTTCCCTCGCTGCCAATTCCGGGGTTTTGGCAGCTGCGGGCTGGAAATGGCGCAAATCGGCACCGAAAATTGGGAAATCCCGGCCAATCCGGGAAGGTTGACAGGTATGTCTGGCCCTTGAAGCTGACTGAGAGATCGTGATCCAGCCCCTGGCTGGAAAAGGTTGGGAACCCCTGGTTTAGGTACTTTGCAAGGGGTGTAGTAGGGATGCCAGTGCTTAGAGGTTTAATATTTGACTTTCAAGAGGGAATGTGGTTGCTGATGAAGATAACATTTTAGGGTCTTGAGTTCACATAGAACTTTTCAATACTGCATCGGGTCAACTCTGTGATAGATGGATTTTGCCCCAGATTCGAGTCATACAAGCCCTTCCAATTAAAGGTTAAGATGGGCTAAGCAAGAGTTTTGCGTGCAGCAGGACAGTGGCTGTCAAGTAGAGCAGAAACTGACATTATAGGTGATCAGGCTTTAAAAGAAGGAATCCCTTAATGACAAATACCGCAGGACTTTTCATACCCCGTTTGCAAAACCTGCCTGCTTGTTTTTGTGAATGGTTTGCAGGACTTAGAGCATTTCTCTAAAACAGTGTTTCCCAACCTTTGGGTTCTGGACTTCAATTGTCAGAAGCTTAAGTCAATTGCCTAAAGCACAGATCAGCAAATATACTGATTTAGGCTTCTGAGGATTGTAGACCCCCCCCACCCGGTCCGTGGGGCAGAGCCCCCACATTGGGAACCACTGCCCTAACTTCTCAATTAGGGAAATCTACCTAAATCAAATATCTTCTTCCTTCCATGCCTGCTAATTTTTATAGCATCAAAAGGCTTCTGAAGAACTTCCAATGGATCTGATAAAGGTTTCTGAAGAACTTGAGAACTTGCCTTGCTCATAACTATTTAAAGGTAAAGGTTTCTCTTGCTTGAAAGCCAGCCGTATCCGACTCAGTGCTCATCTCTGTTTCAAAGCCGAAGAGCCAGCACTGTCTGCTTCTGCAGACGTTTCATGTGGCAGGCATGACTAGACACCGGAGTGCACGGAATGCTGTTACCTTCCCACCGAAGTGGTCTCTATTTATCTACTTGCAATTTCTTGCTTTCGAACTGCTAGGTTGAACTATTTAGTCATCTAATAAAGGAAAGGTGTGTCACAACTCAGATCTTTATTTTCGTATTCGGATCATGTCACATCGCTGCAACACTACGGTGTCGACTGTCTGCCCGTAAGAGCAGACACGGAAAACATCAGACTACATGGATCTGACTCAACAATAATACAGCACTGCTTTTCCACTTTGAAATATGGATGCTTTCAAAGATCAAAATGTAAATGTAACCTTTGAAAAAATACATGAGAAAGCCCACTCTCTTCAGCCCACAAATTATTTCAGCTCAAAATTGTGTAAGTAACAACCTGATCCCAAAGATTTTATTATCCAGATACACAAAGACATCTTTTAGAAGGGAAGGGTTGAGGAATAAGAAAAATATATGGTTATGTATGCACAATGGAAGGATTGCTAAGAAGCCAAGGGAAATTCCCAAGAGGTAATTTTTCCTACTACCACTCCAATGGGGTTCAGTTATTTTTTTCAGAAAGCTGAGATCCCAGCCTACCCCAGAATGAATGAAAGAGGTAAGAAAGGGATTTAGTATGACTAAAATTGCGCCGCAGTGGCTTAGTGGTTAAGATGCTGAGCTTGACAACCGGAAGGTCAACAGCTCAACAATTCGAGACCAAAGTGCTGCAGGACAGAGTGAGCTCCGTCATCTGTCCCAGCTCCTGCCAGTGTAGGAGTTTGAAAGCAAGAAATTCTAAGTAGATCAATAGGTGCCATTTTGGCAGGAAAGGTAACAGCATTCCATGTGCTTCTGTGTCTGGTCATGCCTGCCACATGGTCATGGAAATGTCTACAGATGCAGACAGTGCTGGCTCTTTGGCTATAAATGGAGATGAGTTGGACAAAAGAAGGGGATGATGGGAGTTGTAGTTCAACATCTGAAGAGCAATCCTTCGCCAGCCATGCCATTGGTATGTCAGAAACTGGCAGAGCTTATTTGACGCAAAACAAGAGATCCCTGTGTGGTCTTAGCCACTGCCCCAACCCAAACCCCAAGTCATTTTTGCTGGCTTGACTGCATCCAGGACTTCTACCCTTTTATCTTCACATGTTGTTCCTATCCAACAACATTTGAAGGATCCTACCCTCGCTACCTCAGTTTACCCAATGCCTTACTGAGGTGCTGTGCAAAGCATCAGCTCCTTCTGAATTTATAAGGCAATGTGTTTTAAACTGGTCTGTTACAAAGAAAAGCCCTTCTATCCTTCCTGTCTTTCTCTGATTCTTACTCAAAGCATGATGATTTTTTTTTAAAAAAGCATTACCTTTTCAAAAAATAGATCAGGGGTGCCCAAACTTTTTAAGCCATGGGCCGGTCACGTGGTTCAGGGTCACGTGGTTTACTATGGACCGTGGGCCATATCCAGCCTCAGATGCCAATTCACCTTGCGCATAAAGCCCTAGTCGCTCCCGGAAGTGGAAGTAAAATGTGCCCGTATGCTTCTGGGAGCGACGAAGGCTTCGTGAGCTGGATGAATTGGCATTGGGGCCTGGATCCGGCCCATGGGTTGTAGTTTGGGTACCCCTGATAGAGATCATATCCTAATTTTGCATTGGACGTTAGAGATTATCTCTGTTAGGCATGTTGCCGAAAATGGGCAAATTGCAGCTCGTGCAGCTGTTGGTACCAAAAGGAATACATGCACCAAAAGTAGAAGAGAGAGAGAGAGAGAGAGAGGCTTTATTTTTACGTATGCATATGGGCTTTCTGCCTTGCAGCAAAGATCCCAGAGCAAAGAGACAAAACCCTTTTATAAACAAGGCTGAGACAGCCAGCAAACATGAATCAGGATACATCAAAACTGGCTTAACCAGGTCCCCTTTATCTTGCATCCAATTATTTTGTTTCCTGGCATGTACACAGAGGCATGGGGGGGGGGAGAGGGGGGACTTTAGTTCACTTAAAGTTCAAAAATGGCCTTTCTTCAGCTACAAGTATTTGATATGGGGAATGAACGTAGGGTGCAACTAGATGTCTGCAAAGATGCACATGGGATCACATTGGACAGGGTCACTGTTGTGTTCTAAGGGTTTTTACCTTCCACATGGATTACAATGTATCTGAACCAATGTAACCTTGCCTATAGCAACAATGTAACCTTCAGCTGTATCACATGAACCCTGCATTAGGACGCGAGCTAATGTCCACCAGCTGGCAGCAGCGAGCGTCCAAGCTCTCTTGGTCCGAACTCATCAAAGGCAACAGCGCGGGAAGCTTTCCCGCCACTACCTACACCTGGACAAGAAGGGCGTGACTCGCAATGACGTCACGCAGGCAGTAGCCAATGGGCTACCATGGCACCACGTTCAAATGTATTACTACTGTATATAAAGAGCTATCGATCCGCCATTACCTCATGTTCCCTCTGTCCACGATGCAATAAACCTGAGTTAACCCAGTCCGAGGCTGTGTCCTGTGTCTTGGTTTTCATACACTAAATTGGCGACGAAGGTGGGATGATGGATTCCCAAGGGGCCAGGACACAGAGCGGGTTCAATATTACCAAGCCGCAAGACTGGACCATCTTTAACATGGATTTCAAGGCGGCATTGGTGGAACTCAAAGTCAAAGACGACGAGGAGAGGAAGAGGGCCATCCTCACCCGAATGCTGGGAGTAGAGACCAAGCGGACGCTGGTGGGCATGATTGAACCAAAGACGTTGGATGACTTCAAAACCGACGACATACTGAAGTTGCTGCGTGAGCGTTTCCAACCATCGAAGGCAATGTTTCCCGCTAGGAGTGCGTTTTGGAGGCGAGTCCAAGCGCCGGATGAGTCGGTAGAGGCTTTCGTGGAGGCCCTGAGGGTGGCCGCCGTCCCCTGCAAGTGGGACAACCTGGAGATGATCATGAGGGACGTCGTGCTGTGTGGCCTGAAGGACAAGGAAGTGCAGCGCAGCCTGATGAACAGGGAGCCGCCACCCACGCTGGCCGAGGTCGTAGAGACCGCGGAATCCGCGGAGTCCACGAATGCGGGAGTGGACGAAATACACGAGTGGCGTGAGTGGCGTCCTAGGGCCAGCAAAGCGGAAAGCTCGGTGCGCGGCAAGTCAGGACAGCCGGTGCACGCGACCCGACGAACCTCGAGATCCTCTACGGATGGCAGCGACGGCGAAGAGGTACAGAAGGTCCGGAAAGGGGGGCGCCGCTGCGATGGGTGTGGGGCGGCCCACGAGCGTGCGAAGTGCCCTTTCAGGAAAGCCGAATGTTACAGCTGTGGCCGGCGCGGGCACATCGCCAGGGCATGCAGAAATCGGAAAGAGGGCCGGAGGCAGTCGAAAGACCGTTCGGCCAGACCGGACCGTCCAGCGAGACCCCAAGATGGCGCCCGAACCACGAGGAAGCAGGACGGCGTGGGTCGCGTCTCGGACGGCAGTGAGGACGACGCCCCCGTGTTCAGCGTGTCCGCGGGACAAAACCATTACTTCGTTGAGGTAATAGTACAAGGGGCCCCTGTTAGGATGGAGATTGACTCGGGGTCCTATTATTCCATAATTCCCCAGAAAGAGTTCTTGAAGGTCGATCCCCAAGCGCGGCCCAAACTTAAGACTCTGAGGTCCACGCTACGAGACGTACAAGGGAACAGCATTCCAGTGCTGGGGGTCGGGAAATTTCGGGTTCGTTATAAGAGACATTCTGCAGAACTCCCTTTAGTCGTTCTCAAAGGGGGGAATTGCAGCCTCCTAGGGACGCAGTGGTTTCAGCCCTTGGGTTTGTTCATAGGGGGGGTGCATGCCGTGGGCGCGGATCCGATACAAGCGGTGTGTGACGCGCACCCCGCCGTTTTCGAAAAAGGACTTGGAAAATTCAAGGGACCCCCCGTAGCCTTCGACCTAGACCCGGAGGTCCGCCCGATAAGACTCAAGCCGCGCAGGGTGCCTTTCGCACTAAAGGACAAAATAGAGGCGGAACTGGACAAATTGGTGGGCCAGGGGATTCTTATTCCTGTTGATTCCGCGGAGTGGGAAACTCCAATCGTAACAGCCCTGAAGGCTAACGGGGAGGTGCGCATTTGCGCTGATTATAAGTGTACAATTAACAAGGCGATTCGCCCTAATGCATATCCGGTGCCAGTGGTCAGCCACCTTTTGGCCAGGCTAAATGGGGGAAAGTGTTTCGCTAAGCTCGACCTAGCACAAGCCTATCAACAACTCCCCGTAACTCCCGCCACGGCCGCGGCACAAACGATAGTCACACATAAGGGAGCGTTCCAGGTGTCGCGTTTACAGTTCGGCGTGAACTCGGCACCCGGCCTCTTTCAGTCGCTTGTGGAACGCCTCCTGAAGGGGCTGGAGGGGGTGTTACCTTATTTTGATGACGTATTGATAACAGGGGGGAGTGAGGCCGAACTGGCAAAGAGATTAGATAAAGTGCTAACTGTGTTCGAGAAAGCGGGGCTGAGACTGAGGAAGGACAAATGTGTTTTTTTCGAAACAGAGGTCGAGTTTTTAGGGTTTCGGATCACACCCGAGGGTATTAAGCCATCCAAATCCAAGGTAGCAGCCATTAAGAAGGCCCCTCGCCCCACATCCAAAACCGAACTTCAGTCATTCCTGGGGCTCCTCAATTTTTACCATACATTCCTACCGCGGAAAGCCTCCGTGGCCGAACCGCTTCATCGGTTACTTAAGAAGGAGGAGACATGGATGTGGGGTGACGAGCACGAGAAGGCGTTCAACGAACTAAAGCAACTTTTAACATCGGACGCAATCCTTACGCACTTCGACCCCAAACGGCCGGTGGTCTTAGTCTGTGATGCATCACCGGTGGGGGTGGGGGCGGTGCTTTGCCACGTGTTGGATGACGGTCGGGAGGCCCCAGTTGCGTTTTATTCAAGGTCCCTGTCCCAAGCAGAGCGAAATTACGCACAAACCGACAGGGAGGCACTAGCAATAGTAGCGGGGACCAAAAAGTTTCACGATTTTCTGTATGGCCGCCCGTTCAAAATCGTGACGGATCACAAGCCCCTGTTAGGGATTTTCACGGCAGGCAAGCCCACGCCGCAGATACTATCCCCGAGAATGTTGCGATGGGCCATTTTTCTTAACGCATACCAACACGAGTTGGAGTACCGGCCCGGAAAGGAGATCAGCCATGCTGATGCGCTTTCGAGATCCCCTTTGCCCTTGTCGGACGACCAAAAAGCCAGAATAGGAAGAGACCGCCAGGTGTTGCTAATCGAGGTTTTAGACGAGCCCCCAATAGTACCAGCCGATATAGCCAGGGCGACAGGCAAGGACAGAACGCTGGAGAAAGTCAGCTCATGGGTGCAGAAAGGGTGGCCAGCATCGTCCCCAAGCAAGGAATTCGACCCATTCTTTCGGAAGAAGCTAGAGCTGTCCATAGAAAGGGGGTGCCTATTGTGGGGCCAACGGGTGGTGGTCCCGACACCCATGCGGCCGAGGGTACTCAAACTGCTGCACGTCAGTCACCCGGGCATCGTTCGCTCTAAAGCGCTGGCCCGCAGCTACTTTTGGTGGCCACAGCTGGACGAGGACATTGAGCACATGGTCGGCACTTGTGAGGCCTGCCAGGGGTCCCGACCAGAGGCGGCCCGCCTCCCGCATAGGGAATGGGACACAGCGAGGGGACCATGGTCCAGAGTGCACGTAGATTTCGCTGGCCCTTTCCGAGGAACCATGTTTCTCCTGGTGGTGGATGCATTCTCAAAGTGGCTGGAAGTCATTCCGGTAAAGAGCACGTCCTCCGCCACTACAATTAACCAACTACGGAGAGTCTTTTCAACGTTCGGCTTACCCGACACTTTAGTCAGCGATAACGCGAGTTGTTTCACCTCCTCAGAGTTCGGGGCATTCATGGAGGCAAATGCCATTCGGCATGTCACGTCCGCACCATTTCACCCGGCCACGAATGGCCAAGTGGAACGGTTGGTGCGTACAACAAAGGAGGCGCTTCGGCGCATGGGCCCCGGGGACCTAAATCACCAAGTATGCCAGTTCTTATTAGCGTATAGGGTGACCCCCTTAGCGTCAGGTTACTCGCCGGCGGAGCTTTTGATGCGGCGAAAACTGACTACGCTCCTGTCCAGGCTGGACCCCACAAGAATTGAGGATAAAGGGAGAAACGTGGGGCTGGCAGTCTCGAAAGGTTTCGCCGCCGGCGACCCTGTTCATTGCAGGAACTATGCCAGCGCGGGGCCGGCCTGGGTGCCGGGGACGGTGGTAGAACAGACGGGGCCAGTGTCGTACCGGGTCGAAACCCACACCGGTCTCCTCTGGAGGAGGCACGCAGACCAACTGAGGCACCGAGTAAGTGGGCCAGTTAGTGAGGATCACCAACAAGATTCAGCGTTAGGGTTCTCCCTCATACACTAAAGTCACCTTAACAGAGTGATCATGCTTAAAGCAACCTTTCTGTCTGCTGGGGAATTGTCCTGCCCCAAAAACTGAACTATACATTGGGATCAGGCTGGAATAAATTTTTTCATGTGCATCATGTGATTGCTTTGGTGTCTCCTTTATTAATGGACTTCTAATTGTCCTGGGAGAACACAGGAGGGTGGACAGTGACGATTCTTCCAGGTCCAATAGTATTTTCCTTTTCTAATCTTTTTATGAAGCAGCGTGACTTGATTGAACGATTGGGAAAAATACACTATTTTCCTATACAATAAAAACAGAGGCAGGAGATGGAACAGGAAATGGGAAGAGGCTTGATTTTGACCATGACAGGAGGAGACTGGCTTTGTAAACACTTCTCGGTAACATCTGCAGTAAGAAAGATGAGTTCTCTTCATGCAGCTGAATTTTTTCCTCTGCCTGACAACGGAAAAACAAAAATGAAAAGCTTCACAGTCTTGATTTCATAAGCAGTGAAATTGTCGTCCTGGTCATGTTGTTGGACTCCAATATCCATCAACCTTGATCATATTACCTATATTAACAGATACTGATAGGACTTGGAGTCCAAGAACTTCTGCATGATCGTGGGTTCCCATCCCTTAATCTCTCCTCATCAAGCTAGTGTTAAAACACAGGGACAGCGAAGTAACTAATTGTAACTAACGGAACTAATTGTAGCTTCTGTCCAATTAACAACATTGATGGATCACTCCCAGTGAAATTCCTCTGTTCTCCTGCTCTTTAGACCACTACTGATTTACAGATGATATTAATGCAAAGTCCTCTTCTACAAAACACTTAGGGCAAGGGTTACATGAGGTCCTCAAGATTCAGTGGACATAAGGATTTCACTGAGCATAGAGATGCCTTATTCTCACGTTGGATGATGTTCTACTAGCAGTTTAAGCCTTTGAAGCAGGGGTTCCCAACCTATGGTCCACAGGCCAGACCTGGCCCATGGCACCATTTCGTGTGGCCCACCACTGCCTCCACCGCACACGGAAGTAGAAGCGGGTACATTTACGACAGTTGTAAAACGTGTCCTTGCATGCGTAAACATGGTTATGTCAGCTGTAAATGCACCCGTAGCTGTCGTAAATGTGGAAGTGTGCAATTTATTTCTGCTTCCAGGGGCGTGGTCCGTCCCGCTCAGCAGTCTGGGGGCATGGTCAAGCCCGCTGTGTAAAAGGTTTGGGCACCCCTACTTTAAAGCACGACCATTACTAATCAGAACTCTTAAAAAATAATTGACCCACCCCGACCCCCATGCTTATCTGTGATACCAGATTACCAACTAAAAGCATTTTTCAAAAAGTTGTGGGGAGGTGATGATAGAGTAGCATTTTTGGTTTTTTAAAATTCTGGTTTATCAGATATATTCTGGTTCTACTAAAGCCACAGTATGTTAATAACTTTATATTAAGATCAGCTAAAACACCACAGCACCATGAACATGTTCTCGTGTTCTGCAGAAGTCTTCACCACTGGATGCAGAGTTCTGGAAACTCACAAATCTGCATGTGACTTTGTGACCTAAAGATACTGTTATGGTGTCGTTTTGTATTTTTGCTCCAAAATGAGTCAACTTTTCTTAACAACTAAAAATTAGATTAGCATTGTTAAATAAAGATGAGGATTCTTACCATAGTCACAACATGACTTGAAGGTCACTTCGGAAGTTTCATCTTTGCCATTACAATCAAAGGTAGCAGGGGGGTTGCTGATAGTAACACATCCCCAATTGGTATTTCACTAGGCCTGAATAACCAAGGGGGAAAGAGACCTCTTTATCCAACCAATCTATCTCCTAAAAAGCATAAATCTTGAAGACCATGCTTCAAAAAGTGATATAAGGCCAAACAGCAAATTGGTGACCAGTTGGGAAAAGGTTATAGCACTGAATTGAGTTGTGTATCATTTTGGTGTAAACGTCTGGTGCTTTCACAAGCAACACTTGTGACCCTGTCACTTATGAATGCTATGGATGCAGTACGGAAGGCAGAGGACCCTTTTGAATGGACCATGCCTTCAAAGAAGAAGAACAACCATGAGATGGTCATCTCTTTTGTAGATTTGAGAATTACGCAAACCAATTTAGTCACCAGGGTCAACAGATCTTGAGGAAGCTGCCCTCCCAACTCACTTTTCTCCATTTAACTTGATATTTTTAAACTCATAGGGATGTCCATGCTGCTATGGAAGATTAAAGTAATAAAGACCTGTTCTAATCTGTGTTTAAATAAATAACATGCTACAGCTAATCACTTCCCTGATATATGAGTTTCATAGAGTTTAAGTGCTCTCCAAAAGCTGAATCTAAAATGTGGAACAGCCATTTCCACAAGGACAGATTGACCGTTTGTTTTAATTGACCTTAATTGTGCCAGCACTGAGGGATGTTGGCTGATGGATTCTGGTAGTCCAGAAAATGAAGTTTTCCAGCCACTGACAAAACTAATGGATTTTGGAGCGGTTGGATCTATTCTCACGTACAGAGAGAAAAGCAATCCATATCTGCAGTTCTAGAGAAACGTACCTAAAATCATTTGGTTTACTTTGGATTCAATAATCTCATTATCACAATGATAATCTAGAATGGTTTCTCAGGTATAGACAGCATCACAAGCGCAGATTAGACTCAACACACTGCAGATCATCCATCCACCATTGCAAAAGTGGAATAAAGCAGCCCTTTCAGAAATGCTTTAGCCTTCCAGATGAAAGAATGGCTTGAAACCAATGCAGATGAATTATTCCGCATTAGAGTGATCTTCATTATTCAGTCCAAGGGGGAGGGATTTTTTAACACACAGAATTTTAAAATATGAGCATCAGAATAACAGAAGCATTCGGTAGGGTTGGGTCCTCTCAGATGGCCTGAGCCGAGCCAACAGCCATGGCTAAGGGGTTCATTAGAGTAGAATATTTCCAGAAAGTGGAGATCCATAGAAGCTGCCGTAGTAGGGTGGGGTAGGGGGAAGACCTCACTTGACTCGGATCTCAGCGTATTCGGCCACCTCCTCCGTCAGGGTGTACCTGTCCTTGGTGGACAGTTTGGTGAAGTCTATGTTGGCGTAGTCAATGCCCAGGTCCTCGCGCTTGGTCAAGAATCGTTTGTCACCGCGTCCGTACTGCAGAGAAGAAAAGGGAAAGGAAAGACTACATTAATATGGACTCGGATAAAATCTTTAATATGGTGAAGTCATTGCTCCAAGGATCCAGAGTTGGGGACTTACTCTCTGGGTAGTGTGAACATGTGGCCTTCCAGATGTAGCTGGGTTGCATCTCTTACCAGCCCCAACTATCACTACTAATGGTGTAGAGCTTCACATGCATTTCACTTCAATAGTATCTGGAAGATCACAAGGCCTGGCCTTGCCTCAGGATATGACAAAAAGCCATTCCATCATTACATCTGCAGACATTTCTGTAGTCATGTGACAGTCAACTTTAGCTGTCCCGCATGTAACGCATGCAAATTAATTAATATTTTGAACAACAAATTTTTTTTTAAAAAAAAGGAATGGTGTTTCTGTGTCTGAAATCTCTTTGTAACACATGTGAATTAGAAAAGCCATGCTTATTCATATTTGTGAAAAAATATAAGTTCTATAACAGAGGTTCTCAACTTTTTAAAGCTGCAGGCCAGACCAGGCCCCCTCAGACAGCTGAGCAGCCTGGACTTGTGGTCCTCCCCCCCCCACACCATAAATGCTGCCATAAAATACATCCATTGCTATCATAAACGTGTTTATGACAGCCTTGGGTGCATTTACAGCTGTTGTAAATGCATTTATGACAGCTGCAGGCACATTTATGGCTGCCATAAACGCATTTACAACAGCTGTGGGCAAATTCACGGCTGTCGTAAATGCATTTACAACAGCTCGGGTGCATTTAATGCTGTTGTAAATGCATTTACGACAGCTGCAGGTGCATTTACGGCTGTCATAAATGTGTCCACTTCCACTTCCAGTGGCAGTGCTGACATGGGCCAGGTCCAGCCCGCAGGCCATAGGTTGAGAACCCCTGGTCTATAACAATATTTTTGTGAAATTATGGTGTCTGATTGTCCTGCACATAATGATGGAATGGTTCTGAACCAGAAAATGAGGACCCTGTGGAAATACATAGGGGAGCCCCTTTTCTGCATGGGTCAAAAATGGGAGAGAGCCATCTTTCATTGACATTAAGGATTTCAGGAGAAATTGTTGAATTTTTAGGTGAAGTTCTACACAGTGCTATCTAAAGAGAGGGGCTTTTTAGGGGGGGGGGGGGCTCTTTTTAAAACAATGGGCCATGGGAAATAAGGATATTGATGGCTACCGAGTCATCATGTAGGCTTTTTGTAATTTACAAAATCCATGCTGGTATGTCTAGATTGTAACCCAAGAAATCTCACACTGAAATAAATCTGTTAGCCTTAAAAGTGTCACAAAACTATTTGTTGTTCTTATTATACTCTTGTTGTTAGAGAACATGAGAGTTGTGAGATCACACCCATATGCTATTTGGAGTCTTTTTGCAGGATGTCTCTAGTTACTTTGGGAGCAGAATATTGGATAAATCTCAATACACTTCTCATGTTCTAATGTCCAGAGACCAATGTCTCTAACAACATCACTACTTAAATATTTAAGGTTTGTAAAGTTACATTAAAAAGTGCGGTGACTTAGTGGTTAAGACGCTGAACTTGACAACTGGAAGGTCGGCAGGTCAGCATTTCAAGACCCAAATGCTACACAATGGAGTGAGCGCCCGTCTCTGTCCCAGCTCCAGCCAACCTAGCAGTTCGAAAGCAAGAAATTGCAAGTAGATAAATAGGTACCACTTCAGTGGGAAGGTAAACAGAGTTCCGTGCACTCCGGTGCCTAGTCATGCCTGCCACATGTCCACGGAAACCTCTGGTTGTAAATGGAGATGAACACTGAATCCTAAAGTTGGAGACGACTGGCTTTTGAACAAGGGAGAACTTTACCTAACCGTTTACAACTTTACAGATCCAAACTTCATGGAAATAAATCTGAATATCAATCAGGGACCCCCAGGTGTAAAAAAGCCACACTAATTTGCAACTTTATCTGTTATACTAACCAAATTTAGTGTACCTCCGCATCCCTGCCTGATATGTGTAGATCAATGCCATGAAGTCTCACTCTTATGTCTGACAAAGTGGACTTGATCCATGAAAGCCAACATTAAAATACATCTTAAGTTAGTCTTTAAGAAGCTACTGGCTTTCAAGCAAGGGCAGCCTTTACCCTAAAGTTACTCTGGACCATAATTCTTTGAACCCCTCAGGAGAGACATTTCACTTCTGCACAACTTTTGTACAGACACAAATTTTGTTAATGTTAGACAGATGGTAAGGGAGAGCTATTCCCACAACGAACATACACGTAGCAGGAGCTAACAGGTTACATACACATGAACTGGCAAAACACAAAATAACCAAATAACCATTGAAACACCATGCACTGCAAACTCCATCTTAAAGAACACATACTTTGTTTTAAAGTCTGGAAAAGTCAGGATTTACTCTTCACTATCTACTCTCAAAAGTAATATTGGTCTAATATGCAAGCAGGTTAACTTTAAATATTCCTCCTCCTAGTTGCTATCAAAATTTGCCTATGAGATTTTCGGGGGTGAGGGTGGCATTTTTAGGAGGTCCCATCAGAAACAGCTTTAGGGCTACATCGGGAATAGAAGCCATAAACTTGGCCATACGCTAAGCTTATTTTTGTGTCTAGAGCTGAGTTTGACAACTGGACGGTCATCAGGCCAGCAGTTTGAGGCCCAAGAAATGTGAGGCAGACTGAGTTCCTGTCGTCTGTCCCAGCTCCTGCCAACCTAGCAGTTCGAAAGCAAGTAGATAAGTACCACTTTGCTGGGCAAGGTAACAGCGTTCCATGTGCTCCAATGTCTAGTCATGCCTGCCACATGACCACGGAAACATCGGCAGATGCAGACAGTGTTGGCTCTTTGGCTATAAACGGAGATTAGCACCACCGTCTAGAGTCGGACATGACCGGCTTTTGAACAAGAGAAACCTTTAATTTTATAGAGAAGGCATGCCAGGGAGATGTATAGAAACTAATTGTAGATGTCTGCCTTGAAGAGATTTTTGGAATTCAAGGCTGCTTTGGCTTGTTTAGTTGAGCTATCTGACTATGGAGCTAGAGGTTGGAAGTTGGAAGTTCAATTCCCCTCTGCGCCTCTTGTGAGAAAGCTGCACAGTCCCAGGGCATCTCAATAAGAAACCACTTTTGTGTATTGTCTACCTAGACCAGGGATTCCCAACCTTTTTATGCTGTGGGCCTGACCATGCCCCCTGGACAGCTGAGCAGGCCAGATCATGTCCCTAGAGGTGGAAGTAAATGCGCCCGCTTCTGCATTTACAACAGCCGTGGATGCATTTACGGCTGACGTAACCATGTTTAAGATGCACAGGCGTATTTTACAGCTGTCATAACACACCTACTTCCACTTCCGGGTGCAGCAGAGGGGGCAGCAGACCACATGAAATGGTGCTGTGGGCCAGGGCCAGCCCCATGGGTCATGGGTTGGGAACCCCTGACTTAGACAATCCTGGAAAGGGGTCACCATAATGATGATGGCACATGATTATTATTTTAGCTTTCCTAACATGCCCTGCCTCTATGTTTCCTCCCTGTGTCCTCCTGAGGTTTTTTTGAATCTATCTATGTCTGTTGCAGGGATGCCACCAATATTTCTGGATTTAATTATTGTAGAGTAGGAAAATATCCCAGATGGGCGGTATCATCAATAAACGAATGAACGAACAAACCTTACAAACAAATACGTAAATAAATCTAAAGTGCATCTAATGAAACAAAATCTGGAAGAAATTGTCAAAGATTTCTTACTTAATTTAATTTAATTTAATAGTCATACTTATATATGCCGCCCACTCAGGTAGAACCCGACTCAGGGCGGCATTACAGCAAATTCTAAAAACATATAAAAAACACTTTCTGCGAAAGGCAGGAAGGGCATGAAATGGGAGACTTCCCGAGGTCCATACACCAGATACACAACACAGAGAGGACAATGTTACACATGGACAGGAAGCCCATACTTACGTGCCTAGGTCAGTGGCTCTCCAGGGAGCAGATCTCTTTAGACTATTAGAAAAGGAAAAGCAGTCACTCACTAGTGACCCAAACAGAAATTGACAACCTTGTTGGCATAAGTAGAAGACCCTTGGGTTGCCAAGTCTGATGAGCAGGGATGACCATGTCATATAACACTCCCTCCCTTGCTTGACTGCTTCTTTTTGGCTTAGATCAGCGGTTCCCAACCTTTGGTTTTGGGGCTTCAAATTTTTAATATGGTGAAGTCATTGCTCCAGGGATCCAGAATTGGTGACTTACTCTCTGGGTAGTGTGAACATGTGGCCTTCCAGATGTAGCTGGGTTGCATCTCTTACCAGCCCCAACTATCACTACTATTGGTGTAGAGCGTCACATGCATTTCACTTCAATGGCATCTGAAAGGTCACAAGGCTTACCCTTGCCTCAGGACGTGACAAAGGGCCATTCCCCAAAACACTGATCAGACAATCTAATGATTTAGGCTTCTGGGAATTGAAGTCTCCCTGTGGGGCATGGGCCCCACTTTGGGGACCACTGGCTTAGGTGCAAATCTTGACAGCAATAGGTGAGGAAGGGGAAGAGATGGATTTTCCCATAAGCACTTAGTTGTGAGCCATACACTTTTACTGTAAGGCTGGGATTCTCAACCTGTGACCCGTGGGCCAGATGTGGCACCATTTCATGTGGCACCTGACTGCCTCCACCACACCAGGAAGTGCCATGTGGTGAAAGAAGAGCAAAATGGCCATCTGGCCCCCAAAGTTGTCTGAGGGAGCGTGACCCGGCCCCTGGCTTAAAAAGGTTAAGAACTCCTGCTGTAAGGCAAAGTATCTGGGGAGTGTTTGCTTCTGACAAGATGTGGGGGAAATTACCATGTAGATGGCCAGAATTATCAAAGTATTGGCTGGGGAATGCCGGGGTTTGCATTTAAGATAGAGAGAGACAGAGAAAACCTTCACCCATCTCTGCTCATGGTGGAGGTAAAAATAGAATCACTTTCTTGATAAGGATAGAGACAGTTGTCTGTATTTTTGTCCTTCCTTAGGGATATGAAGGGACTGCAGTGGCTTAAGTGGCTAAGACGCTGACTGAAAGGCAGGAGGTCAGCAGTTCAATTCCCAAGTACTGCAGGATGGAATAAGCTCCCGTCTTTGTCGCAGCTCCTGCCAACCTAGTAGTTTGAAAGCAAGAAATTGCAAGCAGATAAATAGGGGCCACTTTGGTGGGAAAGTAAACAGTGTTCCGTGTGCTCACGTGTCTAGTCATGCCTGCTGCATGACCACGGAAACGTCTGCAGAAGCAGACAGCACTGGCTCTTCGGCTTTGAAACAGAGATGAGCACTGAACCCTAGAGTTGGATACGACTGGCTTTCGAGCAAGGGAAACCTTTACCTTTACTAGGGATATGGCTTTTGAAAGTGTAATTGCTCCCCCAACTGAACCAGTATGATTGTATGCAAGTGTCTATCAGTCTTGTTTCTGCTCACCAACTCTCAAAGGAAACTCCCCCAAAACTTTCTTTGTGCCCTTTCAGCAAAGAATCCTACCCATAACTCCTTGTGAACCTTACTGCGGAGATCTATTCTCCCTGATTCTAATCTTCATTTCCTTTACAATCAGTCAAACAACTAACAAACTCTGCAACATAACAACAGAAAAGTCATGGTTGTTAGCCCCAGATCAGCCTCAGGCCACTCACAAAATGGCTTTTATTTGTTCCCTAAATCAAGTTTCAGATCCCCATGCTGAAAATTGCACTTTATGAGTATGGGATTGGTTCATCAAGCATTTGAGCAGCTTCTTCAACCATTGTGGACCCTCAAAGCCATACACAAACTGCAAACTTTCCATAGAATACTAATATTAGTATCGTCGTGGTCATGTGAAGATTGACTCCTCTCTGGCCAAGGGGTCATCATGAGGTCCACTTCCATTACCCATTGTCTCTGAGATGATTCCCCTTGTCACCTACTTCTCTACTTCTTTTCAAATGGGTGAACATTTTAGAACATCCCAAGCTCTGTCCAGGGTGCTGAACACATGGAGGGATTTGGCACCTTGAATAGTCTGGTAAAATTCAGGCTTCATGGCCTTGAAAGATGAGAGCCACCAGCCTACACTGCTCTTTCCTTCTAAGACAACGATGGCGAATACATGGAACTCCAGATGTTGTTGAACTGCAAGTCTCAGCAGTCCTAAGTAGCCTAGTCTATAATGAGCGATCATGATGAACATCTGGAGGGGCATGAGTTGCAACCCACTCATTGTGCAGAAGGTTGGAGTAGTTTGTGATAAAAGGGAGAAGAAAATGAATGGGTTGCAGCAACACTAGAGGATATTCACATACTCAGAAATTGGGGGCCCCTAAAGCACCTTCCTCCAAAATCTAGAACTGGGAACTTATTCTGCATTTCATCATCAGTACCTCTGATTTGTCCAGATTGCCTGGACTCTTGTAGTCACCGCTGAAGACGACAGGAGGGTTTTCTGTCTGCATGAAGCTAGAACTTTCATTCATGTTTTTCCTGGGAATTAAAAAAAGAGGATAAAGACTTATAGTGGGGAAACTCTGCTCATATTTCCAGCCCACATCTCTAGTTTTACAACAGAAGAGCTGCAACAAATGCTTACAGAGCCGAAGAGAGAAGGTGCAAAAATAGGTCTCAAGGTCAACAAAACTAAAACCAAGTTTATGAAATCGGAAGAGCTTCCTTGTGACGGAATAAAACTTGGTGAAGAACAAATAGAAGAAGTGGAAAGCTACATTTATTTGGGTCTAGCTGTCAGGATGGACAATGGTTTAAAAGAAGACATATCTAGAAGACAGAGAACCGTGTGGGGTAAATTCAGAGAAGTGTCAGCCATCTTGAAGTCAGCTAAACCAGAAACAAAGGCAAATTTGTTCGATTCTACCGTCTTGAAAGCAATGACATACGGCAGCGAAATGTCGGCTTTAACAGCTGTGGAATTAAAACGGCTGCAAGTAACACAATGAGCAATGGAGAGATTAACGTTCAGAATCTCATTTCACAATAAAGTAAAAAATGAGGATATCAGGTGAAGATCACTGCTAAAAGACGTAGCAACAGAATACCTGATGAACAAATTAAGGTGGGCTGGCCATTTTTCATGCACAAGTGGAGCACCACAATAACAAATTGGTATCCAAGAGATCGCAAAAGATCTATGGGAAGACCACCTCACAGATGGGAAGATTTTCTCAAGAAAAATGTTGGACCAACACAGAGAAGAGCAGCCATGGACAGATTGTTATGGACAGAAGTTGTGTGGAATATTGTCATGGAGATGTCTACTCATAGAAGGACTCCTCGTTGAATAACGACTCCAAAGTATCTCCAGTATTATCACCAAGCTACAGTTTTAATGCAAATTAACCCAGCTATGTGAAGTTCTGGTGCGGCATCATGAGAGTCCGATTTGCAATTCTAATTGATTCATATATATATTTTTTAAAAAATTAATTAATACATTTGTACACTGCCCCAGAGTAGACCTTTGGGAGAGAACCTCTGTCAGGTAGAATAGAAATAGAAATCAGGTTTTTAGTAGACTGATAAAATAACAACAATCCTTGGTAAGCATAGCATTCATATTCAAGATATGATGGTTATTTGGTTCCTTCAACCAAGATCTGGTTGTTTGCCACTACCAAATAGCCATGTTAGTGCCTGCAACTCCTAATTTCTACTTGGTAATATAGCTTGAATCAATTTGTCCAAAATTAGTGATGAGCAAATTGTTCAAGATCCAGATTTTTCTGTTTAAATGGTTATTACTCAGTGGTTGCTATGGGACAAAAATATGGTAATTTCATATCTATTTTGTTCCATTTAATTGGATTGTGGGTTGATGGGGTTTCAGTCTCCAGTAAGAGAACAGAACATTTTATGCCTTTATTTGTTAGTTCATAAAGCAAAAAATATTCTCAATTCGGGATCTCCTTAGTTGGTCTAGTAATGAAACTTGGGGTATTCTAGTCATGAGCTATTTATGGATGGGGTTCTCCTTGTAGTTCTTACATTGTGGCTTAATCCAGAGATCACAATTAGTAACCTAGCAGTTCGAAAGCAAGAAATTTCAAGTAGACAAATAGGGACCACTTTGGTGGGAAAGTAACAGCATTCTGTGTGCTCCGGTGTCTCGGCATGCCTGCCACATGACCATGGAAAGGTCTCCAGAAGCAGACAGTGCTGGCTCTTCAGATTTGAAATAGATATGAGCACTGAACCATAGAGTCGGATACAACTGGCTTTCGAGCAAAGGAAACCTTTACCTTTAAGGGAACATAGTCACTCAAGGGAGAAGAGGTGGGACAGGGAATTTATGCAGGAATATTTCTGCCACCCCACCACCACCACCCTTGATACTCAGAACCTCCTCTGTTGCAAAATACATTTTTATGAGCAGGAGAATGAATATTGTCCCTCGAGTAGGCAAATTCTCCTATTAAATCCTATTTTGAGCTTCCCCACATTGTTTTGGATCCTGAGAAGCATTATTTGGAAAACTGAAAATAACCATCTGTTTACTTCCAACATTGCTGGAAGAGTTGGGCATAGCTCGTGCAATGTACTGTATGCATGGAAAATGGGGCAGATGTGGCCTCCAAACATTGTGAAGATGGTTGCCCCAACACATGCACAGAGATGGAGGAACAGTATAAAACAATCTTGCCACTAAAAAGATCTGAGGTGATGAAAAAAAGTTCTGGTAATGGTCTCGAAGGACCAGATGCATGTCACCACCCATATCCATGGATCCAATTTTTCCTGTTTCAGTTATCTGTGGATCTAAAAGTATTCAATAAAAATTCCTGAAATACATAATACTGTAAATATGTATTTCTATGGTGTATTACTTGATCTGGCCACTAGATATCATTGCCTTCAGTGTAATGTTTACCAGGAATGGAGACAGACATTTTGGTAGTTCTTGCATAGAACGACTGAGGCATTCAAACTCCTCCTCTACATCTATAATTCAAGTATGTGTGTTAAATATAGAATTTGCTGTTATCCACGGTTAGATATGGGGAGAGGGGGAAACTGTATAAGAATTTCCAGGGGCTATTTTTAAAAATCTGAGATAGATTTCTCACAGCTGAATGAAGGAAAATTTGCCAGAACCTGCCCACCCCATAAAATCCCCAAACTTACTTTCTCCTGGTCTGGCTGACATAGCACACCACAGCTATGAGGATGGCAAAAGCTACCACTGCTCCAACGGGGCCCACTTTTGCCCACATCAGACTGTCTGGAAAAGAAAACAACACACACACAGCATTAGCAAGAGAAAGGAAACAATAAAAGGCTAGGTTGAGAACTCCTGGCAAAATCTGGCTTCCTCGTCCCTTAATTCTGTTTAGGTGCCAAGAGTTGACCACACAATATTTCTAAAAGACTTCCCCACTTGCTTGGATGGAGAGAGGTAAGTACTACAGAAAGGGAAATACAGCCTCACCTGAGCAGAGAGAGAATCTTCAATATCTCAGGTTGGCTTTGGGCAAAAAATATTCTGCCTGGAATCCTGGACCAGCCAATTCAGACAATTCTGGGCTTGATGAATGAATGGCCTAGATCAGTAACAGGTAACCTCCAATACTTCAATCCTACAAGAAATCTACTACTGCACCATGGCCAAGAAGTGGACATCCAGCCACTATGTCTCCAGCTGCAGAAGATGCCACTACCTTTCAATTCTGCTTTCAAACAGTTTGTACTATGGACTACGTCTTCCTAATGTTTCATCATAATCTGCTCCTCACCACCTTGCAATCTGAACCCTGTGGTTCAATTCTTAACATCAAGTTCAAGAGGAAACCAATTTGCTCCATTTATATGAAAACCCTTCAGATTCATAGACACACCAAAATCCTTTGCCTCTTGATTATCTCTTCTTTAGATAAAACATCTGGAACCTCTGCAATGTTCCTGCCTTCATCTGCCATATCATAGAATGATTTAGTTGGAAGAGGCCTTTTAGGCCATCGAGTCCAACCCCCTCTAGACCAGTGGTTCCCCACATGGGGCCCACACCCCACAGGGAGACCAATTCCAAGAAGTCTAAGACAATACATTGGCTGATCAGTGCTTTGAGGAGTTGACTTAGGCTTCTGGGAATTGAAGTCCAAAGTCCAAAGTTGGGAGACACTGCTCAAGGCCTAATCAACACCATGTTCCAGAGAGAGAGAAGGCAATGTTTGCAAAGGATTCTGCATTTTATCCTTGCTACCATTTCCACTTCTCTGCATGGAGAGAATGCAGCAGAATCAGTTGCCTATAGGGTCACTAGGATGTCCCCTGTTGGTGTGTTGGCCTTGGTAGATGGCCAACCAAGGCAAACCTTGGCCCCGACCTTAGACTGTGGTGATATTAGCCTGCAGATATCCTACTGAGGGATACTGGATGGAACAAAATGCTTGCAGGGACTCTCACTGGAATGGTGGAACTGGAGCTGTTGATTCTGGGTGCCATAGAGGTTCTTAGCTGAGCAGACAATGAAGAGTTGGGAGTCCACCTCCCTCTGAACTGTCAGGATGCTGGTGATGATGTATCCAGTTTTCTGCGAGTACACAAATTCCCGATCAGTCTCGTTCACTGTCACATTGCGTGTGGGTAGCTCAAAGGTGATCACAGCCTCGGGGTTGGCTTTGGCCGCACAGATGCATTTTACTGTGTCCCGAGCTGCAGTGCATTTTGAATCTGAAAGGATCAGAGGAGCAACTGCAAAGAAAAAGAGAAAGACAGAGAAATAGAAGTTTAGATGCAAAGGTGGATAGATCCAGTTTTGCTTGAACATGTTGCATTCTATGTGGTGTTCAGTGTTGTGTAGCGGATCAAGTTATAGACTAGGAGTCTAGAGACTACACTTCAAATCCCCACTTGGTTACTAAAATTCACTGGTGGAGCAGAATTGGTAAAATCTCTTCTTAAATATCTCACTTACTTTGAGAGCCCAATTACAGTCACTATAAGTCCGTTCTGATTTGATGGCAACTAATTAATTGACTTATGAAAGCAAATAAAGGCATGGCTGGACTACAGCACCCATCAGCCCTTGGCCAGTGGATCTTAAACTTTGGCCTTCTTAAGTTTTGGACTTCAATTGCCAGAAGCCCCAGACAGGCTGTACAGTGATGAAGTATAGTGGAAGTTGCAGTTCAGCAGTCCAAAGACCCATCACTTTCAACATCTTACACTGATTATGGCCAACCTGATGGCTTCAGAAAGCCAACATTCAAGGTATGAATAGCCCATATTGAGCAGCTATGAGTCTGTCAGAGGTCAATAACCCTCAATTACAATTGTTCTCAGCTTTTGGCCAGTCAGATGTTTTGGGTGTCAACTTTCAGAATTCATACTGGCTGGAATGTTTGAGAAGTGAAGGTCAAAATATCCAGTCCATCAAAGGCAGAGAATCATTACTTTATTACAAGGATGGACAACACGGGTCCTTCCATATGCTTTTGTATTGAAGCACCCATCAGTCCTTGTCAATACAGGCAATCTCTAGGAGTTATGGAACACATAGTCCAACAGTTTTTGAAGATGCCATCTTACCTTCCTATTTGAGCAACAAAATACCTTGGGATAGTCATTGGTCACTACCCTGTGGAGATCCCTGTTGCCAGAAACCTGAGAGGATACCAGCATAAGACAGGGGGAAATTGTAGTGCCATATCCATGGGTGTTTATCATCCATGTGTGTAGATAGAAGCATACATTGTCACTTGTGTTATCACTTCCCATGCTATAGACCAGTTATGACTAACCTTGGCATGCCAGCTGTTCTGGAACTTCAATTCCCAAAACCCCTGATCAGCAGGGGTGCTGATTTGGGCTTCTGGTAATTAAAGTCCAAGAACAGCTGGAGTGCCAAGGTTAGCCACCAGGGCATAGACCTCAATGGTTTTCAAGGCCCAGTACTTACATTCAATGGTGAGGTTGAAGGCGGTGCTGCTTTGGCCAAACTGATTCTCTGCTGTGCACCAGTATTCCCCATCGTCCTCATGAGACACAGAGTCAAATTCCAGTGCCACCTGGTTCTGGTAGACCCCCATGGCCACAGCCTTCTCATCCTTGAAGATGGTGATCGTGGGCTCAGGGTTGCTCTGTGAGCTGCAAAGGATGGTCACAGGCTCTCCCTCCACGGCCACTACAGATGTGTTCACAATGGGTTTCCAAGGGGCATCTGTTTGGGGGACAAAGCCAAGAGGGTCCCGAGTCCTTTGCCAAAGAGCAATGCAGAAAGGGTGAACCTAAGCGTGAAAGACTATGGATGCATTTCTATTACCCTTTCTTGCCAAGAAGGAGAATCTACCCCTGGGTGAATCTGGACCCTGAATTCAGAGTTTTGGGTACTTATTTAAAAAAGGATGGAAATGGCATCTAATGGCATAATATAGGGAACTGTGTTAATCCAATGATCATCTACTTAGGGTTCCTCAAACTTGGCTCTCCAGGTATTTTTGGACTTCAGTTACCAGATGCCCAAGTCAGCACATCTGCTGATCAGGGCTTCTGGGAACTGAAGTCCAAGAACATCAGGAGAGCCAAGTTTGAGGAACTCTGATCTAGTTCATTGCATTGAACCTCTGTTTTGTAAAGAGCAATATTTCTTTCAGGTTTTATCTGCCAAGAGGGACATGTGGCAAAGGGCAGGGCCAAAAATTACATCACTGTTATCATCTTCTCTCTCTCTCTCCCTCTCCACCCTGGCAGAATCAAAGTTCAAAGCAGATAAGAGTCAAGATGACTAGAATTTATTCTTCCCTTCTCTCTCTTTCTCTCTGGCTTCTATTTCAAACTTTTCATGGAATGGGATTAATTCATTGCCAATTTCTCCAGAGCAGTCCCCACTAACTTCTCTCCTCACAACTGAACTATCCTGCTACAGTTTCTATCGTCCCCAGCCATGTGGAGATAACAAGAGTTGTAGTCTGAACACATTTGGAGGGCAGCACGTTGGGGAATCGAACTGCTGACCTTCCACCTCCCAGTCAGCATCTTAGCCACTTGAGCCACTGCAGTCCAAATACTGCAGGACAAATACTGAACCTGAAACTCAAATACGTTGGCCACCAAATGAGAAGAGAGGACTCACTGGAGAAGGCTCTGATGTTAGGAAAGATCAAAGGCAAAAGGAGAAAGGGGTGGCAGGAGATGAGATGGCTAGATGGCATCATTGACACAGTGGGTGTGTCTGCAGACATTTCCGTGGACATGTGGCAGGCATGAGTAGTGCACGGAACACTGTTTACCTTCCCATCAAAGTGGCCCCTGTTTATCTACTTGCAATTTCTTGCTTTTGAACTGCTAGGTTGGCAGGAGCTGGGACAGAGACGGGCTGTCACTCCATCTTGCAACACCCGTGCCTCGAACTGCTGGCCTGCCGACCTTCCAGTTGTCAAGTTCAGCATCTTAACTACTGAGCCACTACAGTCCTACCTAGGTTTCCCTTGCTTGAAAGCCAGTCATATCCGACTGGGGTGCAGTGCTCATCTCTGTTTCAAAGCCGAAGAGCTTTGAACTGCTGCAGACGTTTCTGTGGTCATGTGGCAGGCACGACTAGACACCAGAGCACACGGAGTGCTGTTTACCTTCTCACCAAAGAGGTTCCTATGTATCTACTTGCAATTTCTTGCTTTTGAGCTCCTAGGTTGGCAGGAGCTGGGACAAAGACGGGAGCTCATTCCGTCCTGCAGTACTCGGGAATCGAACTGCTGACCTTCTGCCTCCCAGTCAGCATCTTAGCCTCTACTCTGAGCTTTAAAAAAGTCCATTTGCCAGCTACCGTTCCCTCTGTTCTCAACACTATTTGGTAGTCAAAGAAAGATGATTTATTTGAGCACTCTTTCCCACGCCTAACAAATAGATCAGAATTCAGAACCTTGGACAGCAAACTAAAACCAGAGTGGATTAATTGTTGCCCGTGGAATCAGAATCTATGCCTATCCTGGGTGCAAGGTTTAATTCAATAGGTCAGGATCCAGATATCTTAAAATAAATGCATGGATTCTTTGGTTGGAGCTCCCATCACAACACTATAGTAAATGTAGTGTAGAGTAGAGTACAGGCAATAGCTACTTACACAACACAGACAAAGCCAGAGAATGGTTGTCTCTGCCATAGATGTTCTCAGCCACACAAGTGTAGATGCTGTCTTCAAGATGGGTGACATTGTCCAGATACAACGTGAGGTTGTTAGCCAAATCCTCATGGAGAACCTCGTCTTCTCGGAGCCATGAGATCAGAGCCATAGGGCTGCTGTCCACAGAGCATACCAGGACCACCTGTGAACCATGGATTACCTCCACAGAGGAGTTCGCCTGCAGGATACGGGGTGGAACTATGGAAAAGAGCCAGACATTTATCATTGGATGCATTTTTTCCTTTGCCTTAAAAATCTTAATAATACTCTTTCAACTGCAGAACTGGAAGGGATCCTATAGATCTTCAAGTCCAGCCCCCTGTCATGGTGGCACATTCAGGGAATTGAACTCAGGGGTGTTCTGGGCACCTTGGGAGGGCGGTGGACAGGAAGTGATGGGAGCGCCTATGGGGGGGGCTGGGGGAGAGAAATCTCACACATTCCCATTACCTCTGCCTGCCTCTGGGGGGCACCAGTCATTGGGGCGCACCGGGATGGGTCCCTGTATCCCTGTGGGCCAGCACAACCCTGATTGAACTCCCAATCTGTCTCCACATCCAGATACCTAAACTACTGAGCTATCAAGCATTTTCAACTTTTAGTAACTTGCTTATGCTGTCAGCTCCTGCATTAGCTATCACTAATCGATGGGTGGGATACAGTTGCACAAGAATCTGTTTTTTTCTCCCAGATTCTAATTCTCAAACCAAGTTGTGTCCCCGTATGGTGGTTTTAAGGGGAAAAAAGTAAAGTCAAAAATTAAGTTTATGATAGGAGATGAGAGACCACTTAAAAGCCTCATTTATCATTCCTGTTTTTCCCCCTCCCTTGTATTCCGTAGTAAAAATTTCTTTCATAGCTTATGAATAATACGATTAGGGAAGGGGAATAGTCATGGCTGAAAGAGTTATTCCTTCCCTTTTTCTGGCTACTCTCACATTTATTTTGTCTTGACAAGTCACCCTTGCTTGAAAGCCAGTTGTATCCAACTCTATGGTTCAGTGCTCATCTCCATTTATAGGCAAAGAGCCAGCAGTGTCTGCATCTGCAGACGTTTTCATGGTCATGACTAAATGCACAGAATGCTATTACCTTCCCACCAAAGTGGTACCTATTTATCTACTTGCAATTCCTTTCTTTCGAACTGCTAGGTTAGCAGGAAGGTTATTCTGCTACGGTAATAGAGTAGACCATACTGCCAGTGACTCGATGCTGAGCATCAGCTGGTGATTCACTAACCTGATAAGCCTGAGGACTAACAGCTTGGGTGGCAAAGTCTACAGGGAAGGGTGATGGTCCCCAAGTGGATTAAATCCCACTTGAATCCATCTTGATGGAGGGCAGCAGCTTCATCAATACTGGCCTGGGACTGAGGAGGACTTTGTGTGCCAAAAGGGCTCAGGACCAGAAAGTGACTTGCGGAGCTGCATCAGTGGTAAGCGTGTCATGCTGCGATGTGGAAGGCAGAGGAAAGGCCATGGCATTATAGTCCTAGTCTTCATGGCTGATCACCATGAAGATTGCCAATATATGGAATTGGATATGACACAACAATAAGAAAAAGGTTGGCAGGGGATGGGACAGAGATGGAAGCCCAGCACTTGGGTCTTGAACTGCTGACTCTAGGGTTCAGTGCTCATCTCCATTTATAGTCAAAGAGCCAGCAGTGTCTGCATCTGCAGACGTTTTCATGGTCATGACTAAATGCACAGAATGCTATTACCTTCCCACCAAAGTGGTACCACCAAAGTGGCTTTAATGACTTTCCAGCCATCAAGCTCAGCATCTTAACCACTTAGCCACCACAGTCCCTGACCTTTCTTTAGCAAGGCTTAAACACTATAAAGGGGGTGGTGGTGGTTACTGCTTTTAAAAGAGAGCACTATTACATACCGTGGCAGCCTATTAGACCAGGGGTGGCCAACCTTGGCACTCCAGGTGTTCTTGGACTTCAATTGCCAGAAGCCCAAGTCAGCATACCAGCTGATCAGGGCTTCTGGGAATTGAAGTTCAAGAACACCTGGAGCTGTGATGGCAAACCTTGGCACTCCATATGTTATTGGACTTCAATTCCCAGAAGTCCAAGCCCCCTGTGAATCCCCACGAACGGGTTTACTGCGATTCATCCGACCCGCACTGCCCTCATCGCTCCCAGAAGTGAAAGTAAAATGCGCCCATATGGAAGAAGGGTTAACCTGGAAGAGTCTTAACCATACGGGCACATTTTACTTCCGCTTCTGGGAGCGACGAGGGCAGCACGGGCCAGATGAATTCAAATATATTCAAATTTATATGCCGCCCAATCAGGTAAACCCGACTCTGGGTGGCTCACAACAAGATAAAACACACATAAATTTGAATATAAATTTGGCTTCTGGGAATTGAAGTCCAAGACCATCTGGAGTGCCAAGGTTTGCCATCATGGACCTAGAGCACCAAGGTTGGCCATCCCATATTAGACTCTGAATGGAGCAGCTGCTTTAATTTTATTTCTACTTGACTGCAGAAAACCAATGCCTGGGCAACATGTAAGTTCTGGGATGGCGGCAGTAAAAGAGTCTCTTCGCATTGCGTTCTGCTATGCATTTGCAAAGCAATGTGAAGTCCTCAGCAGCATCCTGGTTTCTCCCACAACTGCCCCTTGGCAATAACATTAACTCACATTTTACATCCAGGGTAGCATAGCCGTCAAACTCAAAAGTGGTGTTGACATAGGTGACTTTGCAGCCCACCTCCCGGCCATGGTTCTCGCGTGATGGCAGGAACTTGAGCAGGGAGACCATGGCCCAGGTGCTCTTCTCTTCCTCCACCTGTGCGTAGACGGCGTGCTCCGCCAGATTCCCATGGTTCAGCCACGTGACGACAGGTTTCATGTCAGGGCAATTGTCAGGCACGACACAACGCAGCTCTGCCTCGGTTCCCTCCACTATTTCCAGAGGGCTCACAATGCTGGGTTTGTCTTAATGGGGTTGAAAAGAGACAGTGATGAACAGTCTCCTCTAACAAGACCACTCAAGGCACAGGTTTTGGCTATGTCTGACATTTTTTTTTGGCAAGCCCTTTTCTCTTACTCATCTCTTTGGTGTGTTTTGTTTCAAGAACTGCATTGAAACATTTGAAGAATGCTAATGAGCAGTTGTGTAGAGCAAGGGTGCCCAAACTACGGCCCATGGGCTGGATTTGGCCCCCAATGCCAATTCATCTGGCCTGTGCCACCTTCGTCGCTCCTGGAAGTGGAAGTAAAATGCACCCATACAGATACGGCCCACAGGCCATAGTTTGAGCACCCCTTGGTTTAAGCAGAGAAAATGGCAGCCTAAAAATCTTTGGGGCCTTTGGGGGAGGTGAGTGAAGAATCGGCCCCTCCCCCACCCCCATCCTAAAACCTGGGTGCAAGGAAGGAAAAGGCAGAGAAGGACACAGGAAGGAAAAGGCAGAGAAGGACACAGGCCCCAACTGCCCAGTAACCATCCAGAGGCCCACGGGAGTCCTCCTAAAGTAGCAACACCCCAGAGGGCAAAGAGGAAGGGCCGCGCTGACACTACAGACACTGCAGACACAGGAGACCCTCGACCACCCCCAGAAGACACCATCCGTAGCCACCATCACAGTGAGGCCTGAGTTGGAGCCTTTAACCAACTTTTCGCAGCCAAAGGGAGGCGAGAGCTGCTGCATGCATGCAAGGGATCAGTAATTGAACTGAAATAATATAGTTGACTGAACATAGATGACTTATAGCAACTGACATAGTGACTGTGTCACTGTGTCAGTTTAGAGCTGGCTGACATCAGTTCTAAACTGATACTGTGTTCTAAACTGTGATAATATGCATGATGATGTTACCTTGTTTTAAACTGTGATAATATGTATGATGGGGGGGGGAATGGCATAGAAACCGGCAAAGCACGCCAGGGAGTTTGCCAAGAAAACCCTATTGACCAAAGCAAAGGCAAAACAAAGGGACAAATCAGAGGAAACAGGAAGGATGCTCAGCACATTAGATGGACAGAAAGGGATGGGCAGGAAAGGGGGAGGAGAAATACAGTGTTGTAAGGAACAATATTGCGTAGGGACATGGAATGTAAGATCTATGAACCAAGGAAAGCTGGAAGTGGTAAAAAAGGAAATGGAAAGAATAAGTATTGACATCTTGGGAATCAGTGAGCTAAAATGGACAGGTATGGGTGAATTCAGCTCTGGAAACCATCATGTCTACTACTGTGGACAAGAAAACCTCAGAAGAAATGGAGTGGCCATAATTGTAAATAAAAGAGTGAGAAAAGCAGTAATGGGATACAATCTCAAAAATGATAGAATGATGTCAGTCAGACTACAAGGCAAACCATTTAATATCACTGTAATCCAAATATATGCACCAACTACCAGTGCAGATCAAGCCACAGTAGACCAGTTCTATGAGGACCTACAACATCTTATAGAACAGACACCAAGAAACGATGTCCACATTATCTTAGGAGACTGGAATGCAAAAGTAGGAAATCAAAAAGTGGACAGAATAACAGGCAAGTTTGGTCTGGAAACACAAAATGAAGCAGGCCAAAGACTGATAGAGTTCTGCCAAGATAACACACTAGTCATAGCAAACACCCTTTTCCAGCAACACAAGAGGAGACTCTACACATGGACATCACCAGATGGCCAACATCGAAACCAAATTGACTACATACTCTGCAGCCAAAGATGGAGAACCTCCATACAGTCAGCAAAAACAAGACCTGGAGCGGACTGTGGCTCAGATCACAATCTACTGATTGCAAAATTCAGGCTCAGACTGAAGAAAATAGGGAAAACTAATAGGCCGGATAGATATGATCTAGACAACATACCCAAGGAATACACGGTGGAGGTGAGGAACAGATTCAATGGTCTGGACCAGACAGACAGAGTACCAGAGGAATTATGGACAGAGATGAGAGACATTATGCAGGAGGCAGCAAGGAAAACTATACCAAAAGAAAAGAAGCGCAAGAAAGCAAAGTGGTTGTCGGATGAGGCTCTTAAAATAGCAGAGGAAAGAAGGAACGCAAAAGGCAAAGGAGAAAGGAAAAAATACAATCACTTAAATAAAGAATTTCAAAGAAAAGCAAGGAGAGATAAGGAAAGCTACCTAAATGAACAGTGCAAAGAAATAGAGGAAAACAACACAAGAGGCAGGACTAGAGATCTCTTTAAAAAAATTGGGGAAGTCAAGGGAACGTTCAAAGCAAAAATGACCACGATAAAAGACAAAGATGGCAAAGAGTTAGCGGATGCAGAAGAGATAAAGAAAAGATGGAAAGAGTACACAGAGGAACTTTACAAAAAAGACCTAAACACCGCGGATAATAACAATGAGGGGGAAATTGAACTTGAACCAGACATCCTAGAGAGTGAAGTCAGAAAGGCCCTAAAAAGCACGGCAAATAACAAAGCCAGTGGATATGATGGTATCCCAGTTGAATTCTTCAAAGCCCTAAAAGATGATGGAATCAAGCTACTACATGCTTTATGCCAGCAGATTTGGAAAACGAAACAGTGGCCACAGGATTGGAAAAGATCAGTATATGTCCCAATCCCAAAAAAGGGCAATGCCAAAGAATGTTCAAATTATCGAACAATTGCGCTCATCCCACAAGCCAGCAAAGTGATGCTCAAGATAATGCAGGATAGACTACAGCAGCATGTAGAAAGAGAACTACCAGAGGTGCAGGCTGGATTCAGAAGAGGCAGGGGGACCAGAGATCACATTGCCAACATACGTTGGATCATGGAGAAAACAAAGGAATACCAGAAACAAGCTTACTTCTGTTTCATTGACTACACCAAGGACTTTGATTGTGTGGACCACAACAAAATGTGGCAAGTAATTAAAGAGATGGGAATACCAGAACACCTCATATGTCTCATGAGAAATCTGTACATGAGTCAAGAAGCAACAGTTAGGACAGAGTATGGAATGACGGAGTGGTTTGGAATAGGAAAAGGAGTAAGACAAGGCTGCATTCTGTCACCCTGCTTATTCAACTTATACACAGAGCACATAATGCGCAATGCAGGGATGGAGGAATCACCATATGGGATCAAAATTGCTGGGAGAAACATCAACAATTTGAGATATGCAGATGATACCACCCTAATGGCAGAAAGTGAAGAAGAGCTAAAGAAGCTCCTGATTAGGTTGAAAGAAGAGAGTGCAAAAGCTGGCCTGAGACTCAATATCAAGAAAACCAAGATAATGGCAACAGGCCCTATCAGTCCCTGGAAAATAGATGGGGAAGAAGTAGAAGCAGTAACAGATTTTACTTTCTTAGGATCCAAGATCTCTGCAGATGGGGATTGCAGCCATGAAATAAAAAGGCGACTGATTCTTGGGAGACAAGCTATGAAAAACCTGGGGAACATAGTGAAAAGTAGAGATATCTCACTGCAAACAAAGGTCCGCATAGTCAAAGGAATGGTATTTCCGGTGGTAATGTATGGCTGTGAGAGATGGACCATTAGAAAGGCTGAGCAAAGAAAAATAGATGCCTTTGAGATGTGGTGCTGGAGGAGAGTTTTGAGAGTCCCCTGGACAGCGAGGAGAACAAATAGGTCAATATTAGAAGAGATTAGCCCTGAGTGCTCCTTAGAAGGACAAATAACAAAGATGAAGTTGAAGTATTTTGGACATCAAATGAGAAGAGAGGATTCACTTGAGAAGGCCTTGATGCTGGGGAAGGTGGAGGGCAAAAGAAGAAGGGGACGGCCAAAGATGAGATGGCTAGATGGTATTGTAGACACAATGGGCACGGGGCTGTGTGGACTAAGGAGGATGGTGGAGGACAGAGGTGCCTGGAGAGCGATGGTCCATAGGGTCGCAAAGAGTCGGAATCGACTGTGCGACTGAACAACAAAAATCTATCTCATTCTGTTGCAAAACAGATTGCAAGGCACGTTTTACTTCCACTTCCAGTGGGAGGAACCATGTGACCAGCCCGCTGAACCACATGACTGGTCTGCTGGACCATGTGACCAGCCCACTGAGCCACATGACTGGCCTACAGCCCAAAAGGTTTGGGCATCCCTGGTGTAGAGAGTCACATCATAGCTGTCAAGTATCCCTTATTGGCCAGGAAAACCCCTTATTTTACCCTCTTTCCCGCCATCATCCCTTATTAATTAGACTGCAATGCCCTATTGCTGCCATTGGAGGGCAGCACAGGATAAGCATAGCTGTCAAGTATCCCTTATTGGCCAGGAAAACCCCTTATTTTACCCTCTTTCCCGCCGTCATCCCGCTGTCATCCCTTATTAATTAGACTGCAATGCCCTACTGCCGCCATTGGAGGGCAGCACAGGATAAGCATAGCTGTCAAGTATCCCATATTTGCCAGGGAATTTCCCTTATTTCCAAATCCAAAACTTGACAGGTGTGAGTCACATGCAGATCCAAGAAGAAGGGCTATATTGAGGGTGTCATGACATGGGGAAATAGATTTGGATTACTTGTGCCGCAGTGTGCTGAGATCTATGTCCTGGTGAGCCCATATGGACAAGAGGGCCCTTTTTAGTCCCATCATAGGACTTTTGTGGGGTGGACTGGAGCAATTTCCAGGCAAATGGAAAGGCTTAGAATCGATTGTAAGCAAAATACATGAAATTTAACCTTTATAAAATGTAGGTAAATTTTAAAATGAATAAAGGAAAAGTCCATTTGGTTTAGCCTGTAAAACAAGATCAGGAGAGACTTTCCCTTCCTCTGCACTTCCCTGGTTAATGTTTAATACAGTACTCACAACTGGGAATGCTAAAGCTAAATGGTCACTCTGGGTTCAATACAGGAGCAGTTTTGATGCCTTATCTTCATCTTTTCCCCAAGGCAGTCTTGCACTCATTGTACTCCAGGGGAAGATCCATTGTGGCTATTGTCTTGCTAAATCTCCCCAAGGACTGGACTCTTTACACCAGAGGACATTCTTGCACAACATGTGTTAGTTAAAATAAAGGTCATTTCAGCAGGGCAAGAGTGCATAGATATATGTTTTGCCTGTGTTGTGAATCTTTCCACTTTTAGGAAAGACAGTTGATGCAGGCTTCACGTAATGACCTTTATTGTCAATAAATGAAGTGCTGTTTCAACTGATTGGGCTTTTCTCTCTCAATCTCCTTCCAAGGGAACTGGGACAAGGAATTTTTTTTTGCCTCGGACCAATTGGTCTTTGATTTTAGATAGCTGGTTAGCCTAAAGCAGTGATGGCGAAACTTGGCACTCCAGCTGTTCTTGAACTTCAATTCCCAGAAGCCCTGACCAGCAGGAGTACTGACTTGGACTTCTGGTAATTAAAGTCCAAGGACACATTGAGTGTGAAAGTTTGCCATCACTGGCCCAAAGCAATTGGACTTCCTGGCTTTAAAGTATCACAACTGTTAAATTAACCCTTTCTGGTGCAATGCCTTTGTGGCCATCTGATTGCACCCAAAATTTGTATCAATTTGCACATTGAGCAAATCCCACCCAACCTTCCACCAAGTTCACTGATGACATTTAAGAACTAAAACTGGCACAAAACTTAGAAAGGCGACTTCTGTGGACCACAGGTCCCAGTCACCCACATCACTAATCTTCCAGCCTCACTGAACAGTAAGCAATTTATGAAAAAGCAGAGAGACCGGAACAAGATGGCGGGGGAGTAAGACACGAGTGAAGCAGGCTGCGAGATAAATGTATTAAAAAGGTGGAAAAACAAAGGCTGTCAAAGATAAATTTGAGAAAAAAGACAGAGGAGTGCTGTGGGGGTGAAGAAGGTGAAGAATTCAGGGTCAAGAGAGTCTGGGCCAGTGTGACAGAGCTTGAAAAGGCTTGAAAAGGCAAAGAGATGCCGAGTGAATGGGATGACACAGATTTGCAAGCCTCTGTAAGTCCTCCGTTTGCTCTTAATGTTTATTTTGGGCTGTAAAGACTACCTAATTAAGGAAGGTGTGATTGATGAGACTGAGAAGGAAAAACAGAACTGTGGAAGAGAGTGAAAGATTGGGTTTCAAAGGCAAGGTGAATAAAGCAAGCTTGAAATAAGCCTTGAAAAGTGAGGGGAGAAAGCTTTGAGAAACCTTGAATGCCCTTAAAGTATTGGAGCAAAGTTTTGAACTAAAAAGAGAGATAAAAGGGGAACTCTGAGGCAAGAGAGCTGATGGACTGAAAGAGGGGGTGTCTGTCTGTCCCCCTTTTTTTTTTTGAGAGGAAGAATCTTTGAAAGACGAAATAAAATAAAAAAGGAGAGTGTGTGTGAAGAAGAACAGGCCCCTGAAGATGAGAAACAGCTGTTGAAGTAGCTGTGACCTTAAAGTAGTGAGAGGAGAGAAAAAAGAAGTGGGAAACAGTCAGCCTTAAATGAGTTATCATCACTCCAAAGATTTCAGATTCTAGACTTACCTTAGAGATTCTAGAGATCCTAAAAGTATCGAAATGGAAACTCTTGTGAAAGAAGCACAAGATCTTAGGGATTATATGGAAACGGAACTTTATGAGGAAGAACTACATTATTTTAGGGATTTCAGGGATCGGATGGAAAGGCTGATGAACTCTGCAGATAATGGACGTATGGAAATGGAGACAAAAGAGATGCAAAAAAAAAGGAAAGGAAAAGGAAGAGGATATAAGAATGGCTAATCAAGAAAAAAGACAGTACATGGAGGACACAATAGAAGCAAAATTACAAGAAATTATGAATGGACAACAAGAACTAAGGGACTTGCTGGTTAGCTATATGAAAATATTAAATAATAACTTTATGACAATAGAGGCAAAATTAAAATCTGTGGAAGAGGAGATAAAACATATGCAAGCAGTGGAGAAAGAAATGGATATTTGGAGCAAACTTGAGAAAAGGTTGGACAGAATAGATGTGACAAGGAAGCAAGAAATGAAAGATACCATGGATGGACAACAAGAACCAAGAGATCTACTGCCCATCTCTATGAAAGCAGTAATTAAAAATTCTGAGACAACAAAGCTAAAAGATTTACAAGAAAAAGATAAAAGAATAGATAAGCAAGAAAAAAGACTGTATATGCTGGAGGAGATGGCGAGACAAAAGAACGTGGTGATTAAAAATATTCCAGAGGGAAGTCCAGACCGCCTGAGAGAAAGAATTATTAAATGGTTGAATGAATTGAAGATGGGGAGAGAATTCACACAGGAGGATATTCTAGCAGTTTATAGATTGGGGAAGAGAAGAAATGGGACTTTTAAAAGGTTTGTTTTGGTAAAATTTGCAGGTCTGGACAGAAAATTAGAATTAATGGCATTTTTAAGAAGAAATGGTACACGAGTACCAAAATTGGATGGGGAAAAACTGGATATTTATCAGGACATAACTAAAGAAGAAAGATTGTGGAGGAAGAAAATTAAACCAGTTACTACATTGTTAAGGGATAAGGGTGTGAATTATAATTGGCAAAAATTACATCATTTAAGATTTTTTTGGGCAGGTAAAGTTGTTGTGATAAACAAGCAAACTGAGTATTTGGATATACTAGAATCTTGTAATATTATTAAGGGAGGATCAGAAGAATGGAGGAAACTTAAAGAAGAGCTTTTAATTTTGAGAAGTTAATTCAAAATATAAAAGAAGTGAAAAATACAGGGAGAAAGATAAGGGTAAAAGGGAATATCTATGAAATTGTTACAAAAAGGTTAATAACATTTGTTAAGAAAGGTTAAAAGGGGGTAAGTTGGATGGAAAATTACAGTGTAAAGTTTGAAATATAAGGTTTAATATGTTTGAAATTGTAAATAACCCTCTGTCAAGGAATGTCAAGGAAGGGCAAGTAGTAGTAATATGGAATATGATGTTTTGGAAATTGTTATTTTTCAATGAGTTTCCATTTGTTGTTATTTTGGTTTCTATATTTGTTCTGATGTAAAACGGAGGAGGTTTGGTTTAAGGAGGAGATTAAAACATGTAAATAACCTTTTGTTGATGGGGTCTAAGATTATGAGGAAACATATGTTGGGGAAGACTGCAGAGAATATCATATGTGCAGTATATAGATAAATTAATATATAAGAGTAAGAATTTGCAATCGGTACAGAAAGTGTATTGAATGAGCCTAACTAGTACAGTAATTGTAGGGGGGAAGGGAAAGAAAGGGGGAGATAACTTTAGGATCAAAAATTTGTATAGAAAAGATTTGAAGGAAAGGTAATGACATGTGTAATGGTAGAATAATCATTAGTAGGAGGAAAGGAGAGAGAAAACAGCTGCATGTTATGAACAACAAAAGTTATTTAGTGTCTTAAATATTAGCAAGAATCCGTCTTACTCTTATCTATTAGGATATAACAAAGGAAGAAAGATTGCGGAGGGAGAAAAAAATTGAAATAGTCAAGGGATAAGGATATGAGTTATAATTGGTAGCAACATAACAGTTGGGAATTTTCTGTGCAAGAAAAGTTGTTTTGATAAGTAAACAAATTGAGATTTTGGTTATATTACAATTACGTAATATTGTTAAAGAAGGATTAGAAGAAGGAAGGAAATTTAAAGAAGAGCTTTTAACTACGGGAGGTTAGCCCAGAACATTAAGTAACATGTAGAGTATGATGTTTTGGAAATTGTTTCTTTTAAAAAATAATAATAATAATAATAATCTTTATTTGCTGTGACCATGGTTTCTTTATTGCTTTGCCCTAAGATGGAGGAAGTATGGTTCTAGAAAGAGATTGATTGATTGAAATATGTAAATAATCCTCTGTCAAGGTGTGTTAACATTAACTAGATAGATGAATGGATAGATAGTTAGATTATATATTATAAGGTGATATATGTTAAAGTTCGCAGAGAATTGGATGTGCAGTATATAGATAAATAGAAATACAAGAGTAAGAATCTGCAATTAGTTATAGAAAGAAAATCGAATAATTTTGATTATTATAGCAACAATAGAAAAAAAAGAAGGAAAAAAAAAGGTGGGATAATTTTGGGATCAAAATCTGAATAGAAATGACTTGAAGGAAATGTAATAAAATGAGCAATGGTGTGATAACCATTAGCAGGAGGGAAAGAGAAACAGCTGCTTTGCTATGAACGATAAAATTCATTTAATGTCTTAAATAATAGCAAGAACCCGCCCTAGTTCCGGTCTCCCTCCCCTTCTTCGGCACTTCGGAGGCGGTCCTTCAACGGAAGGACAAGGGGAGTGAAGAAGACAGAAGATGGTGAAGGGCTGGGTGAGGGTGATTGGGAGGTGAAGGGTGGGTGAGGGTGAATGTATTCAATGTATATTTGTTCATTTGTTCTTTTTTTACTGTATTGTACTGTACTGTAATGTTATAAATGTTTAAGTTTTGTAATTTTGTTTGAAAATTAATAAAAAAAAAAGAAAAAGCAGAAGGTAGAAACTTTCAACTCGGTTTAAAAAAACAAACCATGGAAGGGTCTTGTCAATAGAAACGATAACTGGAAGTCTGTTTTCCATTCAAGGGACCATTGTACTTAGGGGATTATGGTTTTCCAAGGTCTGAAGTGGCATCCCTTAATAATGGCATCAGCCTAAATACTCACTGATGATCTCAAGGCTGCTGTGTTCTGGGTAGGTGTATTGATTGTAGCCACCAAGGTCCCCTCTGAAGTAATATTTGCCTGCAAGTTCAGGACTGAGGCGGGAGATTTGCAGGGTGCAATTGCGGAAATTCAACTCCCCCAGCAGCCGGCTCCGCCCGACGTAGCTTTCATGGACAATGTTTGTGCGGGACTTGTAGACCACTGGGGGATAGTTCTTGGGGTAAGGGCTGTTGAAGTACCAGATGCCATGGACCGCAGAAGGACGGAGCTCATCCGGGTAGCTGAAGCGGCATGGGATGACGACACAAGTGCCCTCAAAGGCTCGGATGTGATCAGGCATCCACGCACTCCATGGGCCAGCCAGGAGCCCTTGGAAAGAACATAAGTACATAAGAATAGCCTTGCTGGAACAGGCCACAGCCCATCCAGTCCAGCATTCTGTCTCACACAGTGGCTCACCATTTCCTTCAGGGTATTCCCAAGGAGATGCCTTCACCTGCTTAGGATTCCCTGGAAATGGCATTGAGAGATATCCTGCCTATCTCTCCAACCCGGAGGTTGTCCTTAGGTATCCATAATTATAGCTATTGATACCCTTGTCCTCCATGAACTTGAGGATGGGAGATGTTAGGAAGCAGGGAGAACAAATAAGCACAGTGATACCTCATACAAAGTCCGCTTCATACAACATCGGATTCATACAACATCGCCTAATTCCTTGAAAAAAGTTGCCTCATACAAAGTCGTGCAACTTTGTATGAGGCATTGGGGTTTTCCCAGGTTGCATTGTGCCTGGGCAGTATAAAAGGCAGGACACATGCATGCATTGCTCTTGTGGGTTTTGCATGAGGCGAAGAGTGTTTAGGAGTGGTTTTGAGCACGATTTTGGAATTTTCTGAATTTTTTGGTCAGAATTTTTAGAAGCATTCCTGGGTTTTTTGCAGCATTCTTCAGGTTCTTGGACAATCAGGATTGTTTGACATGTTTTTGTAATGTTTTTAGCCTTTAAACAATGATTTCTTAAAGTTCTGTCAGTTTCCTGTCTGTTTCCTTGACTTTGCCCTGAAGTCTGTGCTGTTACAGTACAATGTATCTCTATAGAAATGACGTTGTACAAGGCATCGCAGCAAGGATTTGGACGTTGTATGAGGCATCGCGGCTAGGATTTTGCATGCCTCATACAAAGTCCAAATCCATATAAAGTCCAAACTTGTGGAACCAAGTTTGGACGTTGTATGAGGTATCACTGCATTTGTATCATGTGCTGTGTATCACCCTGGAATTCTCAAGCTGCGGCCCATGGGCTGGATATGGCCCACAGCACCATTTCATGTGGCCCACTTCCACCAAATCAGGTGGAGGAATGGCAAAATAGCCATCCAGCCCCCAGAGCTGTCAGAGGGAGCATGACCCGGCCCCTGCCTTTAAAAGGTTGAGAACCCCTGACCTAAAGTCTGCCCCTGTACAGCTAAGATCAGAGAATATCTCTCACTCTCTCTTGCCTTGTCCATCTATTTAGACCGTGGTTAGTTGGCGGGCATCACACAGCCCATAGTTCATGAGGGATCCCCAACTATTTTTTAACTCAAGACTTTCCCTCACTCCTCTTTGGAAAATGGAGTTCCTTCCACTGAGAGAGAAAAATAGAGGGAAAGAGAAAACTGTAGCTTGTGGAAACCTCTCCTAAAGAGAAGCAATTCTCCTTCTGAAACAAGCTGGAACTCCAAATATTCCAGGGGTTTTATGAAATTAGAAGTGACATCTAGTCAGTCCAGTATGGTGAGTCCAAGCCCATGTCAAAGTGGTTCTTGGACCAGCAGGAGCCAGCCCACTGCCAGTTTAACATTGTTGTGAATATGACCTAAACAGTCAAACCGTTGGCCAACCTGGGCTAGCATGATTCACTCAACCTGGTCCTCTTACCAGAAGGGACTTAGGATCAGAGGAAGCTGTCTTATTTTTGTCAATCTAGTCTCGTACTGTCAACAGCTTTTCTAGATTTCAGGTTGGATTCTTCCCTAGCTGTATCTGTAGATCCCAGCTGTACCCTGGTCAGCTCACATCGAAGTGCTGATCACTAACATTAGGACCCATCCTGATATAGGTTTATATATCACCATGGCCTGTAGGCAACAGAAACACTACAATGGCTCAGGATGCAACTGAGGAAGCTGGGACCGCATGGCAGAGATGGATTGCACCCTGTCCTCCAGAGAAATACCTTCTATAAGGACGCAGAAGATGGGGAAAGTCTTGTAGAAATATTTCATCTTGCTATTTGGTGAAGCGTGGAGATGGACAACCTGGTAAGAAAAGGGAAATGCAGGTTGAATGAGAGGGAGAATGATGATTGTTTGGACTATCTTGAATAGAACATCATGGAATGATTTGACCTTGAAGATCCACAAAGGTAGGGTGCTTCAACTAAGTTTCAGCATGTTTTCCCCACTCTGAGGATTTTAGCAAGGCCACCAAAATGAGACATTTTGCCAATATCATCCAACCAATTAGGGATCCCTCCTAATTATCTCAAGTGTGCCTTAGTGTTTCTTTGCATGAACAGCAGCTGTTCTTCCAGGAGGCTGTGAGTGTCTGTACAGCTTTTGGAGGAGGAATACACAAGAATAGGGCTCCACCTATATCTCACCTGTCGTCCAGTGACCTCAAAGTGGTGTACATAGAGAGGTTCTCCTCCACCTTCTGTATATTCACAATAATCCTGTGAGGTAGACCAGGCAGGGAGAGGTTTATTGGGTCCTCAAGATCAACCAGGGAGTTTCATGGATGAGTGAAGACTAAAACTCAGTTGAGATTTCCTCAATCCACAAAACTCTATGGAACTAGATGAAAAGATATGTTCCACACAAATCCACATGCACATCATTGCGCAGCAACATGGTATTAAATGTCACCATAGGTATTCCACAGTTATGAAAGAATCATTTTAAAAAAATAGTATTATAAGCATTTTTGATTACAAGTTATATCTATGGTTCTTCTTCTCTTGTGTCCGGATCAAACTTTGGACTCCAAAATGAAGCCACTTTCTTGGCTTTGTCGTTAGCCAAAATTAAACTATCTATGGTAATAGTTCAAGGTAATACCTTTCTTCACCTTGTACAGTTTTAGACTTTAATTGTGCTGAATTGTTGTATGCATTTTGATGCTTGTTACATGATTACAATTATGTTCCCTGGAAAATGTCTCTCCTGCGAGTGTGAGAGGGACATAAGATTGCGGTTATGGTATGGGTGAAGGTAAAGGTCACCCTTGCTCGAAAGCCAATTGTATCTGACTCTAGGGTTCAGTGCTCACCTCTGTTTATAGCCTAAGAGCCAGCACTGTTTGCATCCGCAGATGTTTCCATGGACATGTGGCAGACATGCCTAGACACCGGAATGCATGGAACGCTGTTTACCTTCCTACCAAAGTGGTAACTATTTATCTACTTGCAATTTCTTGCCTTTGAACTGCTAGTTTGGTAGGAGCTGGGACAGAGATGGGAGCTCACTCCATCATGCAGTACTTGGGTATAGACCTGCTGACCTGCATGTTTTACCTTCCAGTCAGCGTCTTAAGCACTTGAGCCGCTGGAGTGGACTAATTAACAAATTGCTTCGATTGTTTTAATCCAAAATGCCAGTAGAGGGCATGAGCCCTCCCATGATTGCTGCTGATAATGCTATGCCAGAGCTACTGAACTGTAGCAACAGTATACAGCAGGGGTGCCCAAACTATGGCCAAGGGGCTGGATGCGGCCCCAATACAAATTCACCCGGCCCACAAAGCCCTCCTTGCTCCCGGAAGCGGAAGTAAAATGCACCCGCTTCCAGGAGTGACAAGGGCTTCACGGGCTGGATTAATTGGTGTTGGGGGCCACATCCGGCCCCTTGGCCATAGTTTGGGCACGTATGGGCATGTTTTACTTCCACTTCCGGGAGTGACGAGGGCTTCGTGGGCCAGATGAATTGGTTTTCGGGGCTGCATCTGGCCCCTGGCCTATAGTGACCAGCCCCCTGATCCATGTGACTGGCCCGCGGACCAAAATGTTTGAGTACCCCCAGTATACAGTATTTATATTTATATCTTGCTCATAGCTCGCAGGAACGCCAAGAAAATTGCTATGAAATAGCTGTAGTTGTGTTAGTGTGACACTTCAAAGGCTACTAAATCCAAATTGCCACCAGAAGCATGAGCAGTGTGGCTGTGATTAAAAACACTGATTACTTCTTCGTCATCCTGAAATTTCCTAGCACCATGCAGAGAGCCAGGATATTTCATAGGGTAAGCAAGATCAAGGTACTGGTCCTCATTGTTCCTTATGGCAACTTATCTATCTTGCCAAACCTCTAGCATTCTATTCTGTGAAATATTTGCAAATTTAAAATATACAATTATATTTACCTTTACAGTACCTTCACTGCTTATAAAATTATCTTTTAAATTTAATGAAGCAAACATTTTACAGCATGGAACGAGAGAGAGAGAGAGAGAGAGCTTGCAGATATAAGTGTAGTATCTTCACAATGTTAAATTAAAATATTCACCAATCACAGATGATGAACCTGCTGCATCACTGTAGGCGGGATAGGAAAAGTTCCTTTTCTGAAATGAAATTCCCAGAATATTCCAGGAAGCATGTGCTCAATACTTGCCAAGCCCAGCTTGTGGTGTAGTGGTTAAAGTCTTCAACCTGGAGTATTTAGTTTCTAGTCCCCACTCAGCCATGAAACTTATTTGTGTCACCAGCATTTTCTTGGCCTGACCTACCTTACAAGGTTCTTCTGAAGATAAATTGGGAGGAGAACAACATATACTGTCATAAACTCAGTAAAGGGAAAGTATGATATAGGTCACCCTTGCTCGAAAGCCAGTCATATCCAACTCTAGGGTTCAGTGCTCATCTCTGTTTATAGCCAAAGAGCCAGTGCTGTCTGTGTCTGCAAATGTTTCCATGGACATGTGGCAGGCATGACTAGCCACTGGAGTGCACGGAACACTATTTACCTTCCCACTGAAGTGGTCCCTACTTATCTACTTGCAATTTCTTACTTTCGAACTGATAGGTTGGCAGGAGCCAGGGCAGAGATGGGAGCTCATGCCATCAGGCAGCACTCAGGTCTCAAACTGCTGACCTTCCAGTCATCAAGTTCAGCATCTTAACCGCTAAGCCACCACAGACCAAAGTAGGACTGAAATACAGCTAAAAATAAACAGATGATTCAAATAATAGTGTGGACATACCATAAACATGGTATGTCAGAAAACAAAAACAAACAAACAAAAATGCTGCATCACTTTAATGACTAACTGCTATATTTTTAATGTGAGCTTTCCTGGATCAAGTCCACTTCATCAGACATAGGAGTGAGACTTTAAGGCATGAACTTATATGAACCAGATGCAGAGGCATAGAGTGATTAATCAGCATGACAGATAAGTATGAAATCAGTACAGCTTCCTACAGCTAGCAGTAGCAGATGATCTCTGGTTGTTATTTGGATAGGGGCTGTGGTGGCTCAGTGGTTAAGAAGCTTGCCTTGTTAGCTGGAAGGCTGGCAAGTCAGCAGTTTGAGACCTGGCTACTTCATGATGGACTGAGCATCCGTCTCTGTCCCAGCTCCTGGGGACAGGAAAGGAGCCTCATTTGAGCATTCCCTGAGTGAAGCTTCTTCTGCAAAAGATCCTTTCAACCCAAAATAATTTCTGACATGAAGTTATTATTATTCGGATTAGCTCTAAATGTTCCCTTTTCAATTGCAAATACTTGGAAGGCACAAAACAAATAAAATAAAACCTCGGATAAAGTCCAAACTCCGTCCCGGACTTTATCTGATTTTGGACTTTATCCGAATCAAATGGGTGATGCATTGGATAACATCCAAAAAAATGGACTTTATCCGAGGTTCCTATACCAAATACCTTAGATAACGTCCATTTTTAAAGCAGTTTTGGACTTTATGCGATGCATCACGTGTGCACGAAAACCGCAACTTTATCCGAATCAGACTTTATCCGAGGTACCACTGTACCTGGCATTGAACATTTGCTTATGGGTTTAACCTTTGTGTTACTGTGTGAGTATATCCTTTGTTCTGTGAGACATGTTGAAAAAAAAGATAATTTTGCAGAGAAGTTTGTGAAGGGGTAAAATATAACATGGTGTGGTTGAAAACAGAGAACGCACACTTCCGTGCAAGTGCATAAACTTGATGCCAGAGGATTAAATGTCAACCAGTCACTCACAAAGAAGATAGATGTTCACAGACTAACCGTTGCCGAAATGGGTCACTGCCTACCCATTTTGTTCTAACAGAGTAACATGTGCCTCAAGGAACTTTTGACAACTTACTCAGATATATTCAGCTGGTCTGTGGTTGAGCTGGGGGCCAACGTGGAAGATCTTCAGAGTGACAGCTCTCCGTTTCTAGTAGGTTCCACACAGAATAAAGAAACATTGCTGTATTAGCAGGTCGTCATCGTTTCATTGAAACTTAAAGCAAGAGACGTTGTTTACTTTTGTTTATAAAAGATGTTTGTATTCTTGTGTCTAATGTTTGAAGAAGCCTCTTAAATGCTTCTGTCCCTTTAGGTTAGGAGAAGACAACCAGCTATGTTTCAGATAGTTTGAGGGTACAGATTAAGCCACTTGTCCCCAAAATGAAGCTTCGGTACCTTATAATTGGCCTTCCCAGCTTGAGGATATAGTCCTTTTAAGATTTTGATAGATTGAGAAGACCTCCTCTCCATTTTCAAGACCACAGTCAGTTCAGAAAAGTTCAAGGGCCCTTTATAGAACAAAACTGGTTCCCTCAAGAAAGTGGGGCTTTATGCAGAACTTGCCTTGTTCACCTTCATAAGGATTCATCTTATAGTCAACTCAACATTTTCCCATAGCCCAGCTCTCTGGGAACTGACCAGGGTCCTGATTTCTACCTAGAGAGATTTTCCTGAGCTATACTGTATGGGCAAGCCATAAACTTCTCCAGAGTAGGATATCAATCCCACTAGAACAAGGTTCACCAAACTTGGCTCTCCAGGTCTTCTTGGACTTCAATTACCAGAAGCCCAAGTCAGCACACCGGTTGATCAGGGCTTCTGGGAATTGAAGTCCAAGAACATCTGGCGAGCCAAGTGAGCTGACCCCTGCACTAGAAGACCAGGAACCTACTGCTGCCTCAGGGTTGCTTGCTCAGAGGGTTATTAATAAGATGAATGGTTAGGAGAGAGGAAGTATAAGAGAAAAACAAAATATCTATTTGTAATAATATGAGAGTAGGAGAGTAAAGAGTAGAAGGCTCTTCGGCTTTGAAACAGAGATGAGCACTGCACCCTAGAGTCGGATACGACTGGCTTTCGAGCAAGGGAAACCTTTACCTTAGAAGACATAGATTCATATCCCTGTAAAGCAGGGGTTCCCAACCTTTTCAAGCTGGGGGCCGGGTCACACTATCTCAGTCAGCTTTGAGGGCCAGACAGCCATTTTGCCCTGCCTCCATGATGGGGGTGGCCATTTTGTCCCAACAGCTTCAAATGGGGCGGCCATTTTGTTTCTCAAATGCCCTTGGAGGAGTAGGGGGCCACATGAAATGGCGCCATGGGCCAGATTCAACCCATGGTCCTTAGGTTGGGAACCCCTGCTGTAAAGCCAGAAGGGTAAGGGTGGTTTTTATTAGACAGTTTTAAAGAGATTTTAATAGTTTATAGATAGGGATTTTATTTGATGTTTTTAATCCTATGTTTTTAATCATGTTGTAAACCACTCCGGGTCACTTTTGAGTGAGGGAAGCGGTATAGAAATACTTACAATAAATAAATAAATAAATAAGCTTTTAAAGTGGCTTTTGAGTACAGTCAATACTGAAAGCATTATTTCCATTATCCTCCAGATGTGCAGCACTACAGTTCTCATCATTTTTGGGCACACATATCTGGAGGCAGCCTCACCGAGGAAAAATTCGCTCGACACCTTATAGGACAGCTGAACTAAAGCAAAGATGGGTCATTGGCACGAACCGCTAACAGGCAATCTTTCAGTTTCAGAGAACTGGTAGGTTGAATGCACTTTGAAATTGGATATTATAATAGCTCCCTGATATGGGATACAGGGACGGCTTGCTGGGCTTCTCAGTGTGCTCGGTTCAAAGATTCACAGGCAAACTAATCAGCTTTAACGAGCTGCATGTTCTGAAGCCCTTGCCAAAAGCTTGTAAGCGGCAGCTTTAAGCAGATGCCTCGAGGAAAAAGTAGAAAGAGGATGTGTCATAGGAGCAGGACAGTAGCCAAAATCCACCTTCCTCATGCTCTTTAGAGGAAGCCAGTGCTTCTGATGGGGGAAGAGATTCTCATTCAGTCTAATTCAGTGATGGCAAACCTTGGCACTCCAGCTGTTCTTGGACTTCAATTCCCAGAAGCCCATGTCCCTGTGAATTCACATGAATGGGTTTACTGAGCGTATGTGCAGTAAACCCATTTGTGTGGATTCACAGGGGCTTGGGTTTCTGGGATTTGAGGTCCAAGAACAGCTGGAGTGCCAAGGTTCTCCATCATGGGTCTAGTTTTTATTCACCGGCTGAGGGTTGCGAAAACATAACACAGATTGAATCTCAGCAAAAAAGCAACAAACTTCAATAGCTTTCAAAAGCAGGACATTACATAAACACCAACTTGTGTAGAGTGGATCTCATTCACACCTATTTCATGAAGGCCTAACACATAATTGGTCCATTCCATGCAGGGCTAGCCCTACCGTTAGACCAAGTAGAACAAATACCTCAGATTACAAATGTTGGCAGGCCAATAGTAGTCCTTCTACAGTTCTTTACCTGCCACTTCCAGTAGCCAGAAAGCATAGCTACATGAGCCACAGAGATCATCCTGCTCCACTACACCAGATTGCTACTTCAGAGTGGGATGAAGGACACACAACTGCAAGGATGCTTTGGACTTCAGGTCCCAAGTGCTTCAACCAGCATGGCCAAGGGGCAGGGATTCTGTGAGCAGAAGTCCAAAATATCTGGAAGTCCATTGATTGGTCACCAACACTGCTGTTTTGTTAATCGCCAATCAAAGTCGCTTTTGTAAGGAGCTGGGATGCCCTCTTATCCTTTACATCACATAACAAAATATCTTCCTCCAGGACTGGTCTTGTGTTTGATTTGGTCATCTACTAGATCAGGGTTCTTCAAACTTGGCTCTCCAGATGTTCTTGAACTTCAGTTCCTAGAAGCCCTATCAGCAGGTGTGCTGACTTGGGGGCTTCTGGTAATTGAAGTCCAAAAACACATGGAGAGCCAAGTTTGAGGAACCCTGTACTAGATTACCCTTGAGCAATCTAACAGATCTATAGTTTTATGATTCTATGAAGTAAGAAAAGAAGTATGCCTATTGGATAACTGTAGGCTGCTTCACAACCAGAAGGCTGTCCTGGTGGATTAAATCTACCTCAAGTTTTACAACACCATAATAAACTAATCCAAGGATGAGGAACCTTCAACCCTCCAGATGTTCAAGATTTCAGCACTTACAAAACCTCAGCCAGAAGCTTCTTTTATAAGCCCAGTGCATGAATCAGGTAAGCACTGTGCATATGCACAAAGACACAAGGGCAATCAATCTGCAGAACTTGGAATTCTCTGCTATGGCTTAGAAGTCACTCACCAACTTACTATAGAGATAATAGCAATCTTGCATGCACTAACACTGGGTATCAGTGGAAGAAGGGCTTTACAGCCTAATTTGATTATCATTTGATTGTCTTAATCGGTAAAGTTCTTTCCTGCCTCTGGCATTTGAGGCAAGCTATTGTTCCCTCTTTCTGTTTGTTTTCTTGCTTCCATTAAATGACCCTTGGGCAATCTACCAGCTCGATAGTTCTACAATTCCATGATTCTCAAGGCATATAAACATCTCAAGCCCAATCTTAAATTGCATACAGAGACAACAAATAAAGTGGTTTGCACATTGGGAGAGACTGTCTTGGAATTCCATACCGTACAAGGCATATGTGGAAAAAGGAGGAGGACAAAGACCGCAAATTAGACCCAGAAGAAGGTGGAGAGATAACAACAAAGACGTGTTACAAGAACACCAAATATCGCCAGTGGATGCCACTAGAAGTGCCAGAGCAAGAACCTTGTATCTCCCTTGACACCCGAAGGGGCAAAAGAGGAAGTGAAGAAGAAGACGACCAGCCTGCTGCTCTTTTGGCACGATCATTCTCTGTACCAGCCGTGCGAGGCCAAGATTTGGTTTCGGCTTCCAGGAGGAAGCTCTGCTCTAAAGAAACCAGCAGGAGACGAAAAAAGAAGAGAGAAATCTGAATGCCACTTCAGCTGCAGCGGAACACAGAGTTCCTTATTTGGCTGGTTGACGGCGACACCCACTGCCTGTGTTGCAAACCGAGGCACAACAGCCGGTTTGATCCAGGCCGGGTGTGGGGGAGCACCCATGCTACACTGACAACAAAGGTGACATATGCATTTATTTATCAGTCCACATCCCCATCTTTCCCCTTCCTACTGACCCATTCTTCCCCTCAGTTCCTTCTCTGCCCCTTCGCGTCTCCATAGAAACCTCTAACCATAGGGGGAAAACACAGCTCCATGCCTCACCTTTTCTAGCTGAGAATGGGATGAACTTTCTCTTTTAATTTTCAGAAGGAATTTCTTCTCAAATCGGAGACCCCCTGCTTTGGAGTCTTCTAGAGAACAGCAAAAAATCCCCCTCTATTGCAATCTGTAGGGCTAATTCATGCATGTGGTTTTCTCTGTGTGGCATTCCGCCACTCCACCTTGGCCGCTTTTGCTCCCAACAGCTCAGATTCAGCTGATACTTAATCAGAGATACAGAGACTGATCTGTATTACTTCTTTTTCGAGTGCTGTATCCAATTCTGAATATTGGCTATCCTCATGGCAATGAGCCATGAAGATTGTCCTAGAAACAATATAATGCAGTGGCCTTCCATGTGCTTTCCACATCACAGTGTGACATCTGTACCACTATTCCAGTTGTTCCACGAGTCACATTCTGGTCTTGAGCCCTTTTGGCAAACAAAGTCTTCCTCAGCCCCAGGCCAGGATTGCTGAAGCTTCTGCCCTCCTTCAAGATGGATTCAAGTGAGGATTGAATCCACATGGGGACCATCACCCTTCTCTGTGGACTTTGCCACCCGAGGCTGTTAACCCCCAGGGATGTCAGGTTAGTTAACTGCTGCCTGTTGATTGGCTTTGAGTCGCTGGCAATATGGTCTACTCTATTACCATAGCAGGATAAACTTACCAGGCTAATCTGTAACATTTAAACCTCATAAAGTTTCAGGGCAAAGGCGCTCCATGGAGTTTCATTCTGAAATACCCGGTATGATAACACAGAACACGGCAGAGGGGGAAAAACCCAATCGTTTTTTTTACTGGGAGTTTGGGCCCAGAGAATTCTGTTTATATAAACCGGGAGAGTGACAGGGTGAGAAAGCTGCTGAACCTTTCAAAGAAGCATGAAAGAGGAAATTTCATGCCTGCCTGATAACGTTTTGCCTGTCAAACCTTCCTCCATCTAACACGAAGGGTTGAGGGAAGCCTGGTTTTTCCATAACATCTGCTGACTTTAAAACCTGAAGGCTAAGCAGGAACACCAGGCAAGGATTTCTTTATCTGTTTATTACATTTATATTTTTGCCTTTCATCCCATAAACTCAGCATAGCTTGTCTCCTAGCCGTTTAGTCTTCACAACTTCCCTGCAAAGCTGTTCAGAGAGAGAGAGTGCGCGCTAGCGATAAGGGGAGATAGTTGCATATTGTGTCTTTAGATAGGCAATACTCTGCTTAAATACTTCCTTTAATAAGCCATCTGAACCTGGGAATTCCTGTTTTAATTTCCCATGAAGTTTCCTTTGGTGTATTGTTTTCGGGGGCACCAGTTGCAACCTCCAACTTAGACCTGTTCTTCCCCAACTCTGCCATCAGATAAATGGTGTAAGGAGCCACGTCTCACAAACTGAAGCCTAGAAATTTTGGAGCTGCAGGGACTATACCATAGACACCACCTTGATCTCTATTAAAGGAAAGGTGGTATAAAAATCACAGGCTGGCCATGTTATCCTACTATGGTAATAGAATAGACCAGTGGTGATGAACCCATGGCATGTGTGCCAGAGGTGGCACTCGGAGCCCTCTCCATGGGCACCTGTGCAGTGACCCCAGCACAGAGTTTGCCCCACCCCTCTGCCCAGCAGCCCAATGAGAGCATTTCCTCCCTCCCCTGTTGCTGTGTTGGCACTTTGCAATAAATACGTGGGTTTTGGGCCGCAGTTTGGGCACTTGGTCTCTAAAAGGTTGGCCATCACTGGAATAGACCATACTGGCAGTGACTCAATGCCAAGTCCCAGGTGGTGGTTAACTAATCTGACAACCCTGAGGACTAACAGCCTTGGGTGGCAAAGTCCACAGGGAAGAGTGATGGTTCCCAAGTGGATTGAATCCCACTTGAATCCATCTTGATGGAGGGCAGCAGCTTCATCCATCCTGGCCTGGGGGAAATGAGGACTTTGTGTGCCAGAAAGTGACTTGTGGAACTGGATCAGTGGCATGGGTGTCACACTGTGGTGTGGAAGGAAAATGGAAAGCCACCACATTATATTGTTCCCAGGACAATCTTTACGGCTGATCACCATGATGGTAGCCAATATTTGGAATCGTATATGTCACAAGAAGAAGGTATAAAAAATGTAACATATGAATTTAAAAAAGTATTGTTAATGCATGCCTCTCCTAGGTCTATTCTTACCTTGTACCTTCTTCCTGTCTGGAAAAATACATTCTGCTTACTTGCAGGGCTTGAACTCTGGCTGTTTGTGCGCCAGGAAGAATCCAGCAAGGATCAAAACTGTGGACATTTGTGGCCCTTTCAGCTCCTACTTCTTAGAATTGATTGGCATCTGCTCAGGTTACATACACAAAGTGATCCGATCGCAACAATGCCCACACTGGATGGGAGGATCATTGGTGATCAGTTGGGGCAGGTCACTGGGAGGCTAGATATGGAGCTGGGAGTGATTGGGTTAGTGACTCGAGAAATGGGGGATGCTTAAGATAGCTGGATTAACCAGGGAAAAGTGAGTAAAAGTACAGTATTGGTGCATGGATGAGTTTTTGCACAGAGATGAGAAAAGATATTTTGGGTTTTTTGTTTTGGTTAAGGGTAGAGAAAAGGGTCTGAATCTCTTCAATTCTACAGCAAGAGTTATTTCAAACTCTCTTGGAGAAGCAGATCCTACTGAAATCTGTTTCACTGCTGGAAGGATGGAAATATGTTGCTATAATTTGGAGTGTGCGGTCTGTATTTGTTCAGATTCCCTCCCTCTCTTTGCTTACCATATGGAAAGGAAGGACTTTGTATCCCTATGGATGTTTTTGGATCAAGACTCCAATCATCCTTTACCATTGGCTACTGGTGTCTGGGGCAGATGGGAATTGCAGTCCAACAACAATCGGGGAGATGTGGGTTGCTCACGCTGGCTCTGTAGTCTCAGCTAAATTTCTGATGTTACAGTCAGACTAGAATCATACTTTCCAGTTTCTACTCTGGGGTAGTTGTTATGGAGGAATGACCGTACTGTACATCACTTCCCTGTCTCTGTATATTTCACCTATTACACTATGATTCCTCAAGAGGACCCACATTTCTGTTCAGCTCACGGAAAATTGTGCTGTTGCTATAAACAAATAAAGAAATCTGTGTCTCACATTTGCACGTAAAGAACATATTCCCCCCCTCCCCTCTCCATTTGATTTATTCAGAGCTGATAACATTTCTGTGCAGTAGTCACTGGCCATTATGAAGCTGCAAAAGAGTTGCTATAACAAGCTCACAGAAGCGTTTAAAAACCAGCTTTTGAATAACGAAGCCTGAGATCTTAAACATCCTTAGTAGCAACTAGCAAGGGTACCCGGACTTTGTTCCCGGGTGGTCTGAGGGGGATGTTGGGTGAGGTACAGGGGTGTTTGTGGCCTCCCCCCCTCGCTCCACTCCTGGTGTCCTGTGTGCCTTTCACCGCCGCTGTGGCCAGGCGTGTTTTACTTCTGCTTCCAGGAGCGACGAGGGCGGTGCGGGCCAGATGAATTGCAGCAAACCCATTTGTGTGGATTCACTGGGGCTTGGGCTTCTGGGAATCGAAGTCCAAGAACATCTGGAGTGCTAAGGTTCGCCATCATGGCACAGAAGAAGACAGGACTAATTGTTGAGTCTCCTTTCACCATGCATGCCAGCCCAGAGGCTAGCAGCCTGTTTCAGCCCCGAGGGAAGGCTAAGTGTCATATACAAGTCTCTCCTCCAACTTGGGGGAATTACGAAAGTGCCAATGTGATCTATAACCTGAGGCAGTTGGTTTGTTTTGCCTAATGGGAAGGCCGGCCCTGCGCCTCGAGAATCTGCTAGCTATTTGGAAGAGCGGGCCTTTAAATGTCGTGTGTCGAATCTGGCTTTCATCTTAAATCCTTGCCCCTTTTCGCACAGATCTGAAACGATGCCCTCGTAGGAGATGTACATATAAACACACACATGTTCACAACATCTTCTCTGGTGCCCCAGTTTGGGCACCTCCACCCGGTTATCCTTGTTCTGTGTCACATCCCTTTCCTCTGATTTTGGCATTCATCAGATGCCTTTGGGTGGCGCTCCTGTCCAGACCCATCATAATAACTGTCCCTGGAAGCTTGATCATATCTTCAAGGGAGAGGCTGGCTTGTCACACAGCGGGTTTCAAGGGACACACCGCCCTTTCCCTCCCCGTGATGAATGCAGACTTTCACTCAGATCCATCAGTCTTGACACAAGGGACAGAGGTCTCTTTGATCACTGCAGAGGCGGCATTATCCTTTCTCCCCAGGAAGGATTCAGGCGGATTTTTTTTAAAAACCTGATTGTGCTAGTTACAATGCCAAAAACAGAAGTTGAGTTTTTGCATCTCAAAAACAGCTTGACAGGAATACAAGAGCCTTTTTTAAACAAACAAGGCTACTTAGCATTCAGCTTTTGCATGAGAAGCTCAACCTCCCCCAGTTAGCTGCCATCACAATAATAATAATTTCCTGACGGAGATTATTCTGGGTTGAAAGGATTTTTGTGGAAGAAACTCTGCTCAGGGAATGCCCAAATGAGTCCCCGCTCAATCCTTCATGCAGGTCCCGGGTCTCAAACTGCCGACTTGCCAGCCTTCCAGCTCACAAGGTGAACTTCTTAACCACTGAGCCACCACAGTCCCGTCTACCACAATAATATAACAGCTAACATAATGTAGATCAGGACTGGGGCAGATAGGGGGACTAATTTCCACCAACCCCAGCCAGCATGGTCTGCAGTCAAGGACAATGGGAATTGTAGTATAGGTTCCTTACCTCTGTGTTAAGGCATCCCCCAAACAGAAAGGAGTTTTATACCAATTCAAGTTGTTTGTCCACCTAACTCAAAATGTTCTATTCTAACTGACAGCACATCTCTAGCAGAGGTCTTCCAGATATCCTATCAGATCCGATGTAACCCAAACCCGATCTGGCCTGATCGGTCGTCTGCTGCCTTAATTAAAGACACCAGATATTGAACTGGGGGACTAGCTGCTTGCAAGCAAGTGTTCTGCTTTTGGGCTATGTTCCTTTGTAACAACACAGAGATCTCTGAAACAAGCGTGGGATACGGCTGGCTCTCCAGCCAGGACATCCTTCAACTTTAAGTTTAGCATAAACACCTGCACTCAGAAACGGAGTAGGTCTCCTATTCAGAATCTGCCAAGCACTGGCCGCTTCAGCTGACCTTACCTTTTAAGAGTGTCCCACTGGCATCCTTGCCAGTTGAGGCTTCCACCATTGAGTTTGCCAACACTGGGTAGGGAATCTGGAATGGAAAGAGCAAGCTGGATCAGCAGGGGAACGTCTGCAAGGCAGGAGAGCAAAAGGTCCTCCTTGGAGACAACAGAAGGAACAGAAGCTTCCTCTGGTGGTGGTGGTGGTGGTGGTGGCAGCGGCTGGCACTTGGGCTTGATGTAGACCACAGCAAAGGAAGTCCAAGGTCTGGTAGGTGTCCTGAAGTGGCACTCCCTTGTAAGCCCTGTTCTGGGGCAACTTCACCTCACTTGGGTAGCCTTCCAAAGAAATCTCAAGCTTGCCTAAGAGAGATCGTCTGGAGTCAGATTCTGGGCAAAGCAGGCAGGGAAGGCTTCTTAGGCATGCGGCCGCTCGTGGGTGCCCGGCTATGTTAACTCTGCAATTCCTGCAAGCAGAGCCCACACACAAATTCCACCGGCTGTGTGTGTGCAATGGGGGGTGGGTGGGGAGAGAGGCAGAGAGAGAGAGAGAGAGAGAAGACAAGCTGCTGCAGTTGCAAGCGAGAGGGAATGCTTGGCTTTAGTACATGGGTTGCTTCTTACACATAACCCTCTCTCTTCCTCTCTCGTGGGTGGATGAGAACGAGGCTAGGCCTTGGGGCTTCCCTAAACGGAGCAGATCCACCGTCCTTCAGCCACCAGCTATGCTTTGTGTCAAGCTGTTATCTAATAGTCGGATAAGATACCTGTGACACTGAGCAGCTTGTCTGCATGAAATTGTAGCTTTGATCGTGGCAAAAGGAATAGAAAGGCTTGAGGTCTGAGTTTCCCAACCTTTGGTTTTTGGATTTCAGTTCCAAGAAGCCTATGTCAATTCCCCAAAACACTGATCAACCAATGTACTGGCTTAGGATCAGTGGTGTGCTGACCCACAGGGATGCAGGGACTCATCCCGGTGCACCCCAGTGACTGGCGCCCACTAGAGGCAGGCAGAGGTAATGGGAATGTATGGATTTCTCCCCCTAAGCCCCTCAATAGGTGCCCACATCAGTTCCAGTCCACCGCCCTCCCAAGGTGCCCAGCACATCCCTGCTTAGGCTTCTGGGAATTGAAGCCCCCACTTTGGGGCCTGGGCACCATGTTGGGAACCAATGGTCTAGATATACCTGAAGGAATACAGGAGAGCTTTGAGAAAGTTTCTTTGGGGACCACAGTTCCCAGAATCCTTTGAGCCATGTTATCTGAGGGGGAGGGGTTCAGGAAACTATAATCCAAAATATGTACGCCCCAACCTTAGAAGTAATGTTACAGTGGCTTAGTGGTTAAGATGCTGAGTTTGATGACTGGAAGGTCAGTAGGCTAGCATTTTGAGACCAGAGTCCTACATGACAGAGTGAGCTCCTGTCGTTTGCCTCAGTGCCTGCCAGCCTAGCAGTTCAAAAGCAAGCAATTGCAAGGAGATAAATAAGTACCACTTTAGCGGGAGTTGGATACCGTTGGCTTTCAAGCAAGGGAGACCTTTACCTATTCTGTTCCATAAACCGACTGTCAGCCAGTGAAGCTGTTATAGTAAGGGAGATATCTTCTCCCTGTAACCAGCACCAACCAACAGCCTGGCTGCAGCATTCTGAGATAGCTGAAGTTTCCGAACACTCTTCAAGGGCAGCCCCATGTAGGAGGCATTACAGCAATTCTAACAGCTTGTGCAGTATGTGAGGTGTTCTCTCTCCCTCTCCAGTAAATTTCCAATGACTGGCGCAATAAACTATATTCCACTGGTGGCGAACCTATGGCACATGTTCCAGAGGGGGCACTCAGAGCCCTCTCTTTGGGCACACACAGTGTCACCCCAGCATAGAGTTTGCACTGCCCCTCTGCCCAGCAGCCCAATGGGAGCACTTCCTCCCTACCCCTCAGCACAGAGTTCAGCCCACCCCTCTGCAGCATGGATGGCAGTCTGTTGATCTTGGTCACTCCAGGCTCTAAAAGGGTCACCATCACTGCTATATGCTATTGCATTCCACATAGGGACCACGGTGGCTTAGCAGTTAAGACTCTGAGTGTGATGACCGGATGGTCAACAAGTCAGCAGTTCGAGACCCCAGTGTTGCATGCCAGTGCGAGTGCCCGTCATCTGTCCCAGCTCCTGCCAACCTAGCAGTTTGAAAGCAAAAATTTACAAGGAAGATAAATAGGTACTGCTTTGGTGGGGAAGGTAACGGTATTCTGTGCACTCTGGTGTCTAGTCATGTCTACCAGATGACCATGGAAAGGTCTGTAGATGCCGACAGTGCTGGCTCTTTGGCTTGTAATGGGGATGAGAACTGACCCCTAGTGTTGGACATGACTGGTTTTTGAACAAGGGAGACCTTTCTTCTTGTTGTTGTTCTGCCATATCTGAATCTGAATATTGGCGATCCTCAAGGCGATCAGCAATGAAGACTGTCCTGAAAATATAATGCAGTGGCCTTCCATCCGCCTTCCGCATCACAGCATGACACCCATACCACTGATCCAGTTCTGCGAGTCACTTTCTGGTCCTGAGCCCTTTTGGCACTCAAAGTCCTCCTCAGTCCCAGGCCAGGATGGATGAAGCTGCTGCCCTCCATCAAGATGGATCCAAGTGGGATTTAATCCATTTGGGGACCATCATCTTTCCCTGTGGATTTCGCCACCCAAGGCTATGAGTCCTCATGGTTGTCAGGTTAGTTAACCACCGCCTGACACTCGGCGTTGAGTTGCTGGCAGTATGGTCTACTCTGTTACCATAGCAGGATAACTTGGCCAGACTTATTGGAAACTTTTACCTATTCTATAACTAGATTGGCAGCCAGTGTAACCAGCAGCAAGCAGCAGCCTGGCTACAGCATTCTGAACTAGCTGAAGTTTCCGAACATCCTTCAAGGGCAGCCCCACGTAGGAGGGATTACAGCCATTCTAACACTTTTTTTTTTGCAGTACATGAGATGTTCTCTCTCCCTTTCCTGTACATTTCCATGGATGAGCAGGGATTTGAATCCAGGTCTCCTGCCAACCTAGCAGTTCGAAAGCAAGAAATTGCAACTAGATAAATAGGGACTACTTCGGTGGGAAGGTAAACAGCGTTCCATGTGCTCTGGTGTCTAGTCATGCCTGCCACATGGCCATGGAAACATTTGCAGAAGCAGATAGCGCTGGCTCTTCGGCTTTGAAAAAGAGATGAGTACTGAACCCTAGAGTTGGATACGACTGGCTTTCGAGCAAGGGGAAACCTTTACCTTTACCTCCAGACTCATAGCCTGACTCACTCCATCACACTGGCCCTCTCTACGAACTCAGGGGCGCTTCGCAAAAGACTTCTTCAAACAGAAGAGTGCTCCTGGGCAGCCCTTCAAACAGAGAACTGCCTCCCATGAACAAGGTACACGGTCACCTTAGAATCTATGCTGTCAAATCTTAGACATTAGGAACAGTTTGTGTGCCTTACATTTAAAAAAAAATATGAATCCTATTTTAGATCCTTCTGCAAACTGTTCATGTTTTCATACAGCTCCCTCCTCTCTCTCTTTAATTCTCAGGGATTGAGATATTATTTTCAGCGGGGAGAAAAACAGTTTGATGCTGAGCTGTCACTTCTCTGAAGGGGGATTCAGTCGCTCCCACCTCCACCCCTGCCCAAATTACTCCTTTGTCAGCCAAGGGCTACCTTCTCTGAGCTGGAGCTCCACGGCGATTGAATAGTTACGCAGTAGCATCAGGCAATTATCTCGCATAGAGCCCTGGAAAAAGCAACCTGTCTGGATGAGATGTTTACAGCCTCACAGCAGACATATGCAAAGAACTTTTGCTTTATTTATATCCCACCTTGCTTGCAAGCTGCCACAGAGAAGGTTGTGTGCAGTTCTCTTTCCAGACATGAAATCAGAGCCAGACCTACTTAGCTTTAGCAACATGGCTCTCCTATGCGCCTCTGGACCATGCCCCACTGTCCAAACTGGAACAGAACGCAACATGCTTAACTGGAGGGTTTGACCATAGATGGTCCATGCAGTCTAGGTCTGTCCAGCTTATCCTGGTGTGGTAATATAATAGACCAGAGGTTCCCAACCTAAGGTGTGTGGGCTGGATCTGGCCCACAGCACCATTTCATGTGCCTCTCCCTCCAAGGGCATTTGAGAAAATAATGGCTGCCCCTTTTGAAGCTGTTGGGACAAAATGGCCACCCCCATCGTGCAGGCAGGGCCAAATGGCCGTCTGAACCTCAAAGCTGACTGTGGGAGTGTGACTCATCCCCTGGCTTGAAAAGGTTGGGAACCCCTGTAATAGACCGTATTGCCAGTGACTCAATGCCGAGTGTCAGGCGGCAGTTAACTAACCTGACAACCCCAAGGACCAATGGCCTTGGGTGGCGAAGTCCACAGGGAATGGTGATGGTCACCAAATGGATTAAATCCCACTTGAATCCATCTTGTTGGAGGGCAGCAGCTTCATCCATCCTGGCTTGGGGCTGATGAGGACTTTGTGTGCCAAAAGGGCTCAGGACCAGAAAGTGACTTGCAGAACTGGATCAGTGGTATGGGGGTCATGCTGTGATGTGGAAGGCAGATGAAAGGCCACTGCATTATATTCTCAGGACAGTCTTCATGGCTGATCACCATGAGGATCACCAAAATTCGATTTCATACACGGCAGAAGAAGAAGGTCCATGCAGTGGTATTGTCTCTTGTCATTCCAGGGTCATTCTGGTTCATTCCATATTTTTGTATGTGGTTATTGTCGGGATTTTTAAACCCATTAGGGATTATCAGGGATTGTTTCTGCTGAGAAAATTATGGTAGTGGTCAATGCGCATAGGATACATTATCCAGTTTCAAAACTCCACACTACACTTCCCTAATGGTACAATTTCCTACTCCATTAACATGCCTATTAATGCCACCCTTTTACCCGCCCATTCCCTTGGTTATTCCTCCTTTATCCATATTTCCAGGCCACCTGCTGTGGCTGTCAGCTATCAGGACTTAAAATGCAAGAATTAATCCTCATTTGCTATATACTGTAGGACAATGGTAACCTTTGTGTTTCCACATAGTGCAGAATTATAACATTCACCATATTTTACAGTGTTTAAAGTGAACATTCTCCCTTTAAAGAAAATCTGAAGTGATATAGCGCGGAAATGGTTTAAGAGCTTATTAGTGTAGTGAAATTGACTAATTTTGATAATTTCACTTGCTCTGAATCATAGATTAGAGCAGTAGTTCTCAACCTTTTTTGTTGTTGACATATAATTCTTTATATTCAAAAAGTGAACTCCTATTTATGTAGAGGAAGCCTAGAAGGCCATTAACTTGGTCTAAAAAACCTTCCAAAAAGTCACTGTTAATAACTCATTGTCAAATTGCCCCCCTTAAAAATCAAATTGCCTCTATGTTGGGAACCACAGGATTAGAGGGAAAGGGATGGGGAGAAACCAAAGAGTTGTTAAACTAAAGGGACAAGAAAAATGTATTATGCTTGTCATTTTCACCTGGTTCCTAGCAATGTTATTTTATCATAGAAAATGGGAAGTGGTTCCCCTCCATATTAATTTCTGGGGGGGGGGGGGGGGGAGGAAACCAAAGAGCAAGAAAAGCATCACTAGTTGTTTAGTATTTATCTGACACAGCGCTAAACTGGGCAGGCATGTTCACCAAATTAAAAATTGGTCAGAGGAAAACAGCAGGTGCTCACTTGATTGGGATTATTTTAGTGTAATAACACTGTCCATGTCCCAGCAGGGAGCCTGCAATGTGCCCTCCCCACCCCCTGAAATGGGCATCGCACATGCAGGAAAAGAGGGGGGGGCAACGTCGGTTGAAATCTTGATTGGATTGAAGGAAGAGAGTGCAAAAGCTGGCTTGAGACTCAATATCAAGAAAACCAAGATAATGGCAACAGGCCCAATCAGTTCCTGGAAAATAGACGGGGAAGAAGTAGAAGCAGTGACAGATTTTACATTCTTAGGATCTAAGATCACTGCAGATGGTGACTGCAGCCATGAAATAAAAAGGCGACTGATTCTTGGGAGTCAAGCTATGAGAAACCTGGGGAACATACTGAAAAGCAGAGACATCACCTTGAAAACAAAAATTAGAATAGTCAAAGCAATGGTATTCCCGGTGGCAATGTACGGATGTGAGAGCTGGACAATAAGGAAAGCTGAACGCAGAAGAATAGATGCCTTTGAAATGTGGTGTTGGAGGAGAGTTTTGAGGGTACCCTGGACAGCGAGGAGAACAAATAGGTTAATCTTAGAAGAAATCAACCTTGACTGCTCATTGGAAGGTCAAATAGTAAAGATGAGGCTAAAGTACTTTGGGCATCAAATGAGAAGGGAGGATTCACTTGAGAAGGCCGTGATGTTGGGAAAGGTGGAGGGCAAAAGAAGAAGGGGGAGGCCAAAGATGAGATGGATAGATGGTATTGTAGACACAATGGGCACAGAACTGGGAGGGCTGAGGGGGAGGTTGGAGGACAGAGGCCCCTGGAGAACAATGGTCCATAGGGTCGCAAAGGGTCGGAATTGACTGTGCGACTGAACAAGAACAACAACAAAAAAAAAACAATTTTCTTAAGCCTGGACAAAAACAACAACAACCAAATAATTAGTTTTGCATTGTGCTTCTTCTTCTGCCGTATCCGAATCTGAATATTGGCGATCCTCATAGCGATCAACCATGAAGAATGTCCTGAGAATATATTGCAGTGACTTTTCATCTGCCTTCTGAATCGCAGCATGACACCTATGCTACTGATCCAGTTCTGCAAGTCACTTTCTGGTCCTTAGCCCTTTTGACACACAAAGTCCTCCTCAGCCCCAGGCCAGCATTAATGAAGCTGTTGCCCTCCATCAAGATAGATTCAAGTGGGATTTAACCCACTTGGGGACCATCACTCTTCCCTGTGGACTTCGCCACCCAAACCATTAGTCCTCAGGGTTGTCAGGTTAGTTAACCGCTGCCTGGCATTCAGCGTTGAGTTGCTGGCAGTATGGTCTACTCTATTACCATAGCAGGATAACCTGGGCAAACCGCTTTGTGCAGTCGTGGGAAAATGGATCGATTTTGATGGCGCCAACTCCAATAAAAACAATACCATGGCATTTTGCAGTGTAGTCACACCTTGAGTTATATCTGGAACCTAAGTGTCTTCAGAGCCTAGAAAAGTTACCTTTATGTACTAGAATTTCCAGAATCTCTTAGTTGAATATAATCTTTCCATGCTCTGACTCTCCTTTAAGTTCTATGCCCAAATTCTATCTTTGACTTTGAGCAGTAGCGAATAATCCTCAGCATGATTCCTACATTGAGCAGGGGGGTTGGACTCGATGGCCCAAAAGGCCCCTTCCAACTCAATTATTCTATGATTCTGTTTACATGCAATTGTTTTCCTTTGATCCTTCTTATCACAAAGCTTGAAAACTGGATCAGCTCTTGCAAAGGCTGTTACGCAGTTGTGACCCGCCTGCCCTTTGCTACTCCTCAGGGAGAACTGCATTTGATAAAAGAGCGTATTTTAATATTTTAATTGCAAAGTCTTTCTCTAGTGAACTCTGAGTCATTGATACAGATCCTGAATGCCATTCTCTCTCTTTCACACACACACACACACACACACACACACACACACACACACACACACACACACACACACACACACGCACGCACGCATGCACGCACGCATGCACACACATGCATACACACAGTTAGCAGCCTTCTTTGAGGTCTTCTGGAGATAAAAAAGTGGGTGGGTGGATAGTTAGGACTGGATCTGCCCCAATTATTAATGTGAATTTTCACCAAGCAGCAGAACATATGGGGAAACCAGCGTCCACTTCCTCTGAGCGGCAGCTCCCATCTGCCTTCCTTGGTGGGCCCGTGCACACGATTGGATCATGGAGAATTCACAACGGACTTAACAGCCACATGCTCAGGCCTTCCTATTTTCTGATGCTCACTCAAGTTGGAAATGATCTGGAGAGAGATCTCATGCATCAGGGTGAAAAGAGCCCTGCCTCTCAAGACAGAAGACAGGGATATGGTTGGTGAGGAAGAAAGCCTTTGAAGCTAAAATATTTACAACTCAAAAGTTCCTGAGGATAGTATAATAATTGTTCAGGACAGCTCAGTGGTTTAGATCAGGAGTCCACTATGTAGAGTTGTAAATATGCCCACAATCGTAGAAAAGAAATCAGTGCCAACTGCATTGGAGGAGGAATGTTTACGGGAAATTGTTGGAGAAGGATAAGCAAAGGAGGTAAAATCTAGCATCCAGATGCTTGCTGGCGCTCTCTCTCTCTTTTCATCTGGCTGAGAAATGGCTCCTCTACCAATGCTAGTCTATTGCTCCAGTTAGAAGTCAGTTTTAGAGGATGGTTTGGGATTACAAAGCTCTGGGGCCAAATTCAGCCCCATTGGGTGGTTTTCCACCCTTTTTTCATTGCTCTTTCTGTTCTCTCCCATGGGAAGCTACATAGTGGTCTATGGCTAAAAGGCAGTGGTGGTGACCCTTGGCACTCCAGGTGTTTTTGAACTTCAATTCCCAGAAACCATTGAAGTCGAAGAACACCTGGAGTGCCAAGGTTCACTATCACTGCTATAAGGACTATGGATATGGCAATTGAGTCTAAACCATGATGTTGAATTGTGTCTAAACTAATCCTCTATCTAAATTCTTTTCCCGTTCATTTTACCCTGGTTGATCTGCTGTAACAAGGACTGAAAGCCCATTGAATAACTATGCTGATGTTACTGTGATGTTTTGCAAGCAGTAGCTGTGATAATGTCAATGCTGTTCGTGAAACACTTCCACAGGTTTATTGTGCAGTTGGTCACAACAGGAACTGTTTGAGCAGTTGGGCAATTGACTCATGCCATCCTTGTTGCCTACGCACAATGCTAGCAAAGTTACGCTTGTATAACCTTACATTACACGGTGGTGTACAGGATTCCACCTAATATATACTTTTGGCTTGATATCAGTTAACTAAAGCACTCTAGCATTACTGTAGAAATTAGAATGTGTCTCACCATTTGTTCCTCATCTAAAAGTCTGAATGTCTCTCCTAAGGTTTAGTCACTGGCACTTTAAGTGTAAATATGATGATATTTGTAGTTCTACCAGTTTGCGGTTGGAACTGCCCATCACTGGAGCATGACCCTCAAGAACTTTTCTAAGTTTGATTTTTGGGCCTTCACTTAAGAATTACTGAAGATCTGGCAAGTGATCTTCTCTGGGACAGAAGAAGATTAGAAAATCCATCAAAAAGTGAAACTGGAAGTGGCTGGCATTGGGGAGCGAATATTCAAAAGTGCAGAAAAACCTAAAATCTATTTAAAAGGTGCTGTGGTGTTAGAGAAGACTCTTGTGAGTCCCCTGGACTGCAAGGAGATCAAACCAGTCAATCCTGAAGGAAATCAACCGTGACCGCTCCTTGGAAGGACAAATATAAAGGTAAAGGTTTCCCTTGCTTGAAGCCAGTCGTATCCGACTCTAGGGTGCAGTGCTCATCTCTGCTTCAAAGCCGAAGAGCCAGCGCTGTCTGCTGCTGCAGGTGTTTCCATGGTCATGTGGCGGGCATGACTAGATGCCAGAGCGCACGGAGTGCTGTTTACCTTCCCACCGAAGTGGTCCCTATTTATCTACTTGCAATTTCTTGCTTTCGAACTGCTAGGTTGGCAGGAGCTGGGACAAAGACGGGAGCTCATTCCATCCTGCAGTACTGTACTTGGAAATCGAACTGCTGACCTTCCACCTCCCAGTCAGCATCTTAGCCACTTGAGCCACTGCAGTCCAAATACTGCAGGACAAATACTGAACCTGAAACTCAAATACTTTAGCTACCAAATGAGAAGAGAGGACTCACTGGAGAAGGCCCTGATGTTAGGAAAGATCAAAGGCAAAAGGAGAAGGGGGTGGCAGGAGATGAGATGGTTAGATGGCATCGTTGACACAGTGGGTGTAGATCTGTTTCGGGGTGGGGGCTACAATATGGAACGTCAATAGTGACGCAGCTTCAGTACCTAGAGACCCACCAGGTTTCTTGAGACAGTTATAGACAGCTGTTGTTCTTCCTTTCAGGAAGAGCTGAGCAATAAATACTCCCACAGGATGGATCACTGCGCCAGATCATTAATCACACAGGATCTGCAAAGGGTGTGTCCTTTGCCTAGGCAGTGGCTGGCTTGGTCCCATGTACACCGTACAACCAGGGTTGGATTAAGCTCCACCTTAGCCCTTAAGAGATAACATGCTCAAAAGGCCCCTAAGCATCACCAAAATCAGTGTACTAAGCAAACTGTTTTCTTCATTTAGTAATTGTGCCGTCAAGTTGATTCAAACTTACGGCAACCCTTTCCTGAGTTTTCTAGGCAGAGATAGCTCATCCGTCCTTTCTTCTGAAGGTGTTCCAGGACCACACAGACTGGAAATTTCTCAAGCCACTTTGGCATTCTGGCCAGCAGACATTGATAGGGAATGGTGGATATGACTGCACCCACTTTTTAAGCATGTGGAGTAGGGGTAGGCCTTTGTGTTCTCCCTTTATTTATTTTTTAAAAATAGTATTGTTGTAAAACTGTACAAGTAAGTCATATCTTTGGCAGGTTCCCTTTCAAGTAGGTTTCATTATATTGTTTTCTTTAAACTCAATGTTAGGGATCATTAGGAAGGGTATAGAAAATAAGTCAGCAAGTGTCATTTTGCCTCTTTATAAATCTATGGTGAGGCCCCATCTGGAATATTGTGTACAGTTCTGGTCGCCATACCTCCAGAAGGATATTATGGAGTTGGAGAAAGTACAGAGGAGGGCAACCAGAATGATTAGGGGACTGGAACACCTTCCTTACCATCTGAGGCTGCAACGGTTGGGCCTTTTCACTCTTGAACGACGGCGTCTAAGAGGTGACCTGATTGAAGTTTATAAAATCATGCACGGTGTGGACAAGGTAGATAAGGAAAAACTGTTTTCCCTATCGCACAACACTAGAACTAGGGAACACTCCATGAAACTTTTGGGTACTAGTTCTCAAACAAATAAGAGAAAGTACTTTTTCACCCAGAGGATTACTGGTCTATGGAACTCCCTGCCAGAAGAAGTGGTGACAGCTGTCAGTCTTGACAGCTTTAAGAAAGGATTAGACAAGTTCATGGAGGACAAGGGTATCAATAGCTATAATTATGGATACTTAAGGACAACCTCGGGGTTGGAGAGATAGGCAGGATATCTCTCAATGCCATTTCCAGGGAATCCTAAGCAGGTGAAGGCATCTCCTTGGGAATACCCTGAAGGAAATGGTGAGCCACTGTGTGAGACAGAATGCTGGACTGGATGGGCTGTGACCTGTTCCAGCAAGGCTGTTCTTATGTTCTTATGTTCTTATGTTCTTAATGCTATTTGATTAATGGAGCACTTGAAGGATTAGGACAATATCACAACATCAACCATTTGAAGCCTAATCCAAGCAAGACCCAAGCGTGTGCTTTCCACCTTCAAAACTGAGAGGCAAGGGTTGAGTTGGATGTTACGTGGCAAGGGAGCCAATTACAGCATTGTTCAGCACCAAAGTGATGCTTGACAAGACACTCTCTTTCAAGCAGCATTACCTGAATACCAAAGCCAAAGTTAGTACAAGGAGTAACATCATCAGGAAACTCACCAACAGTGGTGGGCACCAGCAGGTTCGCACCAGTTCGCCAGAACCAGTAGCAGAAATTCTGGCTGGCCTCGCCAATCCAAGTTTTGAAATAAAGTAGTCCTAGTTCGGGTGCAATGCAGGGCTTTCCCCCTGGCCATGCCCACCATACCATGCCCAGAGTGTGGTAGTAAATTCTTTTGGAGCCCACCACTGCTCACAAACTATAAATGGGGAACTCAACAAGCCACACTGTGTACATCATCTTGGCCCTGAGTGTTTCTGCAGCAGATTATGCTGCTCCAGTATGGAGTGCATCCACACACGCAAAACAAGTTGACATCACTGTTAATGGAGCCACACATATAGTGATAGGATACCTCAAACTTATACCAGCTGATAACATATACCCTCTTTTTGGTATCGCTCCACATAAGATAAGGAGAGAAGTAGCAATGTACACCAAGAGAACTAAGCGAGAGAATGACTCTCAACAGACAACATCCTCTGAACGAATATGAGCCTCAAGTCTGCCGGCTCAGGTCCAGGAAGAGTTTTATGGCAAGAACAAACACTCTTGAGGGTACACAGGAGCAAAACCAGGTTAGAGGAAGGAGCTCATTGGACAAGGAACAACATTAAAGAAGGATATAGCGGATGAATTCAAGCTCCCCTATGTCACTTGAAGGACCCTGAATAGGGTGAGGGTTGGAGTCCCTAAATGCAAGACCAACAGGCTCAAGTGGGGGCTGCTGGCAGACAACAACACACTGTGTGAATGTGGCAAGATACAGAATCCCGCTCATTTACTGGTCTGCCGATTACTGCCAGAAACATGCACCAATGAGGATTTAATTTTGGCCAACAACAAAGCCAAGAAAGTGGCTTCGTTTTTGCAGTCCAGGGTTTGATCAGGACAAGAAAGAAGAAAAATATGCCATTTGATTGATTAACCTGTTAATTTGTTTAATTGTAACATAGAATAACATAGCCAGAGGCACTAGGTTGGGGGCAGAGGTGTTTCCCTCTGACCTCCTAGGGTCCTACAGACTAGCTCAGTTGGTAGAGCATGAGATTCTTAATCCCAGGATCGTGGTTTCAAACCCCGCATTGGACACCAATAGTAATCAACTTTGATTTTACTACAGTTGCCAATGGTATAAGCAATTGAGTTGCAAAGGGATAAACTGTGATGTTCTGTGAGGTCACTTAGCCTCTCTTCAGAGCTTGGAAAATTATCCCTTCCAGCCTACACTTCCTAGAGCCCTTTCTGGCACCTGTAGTCCAAACAAATAACATGTCTAGTCCCTAGTTTCTGAGATGGGAAAATGTATTGCTCTTCAGCAAAGGCATAGGGCTCTTAATATAGCCCATGAGGTTGTTGGCATATAAAATTGTGAAACCTTGAGATAATACTACTTTACAGTCTAGAGCCATGATGGTGAACCTTGGCACTCCAGATGTTCTTGGACTTCAATTCCCAGAAGCCCAAGCACCCTGTGAATCTACACGAATGGGTTTACAGCGATTCAGCTGGCCTGCATTGCCCTCGTCGCTCCCGGAAGCGGAGGTAAAATGCACCCGTACGGAGGAAGAGTTAACACCTGGAAGAGCCTTAACCGTACGGGCGCATTTTAATTCCACTTCCAGGAGCGACAAGGGCAGCGCAGGCTGGATGAGTAGCGGTAAACTCATTCATGTGGATTCACAGGGTGCTTGGGCTTCTGGGAATTGAAGTCAAAGAACATCTGGAGTGCCAAGTTTCACCATCACAGGTCTAGAGTATCCAAAGCCGGTTTAAAATATGTGTATGTCTAAGGCATTTGGGGAGACAAAGGTGAAAAGTTGACAGTGCAAAAAGAGGAAAATGGGAATGAGTATAACATAGCCAGAGACACCATATTGTGGAAAGCTGTGTTTCCCTCTGATCTTTGGGGATGCCTCTCAGACAATAGAGTCCTACAGGCCTGGGCTTATCTGTTTTAAAGATCCTTAAATATGAAAGCAATATACCTCAAATGGCATAGTCACGTCAAGATGCCTTTTGTCCCCTAGCCCATACAATCCACCATGCCACTGGTCTTTCTGGTTTCTGTCCAATTGTCAGATGCTTGACTTCTTCCCACTTTTCTAGCTCCTGCTGTCAAGTCATCGCAAATTTCTTCACTGCCCTACAGGGTGTTGGCAATGGGAAGATTTCACTTCTTCGCTCCCTTTTGTTTGGCACCTGTATAAAAGGGGGAAATCTTCCAAATCTGTCTCCAAGGGAACCAACCTTATGATTTAGTTGAATAAAAGGAAGAGGAAAGTGACAGATTAAAATAATCTTTTATCTCCTGTGCACGTTTGTTTCTATATGAAAGTGATTAGCATTTCACACCCCTCAGGGACAATCTTGTTTGTCAAGAGAGTGATTGTGGCTTTCTGTGATGTGAGCAGTTTAGTGAACACCATCCATTGCAGGGATGCCATGCATCCAGGAGATCAACAACAACTACTGAATCAGGATAGCTCAGTGTTTTAGGTATCTGGTTGTGGAGCCAGATGTTGGGAGTTCAATTCCCCATTGTGCTTCTTAGAAGAAGAGCCACTCTGTGCAGCTTTGGGCCAGCTTCACAATACCAGGGAGGAAAGAAATAGGAAACCACTTAGGAAAGGCCATTGTGAAGTCAGAATTGATTTGACGGCACACATTTATTTCTAGGCAACCTAGTACTGTTGTTCTATGTGCAAGTCTAGGTTCAGCAGAGCTTGGAAATGTCACTTTTCGGACTACATGATCAAGGGTAGCAGCTATCAGCAGATGGCAGGGCAGGGAGGCTGAGAGAAAGAGAAGGGTAAGGGTAAGAAGAAGGGAGGAATGAATGAGAGAGGATGGAGGAAGAGAGAAAGGGAGCTGTCAGGTTAAGAGAAATAAATGGAGGTGTCCCCCTGCCTTGAAATACAGCTACTTGATCCTTCTCAAATTAGAATCCATCCCTTCCTGTGTTGTAAAATATGCCCTGCTCTACATGTAGAGCAGGGGTGCCCAAACGTTTCGGGCCACGGGCTAGTCACATGGTTCCTCCCACTGGAAGCGGAAGTAAAACACACCTTGCCATCTGTTATGCAACAGATGTTTTGCAACAGGATAAATGATTTTAGGCTGCCATTTTCTTTGCTTAAACCAGGGTGCCCAAACTATGGCCCGTGGTCCAGATCCAGCCCCCGACACCAATTCATTTGGTCCACACTGCCCTCATCACTCCTGGAAGTAAAAGTAAAACACACCAGTGTGGGCACATTTTACTTTCACTTCTGAGAGCGACAAGGGCGGCGTGCCAAATGAATTGGTATTGGGGGCTGGATCTGGTCCACAGGCCATAGTTTCAGCACCCCTGATGTAGATGATTGTCCTCTATAAGGTGGGGTAAAGGGACACCCTGCCACAATGCCAGATTTGTGCACAAGCTAAGCAGGCTATATCTTATAACAAGGATGGGTAACCTGGGAAGACCTTCTCATTTTGCAACTCCTTGTATCCTTGGGTGACTCACCCACAACACATTGCAAAAAGGAGAACCATGTTCCAAGATTCTTCATGATCCATCATTTTTAAAATTCCTCCTTCTGATACTATTTCTTAGGGGACTAGAAATGGGAGAGATGAGCAAGGTAGAAAATTAGCCCCTACAGCGAGTAAATTTGCATACCCACAATCTTGGGTTGCAGTGGCTTAATGGTTAAGACACTGAGCTTCATAAGTGGATGGTTGGCAGGTTAGCAGTTTGAGACCCGAGTGCTGTGCAATGGAGTGAGCACCCATTGTCTGTCCCAGTTTCTGCCAACTTACCAGTTCAAAAGCAAGAAATTCCAAGTAGATAAATAGGTACTGCTTTGGTGGGCAAGGTAACATTGTTCTATGTGCTCCAGTGTCTGGTCCTGCCTGCTACATGACCACGGAAATGTCTGCAGATGCAGTCAGCTCTGGCTCTTGGGCTGTAAATGTAGATGAGCAACCTAGAGTCGGACAATTGGCAAGGAAATCTGGGGCCCAATAAGCACACACAAAAGGATGCTTGTAACACATGCATGTGTTTTCTAGGTGTTGTCAGTTCACATCTTATTTATAGCAAGTCTAATAAGGATTTTGAGGTATTTGAGATACTGTACTTAAGGAGTGGTTTTACAAAGTCAATATCCAGGCAGTTTCCATGACATGGCAGGGATTTGAACCCGGGTCTTCTGAGTCCTAGACTCGCACTTTATCCACTACTAGCCGATTACCCAGCCTAGCTTACGTTGTTTTTCTTTAAAGGAAGTATAATGTCCTGTACAGAGGCCGCGACTTGACAGAACTTTACTGGCCTCTCCTCCCCGCCCGCCTTCAGCCCCCAGTGCCCAGCATGACAGCTCGCCTTGCTGCCCCCAACACCGCCTCAGGCTCACTGCCCTCCCTCTGTGACTCCCAGTTGGCGATTTCTCCCACCATCTTGTACTTGTTTACCACCGCGTCTTCCGCGTTCATCAGCTCAGCCACCTCCTCCTCGCCCAACATGGTTGGACTCGATGCTGCCTCGCTTTCAAAGCCCGCCTGACTCCCCTGACTCTGCCGTTCGTGGCCGGGTATGGGGGGGGGAATCGTTCATCACGACGGCGCTGCTTCTGCTTCTGCCAGTCACCCGAACCCGCCGCAACGACGCCTCCTTCTCTGACTGCGAGACAGGGCTGGAGGCGAGAGAGCCAGCGGGCGGGCTGGCTGGTGTGTGGCCTGGCTGATGCGCAGCACACTGGGAACAGAGTCCTGCCTTCCTCCCCCTCTCCCAAGAGAACTACAGTGTATGCGCGCCGTACTGCTGTGTCGTTGCTTTTTCTCCTGTTGGTGGGGGTGTGCCCTTTGCATCCCATTTTCGGGGGGGAGCTTAAACCCCCAAGTGGGTTTTGATACCCCCCCCCCAGTGCTGATCTTGCAAGCCCGAGGTAAGTGTGTGCCAATTTTCAGCAAGATTGGTCCAGGGGTGTGGGTTCCTATAGAGCACATAAAAGACCACACCTCTGTTTTATAGATATAGATTCCACACTAAACACTCCATGTCAGTCAGTAAGCAATGAGGGTTCTTAAACTAGACACAGATTAAGTCCCCAGTATGGGCTCATGTGGAGCATTTTTTTACTGTACATAACACTACAGGGTGTGTTGCAGATTTCATCAGCAATTTTCCTGCTGTACACGCAGGGTAAGGTTTGTGTCGCTATTTCAGTGCTTCTCTGGTGACTTCCTGTCTCTTTTCACTCTCTTTTCTCCAGGCTTTATTTTTAATCTCACTTTGTTCCAAGGGCAGATTTTAGCACTTTAACACCCTCCATGAAAGATCATATCCATGATCAGAGCCTCACGCTGAAGCTTTCTGCCATCATTTCAAATAGCAAACAGACAAAACTTCCGAAGAGGAACTGCACCAGGGAATTAGAATTCTAAAATTGTTTCAAACAGATTTCTTGGATTGTTCTTAAACAGGAACACATTTTCAGAAGAGATCACCTTTTCAAAAGAGGTTTTGAGTCAAATGTCATTAAAGCCTAGTAAAGGTAAAGACAGACTACTCTCTTTGAAACAGAGATGAGCACTGAACCCTAGAGTCGGATACGAGTGGCTTTCGAGCAAGGGAGACCTTTATCTTTACCTTCCATTGCTCCTGTTCTTTGCTATCAGTTCTAAGAAATGGAAGTCAGAAGCAAACATGCTGGGAAGCCCAAAGCCAAAATTTCCATCTCTTAGGAAATCCTGCTGGGGCTTATTCCAATTGGAAAAACTCACAGCGGAGCAGTGATTTTTCTCAGCTGGTGGATTCTGGGTATCGTAGCCCATTTCTCCATCGTCTGATCTAGATGGAAAGGTCCACCCCATCAGTCAGAGTGAGAGTTTAAGCATCAAATGAATGCAACAGATATATCTGCATAAGTACAAAAGCTGCTTGCGTTCCTCCAGGCGGAATGTGGGTGTCCACAAGGGCATATTTGTACAGTCAAGAATGCTCAAGCGCACGTAGGTACTAGTGCCAGTTGAGACTCCCCTTTCCTGCCTCCACGGTTGGTGTTCACTTCCCTCCCACAGGCAGCAGCTGTGCCCACCCACCCTGCTGGCAAAATGCCCATGTCTACTCTCAGACATCTTCAGCATAAAGCGGCACATGGCCCAGGCTGGATTCTCCCAGGATGAAGGAAGGAGCATTTTGGAGGTGGAGGCATTTGATGGCTAGATGTGGCTTGGTGCCTGCCTAATTGAAAGCTATAAAAAAAAAAAGATTTCATGGCTGCCTGTAACCACTAACTCAAGATTTTCCTCATCACATTTCCTTCTAAGCAGGCAGATGAATCAGTCTTAGTAACAGAAGAAGAGAAAGCTTGATTCCCTTTGCCCTCTGTGAGATTGCTTTAAAGCAGAGGTTACCAACCTTGTCAAGCGGGCGGCTGGGTCACACTCTCTCAGTCAGCTTCAAGGGCCAGATGGCCATTTTGCCCTGCTTACACGATGGGGGTTGGCCATTTTGTCCCAACAGCTTCAAAGGGGTGGCCATTTTGTTTCTTGAATGTCCTTGGACGTATGGGGGCCATATGAAATGGTGTTGGGGGCTGGATCTGGCCCATGGGCCTTAGGTTGGGAACCCCTGCTTTAAAGCCTGGATACATGTCTCCATCCATTCCTAGATGACACTGGACTCACTGGTTCAGTTCTTTTTCCATGTCAAGGCCAGGTGTGAAACTGCCAAAATGAAGGCACTTTTTGGTGAGTTCATTCTGCAGTTCCTTTCACCTGGTCTAGTGTGAGAAAGATTAGCCGGCAACACAAGGCTGCCATTACCAGGGTACGCTCAATTGTGGTTCAAAAATACTGCAATCTTCAAGGAGGCTCTTTCTGTGCCAAGGTATTTGTAAATAGATTTTAGTGGATTCCTTCTGCTCCCTTACCTGCCCTATTTCTATGACACTGCAAGGACACTCTCCATAACATCAGGAAGGGCTGCCCACATCTCAAGAAATTGCATGCTGATGACCTGGCAACCCAAAACAGGCAAATTGCTCTCTTCTGGATACATTTGTCCACGGTTGTGTCTTTCAGTGTTTTGGTTGTATCCATCTCTGGCACAATCATATTTCTTGGTATTCATTTCCTTCTGCTTAAGAAGGGTAGGGATTTAAAAATTGACATTTATGGGGCATGGTGCCTACTGTCAGCTTTGATCCCACTTACCACTAAATGCTGGAGATTTACATATGGTTTATTGCTCATAGCTGAAGAATACTATATGGCTGTGAGAACTGGATCATAAGGAAGGCTGGACTCAGATGCATGGACATCTTTGAGCTGTGGTGCTGGAGAAGACTTTTGAAAGTCCCCTGGACTGCAAGGAGATCAATTCAGTCAATTGTAAAAGAAATCAACCCTGGTTGCTCCTTGGAAGAACATCTACAGAAGCTGAAGCTCAAGTACTTTGGCCACCAAATGAGGACACGCTGGAGAGGGCCCTGGAGCCATGAAAGATTGAAAGCAAAAGGAAAAGTTGGCAGTAGAGAATGAGATGGTTAGACAGCATTGTTGCCACACTGGGCGCAGATCTGGGCAGACTCTGGAGGATGGCAGGCGACAGACTGGCGTGCTGTGGGCTATGGGATAGTGAAGGGTAGGATGCGCCAGTGCAACTGAACAACAACAACAACAAAGAACACTGCATCTTAGAATGCCCAGTGTCACTAAATCTAAAATAAGATGATGGCAGACAGCTTGATCTCTCTTGGTTTTCTCTAAGGGACTACATGTATTGGGTCAGTGATGGCCAACCTTGGCACTACAGGTGTTCTTGGACTTCAATTCCCAGAAGCCCAAGTCAGCACTCCTGCTGATCAGGGCTTCTGGGAATTCAAGAATGCCTGGAGTGCCAATGTTGGCCATCACTGCCTTAGGTCACTTCATCATTAGATCACTCCCCCTTTCTCCAAGGAAATGTTTTAGCTTCTTTGTTCTCCTACCATTGAAGGCCAGTTGTAAATGTGTCTCTGTGCCACCTGACTGCACATCTGTACACAATACACATAGAAGTTAGCTTTCAGGCCTTGCATACTCCAGCCTAGGTTTTATCCTGTTTTATTCTAAATAGATTTATTGGAACAAAAAAACAACAACACATAATCCCTCTCCTTTCACCTCACTGATAGGGAAAACAAAGATTGGTCTTATTTATTTATTTATCTATCCACATTATACTGCACCATAGTCAGTGGTGGGAATCAGCCAGTACGCCCCGGTATGCCTGTACCGGTAGTAGAAATTCCGGCTGGCCCCACCCATCCAGTTGCCAGAGCCTTGGGTCATAGGCCTGCACCTTCCTCCCATACCGGTGGTGCAGCCTCCGCGGGCGTCACCCAACCGGTTGCCGGAGCCTCATATCATAGGCCTGTGCCAGCAAGTCACATGACCACACCCACACAGTCACATGTCCACCTGACCACACCCACAGAGTAGGTAGTAAAAAATTTGAATCCCACCTCTGCGCATAGTGCTTAAAGCACTCTCTGAAGCATTTGCAAGATAATTAGCATTCTGGCCCCAAGACATTAGGTACTCATTTTACTGACTTCGGAAGGATGGAAGGCAGAGTCAGCATTGAACATGTTGGGATCGAACTAAGATTGTGAACAGAGTTTTGCCATGGTGCCTTGGTAGTTCTCTCTCTTTCTCTCTCTCTCTCTCTCTCACACACACACACACAGAGATTGAGAGAGATTCCACTGCCCTTCTTTGACAGATGCTCCTCCTCTTTGCTCAATGACAATGACTTGTGTGGTCAAAAGCAGCTCATGCTCATTGCAACCCTGGGAAACGGCAGCTCTCGAATGGCACCGCCTGGCAGCACCATCCCAGCAAAAATCACAGAACAAAGCTACTTGTCCCAAGTAAGGCTCAGCCTGTCCCGTGCAGAGATGTGTCCCTCTCCGGCATCCACTGACATCACCCAGCAGGTCTGCTGCTGTTGAGAACCAAAAGCAACTCTGGACTTACTCCCGGGGCCACATTTGTATGTAAACAAAGGAAACGACAGTTCAAGAGCTTCAGAGTGTAAGCATAGCTGTAAGACATCAATTTAAAATGTAAAAAACCAAATATCAACATTTAAATCTATAAATAGTACACGTATAAGAGGTACTGCTATCTGGTCTTCTAGATGTGACATACTGTCTGGAATCCTCTTGAATATTTATGCCAGAGTAATTCCATCAGCATCATTTTCAAGGGTGAACCTTTTCATTTTCAAGGGTGACCTGTTAAGTCAACATAATAATTTCTGTCCCACACTGGATGATGCAATTGGTTCTTCTTTTTTCGTGTCCCGATCAAACTGGACTGCGAAAATAAAGCCACTTTCTTCCCTTTGTCATTGCCCAAATTTAAGTCCTTGTTGGTGCGTGGTTCTAGCAGTAATCAGCAGACCAGCAAATGAGCTGGATTCTGTATCTCTCCACATTTGCACAGCATGTTGTTGTCTGCCAGCAGCCCCCACTTGAGCACAGTGGTCTTACATTTTGGGACTCCAACCCTCAGCCTGTTCAGGGTCCTCCAAGTGACATTGGGGAGGTCGAATTCCTCAGCTATATGCTCCTTCCTCTGGCTTCTAATTTGGTTTTGCTCTTTCATATCCTCCCGCATGTTTATTCTTGCCATAAAGCAATTCCTGGATTTGAGCCAGCAGACCTGAAGCTCCTATCCATTTAGAGGAAGTCGAGGGTCATTCTCTTGCTTAGTTTTCTCAGTGTCCACTGCTACTTCTCTCCTGATCTTAGGTGGAGCAATACCAACAAGAGGGTATATCTTCTCAACTGGTGTAGGTTTGGAGCATCCTGCCACTATATCGTCATCGTCTGCAACTCATATCCAAGAATGCATTTTTCCCTGAAGCAGGAAAAATGTCATTGGCGTGAATTTGTTTAAAGTGGATCCCAGCTTGTCATGATGTGACCCACACACTATGATCGCGGAGCCATCTCCTGTGGCACACATAAAATGAGACATGCAGGATATAACCCTGGGACTGCAATGGACATCACAGCCAGTCCATTTGGCATGGCCTCTTCTACCTCCATGACTGTTGGGAATCAGAGTTCCTCCTCCACTCATTTTGCCATTGGGCCCAATATGATGGTTTCCAGTGGCATTTCCTCCACTGAGGGGACCATCACCCCACCTAAAGGGGCTCTTTCGCCCGTAGCTGTTGCCCCTTTAAGGAGTCAGATTAGTTAACCGCCACCTGACACTCGCCGTTGAGTCACTGGCTGTACGGTCTACTCGATTACTATAGCAGGATGTCCGGCCAGACAGAATGCCACTATATGCATGGCTTCATTAACAGCAATGTCAACTTCATAATTCAATTGGTAGGTGACACAAAATGTCTATGCTAAATTCTTCATTTGAAGCAAATTGCTACTGAAAGTAATGTCAGTATAATTAGCCAAGTGGGCATAACCAATTGAGCTTGCTAAGCATGTCTGAATCCAAACCAGCTGGTTTCCTTAAATAGCTGAAATTGTGAAAACTGCACAAAGGGGGCAAAATCTCAAGTATTGATCTCCACTTTTGAGATTCTTACTCCAAGCCCTCCTTATTGGATGAAATTACTCTTGCTGAAATTAGTGATGATTGATTAATTCTGCATTCCTAGACTCACCTATTTGATAAGTAAGCCTTCCCAAAATCAATGGGAATTAATCTCAGGATTGCATTGTAAACCTGCATAAATCTGAATCAGTTGAGGATGAAGACAACTTGTATCATCTCCTGGGCAAAAATGAAGAAGAAATTGTTTTTCCAAGATGCTGTCATCCATTTTTAAAGAAATGCACATATCATAATCATTTATAAATGTTCAGTTTAAGAGAAAGACTTTTAAAAGCTCAACCGAAGCCTTGTTTCTAGCCTTTTCCATCACAGCTTGGATAAGTTACTTTTCTAAACTATGCCACCCTGTTTTCAACATGACAACAGCCATGTTGGTTAGAGGATTCTGGAATGTGTAGCCCACAAAATATCATTTCCAGGCTCTTCTTTTTAGTCCTCGCTTTCAAACAGCAAATTCTTTAAAAGAAAATTGAGACTTTAATTTTAGAAAACCTTCTGTTGAGCAGCAGATAAGTACCTACCGACCTACATGAAAAACCACCACTAGAACAGGAGGAGGAAATAACTCTTGGTACAACCTCTATTGACAAAAAAATTAGAAGACACCAGTGTTAATCAGTGTTAAAAATATCACTGTATCTTACAGATACCTTAAAATAAACAGAAGGTTGACATGTTTATATTCAACCTGCTCTCAGCCTAACTCTTGAAGAACTCACATATGGTGAGATAGTTTGTCATGTTTTCACATTTTTATATTGTAAGCAAAGGTAAGAATTATAAAGTCCTAAATAGTTTGGGACCTTCTTGTTTGTCAGAACAAGTCCCTTCCAGAGGCATGCTTACCCATACCACTTGATTCTCTCAGGTCCTGGTTTTATGGGTGCTGACCCCGAAGGAGGTTCATAAGCTATCAGTGAGAAACTGGGCCTTCTCAGTAGTGGCCCTGTTTTTATGGAACTTGCTTCTGACACATATTCACCAGTTTTCTACCCTCCAGACGTTATGGAACCTGGTCAAAGTAGAACGCTTGCCTCACCATAATTTCTGTCAGACTTGGTTTTGTTCACCTGAGTGTCACAATCAGGATTTCCATTCAATTTGTATTCATATTGTAATACTAATTATTTTTTTTGGTTTTTGTGATTGGAGAACACATCAACTGACTTCAATTTCATTACTGTCTCTGTCTCAAAGGAAGCAGAGAAGAAGGAACCATCATCTCCTTGAGGGCAGGAAATACAAATCACCACCAACACCATCCATACCAAGGCAAGATGGATCCATTTTGTTTATCTCTGATCTGCATAGCTTGTCACAGTAGTTTCAGCCAACTGGTGAGATATGGAAACAATGACCTCAGGAGAAAGTGAGTGCTCCAGGTCTGGAAGCATTCAAGAGAAAATTGGACAACCATCTGCTTTGATTTGGATTGCTGCCTTTAGTAAGGGGTTGGACTCAATGGCCTTATAGGCCCCTTCCAACTCCATGATTCTATGATCTCAGTTGTATGCTCAGCCATGCCCCTTACTACACAGCTGAAATGTCTCCAAGCACCTCATCAATTAGTTACAGCAAGCTACATAAACTTTACACCAACATCAATAGGATTGTTAAATACAGTGGTACTTCAGATAAAGTCCGAGTCAGATAATGTCCGATTCGGATAAAGTCGCGGTTTTCATGCACACACAATGCATCGCATAAAATCCAAAACCGCTAAAAATGGATGTTATCCGAGGTATTTGGTATAGGAACCTCGGATAAAGTCCATTTTTGGACGTTATCCGATGCATCGCCCATTTGATTTGGATAAAGTCCAAAATCGGAAAAAGTCCAAACTTGTGGAATGGAGTTTGGACTTTATCCGAGGTTCGACTGTATGATAAGAAATACCGTATATACTCAAGTATAAGCTGACCTGAATATAAGGTAAGGTACCTAATTTTGACCTGAAAACCTAGGAAAATAGATTGACCCGAGTATAGGCCAAGGGTGGGAAGTGCAGCAGCTGCTAGTGAGTATCACTAATCAAAATACATGAAAATATGGTAAAAATAATTAAATTGTTAGCACATCTCAATCCGACGTGGTCTTGGGACCCTCGTGGTCATTGACCCTCATATAAGCCGAGTCCCCCTTTTGGGGCTCATTTTTGGGGCTAAAAAACTCGGCTTATACTCAACTATATACGGCATCTATAAATGGTAATTAAAGCATTTTGACTGGTTATAAATTAAATGAAAAGAGCAAAACAATTGTTCCATCATCCAAACATTTCTCAAATACAGTGACCAACCTATAATTAAAAAGGAGGTACAGCCAATTCTAACTGCAACAAGAAATAATAATTACCAGAGTGGTGACATAAATTCATAGAACATAATGTTCATCTGGACCAACCATCCATGCACAGCATGTTTCCAATATGGCCCAGCCATAATTGCCATGAGAAGCTAGTAAAAGTTCTCTTCAAATAGTCCTGTAGTTACTCTGCCTAGTTTGGCCCAACTAAACAAATCCATATGGCTAAGTTGGTGGTAGTGACTCATAAACCTATAGCTGCAAGAAACCAATTTTGGATTTTTCACATGATGCCTAAACATTCTCCATGGCTGAAAATAAATACCGCTGAGAAGCAAAAGCTTCTTTAAAGCTGATTCCTTCAATGTGTCCTTCTTTATCTGTTGGGTTATGTTTTGGTCCCTGCTGTCCTCTGCTGGGTAAAAATCAATTTGCACTCTACTCCCAAGAGTAGATTCAAGAGAAGAAGCCTTTCCTCTCATAGATGAGCTGTTTGGTGTTCGGAGAAGACAGAAGAAAATATTGTTTTTTGAACTTCTAGTGGCATTAGCTTTGCTAGAGAGTCAAAATATGGTCAGGTTCTTCTGGCCTTAGGCCAGTCTTTGCCAACTCCATACTTCTTAAAGATGTTGGCTGGTTAACCCCAGCCACCAAGACCTACGTACCTGTTCGGTCTGCATGCTTATTAGCCTGCCAGTCCTAACTGTTTATAATCAGAGGTTCAAAGCCTTTTAACCTTCCATATCTTTCCCCCCCTACTTGAAAATCTTTAAACCACACTGGATGGGACAGACCCTTAATTACTGGAAGACAACTTCAACTAGAGAGTTGTAATCTGTAAGGCAGAATAAATGGTCACCCTATGCCTGATGCATCTTCAACTGGAGGAACCAAGTACTGGACCTTCAGTTTTCTTCTTCTGCAAAGCACGGCAAATAACAAAGCCAGTGGAGATGATGGTATCCCAGTTGAATTCTTCAAAGCCCTAAAAGATGATGGAATCAAGCTACTACATGCTATATGCCAGCAGATTTAGAAAACGAAACAGTGGCCACAGGATTGGAAAAGATCAGTATACGTCCCAATCCCAAAAAAGGGCAATGCCAAAGAATGTTCAAATTATCGAACAATTGCGCTCATCACACAAGCTAGCAAAGTGATGCTCAAGATAATACAGGATAGACTGCAGCAGCATGTAGAAAAAGAACTACCAGAGATGCACGCTGGGTTCAGAAGAGGCAGGGGGACCAGAGATCACATTGCCAACATACGTTGGATCATGGAGAAAGCAAAGGAATACCAGAAACAAGCTTACTTCTGTTTCATTGACTACACCAAGGCCTTTGATTGTATGGACCACAACAAGATGTGGCAAGTAATTAAAGAGATGGGAATACCAGAACACCTCATATGTCTCATGAGAAATCTGTACATGAGTCAAGAAGCAACAGTTAGGACAGAGTATGGAATGACGGAGTGGTTTGGAATAGGAAAAGGAGTAAGACAAGGCTGCATTTTATCACCCTACCTTTTCAACCTATACACAGAGCACATAATGCGCAATGCAGGGATGGAGGAATCACAATATGGGATCAAAATTGCTGGGAGAAACATCAACAATTTGAGATATGCAGACGATACCACCCTAATGGCAGAAAGTGAAGAAGACCTAAAGAAGCTCCTGATTAGGTTGAAAGAAGAGAGTGCAAAAGCTGGCCTGAGACTCAATATCAAGAAAACCAAGATAATGGCAACAGGCCATATCAGTCCCTGGAAAATAGATGGGGAAGAAGTAGAAGCAGTGACAGATTTTACTTTCTTAGGATCCAAGATCTCTGCAGATGGAGATTGCAGCCATGAAATAAAAAGGCGACTGATTCTTGGGAGACAAGCTATGAAAAACCTGGGGAACAGTGAAAAGTAGAGATATCTCACTGCAAACAAAGGTCCGCATAGTTAAAGCAATGGTATTTCTGGTATTAATGTATAGCTGTAAGAGCTGGACCATTAGAAAGGCTGAGCGAAGAAAAATAGATGCCTTTGAGATGTGGTGCTGGAGGAGAGTTTTGAGAGTCCCCTGGACAGCGAGGAGAACAAATAGGTCAATATTAGAAGAGATTAGCCCTGAGTGCTCCTTAGAAGGACAAATAACAAAGATGAAGTTGAAGTATTTTGGACATCAAATGAGAAGATAGGATTCACTTGAGAAGGCCTTGATGCTGGGGAAGGTGGAGGGCAAAAGAAGAAGGGGACGGCCAAAGATGAGATGGCTAGATGGTATTGTAGACACAATGGGCACAAGGCTGTGTGAACTAAGGAGGATGGTGGAGGACAGAGGTGCCTGGAGAGTGATGGTCCATAGGGTCGCAAAGAGTCGGAATCGACTGTGCGACTGAACAACAACAACAAAGCATATGAAGCTTAGAAGCTACCATTGTTCAGAAGGGGGACTGTATATCCATTTCATAAATCCCAGTATTATTAGTAAAGCCACACAGTAATGTAGTAAAAACTCCGTACCTAACAGCACAGTTTTCCAGAGTCTTACACCCAGAGGCCATATTTCTGTCACTGACTTTCTAAGACAATTTTAGGTGGAGAATTGAACCCATGACTTGTTATGTTTGAAGAAGGAACTGAACCAATAAGCTACCTGCTTCTCTCAATACATATCATCACTGCACTACACCTCCCCAAAATTAACCCTTTTAGTTTAAGATATGTTGTATGTGTATATGTTAGAATTACAGTAAAACCCCTACTTACGGAAAAAGTCCATTCCATAGGGTTTTGCTTAAATTGATTTTTTTTGTAACTTGAAGCAAACTCATAGGAAAAATGAAATTTTTATGTGAATCGAAGTAAACCCATAGGGAAATGATTTTTTACATAACTCAAAGCAAACCCATAGGAAAAAGAATCTTTATGTAACTCGAAGCAAACCCATAGGAAATCATGTAAATTGGGGCATGGTTTTAGCATCAAATCATTATGTAAGTCGAATTTTATGTAACTCGAGGCTTTTGTAAATCAGGGTTTTACTGTAATGCGCAGTTGAAAGTGGTGCCATGGGACTGCTTAAAATGTACAGCGTTTAGGAGGCATAGCAGGTCTTAATTCTTCTCTCCTTTCAAGGATAGATGATATAGTTTAGGGGGAGCCTGAACGGGATTTCTCAAAGAAAATTATGGTAACTGAATCCTTTTCAACAAACAAGACACTTTTATCTGTACATTCTGATTCTACGTTCCTCCCATGTTCCTGTTCATGGATACAGTCTAATTCATCAGTTTTCATTGTCAAAGTTGTGTTAGGTTCTTTCAATATTTCTGATAACTCAAAGACATCACAATATTTTTCTTTTGCACACAAGCACACAGAGAGAGATGGGGGGGAGGAAAGAAACAGTGGATATCTTCTCAACCCTTTGATCAAAATTTAATATAGCCACCAGCTAGGCCAGCCCTAGACATATTGCTGCCTGAGGCAAGGCAAGACATTGTGGCACATACCTGTGGCAAGATACAAGGTGCCTAAAGATAGCCATGTTATTTTGGCACCTGAAGCAGCAAACCTGTAAGTCCTGCTCCTTCTCTAGATGGCATTGATGTGTGTGTGATAAGTCTAGCACTATTTGTCAAGGGCTAGGTCAACATTTTGTTCTAGCCCTTGATCATTTGCCAAGGGCTAAGTAAACAGTGTTCTGTGCACTTCGGTGTCTAGGCATGTCTACCACATGTCCATGGAAATGTCTGCAAATGCAGACAGCGCTGGCTCTTCGGCTATAAACAAGGATGAGCACTGAACCCTAGAGTTGAATACAACTGGCTTTCAAGCAAGGGTGACCTTTACTTAGGTCAATTATATAAGTAGTCAAACGTACCCAATTGACCACAAATCTTGGAAATGTGACTTTTAAATAAACAATTCACAAAATCCCCTTGCCGGCAGGATCAGGCTGTTCTCCCCCTTATTCTAGCAAAATTCCTGAATATTTCATGTTGTCTGCCTAGGAAATGAGAACAAGAAGCAACCTTTAAACTATCTCATCAATCGAGTGCTGAGTAGCCTGACATTGCCCAACCTAACAGTGGCTGAAGAACTCTGGAAGATATAGTCCAAAACCTAACCTTTTTGAGCATAGTTTGACCAACAGGTGTACAGCTCTGATCTAAGCCCTGAACTATATTTTACAGTTAACCTGGTACTAGAACCTGAAATTCTGTAATAATGCAGATATATGATCCCTACTGACCTTTATGCAGGAACAATTATACTTGCAAGTGAAGTTTCCCAGCAACCACAAACCAATATAAACTAATTTCCAGGCTACAATAGGTCAGAAATGCTTCAGCTGCAACAATTTTAAAGAATTTGAGGAATTCCTTCTCAGAATAGCAGCAGGAAACAGCAATAACGCTGATATAGAGCTCTGTAGTAGCTGGCTGTTAGTGATCTAGAGAATCATAGAATCATTGAGTTGGATAAGGGGTTGTGGTGGCTCAGTGGTTATGAAGCTCACCTTGTTAGCTGGAAGGCTGTTACGTAGGCAGTTCAAGACCCAGGTACTGCATGATGGATTGAGTGCCCGTCTCTGTCCCAGCTCTTGGAGACAGGAAAGGAGCCTCATTTGGGTGTTCCCTGAATGGAGTTTCTCCACAAAAATCCTTTCAACCCAGAATAATTTCTGACATGTATTATTATTATTATTATTATTATTATTATTATTATTATTATTATTATTATTATTATTATTATTATTATTATTATTATTATTATTATTATTATTATTATTATTATTGAGTTGGAAGGGGCCTTTTAGGCCATGAGTTCAACCCCGTGCTCAATACAGGAATCTGAATCAAAACAGATATGACAGATAGCTGTCAAATTGAGAAGCTAATTGGACCTCTCCACCAGATTTACTGTAATAAATGTGGGGTCAAGGTCCTGATGGATGACCTCAACCTTTGTTCTGGAGGTTACCTGTTTCACCAACTACTCAACTGGGGGAACATGTCTCCACCTTTCTTAAGCCTTCTCCTTCTATATTGACCGGTTAGTGATCCATAGCACTCTATGGCCCTAAACCATCTGTTTTGTCTTTTTCCTTTAAAAACAGTTAAAGAATCCTGTCTGGAAGGTCTCACTCACTTTCCCAGGATTGGTTCCAGTTTCCTTTGTGACCCTACATTTGGGAGATGTGCGGAAGAATCACCCCAGATTCTGAGCTCTTCAGCACAGGGATGTCCCAGAAGCAAGATAAACTGCAAAATGAAAACCTACCCAGTATCCAGGGACGTGCTTCTTGTGTGCGTGTGGGATCCCTGCTGCTTCCTCCAAAATATCTTGACCTGGAAAACTTGAACGAGTGGTCCTCGGAGTCGGTGCAGGGTAACAGGGTATGCCAGCCTCAGTGGCTCACCAAAAGCAGATCAGCCTACAGTGAGAGACAGATGATCCCAGAACAATGAGGCTCCTGTGTTGGGCACTTTGGTGTAAGGAGCATCAGCAATGGCGTGATGTCAGGATGAATGATGCCCAGATGTGCCGGACTAGGCAATTGGGCTTAAATACTGCTGAAGGGTGGGGAGGGACTGGTGATAGCGAAAGGAAGGACAAAAAGAGCCTAGGGACAAACTGCAGAAGTGAACTGGGATGCATCTATAATGGGATCACCATCATTTTTGTAGCCTGAAGACCTGCATTGTGGTACAATATGTAGGAATTACCAGATTGGGGTAAACCGGCAGGTTTACCCCAAAGAATTTTGTCACAAGTAGATCTCAAAAGCTTTCCCTTCAAAGTCTGCAGAATCCAGAGCCAAGCACATTGTTTTGGTACTCAATGCAGAAAATCCCTCAGGGCATTTCCCCCAGCCTGGCACTGCAAATACAACAAGAGGAAGAAATTAAACAACTTCATTGTGCATCATCAGCCTTTTCATGATAGCCAAACCCAGCTGTTACAAAACCTGATTCACGACTGTTGGGATCAGGCAAGCTGATAAGGCAAGCAGCGGGGAGAGTGTGGGTTGGGTTGTGTAAAACTCAGGTTCAAATGTCCACTGGAATGCACTTTGGGATCGTGCAAACTATGGAACAGCTGTTGTTGCAGATGTTGGTTTCATCCCTCACAAAAGACTGAAAGATGCTATCCCTTGAGTAAGAAGATTCGTAAACCTGCGTGTCAAGCATCTACAGGAACTGAATCAGGATACATCCCTAAGCCCTCAAATGTGCTCCAGCTTATATTAGGACAGTGATGGCCAACCTTGGCACTCCAGGTGTTCTTGGACTTAAATTCTCAGAAGCCCAAGTCAACACACCTGTTGATCAGGGCTTCTGGGAATTGAAGTTCAAAAACATCTTTAGTGCCAAGGGTGGTCATAACTGTATTAGGATATGAGCTCTGGTGTCGCAGCAGTGAGCTCGATCCTGACCAGGACTCAAGGATGACTCAGCCTTCCATGTTTCTGAGGCCGGTAAAATGAGTACCCAGAATTCTAGGGGCAAAATTCTAACTAACCTGTGAACTGCCCAGAGAGTGAACTTAGCACTATGGGGTGGTATATAAGTATAATTGCTATGTGTGCAGCTGTAACTGAATATATGCTGGGAGTAGTTGTTATCAAAGCAATGCATTTCTTTGTCTTTGTGTGGCTACTTGTTTACCTGCTAATGAGCATGCATCATTCTGCAAGCATTCAACCAGTCCTAGTAAAGTGATGGCGAACCTTGGCATTCCAGCTGTTCTTGAACTTCAAATCCCAGAATCCTTGATGGGCAGGAGTACTGACTTGGGCTTCTTGTAATTGAACTCCAAGAACACCTGAAGTGCCAAGGTTCGCCATCATGGCTCTAGAAGATAAGTCCACACTGCATAAGCTGAACACCCAAATTGCTTGATTGTCCTTTCCTATTCATTGGCGTGAGAGTGACTTCACAGCGCATGTGTTGCTATTGTGATTGAGAATGCTTGGAGAAAGCGGACATCCCCAGTTAGTTTAATTCAGTCTTGCATCTTGGCTCAGCCATTGTCTTGAACCAAGCCAAGAAGGTAGAGGAGGTGGGTGCCGCAGCACTTGTGCAGCGGCTTTCTTGGACTTGGGTGCCCCAACTTCCCCATCAGGAGATTCTGGGAGTTATGTTCTAAATGTAATTTAGCCCCACACCCAAGTTTCCTTCTGCTGATTGTTATCTCTCTCCTGTTACCACCATTGAGTTCTGATTTTATATTAACCAACCAACCAACCAACCAAACAAACAAACAAACAAAATTTCTCTGAGCTCTGCTCTGATGGTTCATGGCATGACAAATGTAGATTCCAGTTTTGGATGTACTGTGCATCTGCTAAGGTTTTAAGCCAATGGGAGCTATCCATAATGCTCAATCCTGTCTCCAAGGAAGTGCCTTGGTGAATTCATGTGAAGTGGGGGCTAAAATCCAGAGTTCACCGTACCTCCAAATGTGGAGTCACCGGCCACCACTGCGACATGGGATATGAAGATAAAACACCTCAGACCAAGCCTCTAGTTCTCCGATGGCAAACCTTGGCACTCCAGGTGTTCTTGGACTTCAATTACCAGAAGCCCAAGTCAGCAATCCTGCTGATCAAGGCTTCTGGGAATTGATGTTCAAGAACATCTGAGGTGTTAAGATTCACCATCACTGCTCTAGTTCCTTAAAAGCAGAGATGGCCAAAGTGGCACTTTCTGGCACTGGAGTTCCCAGCATGCCCCACCACTGACATGCTGGTTAAGGCTGAAGGGAAATGAAGTTTGGCTTTCTCTTGCTGAGTCGGGAGACCGTCCCGTTAGTCTGGGGATGAGGTGACCAGTTCCAGCCGATCAGTGAGGGCAGGTGGAAAGCGGTCGTCGCGCGGCCTGGTCTCAAGTTGGCAGGAGTCTGGGACTAGCCAAGGCCTGAGTCCGTGCACGATACCATTTTACAGGGCACCCCTTTGACCACACTTGTCCTGAAGAAAGAAGAGAAGAAAGAGCAAAGAGATTCCTTTCCTTGGTGAGAAGGCAAAGTCTTCTCCTGGCTCACTTTGCTGTTCCTGGCACAGGGCGAGAGAGCTGTGTCAGTTCCCTGCTGTGCCATCCTAGGAGCTGGACACAAAGGCCGGGGTTGTGAGAGGGTGTGAGTCAGTCAGCAGTGATTCACTGTGGAGACAAAGGCTTCAGGGACTGTTTGCCCTGGCTATGAAGCTGTTCCAGTTGGAGCAGAGAAATGGCTCATTGTCTCTGGTTTCGGGTATGCTAGGGTTGACCCTTTCTTAGCCTTAGCATATTCTGGCATAAACGATCCCATCTCTCCCAGATGCTTTGGTGATGGCCACATCCGTGCTCTTTCCTTGATCTCTTTATTTGTAAACAAGTGGGAGATGTACCGCCTACGATGAACAATTCCTTGGAGAAATACTCGGCCCCCTTGGCTGGTGTCGTTGGGTGGAGCCCAGGGTAGAAGCTAAGAAGCAATGACAGCTTTTCCTAACCCTGGTTCTCTCTGGTTATGTTGGTTATGTCAATCAATCAAGCTTTATTACGGTCCAAGACCAGCATAGTACAGCAAAAGGAACAGAAGTTAAAATGAGGGTATATTTTAAAAAGTTAAGGAGTAGTCGAAATAAATACATAATATGAATCATGTTACAGTTATTACTAAGCCTTTGATATAGCATCCAATGACACCAGCCAAGGGGGCCGAGTATTTCTCCAAGGAATTGTTCATCGTAGGCAATACATCTCCCACTTGTTTACAAATAAATAGATTTATTTATTTATTTATTTATTTATTTATTGTTTAGACTTTTATACCGCTTTCCTCCCCATAAAGGGAACTCGATCAAGGAAAGAGCATGGATGTGGCCATCACCAAAGCATCTGGAAGAGATGGGATCGTTTATGCCAGAATATGCTAAGAAAGGGTCAACCCTAGCATACCCGAAACCAGAGACTACTATGACTAGTAGTGGATTTGTCAGGATTGTTCTTCTGATTTTACATGCATTGGCACGGAACTTGGCAGTGTTGTCGGTGAAGGTGGGCCTTTCATCTGATAGCAACCAGTGGGTGTATGTGCTGTTTGACCAGCCAGGATACTTGCAGAGCAGCAGAGATATGAACTTGTTCCGGATGTCTCTATAAAAAGGGCAGATGCAGAGAACGTGTTCTATGGTTTTGATTTCTCCAGTGTCACAGGGGCACTGTCTCTCTGACACTGGTGTCCTTTGAAACTTTTCCTCAAGAACTGCAGAGAAGACACCTTGATCATGTTGTTTATTTGTTTATTTTATTGCATTTGTACCCTTCTTGTTAGCCAAAAAGACTCCCCACCCCTGACCCCTCTGAGCCATGTGGAAGAATCCCTGATTGCAGGCAGACAGTCCAAAAGACATGACCCCAAAAGAAAAAGGTTTTGAGAGGAAGAAGGAAAAAGCAAACGCAGGCACTAAATCAGGGGCTACATCCTGCGGGCCAGGTCTGGCCCTCGACGCCAATCTATCCAGCCCACCATTGCTGCCGCTGTACCCAGAAGTGAAAGTGGAAGTGACTGCATTTACAACAGCCATAAAATGCATCAGGTACAAGTAAACTGACTTGTCTGTTTTTATCCCCCCTCCTCCTCCCACTCTGTTATTATTCCTTCTTTTTTTCTTCATCTCTTTTTGTTGTGTCCTAATGGTTTGATCCTCCACATGGATAACAATGTATCTGAACCAATGTAAACTTGCCTATGGCAACAATGTAACCTTCAGCTGTATCACATAAACCCTGTAATAGGACGCGAGCTAATGACCACCAGCTGGCAGCAGCGAGCGTCCAGGCTCTCTTGGTCCAAACTCATCAAAGGCAACAGCGCGGGAAGTTTTCCCGCCACCACCTACACCTGGACAAGATGGGCGTGACCAGCAATGACGTCACGCAGACAGTAGCCAATGGGCTATCATGGAACCACGTTCAAATGTGTTACTACTGTATATAAAGAGCTATCGATCCGCCATTACCTCATGTTCCCTCTGACCACCATGCAATAAACCTGAGTTAACCCAGCCCGAGGCTGTGTCCTGTGTCTTGGTTTTCATACACCAAATTGGCGACGAAGGTGGGATGATGGATCCCCAAGGAGCAGCCAGGGCACAGAGCGGGTTCAACATCACCAAACCGCAAGACTGGGAGCTTTTTGAGATGGACTTCCAGGCGGCGCTGGTGGAACTCAAAGTCAAAGAAGACGATGAGGAGAGGAAGAGGGCCATCCTCACCAGAATGCTTGGGATAGAAACCAAGCGAACGCTGGTGGGCATCATTGCACCGAAGAAGGTGAGCGAATTCAAAGCAGACGACATCATGAAGCTGCTGCGTGAGCGCTTCCGACCCTCGAGGGCGATGTTTCCCGCTCGGAGCGCGTTTTGGAGGCGAGTCCAAGCGCCGGACGAGTCGGTTGAGGCATTCGTAACAGCCATGAGGATAGCCGCCGGCCCCTGCAGATGGGACGACCTAGAGACGGCCCTCAGGGACGGAGTGCTGTGTGGCCTGAAGGACAAGGAGGTGCAGCGCAGCTTGATGAACAAGGAGCCACCACCCACGCTGGCAGAGGTTGTAGAGGCCGCGGAAGCCGCGGAGTCCACGAATGCTGGAGTGGACGAAATGCACCAGTGGCGTGAGTGGCGTCCTAGAGCCGGCAAAGCGGAGAATTCGGTGCACGGAAAGTCCGGACAGTCGGTGCACGCAACCCGACGGGCCTCAAAGTCGTCTACGGAAGGCAGCGACGGCGAGGAGGTCCAAAAGGTCCGAAAAGGCGGGCGCCGCTGCGATGGTTGCGGAGCGGCCCATGAGCGCGCGAGGTGCCCATTCAGGAAAGCCGAGTGTTACACCTGCGGCCGTCGGGGGCACATCGCCAAGGCGTGCAGAAAACGGAAGGAGGGCCGGAGGCAGTCACAAGACCGTTCAACCAGACCGGACCGTCCAGCAAGGTCCAAAGATGGCGCCCAGACCACGAGGAAGCAGGACGGCGTGGGCCGCATCTCGGACGACAGTGAGGATGACGCTCCAGTGTTCAGCGTGTCCGCGGGACAGTCCCATTACTTCGTTGAGGTACTAGTACAAGGGGCCCCTATCAGGATGGAAATTGACTCGGGGTCCTCCTATTCTATAATTCCCCAGAAAGAGTTCTTGAAAATCGACCCCCACGTGCGACCCAAACTTAAAACGTTGAGGTCCACGCTACGAGATGTACAGGGGAACAGCATTCCAGTGTTGGGGGTCGGGAAATTTCGGGTCAGTTTTAAGAGACATTCTGCGGAACTGCCCCTAGTTGTCCTTAAGGGGGGAAGCTGTAGCCTCCTAGGGACGCAGTGGTTTCAGCCCTTAGGTTTGTTCATAGGGGGAGTGCATACCGTGGGGGTGGATCCAATACAAGCGGTGTGCGACGCGCATCCCGCCGTTTTTAAAAAAGGACTTGGAAAGTTCAAGGGACCCCCTGTAGCCTTCGACCTAGACCCGGAGGTCCGCCCGATAAGACTCAAACCGCGCAGGGTGCCGTTCGCACTAAAGGACAAAATAGAGGCGGAACTGGACAAACTGGTGGGCCAGGGGATTCTTATTCCTGTGGATTCCGCGGAGTGGGAAACTCCAATTGTAACAGCGCTGAAGGCTAACGGGGAGGTGCGCATTTGCGCTGATTATAAGTGTACAATTAACAAGGCGATCCGCCCTAATGCATACCCGGTGCCGGTGGTCAGCCACCTTCTGGCCAGGCTGAATGGGGGAAAGTGTTTCGCTAAACTCGATTTGGCTCAAGCTTATCAGCAACTCCCTGTAACTCCCGCCACGGCCGCGGCACAAACGATAGTCACACATAAAGGGGCGTTCCAGGTGTCGCGTTTGCAGTTCGGCGTGAACTCGGCACCCGGCCTTTTTCAGTCGCTTGTGGAACGCCTCCTGAAGGGGCTGGAGGGGGTGTTGCCTTATTTTGATGACGTGTTGATAACAGGGGGGAGTGAGGCCGAACTGGCAAAGAGATTGGATAAAGTTCTGACTGTCTTCGAGAAGGCGGGGCTACGACTGAGAAAAGACAAATGTGTCTTTTTCGAAACTGAGGTTGAGTTTCTAGGGTTTCGGGTCACGCCAGAGGGTATTAAGCCGTCCAAATCCAAAGTAGCCGCCATCAAGAATGCCCCTCGCCCCGCTTCCAAAACCGAGCTACAGTCATTTCTGGGGCTCCTCAATTTTTACCATACCTTCCTTCCACGGAAGGCGTCCGTGGCCGAGCCACTCCATCGGCTGCTAAAAAAGGAGGAAACATGGATGTGGGGCGACGAGCAAGAGAGGGCGTTCAAAGAGTTGAAACAACTCCTAACATCTGAGGCAATCCTGACGCATTTCGACCCCAAACGGCCAGTGGTCTTAGTCTGTGACGCATCCCCGGTGGGGGTGGGGGCGGTGCTTTGCCACGTGTTGGACGACGGAAGGGAAGCCCCGATAGCGTTTTATTCAAGGTCCCTGTCCCAAGCAGAGCGTAATTACGCACAGACCGACAGGGAGGCATTAGCGATAGTAGCGGGAACCAAAAAATTTCACGATTTTCTGTATGGTCGGCCGTTCAAAATCGTGACTGACCACAAGCCCCTATTAGGAATTTTCACTGCAAGTAAGCCCACGCCACAGATCCTGTCCCCAAGAATGCTGCGGTGGGCTATTTTTCTCAACGCATACCAGCATGAGTTGGAATACCGACCCGGGAAGGAGATCAGCCATGCCGATGCACTCTCGAGGTCTCCTTTGCCCTTGTCGGGCGTCCAAAAGGAAAGGGCAGAGAGAGATCACCAGGTTTTGTTAATAGAGGTTTTAGACTCACCCCCAATAGTACCAGCCGACATTGCCAGGGCCACAGGCAAGGACAGAACGCTAGAGAAAGTTAGCTCATGGGTACAGAAGGGGTGGCCGGCGTCATCCCCAGGTACGGAATTCGACCCATTTTGTCGAAAAAAAATAGAGTTGTCCCTAGAGAGGGGCTGCCTGTTGTGGGGCCAACGGGTGGTGGTTCCTACGTCCCTGCGGCCGAGGGTACTCGAGCTGCTGCACGTCAGCCACCCGGGCATCGTCCGGTCCAAGGCGCTGGCCCGGAGTTACTTCTGGTGGCCACAGCTGGACGCGGACATTGAGCACATGGTCGGCACTTGTGAGACATGCCAGGGCTCCCGACCAGAGGCGGCCCGTCTTCCGCATAGGGAATGGGACACAGCAAGGGGGCCATGGTCCAGGGTGCACGTAGACTTCGCTGGCCCATTCCGAGGAACCATTTTTCTCCTGGTGGTGGATGCGTTCTCCAAGTGGTTGGAGGTTATCCCAGTAAAGAGTACGTCCTCCGCCACTACAATTAGCCAGCTAAGGAGAGTCTTTTCCACGTTCGGTTTACCCGACACTTTAGTCAGCGATAACGCTAGTTGTTTCACCTCCGCTGAATTCAAGGCATTCATGGAGGCAAACGCCATTCGGCATGTCACATCCGCGCCGTTTCACCCGGCCACGAATGGCCAAGTGGAACGGCTGGTGCGTACAACAAAGGATGCGCTGCGGCGCATGGGCCCGGGGGACCTAAATCACCAAGTATGTCAGTTTTTGTTAGCGTATAGGGTGACCCCCTTAGCATCAGGTTACTCGCCGGCAGAGCTGTTGATGCGGCGAAAACTGACCACGATCCTATCCAGGCTAGACCCGACGAGAGTCGAGGACAAAGGAAAAAACATAGGGTTGGCAGTCTCGAAAGGTTTCGCCGCCGGCGATCCTGTTCACTGCAGGAACTACGCCAGCGCAGGTCCAGCCTGGGTGCCAGGGACGGTTGTGGAACGGACGGGGCCAGTGTCGTACCGGGTCGAGACTAGCACCGGTCTCCTCTGGAGGAGGCACGCGGACCAACTTAGGCACCGAGTGAGTGGGGGGCCGGTCAGTGGAGCCCAGCAACAGGATTCAGCGTTAGGGTTCTCCCCCACCCGTTTAACCCAAGGGGGAGACAGCAGCGGACAAGGGTCCCAAACAAGGGGAGAAAGCAGCGGCCCCGACTCATACCCTTTTGATACGCCAGTTCTATCAGAGGCTGGGGAAGGGGGAGAGGAGTTCGCGACCGCTGCCCCCGAATTTAATTCTGATTTTGATTTTGCAAGCCGGGGGGGGTTTTGGGAGTGTTCCCCCACCCGTCCAAGCGAGAAGAGGGGTTTTTCGTTAGCCCCCAGTGCCCCCGGTTCTTCCCCAATAAAGCACACACCTCCCAACAACGCCGCGGAGCCGCGGCAAGTCACTAACGAGTCTCCCTCTCCAATTACAGGGCAGGAAACCAGGGGACAAAGAGAAGGTAGCAAACCCGGGGGAAGGCAGCCCGCACCGAGACCCCAGCGTGTTCGAAATAAGCCATCTTGGCTGAGAGACTTCGTCTCATCCTAGGGGGGGGGGAGTGTGGTTTCGAGACTTCGTCTCATCCTAGGGGGGAGGGGTGTTGTGTCCTAATGGTTTGATCCTCCACATGGATAACAATGTATCTGAACCAATGTAAACTTGCCTATGGGCAACAATGTAACCTTCAGCTGTATCACATAAACCCTGTAATAGGACGCGAGCTAATGACCACCAGCTGGCAGCAGCGAGCGTCCAGGCTCTCTTGGTCCAAACTCATCAAAGGCAACAGCGCGGGAAGTTTTCCCGCCACCACCTACACCTGGACAAGATGGGCGTGACCAGCAATGACGTCACACAGACAGTAGCCAATGGGCTATCATGGAACCACGTTCAAATGTGTTACTACTGTATATAAAGAGCTATCGATCCGCCATTACCTCATGTTCCCTCTGACCACCATGCAATAAACCTGAGTTAACCCAGCCCGAGGCTGTGTCCTGTGTCTTGGTTTTCATACACCAAACTTTTTGACTACAGTATTTATTTCTTAAGGGGTTAGGGAGGGTTTTGTGGGCTTATGTGTTTTTAACATTGTGTTTTAGATAGGGGTTTTAGTAACGTTTTTATCTGTAAAGGCCTCTTATTGTTTTTGTATTTTACTGTATTTCTTTCTATGTTGACAGCCACCCTGAGTGGTGTTTGCACCAATAGGGCAGGATATAAATATACAAAAAAAAAAAGCAGTTATGTCAGCTGTAAATGCACCCACAGCTGTTGTAAACACAGAAGCAGGCGCATTTACTACCACTTCTGGGGGTATGGTCTGGCCCGCTCAGCTATCCAGGGTGTGTGGTCAGGCCCGTGGTGTAAAAAGGTTGGGAACCCCCTGCACTAGATCCTTCAACCCAAAAGTCAACATAGAGCTAAACTGAAGCACGACGGACAGATTGCCATTTTCTCTATCTCTAATAATCACAATGGAATCATAGAATCATTGAGTTGGAAGAGGCCTTTTAGGTCATTGAGTCCAACCCCTGCTCAATGCAGTTGTCCAAATTAAAGCAGATTTGACAGTTATTTGTCCAATTATCTCTTGAATGCATCCGGTGTTGGAGCATTCACCACCTCTCGAGGCAGTTGGTTCCACTGTCATAATGCTCTAGTCTAACCCGGTGATGGCGAACCTTTTAGAGACCGAGTGCCCAAACAGAGAGGTAGGGGAAATTTGTGCTGGGGAGGAAGTGCTCCTATTGGGCTGTTGCGCAGAGGGGCGGGGTGAATTCTGTGCTGGGGGAGGGAGGAAAAGCTCCCATTGGGCTGCTGGGCAGAGGGGCGGGACCAACTCTGTGCTGGGGTGACATGGTGAGTGCCACAGAGGAGACTGTGAGTGCCACCTCTGGCATGCGTGCCATAGGTTGGCCCTCAGTGCTCTAACCGTTGAGATGTTTCCCCTCATATTCAGCCTATATCTGTAGTTTCAGCCTGTTATTACGTGCCCTGCACTCTTTTGATGACGGAGAACAGATCCTGCCCTTCCTCTTTATGATTATCTTTCAGGTATTTGAAGAGTGCTATCATCCTATTCCCTTCTCTGTCTCCTTTTCTCAAGGCTAAACATGACCAGTTCCTTCAGTCTTTCCTCATAGGGCTTGGTTTCCAGTCCTCTGATTATCCTTGCTGCCCTTCTCTGTACCTGAAAATGTACATGAAAATGATGGTCATTTTCATCAATAGGACTCCCTGGCAGATATCCAAAAGTGTGGCTGTGAGATGGATAGAAAAAATGTTTTCATCTTAGGAGGAATGTGAAATAAGAGGGAAAGGGTTAACTTCACATTTCCTATGACTGAGTAAGTTTCTGGGCCCCATTTAAAAGTGCTGGTGAAGTAAATAAGTCTGAGATTATCAAGATGCATGTAGATCTAGAAAAGACATAAGAGAAAAACAGCTGGGAATCTGCCTGTTCCAACCCCCCTATACAAACTAACGTAGATGTGTTGCAGCATAGTTACACTGATGTTATGATTCGTCCTGCAATGGCTTAGTGGTAAAGATGCTGAGCTTGACGACCGGAAGGTCAGCAGGTCAGCAGTTTGAGACCCGAGTCCCAGTCCCTGCCAACTTAGCAATTCGAAAGCAAGAAATTGCAAGTAGATAAATAGGTACCACTTCAGCAGGAAAGGTAACAGTGTTCCATGTGCTCCGGCATCTAGTCTTGCCTGCCACATGACCACGGAAACATCAGCAGATGCAGACAGCCCTGGCTCTTTGGCTGCAAATGAAGATGATTGCTGCCCCCTAAAGTCAGATGCAACTGACTTCCAAGCAAGGGAGACCTTTACCTTTATCTATAGTGACCTTCTTTCAATATAAAATGATATTCTCTAAGATGCTAAGGCAGGAGTTCTCAACCTTTTAAAAAAGGGGCCGGGTCATGCTCCCTCAGACAGCTTCAGGGGCCGGATGGTATTTTGCCCATCCTCCGCCACATCGCATCCTGTTGTGGTGGAGGCGGTGGGGGCCACATGAAATGGTGTTGTGGGCCGCATTTGGCCCGTGGGGCGCAGGTGGAGAATCCCTGGCCTAAGGGGTTGTTCACTCCCTTGGACATCCACCCCCCCTCTCTCAATCCCTTCTCTCTTCTTTTAGCTAAGATATACCATGGTTTTATTCCTGAGACAGGGTTTTATTCCCTCCGTTTCTAGCAAATGTTTCTTCCAGGAGAGAGCACATGTACCACCTTGTTCCATTCTCCTTTCTGTTGCCTTATGTGCAGAAAGAATGCATGGTTTACCAGCCCCCTCCCCTTGCAGGGTTTATTGTCTGCAAAACTGGAGGCGTTTGAAAGCTAAATCTGCAAACTGATCAGCTTTCTCTCAAGGGCTTCTGCCTGTTTAGAGTGCTGTTTTGTTTCCATTGATGCCACACCGATATCCGCGAGCTTCCTCTATCAAGACCAGTTGAAAAGTGAACACTTCCATCTAGGGAAACTGAGAGCTTCTGACTGGGAGAATTCCACAGAAAATATTGCCTGAAAATAGAGAACGCCATAGCGCTAAACCCTGCCCCCCCAAACAACAACAACAACAAAGTGGTACAAAAAATAAGCCAAGAGTTTCGAGAGGGTCCAGAAGGTCTGGGAATCTGCTGCAAAGCCGGTACAACGTGAGAGAAGAGGAACATTATTTGGTGACTGGCTGAATTTCTATTACAATCAGAGATTTGACATGGGGGGATTTAAAGGGGTACCAAGAGCCATGGAGGCTTAGTGGTTAAGACGTTGAGCTTCATGACTGGAAGGTCGGCAGGTCAGCAGTTCAAGACCTGAGTGCTGTGTGACAGAGTGAGCTTCCATCTCTGTCACAGCTCCTGCCAAACTAGCAGGTCGAAAGCAAAAAATTGCAAGTAGAGAAATTGGTACCACTTTGGCAGGAAAGGAAACAGTGTTCTGTGCGTTCTTTGGCTATAAACGGAGATGAGCTGGACATGTTTGGCTTTCAAGCAAGGGAGACCTTTACTTTACGTTCCACTTCTTGCACTAGGGTTTCTATTGTATTCCTCAATGCTTGCCCAAAGCTAAAGAATAAATATAAGACTTTTTATATTCTTTTAGGATGGGAACATATGGTTTCTTTTCAAAAATAAAGTGTCCTCGTCTAAGTCTTCTAATATATACTGTAGTGGTTGAATCTACAATTCAGCTCCAGCTGTAGCATGTTCTGCTAACTCAAAACAATTTTTCAGTCCATGACCTAACTAAGTACATTTCATGCAATTCTGCTGCTGGGATGACTGTATCTGTATCCTACACCATTCTATCACATATCCAGCATTCTCACAGATTCGCCAGCGAGCAATTTGTGTTCCAGTGCCCTCTAGTGCCTTAAGTATCCCTTTGCATTGGCACAGAACAGTTCCTCCTACATTGCAAACGTTCACTCTCCAAGTGTGTGTTTATGTTGTGAAAACCCCACACTTCTGCATTGGTTCCCGGTCAGTTATAAAGATTGGTAGTGGTTAAGATGCTGAACTTGTCAACTGGAAGGTCAACAGATCAGCAATTTGAGACCCAAGTCATGTGCGACACAGTGAGCTCTCATGGTCTGTCCCAGCTCCTGCCAAGCGAGCAGTTCAAAAGCAAGAAATTGCAAGTAGATAAATAGGTACTGTTTCATCGTGAAAAGTAACAGCACTTCATGCACTTTGGTATCTAGTCGTTCCTCCCACATGTCAGACCATGGAAATGTCTGCAGATGCAGACAGTGCAGACTCTTTTGGCTGTATTTATTTATTTATTTATTAGTCACATTTGTATTGCTGCCTACTCAGCATGCGTCTCTGGGTGGCGTACAACAATTACATCATGAACTACATAAATCCCACTAGGTGTAAACGGCGTCGTTCTCCAACAAATGTGACTGCAGTAAACCCATATTTTTAAATAGTATGATTAATGTAAGATATAATTTGGTCCTGTAGAATAGGGTTCCCCAACCTTTGGGTTTTGGACTTCAATTCCCAGAAGCCTAAGTCAGTACATTCGCTGATCAGTGCTTTGGGCAATTGGCTTAGGCTTCTGGGAATTGAAGTCCAAAAACCAAAGGCTGGGGACACACTGCTGTGGAACATGTCTACATTTCACAATTATATCAGTTTGATGCCACTTGTGAGTGTTGTGGCTTCATCCTACAAAATCGTATGGTTTATATTGTGAATTCGTTTCTGTAATTTGGGGGTGAGCATTAGAACTCCATAGCAGAGAATTCTGAGGACCTTATAAAGCAAACTATAACACCCAAGGTTCTGAAGGATGGAACCAGGGCAAATGAAGTGATATCAAAGCTGTGTAGCATAGATACTATCTTAGTTCAGAATCTTTAGCACAGTGGTGGTGAACCTATGGCACACGTGCCAGAGGTGGCACTCAGAGCCATCTCTGTGGGCACCCTTGCAGTCACACCAGCACAGAATTCACCCCGCCCCTCTGCCCAATGGGAACACTTTCTCCCTCCCCCCAGCACAGAGTTCACCCCGCCCCTCTGCCCAGCAGCCCAATGGGAGCATTTCCTTTCTCCCCTGTTGCTGTGTTGGCACTTTGCGATAAATAAGTGGGGTTTGGATTGCAGTTTTGGCACTCGGTCTCTAAAAGGTTCGCCATCAGTGCCCTAGCATCACTCTTGCAGTCACACCAGCTCTTGATTTCAAACATGGAAGTGTTGCTGATTTTGGACTACAAATGACATAATCCACAGCAATCAGAACTGGTACCCCTATATAGTAATTTTCTATAATCTGAAAGAGATCACTTTTTAAAATTCTAAAAGCAACTTTTCCAAGCTCTGAGCTGGAAAAGAACATGGAGAGTTTCATGCAGCTGTAAAACCTGGACTGACCCTGTTTGCTTTGCCAGTCAATTTTTTATTAGTCAGCAATCCATACCCAATTTTCCTGGGGTATCCATGAAGGTTCATGCACCTCTTCTAAACAATAGTGGTTCCAGGTTTTCTCCTGCAGGACTGGATGATGCTGAGGAACATCATGAAGACTAGGAACATGGAGAACCCAACTACTAGTGCTTCAATGACGGAGTAGGTACGGGTCAGCTCCTTGGCAGCTGGCACAGCAGAAGGGGTAGGGATGAGAAACCTGCCCACCAGATGCCCATTGACATAGCACTGGTAGAAATTGGTGTGGGAGTCATTCTGGATGGTAATTTGGAGAATCCCACCCCCAGTAGCTTTGTCCAAGCTATGAGAGCTGTTCTTCTGGAGAAGTTCAAGGTGGGTCAGTTTTGTTAGTCCTTCTTGCCAGTAGACAGGGCTGGAGAAGGAAGAAGAAATGCAACTCTTAATGGACTGGAATCAAGATGACTGGATTCTCCAGTTTCTGTTAGTCAATTTTCATGACCATAGAATGAAATCTACTAGCCTGCACAGGGATAGTACAACCATAGTGGTGTTACCAATAACTTCAGGAGCGAATTATTCCTGAAATGTGCTCGGCGTCTCCTTGAGGCTGGACTGGAAACTGCAGTTAATGCCGAATATTTCTGCTAAGCTGCTGTCACTTCTTCCTTAGAAACTGCATTTATATACTACACCAGAGCATGTAGTGCATTCTCTGGGTGGTTCACAAGGTAATTATCATTTTGCCCCCAACATGCTGGGTATTCATTTTACAGACCTTGGAAGGATGAAAGGCTCAGTCAACTTTGATTCTCGTCAGAATCAAACTCGGATCGTGAGCACCGTTTTGACTGAACTACAGCAGTAGCTCAAGTGGCTAAGACGCTGACTGGGAGGTGAAAGGTCAGCAGTTCAATTCCCAAGTACTGCAGGATGGAATGAGTCCCAGTCTCTGTCCCAGGTCCTGCCAACCTAGCAGTTTGAAAGCAAGAAACTTCAAGTAGATAATTAGGGACCACTTCGGTGGGAAGGAAATAGCATTCCGTGTCTAGTCATGCCTGCCACATGACCACGGAAACATCTGCAGAAGCAGACAGCGCTGGTTCTTCGGCTTTGAAACAGAGATGAGCACTGAACCCTAGAGTCGGATACGACTGGATTTCAAGCAAGGGAAACCTTTACTTTGCAGCAGCTTTAACCACTGCACCACTAGGGCTCCTGCATGTAACAATTTTGCAGAAGCTCTACATTGTCTGCCTTTTGTTGGATCAGGATATGCTTCCTCCTTATCACCCCACCCAATCACTAAGATCACCTGCAATGACTTATTTGATGCCTTCAAGTGGCCCTGAGGTCAATTTAAAGAATACAGCCCTTTAAATCTATGAACTCCTGTCCTATGGAATGCCTTTCCAATGGATCTGATGGATGCAGCGATGCTTCTGTTTTGGTTTTGGCTGAAAGTTGTGGCTTTCTTATGCTCATTTTGTGACGAATTTCAGCCACAACTTTATTCCTACGTTGGTTTCATTGTAACTGAACCGTATTTCTTTGGATTTTCCTATATATTGTGCCTCCACACTGCTCTGAAATATGTGGTGATCTTTCAGGCAGACAGACAACTATGCATATGTGAATAGCAGCAACAGTTGGCAGCAAAAACCTACTGGGAAACATAGATGCATATATGAGTAAGAAGGATAATTCCGAAGCAAAGACATTTGTTCTTTGTTTCCAAATTAGTCACCCTGCTACCTGTTGCCCTCCAGATGTTTTGAGCTGCAACTTCAACTATCCCAGGCAACAATCAAGGATATTTTTACAGTGATGCCAGAAATGGCAGGAAAATAATTATGATGATCATATTGATTAATTATTGGGTTTTCTTAATAAAGCAAACACATTAGGATGCTTTTCTGGCAGTGAAAGTGGCACTAGCCATCTACTCCAGATTTATTTACTTTGTCTTGAATCTACTTTCTGCTCCACCGCCGAGTTGGAGTCAACTTGCTGCCAAGACTTTATTAATTTTTCAAACAGCCCTGCTTTAAGTGCCAGAATTGGATCCCAAGGTGAAAGTCTTCTCTAGCATGGAAATCATTAACCAGCTTAGATAGTTGGCTGTTGAAGTTAAAAGCTTCAGTGAAAGTGTTGTGCATGAAAGTTTTCCTCTCTGCATTTATTTTTCCTTGAGCGAGTCAAATAATGTGATGGGGATGAAGCCAGGGCTGACCCAAGGCTGAGATTATCATCATTATTTATACCTGCATATCACAGATCAAGAGAAAAATATATATTTTTTTTTAACTTTAAAAAGAGTAGGTTGCTAAGCAAAACAAGCAGGAGAATGACAATTACTGGCAGACAAGGCCTTTGAAGCAGAGACTTCTGCTTTACATTTCAGCCTTTGAAAACAGTAATAGTTTTCAACAGGGCTTTGGTGCCTTCTGTGGTTGTATAGAGGAAGGCATGTCAGCATTTGCGTCACGTCATGGTAGGGTAAAAAAAGGCAGAATCTTGTCTTCCCACACAACTCTTAAAGGTACCAGAACCCTCTCCTTGTCTTTTGCCTTTGGTTTCTTTACTCAATGAAAGCCTGACATCCTCTCAGAGGGATTTGCTTGAGAACAGAGATAGATCTGACCTTCGGGTGCCTACCTGTAGATGGAAGAGGTTGGGCAGCGCAGGTAGGCGACAGCATTGGGCTGGAGATGTAAGCTGGTGAAGACCAGAAGTGGCATGGCACCAAGTTCTTCTGGGGAAAGGAAGTGTGCCATGTCACAAGGTATCTGGCAGGTTTCTATTCTTAGCTCTGGCCCACGTTGTGACAACATGGGGTACTTCTTCCTGGCCATCCCACAGGGCAGAAGCATCTTTCCCTCCTGCTCACTCTTGGTCACTTCGGCATAACAAAAACCCACTCGCTTCCTTTCTCCCAAATGGCCACACCGATCACAAGCCTGCCAATCACTCCAGGAGGTGAACAGCTCAACCTGTGTGCCGTTTTCTAGTTCAGCCGTGGCGTTGCCCAAGGTGGCCTCACCAAGGCTGGCATGGGAGGAGTAAATTTGGTCAGCATCTTGGAAATCCACATGGTAATAAGCAATGGTGGCGTCCCCCACCTGGCAGGTATACACTCCAGAGTCCTTCACACTGGGACTTGAGATATACAGATTACCAGCAATGAGTCGGGATCTGAGCCATAACTGTGCCAACTTGGCATGGCTAAAGGAAGACCAAGGCAAAAACCCTGAGCGCAAAAAGGTGACCGGCCGCTCGTTTTCCCACTTTGGATCAAGGTATTGCCAGGATACATGAGCTCTGGGGTATTTATAAGGACAACGCAGGATCACAGAGTTCTCAGAGATAAAGGCGAGTATGCAAGAGTGTCCTGGGAAACATGAGCTTCCCAGGGAATAGCCCTCATATGCGTTATCTTCGGAGATGGCAAATGACAAGCCCAGGGAAAAAACCATAAAATGTGCCCAATAGGACATGGCTGCCTGGGCACTTACCCACTGAAGGGCTTGCCAAGGAAAATTCTAACTGATCTCTGTATGACATCAAAGTTGAGCTAATCGCAAGGATGATGTCATAATGGCTGGCAAAATCTAATGTTGAGGCTGCTCTCTTTTAAAACCACAGCAGGGTTTATAGATTTATGCTGCCTTTCAGAAAGCATGGGCAATCTATACAGTTTCCTGCATTTTTATTACTATGATAGACAGTGAGAGAGCCAGTGTGGCATAGTGGATTGAGTGTCCGACTAGGACTCCAGGAGAGTGGGCTCCAATCTTTCTTTGCTTGGCCACTAAAGGGACAGAAATGCAGATTATAAGCAACAAAAGTGTGGCCATTAAACAACAGTTTGGGTTGGTGATACTGGACACCTCTGAACTGATGTCTGATTAATACACATAATGAAATAAAAAGCCTTAGTCCCCATTCGGGTTACAGGCGACTAGATCCTGAGGAGGCAACAGAATTGAACCTTTAGCTGTTTTTTTTTAATTGGTCTTGAAAAGACTTAACAGCAAAAAAAATTGTAACTCGACGCAAACCCATAAGAAACAATATTTTTACATAACTCGAAGCAAACCCATAGGAAAAATAAAATGTTTATGTAAATCGAAGCAAACCCTTAGGGAGATGAATTTTTACGTAACTCGAGGCAAAGCCATAGGAAAAAGAATCTTTATGTAACTCGAAACAAACCCATAGGAAATCATGTAAATTGGGACATGGTTTTAGCATAAAATTATGTAAGTTGAATTTTATGTAACTCGAGGCATTTGTAAGTCAGTGTTTATACTGTAATTACTTGCTATTAAGTGAATTCTGAACAAACACCCACCACTATTCAAGTTAAAGTTACATTCACTGCTTTTATATGTATGTGATGTGTAGTAGTTGTATGTAGTTTTGTTAAGATTTTTGTCTGTTTTTTTGTTGTGATTTTTTTGTTGTGATTTTTTTGTTTATTTTGTGTGTTTTGTATTTTAATTAAATAAATAGTCTTTAAAGCGCTAGTGTTTTTGTTTTGTTTATTCTCTGATATTGCCTGAAACACAGACTAACACAGGTACTCTTCCAAATAATTAAATTTAAAAGTTTTAAAGGAAAAATAATACTAATAGAAATTACAGGCAAGCTAAAACCCTTGCCTCAGCCTCTAGTGTGAAAAAAAGTCATCTTTTCAAAGTTCGTTCGCTTGGTTCGGCTTATAAATTAGCCACTGACCAATAGCAAAGCTCCTTCTCCAAACCTCCCTCAACCTTCACCAATCCTTTCCCTCCTTTCATCCTTTTTGAAAAACGGCTTTTATCCCAGCGCCGTTCTCGTCTATACCTGGGCGAGTTCACTTTCATTAAAAGACGGGGGAGAGAGGCGGGATGGAGAGCGTCTATCCTCGCCTCAACCCCCCTTTTTCAGAATAAATCGGTGCGTCCTCGCAACGCATTACAACCAGCGCTGGGGCCGAACCATTTTCCCCAAGAGGGGAAAAAAAAGTTTTCACAGGAAAGGGTTACTCGCCCAGCCGTTTTGAGGAATTCCCACTTCGGTACAAAGGGCAAACGAGGACTTTTGTGGCCACCCCCTCCCCCAGGAAGTTTTCCAAAATAGCGCCTCAGAGGTTGACTCCCCCCTCTTTCCCAAGCAGTTGGTATCTCCCAGCTCCCTGGGCGAGGCGCCAGAGCTGCACCTGAGTCGCGGCGGCGCTCAGTTCGGAGTTGCGGTCTTGGAAGGAAGTTGTTTGCGCGTCGTTGACGCCGGTTAGGAGTTGTTGGGCCGTCGACGAACTCCATGAAGAGAATTTAAAAGGGGGCTGGAATTTACTAGCCAAATAAAAGAAGAATTCGCCTCGCCTGGCTTCTACGCACACCCCTTGGGCGCCAAGGGGATGGAAATGGAGGCTCTGAGGGGGCCTCGGCCAGCCACGCTGGCCCTTCTGTGGCTCCTGGGCAGCGCCTGGACCCCAGGTAAAAAATAAATAAAGAGGGTAGAAGGCCGTGTGTCTCCCAAACTTTGGTTTTTTCGACGTCAATTCCCAGAAGCCTAAGTCAGTTTCCCCAAAGCAGTGACCAGCCAGTCGACTGACTGAGGCTTCTGGGAAATGAAGCCTCCCTGTGGGGCCTGGGCCCCACTTTAGAACCACAGTTATTTGTCTCTCTTTCACAAAGCGGGCGGCATGACCCCCCCCTCTCTTTCTGCCCCTCCACCCGCCTCTGAGTGAGGCGAAACTTCTCCGGGGTCTCCTACTTTAGGGGACAGGGGACAAGGGGGAGGGAGAGGGCAGGCAACTCGCGAGCTGATTGGCCGAAGGAGGCCGCCGGGTCGTTCCCCTTTTTGTTCGAACTTTCTACTTTTTGGCCATAGAAGCCCAAAAGACCAATGGCTTCCGATGGGAGCCTTGGACCTGGTGTGGCTGCTGTAAAAACCACTCACCTATCCTAAGGTGTGGCTGCCTGGTGAGGGAAAGGGCAAAGCTGCCTCCTATTCCCCAGCAACTGGCTTCGCTGGAGCTCACAGGGGGGCAGGCAGAAACTCAATGGGTGTAGCTTTGGTGGACTTCCATATATAAATCTTTATTCATTATACAGTATTTCGTTTTCTGGGCCAGAAAGTCACACTGGTTCTATCCAACCTAGCAGTTTGAAAACCAAAAAAATTGCAAGTAGCTAAATAGGGACCACTTCGGTGGGAAGGTAACAGCGCTCCGTGCGCTCCGGTGTCTAGTCATGCCTGCCACATGGCCACGGAAATGTCTGCAGAAGCAGACAGTGCTGGCTCTTCAGCTTTGAAACAGAGATGAGCGCTGGACCCTAGAGTCAGATACGACTGGCTTTTGAGCAAGGGAAACCTTAAAGACACAGATCCCGCTATGGTAATGGAGTAGACCACACACTACCGTCTGTTTTTGTTGCATGTCTATTTGTGGTTTTAACTATTGTAAACTGCCCAGAGTAGGAAAACATCCCCGATGTGCGGTATAGAAATTAAATAAATAAATAATGTAAGCAACTCAATGCAGGTGGTTAACAAACCTGACAACCCTGAGGAATAATGATCTTGGGTGGCGAAATCCACAGGGAAGGGTGATGGTCCCCAAATGGATTAAATCTCACTTGAATCCATCTTGGGAGGGAAGCAGCTTCTTCCATACTGGCCTGGGTTCGATGAGGACTTTGGGTGCCAAAAAGGGCTCAGGACCAGAAAGTGACTGGCGCAACTGGATCAGTGGTACCGGTGTCATGATGGGTTATGGAAGGCCACCGCATTATATTGTTCCCAGGACAATCTTCATGGCTGATTGCCATGAGGATCGCCAATATTCAGAATGAGATACAGCAGTTGAAGAAGAAGAAAGGGGTGCAAGTACTTTGTGGGAAAGAAACTAGCTGCAGTGGGAAGAGGGGACAAGGGGTGGGAAATGTCTAGGGCAAGTTTTGCCCTAGACCAATGATGGTGAGTCTTGGCACTCCAGGTGTTCTAGAACTTCAATTCCCAGAAGCCCTGATCAGCAGGAGTGCTGACTTGGGCTTCTGGCAATTGAAGTCCAAGAACATCTGGAGTGTCAAGGTTTGTCATCACGGCCCTAGACTCATCGTCCCTGGTTTTTATGCAGTATACCTGGAGGTCATCCATTTGGAAATGTTTGGTATAGTGATTTTTCCTTGTTTGATTTCTCTTTGGTTTGGGAGTTGCTTCTAGACACCAAGTGGATATAGTTACAGGGTCAAGATTTCCCTCTTATGTATTACTCCAGTCCTTTTGTTCTGCTAGTTTTTGGCAAAATTCTGTAGGCTTTTGGGCCCCCACTTATCTTAGTCTTTGCTTCCACTCCTGTTGTGATTCCCCTAATCTGACTTCCTTGCATGTTTTGGAAGCTGATACTCTCCACGTATATCAGGAAATGCTATTGTATGGCCCCAGCATGACATACATTATAACCAAGATCAGCCTTTCATTCTTTGTGTCCCTTAAGTTCAGCCATATCTTGTTAGCAAGACTTCCAGTAGTCAGTGGGATAAGTAAAGACATAATTTCCTGGAATCTTTCCCCAGGCCTTATGGCCAACCACTTCCCATATATTTCTTTTTGTGGGGTTAAGTTCCTTCTTTGTAGTCCCTTCCTTGGCTGAAGATCTAGTTTGTCTCACGGGTTCCCTTCCCACTGGAGAGGCTTCCTGTTTGAGCTTGAGCCCTTGCTTCTTTTTCTTTGTACATTGTTTCCTGGTCACACCTAGTACATCACATCTGGGCCAGTTTTTGAATAGGTTGCCTTAACTGCAAGGTATATGTTGTCTTTACTTTAAGAAGAGTTCAGGAGGATTTGTGTGTAACTTTGTAGTAGTCCAGTAAAGATTTTAGCAGCAGTAGCTTTTAATAATCGAAAAGTGATTTGTTCCAGGTTGAAGTTTGGGGTTGACAAGTGGCTCTCAATGACATATTGGTGTTAATGAGTCATGTCTAGGTCTGCTTTTTTTGTCCCCTTTTCTAGTATTAGCTAGTAAAATGCATGGCAGGGTGTGTGCATTGTATATAACCCTCCTCCTGCAAAGTAAACATGAAGCCTGTAAAATAATATTGAAAATGCTTCTAATGCAAAGCTTAACCCTTTTCTGTAGTCAAATTTCATGACCTCTGGGGAGGATGGTTCTTCAACAACAAGTGATGCAATGTTTGTGTCCTGTGTGGCACACTCTTGCAGGTCTCCTCTAAACCTAGGCTCTAGGTGTGCCTGACTCTGGAGCAGGTAATGAGCTCCCAACCCCTCTCACAAGTGTGATTGTTGATTCTGGCCATGACACACACGTCTGCCGAAACTCCCTGTCCATTGTGGGAGGAAACTGATCTCAGTACCAACCCCCTTTTCACATGGAATGAAACCACTGGAACAAACAGAAGGAAAAGGAGGTGTGTGTGTTGGTGTATATTATGGTGAACAGGAAACTTGTTTTGTTTCATAGTGAGAAAGACACGTAAGTTGTCTTAATAACTCAGGCAAATAGAAGGCTTTAAATCAAAAGAGCCCTTTATTTTTTAGATCACACTTATTTTTGTAGCAACTGGTGCACAGACTAATGAACATGAAAACTTACCTGTTGTCCTTTCTAGATAAAAAAGGGCAGCTGCTTTGTGGTATTATGCAGGTTGCATCTAGAGTTTGGAATTTTTAGTGGTGCTACTAAATTTTTGAAACACTCTCCAGAGAGATGTGATTAAAAATTACAGTAAAACCTCGAGATATAAAATTAATGCGTTCCTCAAGGTTCTTACCTTGAAGCATGGTTTCCCATAGGAATGCATGGGAAACCAATTAATTTATTTTGGGGTTCTGAAAAAATACATTTGGGGAGGTTTGGGGGCCTGCGCTGCTCCCTATGGAAGCTGGACAGGAGTCTGAGTGAATCTGCTCTGGGGGAATTTTTTGGTGTCTTTTCTCCCTGTTTTTCGAACTTAAACATTGAGCTTTCGTACTTCCGGGTTCTGTAGGACTTCAATTCCACAAAGCCCATGCTCATCCGGGAGCTTGGATTAACCCAGTTACAGGAATTCCCCCCATGCTGCTTTTAAGTAAAAAAAAGTGCCCCCCCAAAAGACCCCCCCAAAAAAATCCCCCAAACAGAATAGATTCACTCAGAACCCTATCCAGCTTCCATGGGGAGCAATGCAGACCCCCGACCTCTGTCCCAGCTCTTGAGACATGAAAGGAGCCTCATTTGAGCTTTCCCCAAGTGGAGTTTCTTCCACAAAAATCCTTTCAACCCAGAATAATTTCTGACACAAAATATTATTATTATTATTATTATTATTATTATTATTATTATTATTATTATTATTATTATTATTATTATTATTATTATTATTATTATTATTATTATTATTCAAAAAGTAAACTCTGATTCACTTGGAGGACATCTAAAATGCCATTAATATGGTTTAAACATGCTTCCAAAAATCAGTTAATAGCTCATTCTTTAATTGCTCCCCTTAAAAATCAAATTGCTCCCCTGTGGGGTGTGTGCCCCACATTGGGAACCACAGATCTATAGGGTCCCTTCTAAGATTATTTCTAAAAGTATTATTATTATTATTATGTGAAACTGGCAATTACAATGATATTTTTGAATTATCTGTCTCTTCACTCTAATCCTCTTTGGTGCTCTCTGGATTTGTTTTCCAAGTTGCTTTGTGGGGGACTTTAAGGGGGAAGGTGGGACAATGTTTTCCCCCATTTATGCACATTTTGCTTGTGCGCAAGCAGAAGTTCTTTGATGGATGCACTCATTTCCCCCCAGGTTTTTGTGTATTGATGCAGACTTTGCTGATTTGTTGCTGGTTTTTTTAAAAATGAATTTGCTTTTGCACTTGTATGAAATGGTTGGGGATACACTGTTGTTCTGAGTTTCTCCCACTTTATTGGTTACATTGTCCTTTGATCCTGAACAGGAAACAGTGTATGACTTGGAACAACTGATGCTTTACAACTGATGCTTGTAAATTAAAACAACGCAGCCAGGGTATAACAGAAACTTTTAAAATCTATGATAGATTTGGTGGAGAAGGGATGGGTAATTGTCTGCCCTTCTAGCAACTCAGTTGGTTTCTTTGTTGCTGCTGCAAAAGGAAAACTCCTTTCTTTTTGAGAATACAGAAGACTGATCAAGAGATTGATTAGTTCGGTTCTTTATCTTACCATTTTTGGTAGAATTGTTAGGAAGAAAATGAACTGCCAAGAAACCAAAATTAGTCTTTAGTTGTTTGACCATCATGGAAGTGTAGGTTACTAGCATTTGAATGCTAGAGCCTTGACTGATTTATTTGATAGGAAATGATACTCTGTTTACATTGGTTTGCACATAGTCAAATAGGGGAGTAGCTCTGGTAATCAATTGTTGGTATTTATTTATTTATTTGCAATTATCTCCTGTGAATACTCTGGAAGGTGGGAAAAGTCTTGATGACACCTGGATTCCATTTTTATATACAGCCAGGGCATCGCAGAAACATTGGCTTTGGCCAATGTTTTTGGCACTTGGCTTCTAGAGCCAAATAATAAGTTGGCAAGTGAAATGGTCATCTTGTGAATCGGTCGGTGAATGCCACTGAAAGGTAGAGTTATGGGATTGGCTAATGAATTAGGCATGTTAGTAGCAGGGAACTTTGAGAGTAACAGTTCTTGAGTTAACAGCCCAATGACATGAATTCCTTCCTTACCTTAATATACCATTGTTTGTAAGAGGTACACACACACACCCCATTCTTTCTTCCTGCTATTCAGACTTATCTTCAGTATTAAAGATGTAGCACCAGCTCTGCATTAGAGAAAGTAATACAGTATTACACATTAGAGGTAAAAAGTTGAAACCAATGCAGTATTTATAGTTGCCTTTTCCCTCTCATACCTTTATATGTCTCTTTATGAGAAAGGTTCATATAGTTACTAATCTCTGATTGTTTGGCGGCTAGCCAGATGCATCTTAAGAGGATGAACAGATCTGAGGCAGCCCCTCTTTATACCCTTTAACACTTCACAACCCCTCTTCATACCCATTCTTACTGTCTGTCAAAAAAGTGTCAGTCTTTTATTTAATGAACTTGTTTCACCAAAATTCTCTAACCCACATTACACTTAGAAAGAGCTTTTACATTTCCAAGAATCTAAGTAAGCACTTTGGGTATTTCCTGTGATAGCAGGATTTATTTCAATTGAGCATGCAGGAGCCATGGTTTTTCTATTGGGGCATACCATGATTGTCGTTACCTGTTTGCTTGAATGGGGTTTCTCCTCAGAAAGGAAATATAAAATGCTAAATTGGTCTAATTGACATGACTAAAATGCCCCTGTAACAAAACTGCTGACACAAAGGCAGGTGTTTTGCTAAGCCAATAAACCAGATTTAAATATCCTGAATGCTAGTAAAAGAGTTTGATGATGATGATGATGATGATGATGATGATGATGATGATGATGATAATAATAATAATAATAATAATAATAATAATAATAATAATAATAATAATAATAATAATAATGTATTAGAAATTATTCTGGGTTGAAAGGATTTTTGTGGAAGAGACTCAGGGAACGCCCAAATGAGGCTCCTTTCATGTCCCCAAGAGCTATTCACAATTAGGATTAATATAATGATTTTTTTTTGATGTAGCATTACAAACTGCAGCATGATTTTGTTGAACACTGGCTTGTGATGACTGAATCTGCCTCTGCTGTCAAACTACAGTGTGTTGTCCAGCCATAAACCATAATCATAAAAAATGCCTCACTGTTGGTTTGAAGACTCTGGCTTGTTTAAACCATGACTTGATGTGATGTAGACACTTGGAGCTATAGCCTGCCCTGGCATATTTCCACAGATGTCCATCCTGAAACAGGAGCTGCAACTGGTGTGGGAGAGAAATAAACCAGAAATAGGGAGGAAAAGCCACGATTTGCTATATGCTCTGTGCAGTTCATGGCTTAGGTAACAAGCCATAGTTTATTGTCAGACGTGAGATCACCCATTGAATGGGTATGGTTCTGAATAGAGCTACATGGTATTTATTTATTTATTTATTTAATCATATTTCTTACAATAAAACAGTAAAACACATCAGCATTTAAAACAAATTAAAATCTTTTAAAATTTCTTTTAAAACCCACCAAAGCCACAAAATTTTATTTTTCAATTCAGTAACCTTTTCCTTTTCTGTCTCTTCTTGTCCCTAGATCCTGCCACTGCAATACAAGTCACAGTGCAGAACCCCTTCAATGTGGTCATTTTGTTTCAGCCTATCACTTTGCGGTGCAACTACCAAATCTCAGCCATCCAGCCACCTATTGTCTTGTGGAAATACAGGTCTTACTGCCGGAGTCGCCTGGCAGACGCTTTTAACCCCAACAGCATGGAGAGCCAGGTCACTAACCAGCTACAGCAGACCAATCCTGGATACAATCCCTACGTGGAGTGCCAAGATAATTCCCGAACTGTGCGGACAGTGGCTACCAAAGAAGGCAACGCAGTGACTCTTGGGAGTTACTATCAAGGCAGACGCATCACCATCAATAATAGTAAGTATTGAAATACCAGTAGCTGGTTCTCCTGAAATATTGAATAGTTCTGTTATTAATGATCAGAGACAACTTCCTCCCAGAGAGGGCATTTTTACAAAAGCTGTGCTTCTTCACAAGCCACAAATGATTAGCGCGAGTATGCATGGTCAAGGGAGAGAGCTGGTCGATGAAATGATTTGTGGATTTGTCCTAATGCTTTTGCTAGCCTCAACTGAAGCTTGGACTGCTTCTCTACCTACTATTGAACACTGCCAAAGAAAATTGTAGCCCTGAGAAAGTGTGCAACTAGAACATTACTTTTCTGGATGACAACTCCCAGAATCCCCCAGGAAAAGTAAGTTGTTCAAGCTCTTAGTAGGAAGGTAGAAGAATGAATGCATTCTGATATTTGATTGTTGCACACAGTGAAAGGGGTATATTTGAGTTTCTGTATCATTACAGAGGTCCTATTTGGTTCATTGGATATTTTTTCACTGATTTAATCTGCATAATTTGGTAATGAATAACTGATCATTCTAGAAAAAACATTTTTTTTGTTTTAAAGTGGTTCACTTGAGTCACTGCAGAGATAGTTTTGAAAGAGGCATCCCCTTCTGTGTATTGAAGAATGCCTTTTCTATGAATCCAGTGGGCTCATACATACTTGGATTGAAATACAGTGTGTTAAATTCTGCTTATAAGAGATTAAAACTAAAATAACAGGTTGATAGCTTTAGAAATATGACATAAATTCTCTGCTTTATTACTATTGTGTGTTTAGTTAAGTATTGCTATTGATCTGTTGTAGTTCCCCTTAACAATTTTATATTGTTTGTTACAAAAATATATTACAAAAATATGGGACTGCGGTGGCTTAGTGGTTAAAGACACTGAACTTGATGACTGGAGTGCTGCATGATGGAGTGAGCTCCCCTCTCTGCCCCAGCTCCTGCCCACTTAGCAGTTCGAAAGCAAGAAATTACAAGTAGATAAATAGGTGCCATTTCAGTGGAAAGGTAAACAGCGTTCCATGCACTCTGGTATCTAGTCATGCCTGCCACATGCCTATGAAAATGTCTGCAGATGCAGACAGCTCTGGCTCTTTGGCTATAAATGGAGATGAGTGGGATACAACTGGCTTTTGAGCAAGTGTGATGGGTTTTTTTTAGTTACAAAGATGTTTTCTTCACAGAATTGTTCATTTGAAGCTGGCTTATTTTTAGTGTCAAAGTGTGAGCTAGGAATATCCTAATTCAAATCTTCAACCCAGAGTAATCTCTGACATGATAACGAAAGAACGAATTCAAATCCTTTCAGCTGCAAATTTGCTACTCAGTGCTGCTTCCTGACCTTTACTTTTTTAGTTTCTTGCCATTTTTATGAGGTCAGTTTCAGTGTTTCTATTTATTGTGTTATATGGTCTTTACTTTTTTACTGTATCAGCAGTTTTTTCTGAGAACAGGAATGTGCATTTTTCATAGAATAACTGAGTTGGAAGGGGCCTTTTAGGTCATCAAGTCCTACCTCCTGCTCAATGTAGGAATCCGAATCAAAGCAGGTATGACAGATGGCTGTCCAATTCGCTTTTGAATGTCAGTGTTGGAGTGCTCACCACCTGTCGGGGCCGTTGGTTCCTCTGTCATACTGTTCTAACTATTGAATATATTTTAAAATATATTCTCAAAACAGTGGCTGCTCTTTTAGTCTTAGAAATTCCTCCACTCTTCCTCAATGTCATCTGTAATATGGAAGTGATATTACCAAACTTTACAAGATTGTTCTAAAGGTTATTGTATGTTATATGAAATTCTTTGAACACCTGTAAAGGTCTACCTACAGATTAAGTTTTGTATTCTTTTTGTAGACTTGCTGTTTGGAGCTCCTGGTTTTTAAGGGCTTTTCTTTCTGCATCTGGCTGCAGTACAAAGAGGGAAAGGTTCTCAGATTTCTCTCTGAGCAGCAAAGCATACCTGGGTGTGATCAGATTCCGCCACCTCCCAGTGTTTCTGTTGGATTCAGAATGTTAAGATTACATGTGATGGAATTTTTTTTCCTGCCTTAACCTAACACTAAGCCATTGGAGCGCTTCAGCTTTCCAAGAAAACATACTTTTTAAAATTTTGTAGGGAAAATAATAGACTGGTCTAATTATCCTCAGATTACAAAAGCTGAATTTATAGTCAGGGCAGTCTCAGACCTATATGTTCTACCAGGCAGAACTCAATAATTGCTACTAGTCTTAGACACATTTACTGTGGGCATGTCATGAGAAGACTGGACTCACTAGAAAAGATAATAATGCTGGGAAGGGTTGAAGGTAGCAGGGGAAAAAAGGAAGACAGAATGTGAGACAGATTGCTTGATTAGAGGAAAGATCAGAGTGGAGCTGTTAATGACAAGACCCTTTGGACATCACTAATTCATAAGGTCACTATTTGTGGCACAAATGCTACATATCCACACTTGGGAAAAAACCTCCCCCCACAATTTTAGATTGAATAATGTAGCTCCCCTGGTGGCTTAGTAGTTAAGGTGCTGAGCTGGAGACTGGAAGGTTGGGTTTCGATACCAGAGAGCTGCACTTGGGGACATGAAAGGAGACTCATTCGGGCGTCCCCTAGAAATCCTTTCAACCCAGAGTAATCTCTGACACAAAATTTTTATAGCTGGAAATTAAGGTTTAGCTGAGAAAGGGAGGTGATTGATTGATTGATTTGATTGATTGATTTGATTTGTATGCCGGCCACTCAGCATACGCCGACTCAGGACGGCTCACAAAAATCACGAGATATCAAAAATTACAGTACAATAAAATATAACAATACAATAAAATGTAATAATGCAATAAAAAATAACACTGCACAATTGTGGATCTAAATCTGGTTTGGAGAATATGTGGCCCTTCAGCTGATTTTGGCTACCAACTCTTGTCAGGTGACGTATTGTATGAACTGCAGTCCACTAGGATCTGGATGACTGTGTGTTCCCCAACTTTGTACTAAATAGTCAAATTTTGTTGTCAAGTGTAAATAGTAGTAGCTCTTCAACCTATCTGCCTGATCATGGGTACAAGTATTTTTTAACCTTCTGGTTTTATGTAGACGTACCAAGAATCAAGCATAGAATTGTACAGGCAAAGAAATGCTTCTGTCATAAAGCTTTTAAAAGAAAGGTTGAGCTGCTGGTAGTGTGTTTCCGGAGTCTGTACTGGAGAATCCAGACATATGTGTGTTTTCTGGGTGTGTGTATTTGGGTCATATAGTTGCTGCGCTAAGTTTAGGTTACAAGGGAAAATAACATATCTTGTCTGAACTTGCAGAGCCAAACTATGGAGACAACTGATAGCAGTAAAAAAGAATCTTAAAAGCTCCATAGCAAGTTGAAGATCACTTACTTTAGGGAGTTGTAGAGTGCATGAACTTTCTGTGGATGGGGTGAAGAGGTGTTTTAATGATTCAGAGTTGAGAAGGATGAGAAAGCTATTTATTATTATCAACTTTAATATAATGACATGGAGGTAAAATTGTTCTGCAGGGCCCAAACCAGGTCTCTTAATTGTTCACATCCAGTGGAAGCCTTGGGTTACTTATGTAATGTGCTGCTTTTCATTATGTTCTCGTTAACCAAATTCTATGTTAGTTTTCATTATACATTGCTTTTGTATTATATTTCATTGTTGATTGTTGTCCAAAACAGGAACTTTCCTAAGCTGGGAGTTTTTGCACTTAGATGACTTTTAAAAACTGAATCTGCTTACAGATTCATCAAAATGCCTTTCTTTAGTTGACCAAAGTGAGTTTTTCCATGAAATGTATTATACAGTATCTGTGTTTGCATTCCTAAACATATTCAATGGGTCCTGAGGTCATGGTGAGACCTACTGCCAAGTAAACATACATAGGAAGGCATTGTAAATACTGTACTGCAGCCTTTGCTTCTTACAAGTTGGGATGTGTCATAGCAACCCCTTTCCCCCCACAATCTTTACCTGGGTATCACAAAATCCATCTTCCTGTAGAACTGTCGCCTCACTAAATCCTTTGAGTACCACTTCCTTTTTAAAATGTGTGTGTTAAAAGGTGTTCATTCAACAGAATAGAAAGGATTCCGATTGAGTGTCAAAATAAGGCTAAAGAAGCATTTACTGTTCTGGAAGGTCAAAAGCCCCTTGCGAAAACAAGGTCCTGTGATAAGAAGTTTCAAAAACAAATATATTTCATGGTGTTCTCTATTGCCTCCCAGAAAGCCCACGCAAATTGCATAGTGATTAATAGGAGATTTTCCCCACCCTCTTGTATCACAGAGAGCCCTGATTCATGCTGTGTCAGAAATCTCCTTTGAGGCTGGAGTGTAGTTATTATCTCCCCCCTCCCCCTGTTTTCTCTTTGTGCCAATACCTGGGATGAATTCATGTATGAAACTTGGCCAGCTAATGCTCAGAAGCATTTTAGCTAGCAATTAAAAACAATATGTAGTTATTCATTTATTCACATTTATACCCCTCCCTTTGGTGCAAGCACCACTCAAGGGCAGTTTACAGTGTGTGTAAAAATGGAGTGTGTCTTGTACTGTACATAGTGGCCTATAGTGGCCTATTTTGGTAATAACAGGGTGCGTTATATATTCAAAATCATCCCATAATAGCCAATAAAAACACAAGAAACAAAGCCAGATGGCACAAACAAAATCTTAAAGCCATAACAGTATTCAAATTAAAACACTATCCACAGCAGTAAAAGAAGATACTAACAATTTAAAATGTCTCAAGTTCAACATTGCACCGTTCCAGTGATCTAATAGGACTTAAAAGGCTTGCTGACACAGATAGGTCTTAAGTGATTGGCGTAATGTTATATACTGTACTTACTTCACTGCACTTTCCATCATCACAGCACATTCTAAGCATGTAATTGCAGGCCAGACAACATGTAAAAGTCCAATTGACACATTGCGTAGCTTGGGTTGATCAGATGATGGAAACAGCCAGTCTGTGGGATATGATTAATCTCTTTGTTACATCAATGTTCTGCATTTTTCCCAGTGAACTCAAGGCTCTATGTATGGTTCCTGGCTTCCTAAGCAAACACACCCACCCACACCCACACACTTTCAGAAAAATGATAAAAGTATAGTCCGAAAACAGAATGCTAACAGATTTTACAGAGCTTCAGTAACTGTTGTTTCTTGGTTTGGTTTGAGAGAATAAGAGTTCTAAAAAAGTATGAATTTAAAGATAAATCTGAAAAATTACAAGCAGTTTTGTTATAGAGGTTAAGAACTGGAAGTGATCTAAACGGGACAGTTAAACAATAAATCATTATATTTCTTACTTTACAGTTCTAGTCTTCCAGCTCTAAATCCCAGCTGACATTACCCTAGTGCCCCATCAATATATTAATTTGATTTTTTTAAAAAAGTAGTTTATGATGGTTTTGTAACATAAAGATATGCAAGTCCAGATACTCATTCAGTTACTGTCACTTACAAGAAGGCTATTCAGCTTTTTTTTTGTCACGATATGTTGAATTTTTTGGAACTGTGAAAGATCCTCTGATGTTTGCTTTATGTATGCCTGTGTTTAAATAAAATAAAGTTAGTGCTGCACTGCTTGATTTCTCTTTAAGGTCCCAACAGCAAAGCTCTAGCAAGGAACTGCTTGTAGCATAACAAACAGTTATGCCATTTTCAGCCTAAGTTGCTTTTAAAGAGTTATCATAAACTTTCAGCTGCAAGATAATTTTAAGAATGTAGCAAAATGTTGTGTGGATTTCAGTTGGAGAAAGACTTTGTCTGAGAAGATTTCCCCCCTAAAAAGTGAAAAGGCAAAGCTGAGCTTTCACCCCCTGCTAGGAAATTACGCTACAAACTAACTATGTAGGCAGTACATTTGCCAGTTCATCAGTATAAGGCAAGGATTCTCAACCTGCAGCCCGCAGGCCGGATGCGGCCTATGGCGCCATTTCATGTAGCAGGGCCCCTCACTGCATCTACCACACCAGGAAGTGCCATGTGGTAGAGGAAGGGCAAAATGGCCATCTGGCCCCTGAAGCTGTCTGGGGGAGCATGACCCGGCCCCTGCTTAAAAAGGTTGAGAACTCCTGGTATAGCAGCTGCAGTGGCTAAGAAATTAGCTTTGTTAGCTGGAAGGTCGGCAAATTGGTAGTTCGAGACCCAGGTGCTGAATGACGGTTTGAGCACCCATCTCTGTCCCAGCTCCTGCTAACCTAGCAGTTTGAAATCAGGAAATTGCAGGTAGATAAATAGGGACCACTTTGGTGGGAAAGGTCTTGGAAACATGAAAGGAGCCTCATTTGGGCATCCCCTGAGCGGAGTTCCTCCAGCAAAAATCCTTTCAACCCAGAATAATTTCTGACACAAAATTAATTAAAAGTATGTTGTCCCTGTTTCCAGCCGTTTCAGACAAGATCCAAAATAAAGACAAAATGTTGTCATACTTCTATATTTAGTCTATGTAATCTTCAAGATGCCACAATATTTTTGTATTTTTTTTATGTTTTGCTTTTTGTCTGGTATACCTGCACTAACAAGGCTATTTCAAAAACTTTTTCCTGATCGTTTCCTTAAATAAATGCTGATTTGCAGGCTCCCATTTCCTCTTCCAAGCCGATGTGGTGCCATGGATAGAGTGTTGCACTAGACTAGTGTTTCTCAACCTTTGATTTTTGGACTTCAGTTCCCAGAAGCTTAAGTCAGTTCCCCAAAGAACTGATCAGCCAGTGTACTGACTTAGGCTTCTGGAAATTGAAGGCCACCAGCGGGGCCTGAGCCCCATGATGGGAACCCCTACACTAGGCTGATAAGACCTGGGTCTAAATCTCTACTTGGCCATGGACATTTGCTGGCAAGTAGCAATGGTGAACCAATCCTTAAACAGCTTATATACCTCAAAAACCCTATTAGGGTTGCTTTTCTCATTTTCTTCTTGTCTTCCTTCCCCTTATAGATGCTGACCTCAGCATAGAGCAGACGGCGTGGGGGGACAGCGGTGTGTACTATTGCACTGTAACGTCATCTCAAGATTTGCAAGGCAACAATGAAGCCTATGCTGAGCTCATTGTTTTGGGTAAGTCACAAAGCCCCTACAGCATGTAGGTATTTCAAAACAGAGGGCTGAGAGGCTTGACTCCCATGTTTTTGGGGATTTCTTAGGAGAGGATGCTCCCACACAGCGCATACAGTACTGAGTTAATCCCCAGATGGAAAGGAAGCCAGGATCACTGTCAAAGTTTATGCCTCATGCAAAATGTGTGCTGTTTATGGTTGGGTCCCAATTCTTGCCTAATTAGAGAAGGAGAGTTAAGTTGATTTATGAACAGCACCATGAGATAGTAGAGTGATTTTTTAAAAAACTGCACACCCAAATTTGTTTACAAAAAGACCAGAATATATGGAGCAGACTAGGCTAGATATTTTCCCTTGTTCTCCTTGATTTCTGTCTGCAAGAATTGGTCTCTCTGGCCAGAATCTCTTAGGAATTGTGCACATAAATTGGCAGTTGTGCAAGAGGTCCTGTTTTGTAGCTGTCACTAGGGATGGGACTTGGGGGGGAGATCTCCCCAGTTCCTTAATTTGGTGGGAACCCCACAGACCAACTTATGGGACTGGGAGCCATCAAAAGGCAGGAGGTAGAACAGCCTTCTTCCATCCTGTTCCCATGCTCTTTCTTTGTGCTCTGAAAGGTGCCTCGTTGCATCTTTGTGAGTTACGAGGAGTTTTAATGGAGACTGTCTTCATAGGCGGGTTTGCTTCCCCAGAACACTTCAGTTACAGAAAATCCTTGGGATTTGCAAGAGTTACTTCTCGGAGGCTCATGAGAACAATGTAGAGATGAGGGCTTTTCTACGTCCTACCATTTGATGGCTCCCAAAGCCATAGTTCGGCCAGGAGGGTGCCTGCCAGTTTATGGGACTGGGAGTTCTTTTCCAAAAATCTATCCAGAGCTGTCTGTTATAGTACTTTAATCCTCTCCATGATGATGAACCTTGGCACTCAGCTGTTCTTGGATTTCAATTACCAGAAGCCCAAGTCAGCACTCTTGCTGATCAGGGCTTTGGGAATTTAAGTTCAAGAACAACTGGAGTGCCAAGGTTCACCATCACTGCATCTATGTGGTAAAATAATTGAAGGCCAGATGGAAAGCAAGAGGGGAACCCAGCTCGAACAATTGCCCATATGCACAGTTACCTCTGGCAGGATTTTGGCCTCTGCTTATTATGTGCTTTACAGAGGGAACATTCAGGATTTTTTCATGTTCCTATCTGTAGCCTCAACTGCTCCAGTCTCTTGTGTTGCCTTATATGGGCTGGCCAAATTTCAGCCTTGCTGGGTCTTTTTCCTTCATATTCTGAGGGTCAACAAGTGCAAAGTAGTGGACTTCAGTTCCCAGAAGCCTAAGTCAGTTCTCCAAAGCACTGATCAGCCAGTGTACTTACTGACCTAGGCTTTTTGTAATTGAATTCCACCAGTGGGGCCTGGGCCCCACGTTGGGAACCACTGCACGACTGATGAAAAATAGTGGTTCAGTAGGTAGATGGATTCATTGTACTTTAAAATAAGCAACAAGATACTTTGGAGAGTTTGTTCAGGCCCAGAATTCTTGGTAGTACCAGAATGTGCTTACAATCTTTTCGCATACAAATCCACTCCTGGGTTTTCCTCTGTGTTTCCTCCATTTCAAGAGCCATATTTTGCAAGGAGACCCATGTATTTGTTGTCACCATTATTAAACAAGATGGGGTTGGAAGAATTCCAATCTGATATGTCTTGTTTAATAGATCCAGCTTGAGAGGTACCGGTAAATGTCTGTACCTCATTAATGAAACTTCAGCACTGTACTGCCTGTCTTACTTTAGCTGCATCCATGCATATCATTTTGCTACTTGGTTGTTAGACATATCAAACCTATTGCTTTGCATCCAGGTTTGTTATGGCTGTAGCAACTCTTCACTCTCTTTTTTCACCTAGCTTTGCCCCACCCAGGTGTGTTCAGGTCCATTGAGCCATAGCAATATAAAAACCTGCCATTTACTTTGTTGCATTTTAGATAGAGTATTTCCAGCTTTTTTCTTTTAGCTTACTGGCCTTTGGACTGGAGCCAAGGTGCAGGTTTGAGCTTTGTTTTCTGCATACACATGGCTCTTTTTCTTGGCTGTGTGTGTGTGTGTTTGTGTGTGTGAGTGAGTAGTGCTAATGTTTCAGTGGAGGAACCAGTTTTAAGTGGGGGTGGAGAAGATAGTACAGTATAGTGAAGGTTTTCTTTCCAGGAGGAATGCTAACTTTAATCATTGCTTGGTAACTTTTATCCTGACCTTGGAGAAACGTGTCTTGTTTAGGCTTCTTTTTCTATACTGTAATGTCCAACAGGTTGTCTGTGGGAAGCCTATAAAGCAGGGCATAATGTAATAGCATGTCCCATCCCTAGCAATTGATATAAACAGGCCTATTGTTTCTGGAGTGAATATTGGATATTAGTATGCGTGGTTAACAGTAGATTCCTCTTCGGATCCTTTCAAACCACTGGTGGCGGATGCCTGCCTTGTAAGTAATTACAAGGTTTTCTTTTCACACAATTAATATTGTTGACATTGAGGCATCCTCTTTAAGGTTCTGGGGAGTTCCCACCACTCAAAGGAGAAGCATAAGCAGGCACATAATGTAGCTCTGATCTGCCTTGATAAGGCTCCAGACCAATACTGTTCGCTGTGTTGTTTTCTCAAAAGTTTTGTTTCAAGTTAGTTAGAATATGGAAACCTGTTTCCCTTTTGGCTAGCAGGATCCCGATGGAACCCGTATCTGCTTCCTGCCAATTCCTGCCCCCCTTCTCTTTTTCTACCAGAAATGAGGTGCCCCTTTCTGTGTTGAGAACTACAGTGAATGAAATACTTATCTGTGCGAGGATTTATTGTTCTGAAAAATGTCAGCTGTTTACAGCAAGGAAATACCTTTCTGAACATTCAATCATTTCCAGAGGGCGTGTGCGTGGATGTGTGTGGTTTTCAGACAAGCCATCAGCAACGCATGCAGACTGACAGCAGGAATGTTGCTCCTTATCTCATTTACCTTCCCGGTTCAGTTGTAGGCTTAACTTGGTTTTAACACAGGGCAACTTAACTCTTGGATGTTCATCGCTTCTTGTGGACTACAAAGTATGGCTTGTGCATGTGAATAAGCCAGTGCATATATAACTGTTGAGGCTGAAAACATAATGGCTATCAGGCCCATGAGAGAAGCCCTGTTAGGTTAAGATTATTTTAGCAAAATATTAGGATTGTGCTATATAGTGGAACCCCGACATACAAATGGTTTGCCTTACAAAAAATTCGACATACAAATAGAAAACCTGGCTAAAAAAATTTGAAAAAAAAATTTAATAGGAAAATTTGACATACAAAAAATATACGGTGACATCTAGTGGCCTCTTCTGGTAATGTGATGTGTTTTCGACATACAATTTTTCAACATACAAATAACATGGAACTGGAAAAAATTCGTATGTAGAGGTTTTACTGTACAGTGTTAAGATATAAGTGGTCTGATGACAGGCTCAGGATCTTTCTGCAGGGTGAATTTTAGAATGAGATATTTGCAGAGACCTTGAAGATGTGGATACTTGTAACTGCAAAAGCTGAGTGTAGGAGATGCCAGTATTTGTCCTTTGTTCTAGGAGTCAAGACTGGGTCTAAACTCTAAGCATGTTTGTGTTGCATTCGTTTTTAACTATATTTTGTCTTAACACACTTAAGAGGAGTTTGTGTGTGATTGCGTGGGGTGGTTTTTGGTTAGATCTCTCTTTGCTTATTGCTTCCAAGGAATCCTATCCATCTGTTAAGCCTCACTCAATCCCCCCCCCCTGCCCCCCATCCCTACCTTTTTTGGCTTCTGCTTTGTTACAAGCAAGATCAGCGAAGGAACAACCCTGGGGTTGGTTGTTAAGCAATGTTGCAAACTCCTCAAAGATTTCAAGCTGGCAATTATTCGACTAGTCTGCCTGTCTGTCCACTTATACTTATGATTCGCTTATAGAAAGCCCCCACCTATGATCCTTTTCTTTAATAAAGGAAGTTTTAAAATTGATAATGCAGATAAAACCTGAGCCTGTTAAATGGAGGGGAAGGAGAGAACTAGTAGATAACGAGAGCAACAGTGACAAAATCCGACTAAAGAAGGAAGAAGGAAAAGGAAAGCCAAGAAGTGGGGAAATAAAAGGAAAGACCACAGATTGGACATGTTCTCTTTTTGGATTACAACTTCCACAATCTTTCAGCTGCTGGAAGATTCTAGGAGTTATATATATGAAAAAGCAACTTTTCTAAGCTGTGAAGAAATATAGCAGAAATGGAAATCCTTATGTAAGCTATGGTTCTTAGTGCATATTTACTCAGAGAGAAAAAAAAGCCAGCTTTTCTAAGGTTGCTCAGACAGTACTATCTGTTTGCCACAGGTACCAAGTCCATTTCTTTGCCAAGGCCTCTGTTGCCTTTGTCGTGTGTGTTGTGGCTGTCATGTCAAATTTAAAGTGATCCTAATAGAGCTTTCAAGACAAGTGAGATCTCTAAGGAAGGGGTTTATCATTTCCCTGGCAAAGTGGGGATTCAAACTGAGTCCTCCTGAGCCCTAGTCCATCATATATATCCAGTATACCACACTGTTGCCTATACAGTAACACCTCAGATAACGTTTGCACCAGATAACGCTAAAACCGCATAATGTTAAGCAATCTGGGGGGGAAAATGCATTGAATAACGTTGAAATCCTATGGGATGTATCACATAAAGTTCGCTGAAGCCTGTACCGGTTACAATGTATCTCTGGAGTTTTAATGTTATGCGATTCATCCCATAGGATTTTAACGTTATGCAATGCATGTAGTGCATAATGTTAAAAATCAGATAACGCGAAGACTCGTGGAACCAAGTTTTAGTGTTATCCGGGGTTCTACTCTATTAGGATGCAATTGCGTTGATGGCTTTACTCCCATCCCTATCTATTTCTGGTCCCAAGGTGCCTGTCTCTAGGGCAGCAAACAGTATTTCGTAACTCTTTCCTTTCCTTTTGTTTTATTTGTAGGCAAAGCCTCCGGTGTCTCAGAGCTTTTGCCAGGCTTTCAGATAGGGCATATGGAAGGTACACGCTTTGCTTCTTCCTTCTTCTATGCTGTTTTTCGGGCTGAGGGGAGGAATCTGAAAGAGAGGGGGGTTTACTCTGGTTCTTTAATTCTTACTATCTTTGCATCTCTCAGGGACAGAAGTAGTTGTGTTTTGGTTGGGGAAAGGGATTTCAAAAATATTTGTTTTCATTCTGTCTTTTAAGTGGTGCCATGTTGATGTTTTCATTGAAAGACATTCTAGATTTTTCCAGCTCTTGCCTCCCTCTCGGGGGGGGGGGGGGAGAACTGCAACACTGTACAATATAAGAAAACTTTCTTGATTCCTGTTGTGTAGGGATGTTGGCTTAAGCAGAGTGGTTATGTGATTGAGGGCAGGATATATCCTGTAGCTGATTTGGTAACAATCTGTGGTGGGCTATGCACATCACATTTCTTGGGCATGTACTCCTTCTTTCACACAAAAAAGGCCAGACAATGCGTCATATAAATAACTGCAAGCTGCAAGAGGCATCCCCTCCTGACCATTAGTGGGCAAAGCTGGATTTGCCAGTGCATTTTTGTGTTCTAGTCTACAGGTCAAGTGTTCTCCGTTCTTTTGACTTTGCCTTGTGGTTTAAAAGTAACTGATTTGAAGCACTGGACCAATATTGTCTTGCAGAGAGGTATTGCTTGGAAAGCAGGAGCCTTAAACATGGTTTATTCGGGGTGTGTATATATAGAGATTAGTACTGCTAAAATAATCAGTATGGACTGGAACTGTAGTCTGAGACTGTTTGAGTAGCCCTGAGGCATTAATTCTTCCTTAGTTTAGGCCTGACTCACAGGAAGGACATATATTCTGTCTTAGATCACTCAAGAAAGAGTGTCTTAAACATTTAGGAGTTTAGACTGGACTAAGGCAGAATTCTGGCCAGTTGCTGTGGATAAAGAATGGAGTGCTAAATTCACATAGAATATGGAATGAATCTCCCAGGAATTCAGTGGTTGGGAGCATTTCTTTGGATCCACATAGACTAAAATCAATTGATATAAGGAGTTAGGGATGGGATTTTTGTAATTAAAAATTTCTCAGTCCCATCATTTGGTGGGATCCACCCCCAGGTCAAACTACAGTGTTGGGAACCTTCAAATTGGCAGGAGGTAGAGCAACCCTCTCACCTCCATCCTGTTCCCACACCACTTACACCTTTGTGAGTTGCAAGGAAACCTCAAAATTCGGTTCAAAGAAGTGGGGTCCTGACCAGTTATGAGACAGTATCTCATCCCTAGCAGAGACATCCCAGCACCTGGAGCATAGTGTGGAAACGACTGATAGTATCAGGTTGTCTAGAATGTCCTAATAAGAACATAAGAGCTTGCTTAGAAGCATGATGTTCAGGGCTCCTCCTGTAAAAAACAAAGAGGCATTTATTCTGGATGATGCTTGCCAGAACCTGATAGAAGCTACCAAGTTGGTCCAGACTTACTTTCTGAATGGAACTGAATTTTTTTTGGCTGTGTCTCAAAGTAGCTCTTCCTTCCCTTATTTTCTCCTAGACTGGGTCTTTGTCATCTTGGTGGTGCTTGGGTTTTTTCTGATCCTTTTGCTGTTTGGGATCTGCTGGTGCCAGTGCTGCCCTCACACATGCTGCTGCTACGTCCGATGCCCCTGCTGCCCAGAGAAATGTTGTTGCCCTGAAGCACGTAAGTCTAGCTCTTGGAGCCAGGTCCTTCCCTGCCTGCCCCTGATTTACAACAAAGGACCCATGCCATCTGTTTTTGACCAGGATCACGTCCTTCTGACTGTGAGTCTGCACACAAGGTTTTGCCTGGTTCTTCAGTCAAAACTCTGAGCTCTTGTGTCCAGTTGCTCATTCCCCCCCCTAAGCATTCTGATGCTGATTTTAAAAGTTAATGCTTCCTTGCATTAAATAGCACCAGCAGGTTACTGCTACAAAAACGTGGGCACTGTGGAGGACATTCTGCCTAGAATTGTTTTGAAAGGTGGAGCTGGATTCCTGACTTGGGCGTGTTCAAAGTTATGCTGTGTCTTGCCTCCACTTAGACTGAAGCTCAGAGAAACTGCCAAGATACTTCATATAAATTCTGACACTTCTGTGGCTCTTAAACTATCCCTTAATTTTGCAAATAAAGTGAATAAACAAGAAACATGTAAAATATTTAATATTTACCAATATATGATGGTTTTTTGGTCACTGTGAGCATGTCAATGGCCTAATAGATAGAGATGCTATCCCTCACCTCTACTCATAATTTACATTGGCATAATTAATATATTAGGACAGCCATTCTTTGAAAAGTATGCACAAACATTTCTAAGTTTGTTATAAGTTCAGTTGATAGGACAACTGCCACGTGATTTTTATTGGCCTTCACAAGAAAATTGTCTGTGGACAATTTTCAACATAGTGTAATGGCCATTCAAATTGTTACTCACTTTGATGGTTAGCTGCCATTTTTCCAAGAGCTTCAAGAACGAATATTTAAACAGTTACTGTACAGTATGTTGATTTCAGAAGAAGCTTTGCACAGTTAGTTTTGTAAAAGAGATTTTCCTTTATGGATACCCAAGAAGGAGAGAGAACATTGCAAAGTTTTATCACAATTTAAAACAGAGGTTCCCAACTTATGGCCTATGGTCTGTATCTGGCCCCTGATGCCAATTCATCAGGCCTGCCCATGCCGCATCTAGAAGCAGAGGTAACACATGCCCGTGCATGTGCAGAATGCTGCCTTAAATTAATGGCAGCTGTCGTAAACACGCTTATGATAGTTGCTTCCAGGTGGGAGGAACCATGTGACTGGCCTGTTCAGCTGTCTTGGGGGGGGGGCATAGTCTGGCCTACGGCGCGAAAAATTTGGGATCCCCTGATTTAAAACAAAATGTGTCAGTTGTGGAGAGCAGTTGATATCTTTGCACATGCCGTCTTTCATAAGCATGGGCTATCGCCCATGGTGAAGCTTTTTTGGACATTGCTTTAGGAAACCGCTGAGTTTAAAGTTCTTACTTCCCAGTTTTGATATACTAACCCCGTAATGGCGAATCTTGGCACTCCAGGCGAACATTGGCACTTTACTGTGTACATACAGTAAACCCATTTGTGTGGATTCACAGAGACTTGGACTTCTGGGAATTGAAGTCCAAGAACACCTGGAGTGCCAAGGTTGGCCATCACTGCCCTATCCTAACAGTAACCCTTTTCTCTCCAGTCTACCTTGCAGGAAAAGCTGCAACTGCGGGAGTTCCCAGTCTTTATGCCCCTAGCATCTATGCACCCAGCAACCAAATGAAGTCAGGACCTCCACCTAATATGATTGCTATGGCTCCAGTACCTTCTATATACAATGGCTATGGAGTGGACTATGACAGGGCTAGTTCAGGTAAGTAGATTTTCCTGGCCAAGTTCCATTCTGTTCCAAAGCAGTTTCTTAGTTGATTTGAACCGATGGTCGCAAAAGGCTTCAGGCTATCAAGGACCTCTCTTTTGAGCTCTCCTCACTGCATTGTGATGTTGCTGGTTGCCCTTTGTAGGGTCTCCTTTAACACTTCAAGAAGTTGCTGTCTTGGTTATCGCTTATTTGGTCCTGGAGTCATTTGGCCAGCAGAATCATTTACTGCTGGGAGGAGAGAGTCTTTCTCTCTCCCCACAGAGAATAAACAGTCATCTCTTGATGATTTCCTGCATAATGCAAGAGATTTGGATTAGATCATCCACAAGACCCTCTTTAGCTCCATGAGTCTATGACCTGTGGTGGCTCAACAGGTCATAGAATCATGGCTCAACCGTTGACACCTGAAGGGGTCAAAAAGGAAATGAGGAAGAAGAAGAGTGGTGGCTCAAGGTCTAACAATAATATGCTAAGTAAAAGGGGTCAGACTTATGGTGTAAATTATGGGCACACTTTGAAATTGATGGCGAGTTTGTAAGAACCAGGAACCTAGTCTGTGATGGTATTTATTTTATTACGTTTGTATTTTACACTTCCTCCAGTAAGTTACATGATTTCCTACCACCCACTTTATTCTTTATGCTGAGAGTGAGAGTGACTGGTTCAGTTTTGCCCAGGGTTTCACTATTTAGCAAGGAGCTGAACTTGAATTTCCCAAGTGCGACTCTATAACATTAGCAATTACACTTATGTACTGTCCCATAGCACTTAGTGCACTCTCTGGGCCGCTCACAAGGTAACTAGCAGTCGAACCGTTTCTTTTGTCTCTCATTCATGGCAGATTGCCACAGTTCTTTAATGGGCTTTGTTGTTTCTTGATTGCATTGCAGTTGGCGGAAACAGCTCACAGGTGCCGCTCCTGAGGGATACATATAGTGCTGGAAACGCTGGTAAGAAACACATGTCAGGAACACAGGTGCTAAAGCCGTGATGGCAAGCCTTGGCACTCCAGCATTTTACTTCCGCTTCTGGGAACGACGAGGGCAGCGCGGAGCGGATGAATCGCAGTAAACCCATTCGTGTGGATTCACAGGGTGCTTGGGCTTCTGGGAACTGAAGTCCAAGAACATCTGGAGTGCCAAAGTTCACCATCACGGTGCTAAAGTGTCTGCTAGTCTTGCATAAATGATGTTTAGATATAAGTGGAGATTTTAAAGGTAAGCTGTAGCTAGATGTTGCAGATTTGCCTGGTTCAGTTGAGGGGAAGCTGCTCAGATAAATTATTTGTTTTAGGGCTCACTTAGAGAATTATATAAATTGGTCATACTAGTTTGAGCCAGTATGAAACAGAATTTGATGCTTGGAGAGGAAGAATTTAAGCACATATGCCTCCCTCTACTGGGGAAGAGCAAAACTGGTTGTATAGTTATGAAGCTGGCATGAGTATCAGTCTGAGTCATGGGGAGTGAATCACGCACACACTGCTTCTGAATGTGTAAATGCACCTTTTTCATCATAATCTGTGTGAATGCAACCATTCTGGAATCTCCCCTTATTTAGTACTAGGAAGGGATACTTAGGAGTTTCTGAACCTAGAACAGTGTTTTCCAACCTTTGGTTTTGGGACTTCAATTCCTAGAAGCCTAAGTCAATTCCCAAACCACTGATCAGCCAGTGTACTGCCTTAGGCTTCTGGGAATTGAAGTCCCCTTGTGAAGCCTGTCCCCCTCATTGGGAACCACTGACCCAGAGTGTTTTTTTTTTATTCTGAGCTAGGTAGGATGAGTGCATGTCTTTGTGGGAGAATCTGGTTCCCCAGACTGTGATTGACATACCTTTTTAAATGGGCAAGTTTCTCTAGAACAGGGGTGGCTAACCCCTGGCCTGCAGACCTAATGTGGCCCATGCATATCCTTAATTTGGCCCGTGGTGGCCCCCTTGGGACCTCTAGATCAACCCTCCACCGCTGGAAGTCATGATATGTCACCGCGGCCACAGCGGCAGGAATCACAACTTTTTCCTGGGTTTTTGGACAGGCTCCACTGCTTCCCAGGGCAGCAGGAGGCTTTTAGGAGTAATTTCACTCCAGTTTGGGATTTTTCCACCCCTTCCCAGCTGCGCTTTGGCAGCTGGAGCACGACTGTGGGTGGCATCCGGTGCCAGGTGGAGGTCATGTCAGCGCCTGGGATCCCAGCGCGGAACCAGGAGGTTGGCACGGTCATACTCTAGCTGCGGAAGCGTAGCGGGAAAGGGGCGGAAAAATCCCAAACCAGAGCAAGGATGCTCCGGAAGGCTCCCGCTGACCTGGGAAGTGGCTGATAACGCAACAACCCGGAAAACGCACGATTTCCACTGCTGCTGACAATGATGACAACGAAAACGTAAGTAGTGGGTGCAACAACACCTCCAGCCCCTAGCAGGAAGTGTCAGGGGTGGGTCCAGCTCCTCGTGGGAAAACATTGGGAAACCCTGCTCTAGAACTGAGACCCCAAGACTGCAAATATTTATACAAATAAAATAAATAAGAACAAATTTTTAGTTGTCAATTTTATCACATTTTTCCTTCTTAAAAGGCAGTTAGTAGATAGGCTGTTTTGGCCCTCCAAATTGATGGGGATTTTCTTGCCTACAACCCGCTGAGGCCCAACTATCATAGCTAGTGGTAAGAGGTTATGGGAATTACAGTCCAAAATGTCTGGACAGCCCACAGCTTCTCACCTCTTAGTCTGAAACAAGAAACATTATAAATGCCCAAAGAACTGGAAACGAAAATTAAAAAGACAGCATCACTTGACAAGGAAGCATAAAAATAGAATAACAGTTGAAATGTCATATAAAGTTAACCAGGCTGATTTAAAAAAAACACCCAGTTGCCACAATAGATGTGTCTTTAAAAAGGTAGAGAAAGAACATTAAAGAGAACATATGACATGACTCCATGAGGCAAATCTTGGAAGTGTGAGTTGCCATTGCCCCAGGGCCTTGACTAAGACAGAACCATTTGTGGTGAGAATGAGGGAGAGTGTTTGTTTTGAGCAAAACTATTCTGCTAAAAGAAATATTTTTGCAAATAATTAGCAAATAATTGCTATAGTTTTGTAGCCTCAACGTAACATTTTATATTGTTATTAATTTGATGTTTATTATTGATTTTTGTATTGATTTTATTTCTGTGCTCCTCTGTCTGTATTGGGGGATATTGTATTAGATATTTTTATTGTATATCTTATTCTGTATTTTGCATTGTTTATTGTATCTCAGTACCCTGTTGTAAACCGCTTCGAGTTTTCAAATGATAAGGAAAGCGGTATATAAATTTAAAAATAAATAAATAAATTTTACAAACTCTTGTGAGAGGACCTTCCCAGTAAATAAGGAACCACATGTGCAGGCACACACATATTCTTTGGAGTTTCAGTTGTTCGAGGCTGTAGCTCGGCTTGACTCAGCATAACAAGCAGTACAGGATTGGAGACTTGGAGTCCAAAACATCTGTAGGCATTTGTTTTCCCCACCTTGCTACAGGAGGTTTATATTGCATCCTGAGAATTCCCCTTTACCTTTTAAATTTGCTATTCTCCCCCCCAATCTGCAGTAGAAAGCAGGAGTTTGGGGAATGCAGCAAGCACGTAGGGCAGGTTCTGTGACAGAAGAGGGGGCAGCCAATCCTGCTACAGTGACCATATTTTCCAGTTTTAGAATCAGATTTCTAGGTAATGCTGGTGGATGGCTCTCTTGGTGGTTGGTCTGTTACCCCATGAAAAATAAAATCTGTTTTATAGCCCACTCCTATCTCTTCCCCCAGCTGTGCGCAGCGGTTACCGCATCCAAGCCAACCAGCAGGATGACTCCATGCGGGTTCTCTATTACATGGAGAAGGAGCTGGCCAACTTTGACCCCACCCGCCCAGGCCAGCCTAATGGGAGGCTTGAGAAAGGTATTTGGTTGGGTCTCTCCACTGTTATAAGCAGAAACAAAAAGTGAGTTTCCTAAACATAGCTCATGGGGATAGTTGCTTGCAAGTAGAGTATGTCTAGCTTAGCCCGTAGCACACTGTTTGCTCCACTGTAATGTAACCTAGAAGTCTAACGTAGGAGCGGTTTGTTTTTGTTTTCCAGCCTCTGTGATGAGTGAGCTGAGTTCTCTGCATGAGGACGAACGGCGCTACGAGCTGCGGCAAGGGCTCGGACGGCTGCGGAGCCAAGCCATGTCACCCATCAGTGACATGGAAGAGGAGAGCCTGCGGGGCAGTGAACAGCGGCGCTTGTTGTCCCCAACTCGGGGCAGAGTAGCAGTCTATGAGGACTCCCCTCCCCGGAGCTATAGCCGGCGGCCACGGTCTCATTCAGTGGATGGTTTAGATAATTTGAACAGGGAGCCCTACCCTTCCCAGTACAGAAGCCGAGGCCGCCATGGTTCAGATGATGAGTGGCAGGCTCGTGATTATTCCCCTGACTCCCGCATGGACCATGAGCACTATGGTGGACGGCGCAGCCGGAGCAGGGATGACTTGCGAGAACTGGACCGATCCCACTATGATGACCGACTCCTGGAAGAAGCACTGCGGAAAAAGCAACGGGCTGCCAGCCATGAGGAGCTGGATCAGAGGAGTGGCTCCAGCGGTGGGAGATATGGGAACAGGAAGAAGCGAGATGATGACAGCATTGGCTTTCCTCCTCCTCCTCCTCCATACAGAGAGACAGAATCGGTTTCTTCACATGGCAAGAATGACCGCAAGCTCCGGAAGGTGAGAATGGGCAATAGGGTAGGACGATTGGCCTCGCATACTATGGGATTAGGCTGCCTCATAGATGGGTAAGGAGAGGAAACAGTGCTTCCTGCTGTACCTGATTGTTGTCCATTAGGCTGATAAATTGGGAAGTGACGAAGACAGGTCTTCAGTAAAGATTGTGATGTTGGAGTTTTCTTCCTGTTTTCATAAATCACATACACAGATAAAGAAAATCGCTGTTGAAAGTGGTACATGATGGGTGGCATGGTTAGATAAGTTGTATTAGGACAGGGGTTCCCAACCTAAGGCTAATGGGCCGGATTTGGGCCACAGCGCCATTTCATATGGACCCCCACCCCTCCAAGGGCATTTGAGAAACAAAATGGCCACCACCTTGAAGCTATTGGGACAAAATGGCCACCCGTATCATGCAGCCAGGGCAAGATGTCTATCCGACCCTCGGAGCTGACTGAGAGAGAGAGCATGACCTGGCACCTGGCTTGAAAAAGTTGGGAACCCCTGTATTAGGTTGCCCTGGATCCAAGAACCAGTAATAGAAAAAGCACTCAAAAGGGCGATTAAATAACATGGGGTTGGGAATTATTTTTGTTTGTGAAGATAAGCCTAATCTATTGAGGTTTATGAAGATTAGGGATATACTCTTTAGTGTTTTTAGACACTAGCCTCCATAATTCTCCGAGAATTCCCCAGGCAGAATTCTGGGAGTTTCAGCCACTAACACAAATCTGGAGATACCTGGATTCTGTGTGTGTGTGTGTGTGCGCGCGCGCACATACACACACACGCACACACACATCCTTGAGAAAGGTTTACTTCTGACGCTACACTGCCTTTTCTGGTCTTTGCTTCTTGTTAATTACATGAAAAAGGAAAACTGCTGTGGGGTGCTTCCGATCAAACCCTGGACTGCCAAAATGAAGCCACTATCTTGGCTTTGTCGTTGGCCAAATTTAGGTCCTCATCAATGGATGTGGTGCTTCCTAGGACTCACAGTTCTCTGGGAGGTACTCTATGGTATGTCACTATGTCTTCTGTGTCCCATCGTGCTTGGTTTCCACTGGTCAGTCGTGTGATGGTCAGGATAGTGGGCACTGAGAGTCATATTCTTATTACCCATTAGGCTCTATAGAGAGTGTCTCCCAAAGAACTACAAATCCCAGCAAGGCCTTCTATGGGACTTATTTTTAAAAGTCTACTAAAAGGAGCTTAAAACTTGAGAAATCTTGTAGCAAAGTTTTCCTGGCAGCATTTTTAAAGTACTACATACCTTTCCCCGTTAAACATTTCCCAGTCTTATTTTGAGATAGGGGCTGTAGTGGTTCAAGTGGTTAAGATGCTGACTGGGAGGCGGAAGGAAGGTCAGCAGTTCAAAACCCGAGTACTGCATGACATGAGTCCTCCAGTACTGGAAAGAGTGCCCGTCTTGGTCCCAGCTCCTGCCAACCTAGCAGTTTGAAAGCAAGAAAATTGCAAGTAGATAAATAGGAACTTTGGTGGAAAGGTAAACAGTGTTCCGTGCACTTCGGTGTCTAGACATGCCTGCCACATGTCCACAGAAATGTCTGCAAATGCAAACAGTGCTGGTTCTTCAGCTATGGACAGAGTTGAGCACTGAACTCTAGAGTCAGATACGACTGGCTTTCAAGCAAGGGTGGTCTTTACCTATTTTGAGATGCAAAATGTTGCCCATAAGCATTTCAGATGCTAGTACCTGGCTGCATGTGTATATGTTTTCCAGATGTGTTGGTGTTATTATGCTTTGTGATTTAAACAGACTTGGTGGAGCAGAGGGGACATAAAAGTCTGGAATTATGTATTAAATCTTGATTTTCTTTTTCCTTTGCAGAATCATGCTGTCAGCAGGGAGAGCTTGGTGGTTTAACACTTTGCACTTCTGTATGTTTTCTTATGTGGCTGAGAAATGCCTTATCTGGGCCATGAAGAGCTGCAATAACAGTCTCAGTTCATCAACTTGGCATCAATTTTATTCAGAAGAATTTCAAAGTCAGAGGAAGCAGAGCTTTCCACAGGTGTGAACAGGACAGGTTTACCTGGGCAACACTTGAACAGCTGGTTTTTTTGAGCCTTATTTTTTACTCCTATCATGTGCAGGCTGATTTTTAAAGGAGTTTGGATACCTGGTTTACACAGGACTCTTTAAGCCTCTTCTGGCATCCTTTTTAAATTTTGTGCCTTTTTAGAAAAAAAATGTAATGTTTTGGTAAAAGGACACTTGACGTATAGTCCTCCAGTACTGGAAAGAGAGAGAAGGAGTCTTACTCCACTAAACATCTGGTGGGGATTGTACTGTCTTTCATTCCCCATTGTTTATAATTATGAATATGATTCCAAAAAGGACCCGCTTAATTATGTAATTTTTCTCACTACTGCTTTAAAGTGGTTTATACATATTTGTTATCTGTGTGGCTGAATATGTGTGAGAATTGTTTTGTCCCCTCTTCTTCCCAAAACCAAACTGTTGGTGCTGTAAATACATTGAAGCGATAAACAGCCTTTTGTTTTTTTATTTGTGTGCTCTTTTGAGATCGCCATTTTATACCAATGAAAATAAAATTATTAGAACAGACATCTTGCCTCAAATGAAACCTATCCTTTTAATAACTGGCTTGTGCTACTTCTTTCTGCTACTTTTACTTGTCCATCTTCCCTAATTCAACATAAGCTTTGTCAGCTTTTCTGCGTTTTCGTTTCTGATATTTATCTCTCAACAAGTGCTAGTAGATTAATACCCCATTAGTTGTTTGGTTACCTTCCCACCGAAGTGGTCCCTATTTATCTACAGTACTTGCAATTTCTTGCTTTCAAACTGCTAGGTTGGCAGGAGCTGGGACAAAGACGGGAGCTCATTCCGTCCTCCACATGACCACGGAAACGTCTGCAGAAGCAGACAACGCTGGCTCTTCGGCTTTGAAACAGATGAGCACTGAACCCTAGAGTCGGATACGACTGGCTTTCGAGCAAGGGAAACCTAGTTGTTTGGTACCTAAGAGAACAACTATCCTCCCTCTTTCCTGCTAAGAAAAGGATAGCTTAATTTTGTTTCCTTTACCAAGAAAGCCTAACATGCAGCAAAACGTTGCAGTGGCATTGTTGAGTGATAGAAGTTTCACCTTTGATGGCTGACACATACAAACATGAAAAAGGAAGCTTTATGAGAACTTTGTAATTCTCAGAAGTTTGATCACCAGCTCTTACCAGCACAAAGCATACATGTATTTTCTGGCGTATAAGACTACTTTTTAACCCCGAAAAATCTGTGCCAAAGTCGGGGGTCGTCTTATAGGACAGGTACTTAACTGAAGCTTGTTTCCCCTTGCTTCATATGTCGGGCGCATATGGTGGGGGGTGCCGTGGCAGAGTCCCTGCTCTGTGTGGGGAGTATGAAGCAAGGGGAAGCAAGCTGCACACATCTTCCTGTACCTCGAGGAGGAGAACGTGAGCATGGATTGGCTCTCCACCAGAACCTGCCCATTTGACTCGGAGGGCTGCGCGTCTTCGGGTTGAGTGTGGGTTAATTTTTATTTGGTGTGCATTGGAAGAGGGGTAGTCTTATACGGCAAGTATATTCCAAACTATATTTTAACAGGAAAAGTTGGGGGGTCGTCTTAATACGCACAGTCGTCTTATACGCCGGAAAATACGGTAGTTGTCTTTTTATCTTGACTCCCAGCTTAGAGGTACATTCTGCTTCCTTCAATTTGCACAGGTTATTCAACACCTGTGTACTGCAAAGCAGTGTAACTATTTTCCCCGAGTAGACATCTGAAATGTGCAAAACCATTCGGAACTGGTTTAACTGGCACATTACAGAATTACAAGCTGCAGTGCCATAAGAATTGAGAATTTTCAGCTAGAAGAACTTTAGCCATCTTATACATCTGTGGCTTGTAGATGAGTTGCCATAATATTTAAGTTGCTCAGGACGGATTTCAACTTTCTTCTAAATGCACTTTGCCGAACTTTCCCTTTCTACAAGAGACGGCAGTCTCCCATTTAGTAGTTAATCAGTGCAAGTTGGTTTTCCACTAACAGTTGATGACAACTGTTCCATATTATGTTGGTGTTCATAGTTGCTGCGGCCACTTCACCACATGGTAGTGACAAGCCACTCCATTCACAGTTAAGCTTCATGACAGTCATACCATCCACCATTACAGGTGTACTTAAAGCCCTTGCTAGTTTGGTAGAATCTGGAAGAGATACTGCTCCATTGCCATAGCCTTCAGGAGGCCAAGATCATCTCCACAACATAGTGAGGGAGCAGAATAGTATTACATTAAGTGTGTGTGTGTGTAGTTTTTAAAATTAAAAGGGGCAAGAGGAGAATGGTTATAAATGATTTGTCATGCCTATTCTGCTAAGCACAGCATTGCTTCATTTTTCATTAATTTTGAGAAAATATGTCTGTGATGGCAAACCTTGGCACTCCAGATGTTCTTGGACTTCAATTTCCAGAAGACCAAGTCTCTGTGAATCCACATGAATGGGTTTACTGCGAGTACGTACGCAGAGACTTGGGCTTCTGAGAATTGAAGTCCAAGAGCACCTGGAGTGCCAGTAAATCCATTCATGTGAATTCACAGAGACTTGGGCTTCTGGGAATTGAAGTCCTAGAGTACCTGGAGTGCCAAGGTTCGCCATAATGGATATATATGGTGGGTGGAGAGGTCTGGAGGCCAAAAAGCCGTATTACTTCTCTTTCTTACCTTTTCTTCCCAATTGCAGTCTCATTCAGCTGTTGTTGGTTTCAAACAAAAGACTGCTGCTATGTTATACATGCAGAACTCCACAATCTCTGTTATGGTCCTAGGTGTGGTGGTCGGTCACAGTAAAAGGTAAAATGAATGGAAAAGAACAGAGGAGCTCTCAGACTGCCCACTAGGTGGCAAATCAATTGTAGGAATTCACTGGACTGATCTGCGAGAGTGACTACAGCAGAATGAGCAGGAAATGCCAAAGCATGCCATTCACAGGCTGGCCATGAGAGGGATGGTTTAGGGTTTGTACATTCACGTGTCATGCTGCGTGACCAAGTGCTGCAAAGAAGCGCAGCAGAAAAGCCTTTGTGCCTAGAGGTAACAGAGGACACAGACCACAGAGGACCTCTCAATCCAGAAACAAGAGATGTTTCTGAATGAATTGCAAAAGTCTTAAGTACTAGTGTGTGCACTGTTAGTAATATTAGTGAAGGAAAAAGGACATGAGATCACCAAATACATTAGTGTATCTATACATATACATATCGGTATAATCTTATGGGAGGCAGGAGAAACAAGCATGTAAGCCACAACGAGCGGTTTTAGGACTGCCATGTTCTAATACAGGTCAAAAACTGTGTTCAGTAATTGACATACTTTCCAATAAACCACTATACAGATACTGTATGCCAGCTGTGATTATTAAACGGCATTTGTTAGCTGAAACAGTGGCATTTAACAGTTGGCAATATTTAATAATAGGTAAACAAATAAAGAGTAGAGACATCACCCTGCCTACAAAAGTCTGCATAGTCAAATCGATGGTATTCTCAGTGGTAACGTACAGCTGTGAGAGCTGGACCATAAGAAAGGCTGAGTGCAGAAGAATAGACGCCTTTGAGATGTGGTGCTGGAGGAGACTCTTGAGAGTCCCCTGGACTGCAAGGAGAACAAATCAGTCAATCCTGAAGGAAATCAACCTTGACTGCTCATTGGAAGGACAAAAACTGAAGATGAAGCTTAAGTACTTTGGCCACCAAATGAGAAGAGAGGCCTCACTCGAGAAGGCCTTGATGCTGGGAAAGATTGAAGGTAAAAGGAGAAGGGTGACGACAAGGTGAGGTGGCTGGATGATATCGTTGACATGATGGGCGTAGACGTGTGGGCTGCAGAGAATGGCGGAGGACAGAGGAGCCTGGCGAATGATGGTCCATGGGGTTACAAAGGGTTGGACTCAACTGTGCAACTGAACAATATTTGATAAATGGAATGTTTGAGGCATATTCTGAATTTCTTGGGTGTTTGTTAGGAGAGATGACCAAGTTTAAGGCTACAGCATACTGTGACCGTCCTTCAAATGTTCACCAGATTTTTCGAACAATTGTAAGCATCTAAATTGCATCAACGTTCCTTCTGAGCATCCTGCGTATTGCATTCAAACTGTAAGCTAAAACCTCCAGATTTGGAAACAAGGCAAACGACAAACAGGTCTCTTACATATAGGGTGTGTTCAGCTCTGCGTTATAAGGTGGCACTGAAGATAGCAAATGCAAGATTTAACTGCTCAATGATACCTGCAAAGAATGTGTAATAATGGTGTTTGCTTTCATCGCAACACAGGCCTGGCCAGATGTAAAGGTACTACAGTATGATTAGGGGGACTAGTGAGTTATCAAGAGGCTATAGCAGCTCCATGTTTGCCTCATAAGAGGCATTTCTTGCAGGTCTTGTCCTGCAGGTGTCTAAACCTTGAGAATTTTTCATAACAGCTATGGTGGCAAGAAACAGAAATCTGAAACATTACTCTTGTATGAATGTTTATTAATTAATTAGTCTTACGACCTTATCAATAACATAACAGAATTAAAATCTGCAATACAATGGAGTGCAATAAAAGACAATAAAAATACAATATGTACATACCTGAGCTACTTTTAAAAGGAATGTAAACTGGAGGTGCAGTAATACAAATAATCCATGCATGTCCATAGTCAGATAAGTGAAACTCCCTTGCAAGATACCCCAATTTGATGGATATATTGGATTCTTTTAGCTGATGCTTTAATTATAAACTTGGCAGTTCTACCTACAATGTGCATGTTAGAACCCAGGAGGAAATAGGACAGTTTGTGATTAGAGTCCCAAAATTGTTTTTTCCAATAGTGATGCAAGGTATTTAAATCTAATATCAGTGTATAACTGGCAATTGAATAAACAAACAAATTCTTTATTACAGCCCAAGGCCAGTGTTCGCAATTGAATAAAATATGAGAGATATTTTCAATATTTGGAGAACCACATATACATGTTCTTTCATTACTCTTTTGTAATCCTTGTGCAAACGAGGACATTGGCAGAAGCAACTACATCTGTTGCAGTGGCACTTGGAACTTGAAGAAAGGTGGGGTGGTTTTTTTGACTGCTGTATTTTATAGACCGCAGTGGAAGCAAAGATTTCTCGTGACCAAAGTAAAATACGAGTCAGCTGTTGCAGTTCTTCAACAACCAAAAGGAGGACTGTAGAAATCTGTAAGTGCTTGTGCTCCTGTTTCTGGCTAGCCAAAGTGATTTTGCTGCCTGAGGCAAAAATGGCATCCTCTGAATTCTTAGAAAAGCTGAGGGGCCATTCAACAATTACGTGATCCATTTTTTGAGAAAAATTGACACCCCCCCCCCCCATGTAATCCGACCGTAATTTTCACTTCGAACACCCCCTCCCTTTAAAAATTACGTAATCCAGAGCTTTCGTATCAAAACTCTAATTTTTAGAGCTTTTCACTATTGGTGCCTAATGCAGGATGCATTGGTGAGGATTCAATAATCTCAAATCGGATCAAAATTCCCAGAGATCATTTTTAAACCTAAAAATTCGCCATGTTTCGAAACCACAACAGCTCCAAACAGATTACGTAATCTTTGACCTGACCCCACCCCGCCCCCACGTAATTTTCCGTAATTCAGATGGCAGACCCCCTCCTCCCTCTTGAGGATCATGTAATTGTTGAATGGCCCCTGATAGCATTGATAGGTGAACCTTCCTTAAACACTGATGTTGTGATAGTTTACGTGAGGGCAAGTCAGCTTATTGAGCAAAGAAAGGCCTATATAGCGATCGCCTCCTTACACCTTGCTACCTGAGATGACTGCTTCTCTGCCCACTAGTAGTAGGACCAGTCCTGGAGAAATAAAGAGAATTATGTCATCATCTCCATTATGGCTGCACAAATCATAGCTATTGGAAAGGGGCAATTTGTAGAAATCGTGGTAGGCTTGAAATTGAAATTAAAGCAACTAGATCCAGCAATGATTTTATTCTAATGGCATGTGGCTATTTTTGGTCTGACTGTTCTAGAGACAATCAATAAGAATCCCCAAGCTCTTCCTCTGAATCCTCCCTGTGTCCTGTGCTCACTGTGTTCAAATATTTGAAATGCTGAGTCACTAAAATCCCGGTCAGGGAGGAGAACAAGCGAGAAGAACATCTGCCGTCTCCACTGGAAACAGGTCTGCTACAAACTGCAAAAGAAAAGATATGGAGATGCTGTGGAGCATCTCTTAATTCTGACCAGGATTTTTCAATTTGCTGCCTTCTAGTTCTTTTAGATTGCAACTACCGAAGCCAGTGGTGAGAGATCATGGCATTTGCAGTCCTTAAAAACATATGGAAGGTCATAACTTGTCCGTTTCTGTTTAAAGCTACTGCAGGAAAAAAGGTCTCAGCTCAAAGTCCAAAAACTAGAGATTTATAGTTTATTTTTCAATTTTTTTGGAAGCACTTAGAATTAAACCCAGTTGTTAACCCTAACTTAAGCGTAAACACAAAGAGTGAAGCAGCCTTGTTAGTACTTCCCACTGATTTGATTTTGATCTATTTGGGACAAGAGATTTAGCCCGTTGGATCTGGTCCTTGTATATTACTGTTCCAAATTCCTGAATGGTGTTATCTCAGATTTCAGCTTAAACCAGGGGTTCTCAACCTTGCCATGCCACGGGCTGGACAACTCCCCCTCCAACAGCTGAGCGGACCAGACATGTGGTCTTATCCCACTGCAAATGCTGCCGCAAACCACAGCGGGCTCGTTTACGAAGGTCATAAACGTATCCACTTCCACAGTCGTTGCTGTAGGCCAGATGGAATGGTGTCAGGGGCTGGGTCCAGCCCACAAGCTGTAGGTTGCGAACCCCTGGCTAAAACTCACGGACACATTGCACACATCCTAAAATATCTTGGACAAAAACAAAATCTTTACATGCTTCTGTAAAAGTTATGGAAATGATATCACTTTAATTTCCTACACCCTGTTTCAGGGGTATTTGACTGGAATGCTTTGCTCTGCTTATTTAGAAATGTCCTGGGTATTTGAATTCCTTCACAGGACAGTATTTTAAAGTTTGCAGTGGAAATACAGTACTGTGCAAAAGTCTTAACGACAGTGGAAATACAGTAATGTGCATAACCAAGGCACTCTTTGGAGAGGGTTGACAAAGAGTCTGCAGAAGACTTTCCATTTTGGTGTGTCAAGGTGGCTCAGGTGCTGAGTTACACACACACACACACACACACACACACACACACACACACACACACACACATCACTCTTGAATTTTGCCCAAACTACCTTCCTTCCATCATACTGGTCCTGCTGGTCTCCCATATCCTGATCTTCAAGAAGACAATCACCTGTTTGTCTTTCAGGACAGCTCAGCCAATTGTTGGAAAAGGTTTCATCCAGTGGTGAGCATCAGCAGGTTCGCACCAGTTCACCAGAAACAGTAGCAGAAATTCTGGTTGGCCCCTCTCATCCAAGTTTTGAAATAAATTAGTCTTAATTCAGGTGCAACGCAGGGCTTTCCCTCTGGACCACGCCCACAGTGTGGTAGTAATTTTTTTTGAGCCCACCACTGGCTTCATCCTTTCCCTTGCTCCTCCTGCTCACAAAATCCCTTAAGGCAGTGATTGGGGGAACTTAGTTGGTTTCATGCAACATCTAAAGCAGGGGTGCCCAACCTTTTTGGGCCAGGTGCCGGGCATGTGGTTCCTCCCTCCCCCCGGAAGCAGAAGTAAAATACACGTGCATGTGCGCATAATGCACCCGTGCATGTGCATAATGCTGCCATAAATGGCCTGTAGCTGTAGTAAATGCGTTTACGACAGCCATGAGTCATTTACAGCAGTGTTATGCAGATGCACATTCTACTTCCACTTCTGGGAGTGGTGAGGGCGGCGAAGGCTGGATTAATTGGCGTCGTGGGCCAGTTACGGCCCAAGGGCCATAGTTTGGGCAAGAATTGGAGAATGAAGCAATTTTTATGGGTCAGATCAAATACATTTAGTTGCTTGGATAGTTCAATGAGTTGAGTATCTGGCTGTGGAGCCAGAGGCTGGGTGTTCAAAAGCCACTATACAACCTAGTAAGGTCAGCCTGTGTGAACTTGGGCAAAAGGCACAGTCCCAGGATGCCCCTAAAAGAAGGAATAGTATACAACTTCTGGATATTATATATTAGGTAAAGGTCACCCTTGCTTGAAAGCCAGTCATATCTGACTCTAGGGTTCAGTGCTCGTTTCTGTTTCAAAGCCGAAGAGCCAGCGTTGTCTGCTTCTGCAGACATTTCCGTGGTCATGTGGCAGACATGACTAGACACCGGAGTGCATGGAATGCTGTTCACCTTCCCACCCAAGTGGTCCCTATTTATCTACTTGCAACTTCCTGCTTTCAAAGTGCTAGGTTGGCAGGAGCCGGGAAGAAGACGGGAGCTCATTTCGTCCTGCAGCATTTGGGTATCAAACTGCTGACCTCTCACCTTCCAGCCAGCGTCTTAGCCACTGCAGTCCCTTATATTATATATATTAGAAAACCCTGAAAAAGATACCATGACTCAGAACTAACTTGATGACACACAATTATTATTCTTAGAATGTCTGGCCTTAGCCAAAAACATGATTACAGTAATAGCTTTCTTCCAATTTATCACATTACATTCTATCTAACGTAATGCTCCACTCTAGTGAAAAGGATCTTAGAGGTACCATCATCACTGGACTGTTTTCTGTCTCCACTTCTCTCTCTTGTGGCTTCTTCTGTCTCCATTGCGATTTGCCTCTCTTGCACGCGCCACTGAAGATCCTGGTGTGTTATTTTTAGTCTTGCTCCAATGGCTGCCCCAGGCCGCCAGACCAATCTGCAGCAAGCAGAACGCAGACTCCATCAAACCCACCCCTTCACTGGAGTGTCTGTGGAGATAAGTGGAGTGGGAGAAGGACATGGCATGACATTTCCAAAGATGGTGCTCTTGAAGCCAGTAAAGAAAAAGATGCACAATACCTCTACAAGGGTGTGTTGTCTTTTCAAAAGCGGTAAACAGAAGCATTTACATTATTGACTTTCATTGATTCTGCTGCCGCCACCTTTTCTTTCTTATCCATCCAGTGGGCGATGAAAAGGATAGTACATACAGTCATGCTTGCAGATCCTGGTGCTTTACTTTGACTCTTTCCGGATTGAAGCCACTTAAGGTTTCAGCCAGAAGAAGAGCCAAACAGCTATACTGAATCAGATCAGTGGCCATATGGCACTAGATTTTGTTCCCATAGTGGCCTGATAATTCAAATAATCCATATGGCTGCTTTCAAAGGTTGCTGCCCAGATTGCTAACTACCTGTATTTACAAGCAGCTTCCAGGCCTATCATTTCATTTTTGGAGATATGATTAAATCAGGCTTGGTTTAGAGAGCCATCAAACACAGGACTGATCACTGGGAGCCACTCAGAGAATGCATTGGTTTCTGGGGGAAAGTGCATGGCCACTGTACCTATGCTAGAGTACCCTTCAATCAGGTTCTTTCCACCTCTGTTCAATACGCCCATCATACCCAAATGGGGATAATGGGAATTGTAACTCAACACATTTGAAAGGTATCACACTGGGGGAGGCTAGTCTAGACCAGGGGTTCCCAAACTACGGCCCATGGGTTGGTTCTGGCCCATGCCATTCCAACTGGCCTGTTGCTGTCTCCCCCACACCCAGAAGTAGAAGTGGGGGCATTTACATCAGCCGTAAAATGCGCCCACGCATGTGCAAATGCACCTGCGGCTGACATAAATGCAGAAGTGGGCGCATGTACATCAACCATAAATGAACCTGCTTCCGGGGGCGTAGTCTGGACCGCTCACCTGTTCCGGGGCGTGGTCAGGCCCGTGGCACAAAAAGGTTGGCCATCCCTTGTCTAGACCAGGGATGGCTAACCTTGGCACTTCAGGTGTTCTTGGACTTCAATTCCCAGAAGACCAAGTCAGCAGTCCTGTTGATCAGGGCTTCTGGGAATTGAAGTTCAAGAACACCTGGAGTGCCAAGGTTAGCCATCAGTGGTCTAGACCATCCCAAGTAACATGAATCTGAATTGGCACAAGGTAGGCTTCTGTCTCTTATCTTCTGCAGCATCAAAATGAGGAGAGAGAAAAAGGCTGGAATTCTTTGCTTCTGCCAAATCTGAAAAGCCTCATCTTTCTCTTAACAACAAGCTGTTCATTCAATACAGCAAACAGATTCAATCTGGTTTTTCCCCCCTTTAGAATATGCTAGCTTTTCAGGTTAAAATTGCAAAACCAAACAGCAGAATTTGTGTTTTTGATATTTTTTTCTTATTTTGTCTCATACTAAACACCCCATCATGCTACATGGCACTGGGTAGGAAAATGAGCTTTTGCTGATTGGATTATGGTAGCCCTTTGCATGCCGATTTGCTATATCTCAATACATACATCAGCCTCCCTGCATTTGTGTTTATTCCAGATGTGTTAATGTAGTCGGAGGTGGCGAAGATGAGGACCATGGTGATCTCCATGAGCAAGAAGCAGCATACCATGCAGTGGGCAGAGTGGCTGAGGGTGGCGTGTCCGGCAACCAGAGTGGCCAAGCGTGGCTTGTCCGGTGGCCAGAGTGTCTGGGGGCGGCATTTCCGGCAGCCGGAGCAGCTTCCACCAAGACCGAGCTGCCTGAGAAAAAGTACCTACATGAGCTCATGGCTGACAGCCTGGACCCCTCCTTCACCCACTCCATGCAGCTCCTCCAGGCTGGTAAAAAGGGAAGTGGTGGAGGGGAGCTTGGGGGTGGGGGCTTGGGGTGGTCACTGGCAGCAATGTTGGGGGAAGTGGGGGGCTTGGGGTGGTTGCTGCTGGAGGTAGGGGCTTGGGGTGGTCACCAGTGGCGGGGGGGGGGGGGGCGGCGGCGGCGCACCAGTCTGGCCCCTCAACAGTCTGAGGGACTGTAAACCAGCCCCCAACTTAAAAAGTTTGAGGACCCCTGCATTAAAGTATATGGCCAGATGTGAAACCAGAAATTATTTTAAACCAAAACAGATTTATATTTCAGGTGGTGAAGACTAAATAGGTTACCGACGAGCCCGCTGAATGGGCTCACCAGATGATCTCTGTGAGTGGGTGGCTTTCAGGTCTGAGATCTTCCTTTAGGTTCTCTATGTTTAAATCAGACTTGGCTTGAACAGTCCTTCAAATGGAAGGCTCTTTCAAAACAAGGGTTGTCCTCTGGCAGGCTTAAAATGGAGAAGCCTCCTTGCTAAGAGACCCACGGTTGGATGCAGCTGCTGTGGAAGGAGGCATCTCCCTTGATGCTCAGCTTTGCAAAGCAATCAAGGAGAGCAGCTGCCTTCCTCCTCCTCCTCTTCCCCTGCTGGCTCCTGTCTTCTCAATTATTAATGGTCCAATTGTGCTGGCTCATCTAGACGTCACTAGGCTTGTCCTCAAAGGCCACCCTCCCCCTTTTCTTACGTGGTTGAAGGATGGAGGAAAATCAATGTGAATATGGAGGCAAAAGAGCTAGGACAGTGACGGTGAACCTTGGCACTCCAGATGTTCTTGGACTTCAATTCCCAGAAGCCCCCGTGAATCTACGCGAATGGGTTTACTGCGATTCATCTGGCCCACGCCGCCCTCGTCACTCCTGGAAGCAGAAGTAAAACGCGCCCGTATGGGCGCGTTTTACTTCCGCTTCCTGGAGTGACGAGGGCGGCGTGGGCCAGATGAATCGCAGTACAGTAAACCCATTCACGTGGATCCACGGGGGCTTCTGGGAATTGAAGTCCAAGAACATCTGAAGTACCAAGGTTCACCATCACAGAGCTAGGAGGACTGCTTTTATCTTTACCTCCTTTTGGGTTTGTTCCATGCACTTTCCCCCTCCGGCTACTTTCCCTTCTCTGTTCCACTTAATATCGTCATCTTCTTTGAATGCCATATCCAATTCCGAATATTGGCTGTTTTCACGGCGATCAGCCATGAAAATTGTCTTGGGGGCAATAAACTGCAGTGGGCTTCCATTTGCCTTACACTTCGCGGCATGACACCCGTACCACTGATTCAGAGTCACTTTCTGGTCCTGAGCCCTTTTGGCACACAAAGGCCTCCTCAACCTCAGGCTAGTATTGATGGACCTGCTGCCTTCCATCAAGACAGATTCAAGTGGTTTAATGCACTTGGGGGCCATCACCCTTCCCTGTGGGCTAACATGGTGCTGAACTTGAAACGGGCAATTGTCCGCACCACGCTATGAGTTCTAGAGGTGCTCCCACTGAGGGGACTTTGCCGGCTACCTCAACTAGCCCCAGGGTTTCACTAGCTGACCAGGCGCCAGTGCGCCACAAAAGATGTTGTGGTCCTCCTAAACGGTTGCGGGATTTTGTTCGATCCTAGGGGGGAGGGGTGTTGTGTATTTAAGGAAATGTGTTTGCCATTTTGTCTTGTTGTGAAAGAGTTTAATATGTATTTGCTTTACTATGGTCCGAAGTCTCGCGAGATTTCGGGAGGGTTCTGAACGAGAACAGAGCTGTCAACGGTTCTAACGGTTTTTTCCAACAGTCAGTTCTGATCAGAGATAGCTAAGGAATGTGAGGGTGTGTTGTTAGCTCTGACCACCTATTCTTATTCCAAATAAAGTTGTGTGTTTGGCCCGTATTGCTGGCTGCTGCCTATTATTTCCAGAACACTAAAGCCACCTAAGTCCATTAGTCCTCAGGGTTATCAGGTTACTTAACCGCCACCTGACAACCGACGTTGAGTCACTGGCAGTATGGTCGATTCTATTACCATAGCAAGATAACCTGGCCAGACAGCCCCACTTAATACCACACTTTCTAAATTAATTTGTCTCCTCTCTTTTGATTCCTATTGCACTGTCTAATTTGATGTACATTTATTTGGTCCTGAACTTGAAACGGGTAATTGTGCGCACCATGCTATGAGTTCTAGAGGTCTCTACTATTCATATATAGCATCATCACACTGTTATTTCAATAAATATATAGGTCTATTCAACAGCTGTATACTGTATCTGCATATACACTGTGCAAAAATGTTGGGCCACCCACAACTAGTTTGGGGGAAATGCAATGAATGGTTACAGGGGCCATAACTCAGACACTGAGTGTGAGAGCTGGGCCATAAGGAAGGCTGAGTAGATGTATAGAATAGATGCCTTCGAACTGTGGTGCTTTTGAGAGTTCCGTTGGACTGCAAGGAGGTCAAACCAGTCAATCCTAAAGGAAATCAACCCTGACTGCTTCTTGGAAGGACAAATATTAAAGCTCAAGCTCAAGTATGATGAACACCAAATGAGAAAAGAGGACTCACTGGAGAAGGCCTTGATGCTAGCTAAGATCCAAGGCAAAAGAAGAAGGGGGCGGCAGAGGAGATGGCTAGACAGCATCATGGGTGCTGCGCTCTCCCTGCCCCAATCACCGGTGGGGAGATAAAGGGAGTCTCCCAAGGACCAGGAGACTCCGAAGATGCCGCTGCCGCGAGCGCCGCATTCTCCCCAACCCAACCACCGGCGGGGAGATAAAGGGAGTCTCCCAAGGACCAGGAGACTCCGAAGACGCGGCGGCGGCGAGTGCTGCGCTCTCCCTGCCCCAACCACCAGCGGGGAGATAAAGGGAGTCTCCCAAGGACCGGGAGACTCCGAAGACGCCACCACCGCGAGCGCCGCATTCTCCCCACCCCAACCACCGGCGGGGAGATAAAGGGAGTTTCCTAAGGACCGGGAGACTCCGAAGACGCCGCCGTGGCGAGCGCTGCACTCTCCCTGCCCCAACCACCGGCGGGGAGATAAAGGGAGTCTCCCAAGGACCGGGAGACTCCTAAGACGCCACCACCGCGAGCGCAGCGTTCTCCCCGTCCCAACCACTGGCAGGGAGATAAAGGGAGTCTCCCAAGGACTGAGAGACTCCGAAGCCGCCGCCGCCGCCGCGAGCACCGCGTTCTCCCCGCCCCAACCACCGGCGGGGAGATAAAGGGAGTCTCCCAAGGACCGGGAGACTCCTAAGACGCCACCGCCGCGAGCGCCGCATTCTCCCCGTCCCAACCACTGGCAGGGAGATAAACGGAGTCTCCCAAGGACCGAGAGACTCCGAAGCCGCCGCCGCCGCGAGCGCCGCGTTCTCCCCGCCACAACCACCGACGGGAAGATAAAGGGACATTGCACCTCCTAGTTCCTTTGTTGTCCAGGAGGTTGGCAAGGGTGGGTGTAACTGTGACTTTTTTGTGGCGGTTTTCTACTGTGTCGGGACGTTTGGGGGATTATGAGTATTGGGATACTGCTTCTTTGTGACTGTACTGTCTCTATGATGTATCTGTTTTATATTATTGTAATTTTATTTCTATTAATCTTGTTCGATGATGTTGTATTTTTTATATATGCTGTAAGCCACTCTGAGTGGCACTTGTGCTAGGAAAGCAGGATAGAAATTAAACGTAATAATAATAATAATAATAATAATAATAATAATCATTGACAGTGAGCCTAGATCTGGGCAGGCTCCGCAGGATGGCAGATAACAGAGGAGCCTGGCATGCTGTTGTCCATGGGGTTGCAAAGGGTTAGACTCAACTGTGTGACTGAACAACTCAGACACCCTAACTTCAAACTTCACTTCCTGTAACTTGGAAACTGAAGCCTTGCATAAAAGGCAGAAGACAAAGGAGTTGGAGAAACTGAAGGAAGATTGGGGCGGCTATACAAATTGAATAAATAAATAAATAAGGAAGAACAAAACAAGCTAATTCAGTGCTTAGCCATACAGTATTTCTCATTCTCCTTTTCATCTCTCTTTTTGCAACCATCCTTGCTTTATAAAAGGTTCTGCTGTCTGCATTGGGAAAAGAAAGACGACAGACTTGACCTACATAATTGGTAACCAGAAATAATGAATAATGAAAGATCCCTATGAAACTGTATCCCAGAATTTCTATCACTGGATTTCCTAAAAGAAATAAATCCAGCTAGTCCATCTGTATCTCCTTTCTCCGTCTTCCGATAAATGCCGGCCAGATGATCTACAAACGCAGCTCATGTGAATAGGCTACATGCGCAACGCTAAACATTCAAACTCCTTAATTATGCATGGATAATTACGCAAGGTGCTGCAGAATGGAAAGAGGGTACAAAAAAACCACAATACCCATAAGCCTTTAATTACTCCTTAATACCACTCATGGGAAATAATAATTTCGTGTCAGAAATTATTCTGGGTTGAAAGGATTTTGCGGAAGAAACTCCGCTCAGGGAATGCCCACATTTATCTATTTCATACCCCACCGTTCTGGGATGGACACTCACTGACTCCCAAATGAGGCTCCTTTCAAGGGAAACCTTTACCACCAACATGGCACTTTCTGGTGTGGTAGAGGCGCACATGAAATAGTGTTGTGGGTGACATCCGGCCCGTGGGCCGCAGGTTGAGAATCCCTGACTTAAAGACTAACTCCTGTATTTAACTGTGAGCTTTCCTGGATCAAGTCCACTTCATCAGACCTTCATTAATTCATACGCCTTTAATTACTTACTTTGTTGTTGTTCAGTTGTTTTGTTGTTGTACTTACTTTAAAAGGTAAGGCAAAGTTCTTCCCTTGCTCGAAAGCCAGTCGTATCCGACTCTAGGGTGCAGTGCTCATCTCTGTTTCCAAGCTGAAGAGCCAGTGTTGTCTGCTTCTGCAGACGTTTCCATGGTCATGTGGTAGGCATGACTAGACACCGGAGCACACGGAACGCTGTTACCTTTCCTACCAAAGTGGTCCCTATTTATCTACTTGCAATTTCTTGCTTTCAAACTGCTAGGTTGTCAGGAGCTGGGACAAAGACGGGAGCTCATTCCATCCTGCAGTACTTGGGAATCGAACTGCTGACCTTCCACCTCTCAGGCAGCGTTTTAGCCACTTTACTCATTCTGAAATACCACTTATGGGTAATAATAATAATTCCACAAGATGCTGTAGAATGGAAGGAGAATATCAAAAAAAACCACATTACCCATAAGCGTTTGCGCGGCGCGCGCTCTTCATCCTTCCTCCTCCCTCTTCGTTGTTCTCCCTTTTCTGAGCTGCAGCATAGCAGGTGCATTTACCCTTCGCCGGCCGGTCCAAAGCGGAAACGGCGCATGCGCACAACGCGCACTCTCTCTCCTGCGCGACTGTTGCGTCTGCCTTGGGTACCATTTCTATCTTGCCTCGGCGAGGGGGGGGGATCGCCCCGCGCATGCGCGTTAGAGGCCGGCACAGGTACCGCTCGCGAGGGGACGTTCTGCGGCGCGTATCCCTTCGGAGATAAGAACAGCGGGGACAAGCAAAAGGGGAGGAGCTTAGGGCGTTGCCTGGCAGCGAGAAGGTGGGGGCGCGCGCGTGCCTATATAAGCAGCCGCCCGGCCGTTGCTCTGCTTGTTCTACGCCGCTGGGAAAGAGTGGTAGGTACGCCGCTAAGGGAAGAAGCGGTTGAGAGAAGGTGGAGGCGAAAGGGATAATGGGTGGCCCTTGTGGGAGGGAGCTTTGTGGGATAGGAGAGGTGCCCTGGCCTGGCCTGGCCAGGTGAGGGGTCGGAGGATGATGTTTTCTTCAAAGGAAGGATGCTTGAAGGCGTTGAGGCTTTCAAGGAGACAAGTTAGGGTTGGTCCCCAAAAAGAGGGAAGAGGAATGAATATCCTGAGGGGGGCATCTTAATTTATGGTGAATTAAAGGGGGTACGTGTGTGTGAAGTGTTAATTTGGTTTCAAGGGATCATTTCATGGAGAAATTTAATTGAGTTTGTTCCCAACCGGGCTCAAGGTTGACTCAGCCTGCCATCCTTCTGAAGTCAGGAAGATGAGGACCCAGCATGTTGGGGGCATACAAATCAAATCAAATCAATAAATAAAATGCTAATTAACTTGTGAACCACCCAGAAAGTGCACTGAGCACTATGGGGTGGTATATAAGGGTAATTGCTAATTACATTTTAGAAAAGGGATGTGCTGGGGCCTCCACAAGACCCTCCTAGGCAGATTGCTTTTTTGGAGAGGTGAGCCCTTTTTGGGGAGGGTGTGTGTGTGTGTGTGTGTGGGGGGGGACACACAGATGGAAGCCGCTGAGATCCTGAAGGGGATGGAGGAAACTCCTTAGATTATGTTATAACTGGTTGTATTGGATTTGGGATGGAGATATGTCTAGAGAGCTTGGTGGAAGGCAGATGATGGGGAGTCCTGCCCCCCTCCCCCAATGGCTTGGATATGGGGCTTGGAGGGCTAGAAATGGGATGCTGCGTAGAGTTAATGGAATCCTAGGTTTCTTTGATGAAAAAAAGTGACTGCTTGGAAATCTGTGGGATGCCATAATGTTGAGATCGATTCTAATCGGAGAACGTTCATCATGCTTTGGGATATTGGTGATTGATTATAAGGGGTCTGGGCATGGGGGGGGGGTCCCTCCCTCTTATAAGGCATCAGAGGAAGGGTAACATGTTACCCATTGAGGAGGAATGGAGACTGGGAGATGATGATGATGCAGATTCATTGGATGATGATACTGTGTGCCGTGGATTTCTCTAGAAAGGCAACTGCGTCAGAAAAGCTGGAGAGCTCAGTTTCATAAGTATGATACATGTGCTGTTTCTACTGTCATCTTTTTTTTATATAAAGGAGGAGCTTTGTTCTAACCATTGCTTACTGGAATTTAATCAAAGCAGACATCTTGGTTTATATATTTTTTGGTTCCACAGCTCAGACATAGGTCCCCCCCTCCCTAATACTGATCATTCTTTTTGAGGGAGAGGACTAGTTGAAAAATACAGATTTCCCTACGGATTTCTTCTTCTGTGTCTAGGTCAGATGTGAAACTGCCAAAATGAAAGCGCCTTTTGGTGAGATTCATTCTGCAGTTCCTTTTGCCTGACCTAGTGTGAGAAAAATTAGCCGGCAACACAAGGTTGCCGTTACTAGGGTACGCCTGATTGTGGTTCAAAAATACCACAGTCTTCGAGGAGGCTCTTTCTGTGTACCCCTTCCCATAGATAAAATTACATCACGGGAAATACACTAGGACTGAGTTGCAACAACCTTTTTTTCCCCATATCAGTTTCAAGTGATACACTGCCTTCAATCCAGAGAGGAAAGTTAATGCCTAGGGAGATTTTATATGAGAAGTGAAGCAAAGCTCCCCTGTTGCTTATTGAGTTAGTTCCTTGCATGGAGATCAGCAGCTAATTGTATGGTTCTGTCATGTTCATGTGATCATCTTGTTGGTGAGATTAGGAAGCAGTGATTTTCTGCGTGCAGACAGGCACGCTCCAGTAAGCAGCAGCTGAAAGACACCCAGGTTTCTTCCCCAGGGATTGTACGCATACGTAAAAATGCTACTGCCTCACGATTGATGTCATTGCAAGAAAAGAGGTTTCCTGTCCCCTTTCTAATAGGAAAAAGGCTGCATAATTGTTCATCCACTGCAGGAATGAGAAAGCAGCTATATTGCCCCATCATAAATGATTCCTTTCTCCAAAAGGAAGCCATGCACAGAACATTCTTTTCTCTAAGGATGTTTAAGGTCTTGAAAGTTTTTTGGGTTGAACCTATGCAGCAAGCATGAAATTATCACTAGGGTATACTCATTGATTAGTCAGTTCCACTTTGGCGAGTTGAGGCACCCTAGATTGAACAGAGCTGAAATAAAGGCACTGTATTTGTTTGCACTGTTGACATCCTCAAGGTCACAAACACTGCACCAAAGATGTGCTGGTTGTAAAATGCTTAGAGGCATGAGTACGTGCAGAAGCTGGACTGGGCTGTGGTGTCTGTTTAATGGGCTCCTGGGTAGGTTTGACGCTCTACTCCTGGCCGCCAAGTGTCACTGCAGCAACTGCTATTAAGATGCAGGAATATACTCTTGTTGCTAATACATTAATTTCTATCCAGAACTGTTATTTTTATGCAGGATCTGAATGATAAAGAATTGGAAAAAGAAATAGGACAAACTTTATTAAAATAGGCTGGGGTTAGTGTTTGTCAGTCTGCTCTGACTGTTTTATGATTCAAACCTCTGGCAAAACATGTGGTTGTTTGTTTTTTTACAGTGATAGATTCTACGATCATGGAAGTTCAAAGAAAATAGGAAAATAATATCCTAATTTGTGATCTTTTTAGTTTTTGCAGCTGTGCTGTATAATGGAAGGATATTTTTGTTAGAGTAGGCTAGCATGCTCCGGATTAACAAATATAGAATGGTCTGAAAAACTATAGAGCTTTCTAGCAATGATCTGAGAAAAATGCTTTTATATGTGGCTTAGAGCTGTTTCTGGGATACCATGGCTACCCTGAAATAAAATGATTCCTGCACCTGATAGCGGCTGCCTTGCTACTGTATATCATGCTGTGTTAGTAGAAAATAAGTGGAAATGATCTGGGACCCAATAAAAATCTCTTGCCTGATGATCAGAAATGATCTTTCTAGACAAATACTAGTTGCTTGTCATTTTAAAAAGTTTTCAAAGAGGTAGCCATATTAATCTATGCAAGAATATGCATTTAAGATGAAACAATTTTTTTTAAAAAGCACACAAATATAGTGACACCTTAAAGACTAATTGTTGTATCTTGTCAAGTTACCATTATATTGTTTTTGTCTTTATTTTTAAAATATTTCTTTGCAAACACCATAAAGTCAAGTATAGCTACAGGCCAAGTTGCTACCACTGCCGTAGCAGAATTAAGATAATTGTTATTGCAGAATGATTTGAGCTAAGAGTCTAGGAGTCTTTTAAAGAAGGAGTTAATACCTGCATTGAGAAAGGAAAGATGTAACCATATAGTACGTCTACTGTAACAGGACAACACTTTCTAATTGTGTGTTCTCCTCTTCATTTTTGCAGTGTCATCCAGCAGCCATTTTTACATGTTAGACTAGACTTGAGCAAGGATCGTGAATTAAAGGTCAAAATCTAATACTGTATAGGTTTTATGATATGCCATTTTCTGTATCACCAAACCACCTTATCTTGGCAATATGTGTGTGGGGGAATGGAATCAGAGATCTGAGGTTTCACAATACATCTCTCTTGCCCATTTCTATTTTATAATCAATTTCTTACTATTTATAGTTAGATTAATTTGACCAGGAACTTGACTTCTTATTACAGCAGTGGCTTCCTAACTTTTGTACCCATATTTTCTTGGACTACAGCTCCTAGAAATCTCAGCCATCATAGCCCAATGTGAAGACTTGTGGTAGTTTTAGTTCAAGAACATATAGAGATCTGTTTCTCAAACTTATTTATTTATTTATTTAGTGTTCTTATATACCGCTTTTTTTATCTACTGACAACTCAAAGCGGTTTACAACACAAATAAATAAATACAAAGCAAATCATAAGTAGGCGGGGGGAGGGGGAATAGAAAAACATACAAAAATACAATTCAAAATACAGTATCACCGAATAGAATACACATTAATACAGTTGCAAAATACAAGTTGGTTCCCCCCCTTCTTGGATTTCAATTTCCAGAAGCCTAAGTCAGCACACCTGCTGATCAGGGCTTTTGGGAATTGAAGTCCAAGAACATCTGGGCACCAAGGTTAAGAAACCCTAATCTAGGGTTCCACGGTTATGAACCACTGCATTACCGAAACATGAATGAAGTAGAAAACTTGTATTACTTGTATAACTCCCTCTAGATTTCTTTTTCAGTTATGTTTTCTGCTATTAAAGCTTACAAGCTCATACAGCTGATATTTTAGGAGCTTTTTGTTCTGGAGCTGTTCTCTAACTTCTAGTAAAGCTTGCAAAATGGCTGAAACTCCAAATATTTTGAATCTTGCAGCTTAAACTCAACATACATGGAGTGAGCAATGCATAACATGTACCTGCAGAACTGTTTGATTAAATGCAGATGCAAAGAGGGTATAGGAATATAAGTGGAGAAGAGTAATGCCTATATAGGTAAAGGTCACCCTTGCTCGAATGCCAGTCGTATCCGACTCTAGGGCTCTGTGCTGATCTCTGTTTATAGCCAAAGATCCAGTGCTTCCTGCGTTTGCAGACATTTCTGGGGACATGTGGCAGGCATGACTAGACATTGGGGTGCACAGAACACTGTTTATATAACTCTATTGAAAAAATGATGCTTCTCATAATACATGACGTCCAAGACCATCTGTTTTGGGGATGGATAGCTGTCCTGACTTGTCTAGTACTCTTCTGTTACCACAAGAACAAAATGTCAAAGGTTTGTGCACAGACTATTAAAGCATAAAGTGAGTTGAAATGGAAAACATTGTGCTAATTGCAGATAATGTAGCTTGACAAGTTTCGCTGATGCAGTAAGCCTAAAATATTTTTTTAAGGAAATTCGGTAATGTTAATAATGTTGGTAATGAGTGGTCCCAGTCTCTGCAGAAATTCTTTTTACAAAGCTGCCCCTGTGTGCCCATTGTTATAGCCCGTTGAAGGTATTCTTTAAAATCTGTGGAGAATATTTGAAGGTAAACAACTCATCAAGTATTTTCAGGTTACCATTGTTAGCCAAGATGTTCTTTGCTAAAAATGTTAACTTCTCCAATTTATGTTGCACATAAAAGTCATACTGGATTTTAAAGAGTACCTGAGAAAAGAGTGAAACAGAAAAGAGGTCTATGGTAATGGTTACTACAAGCTTAGATGAGCAAAAGTTAATAAATATTTTGAAATCCTGTTTCAGTATTTCTAGGTAGAGAAACACTAGATAGGTCAGCCAGCAAAATGAGTCAGCGAAGTAGCTCAGATGGAATGGATCAGGGTACAACATCAGTTAGTGTCAAGGTTTTCAGGTAAGAACATCTCTCAAAAAGACTCAGGTGAAGTTTAAGTGTTGCTCCCTTCCTCCTGAATTGGCAGAGTCAGTGTGCCTAATGGTAAGATGTTTTGCTTTCTAGATTTTTTTTTAAAAGACGTCAGCAGATTCACAATTGTGTGTACAGAAAGTACCATATTCCATGAGTATTTACCAACCAAGTTTTCTGTACTAAATGAAAATTGTGCCATGAAACAAGATGTGTGACTCTATAATATCCATTTGAAGAAAATGTTTTCTTTGATGGAAATATCATATCCAAATCATTCAGCAACCCCTGCTTGCATACAGTTGCTGAAAGTGAGCTAAACTAGTGCGTGCATGTGCCTGTACACACAACATATAGGGCATGTGCTATGTTCAGTGGCTGCTGAAAATTGTCCTTGAGGTGACTGATTATAGGTAATTAGCTTAAGTATAAAGCCCTAGTTAATAGATGGTATTCTTCCTGGTATGGGTTATTGTGATTTTGAATTCCTAGAGAAAGCAGTTAATGGTGATATGATAATCATGTGGCAATTCTTACATGTGTCTGTTCTGTCTACCTAATCAGACAGTATCTGGCTCGATATATTCCACACTCTTAATTAATCACAAAAGAGGCAAAATACAGAAAATACTGTTAAAACAAGGCAAATAGAATTGCAAAGTTTAGCACAAACTGCTTTCTCTTTTTACAGAATTCTCCCATCTGGGTCAGCTGTCCATAGTTAGACTGTCTTTGGGACACGTAAAGGGCTGAAAGCCGAAATCACGGCCGATTAGGCTGGGGGGAAACTATCCTTTTATAAGCTGGGGTGATGATGATATCACCCCCCAGCTGCCGCCCTTGGGAGTGGGGGACCACTACACTATTTTGCCAACAGAAGTTCTTTTTTGTTTGCTTCCCAGAGCAAGAAGGGGAAGAATGGGGCTAGTGGCTTTCTTTTTATAGTTAAGCCTTCCTTCCTTGGAGGCTCCGTTAAATGGATTTAATCAGGCCAAATCAGCAAAATGGATCATGACACATGTACATTACCTAGACCAGTGGTGGCAAATCTTGGAACTCCAGATGTTCTTGGACTTCAATTACTGGAAGCCCAAGTCAGCACTTCTGCTATCAGGGTTTCTGGGAATTGAAGTTCAAGAACACCTGGAGTGTCAAGGTTCACCAACACTGACCTAGACTATTTCAGGCTAAATATCCATTTCTTTTCTCTTGAAAGTTCTTTTGGAATGTCCAGATGGGTGACTCCCATATCTCCTTCATAGAATCCACACAGCACCACAATTATCTGCTGTTTTCAGAAGGAAAACAGGATATAAATGACTAAAGTCCAAATGTTTGTGAACTCCTGGGCACTTGCCTTATAGGGAGATAGGTTAACAATGAGTTGTATTTAACAAACAAGTGCTAGATAATTCAGCATTTGTATCCAGCTATAGATTATTGATCTTAACCTATAAAACCAAGGGTTAAGCATTGGAACTTGCTATAGGTTCCTAAGCCTCGCCCTAATGACCCGCACCCACCATGCGTGCACATGGCCGACCTGGGTCCGCAGGTCAACGAAGGATTGAGAAAACTGGCAGTGGGGCAACAGCCCCACAAACGCGAAAAAGGGAAACAACTTCATTTCCCAACGTTCTTTGCGCCGCGCCACACCACAGCCAATCAGGCTGAGAGGCATGACCACAAAGAACATTGAGAAATGCGCCACGGCCAATCAAAATCAAGCCGCAGGGAAAAAAACTCACCACAACCACAAATCACAAACCCATAACTACAAGCCCCAGAGTTCTGCGTGACATGAGCACGCAGAACACTGAGGAAGCCGGCGCCCGAAAAATTAAAAAAAACTCACCGCCCCACAGCCACGCAAACACCAACCACCCTTCCTTCCCTCACCAACGGCGCCTGAAGGTCCTGATTGGAGTTTCCCCTTTAATATCAGTAAGTGGGGGGTGGTGATCCCCATCTCCGCTGGCTCACCTGGGTTTGGGAGGTTTGTGGGGACAAAAGGATCTGCCCCCCCAACCCTTCTGGACCCAGGAGACCAGGGAGAGTGGATTGATTCCCCTCCATCCTAAAAAAACACCTCCATCTTTAAAGAGAAGAAACCAAGCGGTTTCTTCTCTTTAAAATTGGAGGTTATTTTTAGGAGGGGGGGAATTGATCCACTTTCCCTGGTCTCCTGGGTCCAGAAGGGTTGGGGGGGGACATACCCCTTTTGTCCCCCCCAACCCTCATGGACCCACGGGACCCGAGAGAGGAGATCGATTCCAAACCAACCCCCTGATATTAAAAGGGAAAATCTGATCGGAGTTTCCACTTTAATATCAGTAAGTGGGGGGTGGCGATCCCCATCTCCGCTGGCTCACCTCGCCGCATAAAGCGGCGTTGGAATTCCCACTGTCCGGACAGCCAGGCCGGCCCGCGGAAATAAACCAACCCCCCCCCCCCAAAAGCCACAACCACAAAAATATATTAAAATAAATAAATAATTTACAAAAAAATACCTTAAAACACAATAAAAACATCCAAAAATACACAGAACAATACAAAGTAAACAAAAACAATAAAAAACAAAACAGTCAAAAAAATACAACCCCCACCCCACCCCACCAAAATACAGAAAACAAGCCAACTCACCAACACATGTCCTACCTGCACGACAACCAGAAACGAAACGAATAAAGAAAGAGACTACTTACCGGAAGAAGCTCCACCCAGAGGCCAGGAGAGGAAAAACAGTCAAAATACAAGAAAACCCCTACCAGCACCACCTGCTGGCCACAATAGTAAAAACAATTCAAAAACACACAACAGCTCCAAACAAAAGGCCACAACAGTAAAAAACAAATCAAAACAATAACACAAAATCACAATTTTACACAAAAGATCACAATAATAAGTCAAAAAAATTACACAAAAACACAATTTAACACAAATCACAAGCATATGTAAATTAAATAAAATAAAAAAATTATTAAAATCCTGTGCTGAGTTCTAACTCAAATAAAAACCCAAAACAACTAAACACATTTTAAAAACATTGAATGTAAAAAACCTTTACTTTCACATTATTAAAATTATTACCTATGGTACAACTATTTTAAAAAAAACAACCAAAAACTAAAACATTCAGTTACATAAAACAGCCAGCCAAGCCAAAAAAACACTGTATAAATAAACATTTTAAAAATTACAGACTAAGCAATTTTTAACAAACATTAACACAATTTAACCTTCCAACACAATTTAAAACAGCCCGGCAACGCCGGGTAACCTCTGCTAGTGCATTATATTCAGAAGGAAAATGTTCCCGAAAGTAGTACTTTATGCAAACATTCTTAGGACCGTACTCCGAGGCAGTTGCCAAAGAATACAGAAAGTTCTATAAAGGCAATCCAACGAAATATTCGTCAGCTTTAAGAAGTTGCTAAGATCAGAATAACTTTTAGAACACTTTACCTGTTCACCAGTTTCTTAGTAACTATACAGTTAAGCCTTGAGTTATGAACGCCTTGACTAACGAAAAACTCTCAATATGAAAGAAAATCCTGGAAAAATAATGCTTATATATATATATATATATATATATATATATATATATATATATATATATATATATATATATATATATATATATATATATATATATATATATATATATATATATTTTTTGAGATACGAAAGGTTTTTTGGGTCTTCCGATGCTTCCCACAGCAGCAGGAGGGTGTTCAGAGCATTTCTGTTCCATTTTTGGAATTTTCCTTCACAATGTGGCACTGCCAGAAGCTCCCCCTGCCATCAGGAAGTTCCGAAAATTCCCCCTTCCCCTCAACAGCTGATTGTCAGGGACTGGTCCTGCAATTACCAGAGCTGGCCACTAGAGGCCACTGTCAGAAATGTGCCATATATGTATTGAAAACTATTCCCACAGTCAGAAAAAAGGGGGGTGGGGAATATTTTATCTGTTCAAAACTCTTTCTAAAGTGCACTTTGAAATTTTTCACCGTGTTTTTGCCACTTTGGAAAGAGTTTTGAACACCTAAAAGACTTTTTTTTTTGCTTTTTTCTGACCTTCCGAATGCATTATAGTATTTGGTTTTCAATGCATTCCTATGGGAAACTGTGCTTCGAGGTATGAATTTTTCAGGATACAAAAAATCCTGAGGAATGAATTAATTTCATATCTCGAGGTACCACTGTGGTTGAGATTTAGTGTCTTTATCATGGATATTTGTCAGTTCCCTAAATTTCCTGGGGAGAGGAGTTTACTTAAATCAGTTTAAATCTGTTGAATAGAAACATTCTGAAGCTGTCCTTTTCTGATTTCTTTGAGGCTTGAGATCAGTGAAGGCTCTCCCCCAAAGATCTCTCCTGAACCAAAGATACCAACTCCAGTGCCAGAACCACCAACTCCAGAACCAGAGCCAGAGCCAGAAGCTCCTCCTCCTCCACCACCACCACCACCACCACCGCCACCACCAAAAAAACGAATGGCTGAATTTGCTGTTGGAATCAATGGGTAAGAATTTTTCCCCACTACTTGGACTTGTATTTTTTTATGATGCAATCGCTGGTCATCCAACAGACATCTATGAAAAGGCTTTTTGTTTTTCTCATTAAAGGTGGTCCTCTTGCTGATGAAAAGGAAATGGGAAACTTCGTCCTTCTTTAATGGGTTTCGTAAAATCAGGGGTTCCCACACTTTTCGTGCCACAGGCCGGTCACGTGGTTCCTCCCACCGTAAAACGCATCCGTGGCTATCATAAACACGTTTATGACAGCTGTGGGTGCATTTATGGCAGTGTTTATGATGGCCGCAGGCGTGTTTACTGATGTGTGGTCATGTTTAATGGCTATTGTAAACAGTTCCGCTTCTGGTAGTAGCAAGAGCAGCAGAGGGCAAAATGGTCCATAGTTTGGCCACTCCTGCTTAAAATGAGTAGCTTTATTTTTTTTTTAAACAATAAACAGAAAAAACACAATAATGTACACATATGAGATATAATAACTTACATGTATTTAAAAAGACAAAAAGAGAAAGAGAAAAAAAGAGAGAACTTATATAACTACTACATGCACCCACCACCTTAGTGGGACATTATACATCTTCTTATAGTTATTCTATGTATAACATTTCATTTATATTTGTCCCCTCTTTCCAGAAAGTTAAATATTCTGGTCTTTTCCTTTTCACTAAAACATATTCAATAAATTCACCCCATATCTCTCTAAAATGGCTTCAAGTCTGCCATTGCTTAAAGCAGATGATCCTAGAGATTAGGGATATGTCTGTCTTTACAGACATTTATAAATGATAAATGCAGATAGAATCAGGCTATTTGTGTATTTCAAAATACCTAAGGGTTGGAATAAAGAATTCATGGTTTTCTAGTAGGGTGCAGTGACCTCCCCAAGCAGCCTAGTTGCTAAATCTGGCTTTTGTGGGATTAAGCATCTTGAAATTAAAAAAAGGAATGTGTGCAACTAAAATGTTGGAAGGGGAATTAAATTATTAAATTGTAAAGAAGATATTGAACCAGCACCAAAAGAGACTTCACTCTTCCAAAAAATTTCCTTGGAGATTCCCCTCACTGAGGATATCAGAGCAGCTTCCTAAATTTTTTTCTAGATGCAGTGCAAATAGAGGCTGTTCTTTCAGTTTTCATATTGCCTAGTCTTGGTTTCAAATCTCCACTTTTTTAAAAAAAACATGAATGAGTTTGCATATGTGTGTAAATGAATATTTGAATGCTTGAGTGGTTCACTTTAGGATGCTGGTGACTGGCTTTTTCTCCTCCATACCTTTAGATTATTTTTTCCTGCTTGATGTGATGTGCCATGTCAAGTGTCTTCTGCCATTTCATTTCTTCTCTGATAGAGATATTGTAGAAGTATAATTTTTGCCTGAAATAACTCTTTGTAATCTCCACCCCAAATCATAGCTATTCTCCTTTTCCTATTTTAGCAATGACTTTTTCCTGCGGATATCCAGAAATACACAGATCAGCACAGACCCATACATGGATTGAATCTTAAGTATCTACAGTAGGGCACAGGATAAACTGGGCAGCCATTCTTGGTGCCATAATTAGGGCATGAATTGGATTAAAGAGCCAGAATATATCCCTACTTGAGATTGTTATAGGGCAGGTGTGGATGTACTTTGTTTTCTTGCAAAGATTATGAAGGTATGAAAGTAGAGCTAATTGCCTCTTGTGCTGGTGAACAAATCCATCTTTGAACTGCTGTTTAAAAAGCTATACTTTGTATATGCACTACTGAAATTGTGTCTTGAAAACTATTGATATTTTGTTGTCCACATAAGTTTTTGTAATAGTTTCCTGATCACAGTAGAGACCAAGTCATACTATTTACGAGGCTTGTCAGCTAGAATGAAGGAAACTCTAGTGCAGTGATTGCGAACCTTTTAGAGACAGAGTGCCCAAACACACTTTCGTCACAGACTCAACAGGCTGTCGTCCACGCCACACCCTCGCACCACATGTAAGCTGCCAACCTTTCCCCAGACGGGACAGAGGAAGCACTCCCATTGGGCTACAGGGCAGAGGGGTGGGGTGAACTCTGCTGGGGTGATGGCGTGTGTGCCATGGGTTCACTACCACTGCTCTTATATATTCATAGGATTTTAGCAAATGTTTGTTATTTGTTGTTTATGTTTTTGTTAATAACAGATACCAGTCTTGGAACTGTGCTTTTTCATGCTGAGGAAACTATCATAGCTACTTCTTCTGTATCCCAATCAAACCCTGGACTACCAAAATGAAGCCACTTTATTGGTTTTGTTGTTGGCCAAACTTAAGTCTTCATCAGTGCTCATTTCTGGCAGTAATTGACAGACCAGTTGCTTACCTGACAACTATTGTAGGAATCTCTCCTGCTTCTTTCAACTGTGTAGAAGATGTTTGTAAGAGGTGTTGTTATTCTAATAAATTGGTTTCTTTGTTTCTGCAGATTTGGACGCATTGGACGCTTGGTCCTCCGAGCCTGTGTAGAGAAGGGGATAAAAGTTGTGGCTATCAATGATCCTTTTATTGACCTCAACTACATGGTAATGAGTTTGGAATGGGTCCACTTGACCTCAGACATCTAGTGTCACTTATTCTGAAAAAAGGGGATTTTCTGCAGAAAGCTGAACTAAATCAAAGCCTTTTATTTTATGATCTTGCAACTCTGCTGTTAAGGTCACTTATTTTCTGCCAGTTCTAGTATAAGCAAACCACATTGTGTTTCCACTCATTCCACCTGAATTATATTATGTCAGGGCATAGAGTTTGGCTTTCAGTGAACCATGGGAAAACAAGGGAAAGGGTATGCAATTTATAAGATCATGGGCAGGAAGGTTTTTTGGGTTATGGAATTCATTTTGTAATTCCTGCAACTTTGAGTTCACTGGCCCCTGTCAAGTATGAGGTAATGATTACAGAGGGCAAGTGAGCATATTCTGTTTCTGGCCAAGAAAGTATAAATGGTATTGCTCTGAGTGCATTGTGAGGAAAGATGAAATACTGATGAAATTAAACAAAAATAAATTAGTCTGTTATAATATGTTTTTCTCTGAATCCTGACTTTTTAGGTTTACATGTTCAAGTATGATTCTACTCATGGACGTTTCAAGGGACAAGTGAAGGCCGATGGGGGGAAACTAATAGTGAATGACTTAGTAATCACTGTAACCCAATGGTAAGTGCAGGTAGAGGAAGCAGCTTGTCTGTAGGGGTGTCTGATCTTAGTAAGAGATCTACAGAAGGAGATTTCTGACTGACATGTTGCTAATTTTGATCTGGCCAGATGACAGCATGAAAAGCCTTTGTATATAATAGAAAATATCCATGCTTTGAGACCAAGTCGCTGTAAAGTACATCCTCCTTGCAGGTGTATTGATAGAATCTGTTGTCCTTTGACATGAAATTATAAAAATTAAGTGGGGAAAGACACTGTGATGTAATAGGCGAAAAGCTGAGTTTGCTGCAGAAAAACAGTTTCAGAGCCCCAAATTCCCATAGAACAGTGATGGTAAACCTTGGCACTCCAGGTGTGCTTGGACTTCAATTCCCAGAAGCCCAAGTCTCTGAATTCACACGAATGGGTTTACTGTGTGTTCTTGGATTTCCAATTCCTAGAAGCCCAAGTCTCTGAATCCACACAAATGGCTTTACTGTGCGTACACGCAGTAAACCCATTTGTGTCGATTCACAGAAATTTGGGCTTCTGGGAATTGAAGTCCAAGAACACCTGGAATGCCAAGGTTTACCATCACGGCCATAGAAGTAACAGGGTGATGTTGGTGAATCACTGCCTCACCGGACTGATAGGCTAAAATGGAGGCAATAAGCCACATCTATTGCGCTGAGCTCTTTGATAAAGAAGCATGATTTTTAAAAATGCAACAAATGTATTTTGTCTTTCTTTCCTGGGTAAAGATTAAGAGCAAACAATAAACCAATTTGGTTCAAAGGCTTGTTTACTCATGTCTGGCTTATTAGGTATTCTGTTGAAGTGTCATAAACAGTTAAACCAAGAGATTTAGTACTCAATGAGTATATGAAAGGACATAGCTCTCTATCAAATTCACTTGCCTTTAGTGAGCAGTAAATACTGTAACACATGTGCAGGTGCTGGCAAAAAAGTTCTACTTAGCTTCTTAACATCACGTTCGTGTGTATCAGAAGAAGGAATCTGGTTTGTTCATATATGCGGAAAAATAGATTTGACTATCAGGAAGTATAAGATGTGTAGAAAGACAGCAGTATGGAGTAAAAACACTACATCGTATCTAATTGTAGCCTTAATATTTCATGCCTAGCAGCAGTAATATGATACCTGGCTTCGTAAGATCATTAGTATAGAGAATAGCAACGGTTTGTTCAATATTCTGCTTAACCTTTGGTCGAGAGTTTTAATGAGGAATATTTCCAGTATTTGGAGGAATTGAACTGAGTTTCCTGGTGTCTCTTCCACCTCTCCTTTTCTGTGATGCTGACTTTCCAAGAATTCAGCAGGCTCATGACTACAAACCCCATATATCTACCTTGATTTCTAATAGTTTTAGGATTATTTTATTGGTAACTGCATCTTTTAAACTTCCTTGAGAAAAGAAGCCTGCTGACCATCTACTGATAAAAGGGCTACAATCTTTTGCTTTCACAGTATGAAACCAACTGAGATTCCATGGGGAAATGCAGGAGCTCTATATGTAGTGGAATCAACTGGAGTCTTCCTATCTGTTGAGAAAGCTTCGGTGAGTACTTGCTGGCTTCTGCTTGCTCAGAAAAAAGACTCATGATGTTGTATTGGGCTTCCATATAGATGCTTGGCTTCTAAATAAACTGGCACAGATTTTTGTTGTGCAAGATCACGTGGTGCATTTCCCTTGCATTGCCATTGCTGAATGTCTAGCTGAGATTGATCTTTAGAACCTGCCACATTGAAAGCTTTCCTTGTTCTACAGGCTCATCTGCAGGGTGGAGCCAGGCGAGTGGTGGTGAGCGCACCATCCCCGGATGCTCCTATGTTTGTTATGGGAGTCAATCATGAGAAGTATGATCCATCTAGCATGAATATTGTGAGGTAAGACTAATCAGCCTCATGGTAGTATTTCTTCAGGATAGACCAGGGGTCCTCAAATTCGGCTCTCCCAAGTGTTCTTGAACTTCAATTACCAGAAGCCCAAGTCATCACACCTGCTGATCAGGAGGGCTACTGGGAATTGAAGTCCAAGAACATCTGGAAAGCCAAGTTTGAGGACCCCGGGGATAGACAACTGTAGATCCTGTTGAGGGATCATTATTTCTATCTTGAGGTGTAAGAATTACTGGTTCAGTATGGAGGCAATGTTAGAGGAGCAAAGTTTGAGTTTGTTTCCAAAAGGAGATGATGCAGGGTAAATAGTAGATTAAACATCTAATTCTGACAGGTTAGTCTTACTAAGCAGTCAAAACATAGATGGACTTCATGGCTGAAAAACCTGAGAGATTGGTGTGGCATATCCTTGGAAGAACTGTTTCGAGTAGTTAAGAATGGGAAGACTATTGCCATGATGATAGTCAATATCCGGAATGGACACGGCACCTGAAGAAGAAGTCAAAAGTTGGCTGCATGAATTCTACTTTAGAACTGAGGACAGCACCAAGTGATTCTGGAATGGCATATTGGGTCAGAGAAGGTGGTGGATGAGAATTTTGTAAACTCTTAAAATGTGGATTGTAGGGGAGGGGGTATTTCAGCTCTAAACAGCAATCTATGTGGTGCTTTCATTTTACATATGTAAGTTTTATATGGACTGGAGGGCTGGTTATGTAGCTACATTTATAGAAGAACATCTGCAAAGGAATATCAAAGCAGTGAACAGAATGAAAATCACAATATAACATGCCCTCCTTTCCTTTCAGCAATGCTTCCTGCACAACCAATTGCCTGGCACCTTTGGCCAAGGTCATTCATGATAACTTTGGCATTGTGGAAGGCCTTATGGTAAGAACAATGCAAGATTCTTTGTGACAGTGCTGTTTAATAAACAGGAGCAGGACTTCTCCAGAGGATTTTCATACATGTGAATAGGAAGGTTCAGAAGAAATTACTTCCTCGTGGATAGAATGCGCCCTCACTTTTTAGCCGTCCAGTCTGAAAAGAGAAACAAGCTGGCTCAGAATGTTGAAGCTTCTGTTATGTAGCAAAAAAAAGAAATAGCTTTAGATGGGTAGTTCAGTCTTCATATTGTGAATCAACTCGGATTCATGTTCTGTAAGTTTAATGTGGAATGAAACTATTTTGTGTAAATCCATAATGGGGCAAAAATATGTTTTAGATTTCCAGAAAAACGTGGAATTAAGCTTTTTAGAGCAGAAACTAATCTTGAAAGGATGTCTTGCAGGTCTGTTTCAGTACAAATTGGCTTTTCTGTGTTTGTAGACCACCGTCCATGCTTATACTGCCACACAGAAGACTGTAGATGGTCCCTCCGCCAAGGCTTGGCGTGATGGGAGAGGAGCCCACCAGAATGTCATTCCAGCTGCTACTGGTGCTGCAAAAGCTGTGGGCAAGGTCATTCCTGAGCTTAATGGGTATGCAACGTTAATTGGAGACTACCAGAAGAACTTTCTGCCTTTGGCTTTGAAATCACTCTCATACTTCGGTATCTAGGATGTCTTTGTAAGCTGGAAAGTATTGCTAACAGTGCTTCAATGTTGCCAAGATGAAGAGGAAGGGTCATTCCATTGTCCAAGGAAATTGCTTGAGATCCTCATAATGTTTCCTCTGATGTCTTGTGAATGGCCTTTCTGATAAAAACCATATACAGTGGAACCCTGGATAACGACAAAACTTGGTTCCACAAGTCGTGTTGTCTAGTTTTGTTGTTGTCCGGTGCATGCATTGGCTAACACTAAAAAAAAGCCCGGCTGCCCCTGTAAAAATGCATGTGGTGGCAATTTTGTTTAAAGGGTACTTGCTTCAGGGAATTGAAGTCTCCCCCCCCCCCCCAAATAAATAAATAAATAATGGCGGCTGCAACTATTTTCAGCTGTTGCGCAGCACAGGGAGGTCCTAGGAAGGTGGGAATAGCATGGAATAGGTCCTCCCAGCCTCCCAGATGCTGCTGGGGAGGTGGAGAGCCAGAAACAGGGACCTGAAAATGGTGATTTTTTTTCCATCCCCAACCAGCGTGACAAATGATGGTATCCAGTGCACATCTTTTCTAAAAATGTGCTGTCGTTATCCGGTGCTGTCGTTATCCGGTGCTGTCGTAACCCGGGGCAGTGTACATGGGTCTAGCATGATTTTTTTCCAGTTCTTTAATTCTCTGCCATAAAAATATAATCTGACATTGGACAGGGGATGGGCTTCTTGCATTACATCCACGTCCTCCTAAGAAATGCAGCAGATAGAATTTAATATCCAAGCTCCCTTGTGCAATATACAGAAATCTTAAAAATGGATCCTTATGTATCCTTGAAGTTAATTATCTCCCCTTTTAGTGACTCAACTTTCTTTTAACAGGAAGCTCACTGGCATGGCGTTCCGTGTCCCAGTATGTGATGTCTCAGTTGTTGACTTGACCTGCCGCCTTGGCAAGCCAGCCACCTATGCTCAGATCAAAGAAGCTGTGAAGAAGGCATCCAGAGGAGCAATGGCTGGAATCCTAGGATATACAGAAGATGAGGTGATTGGACAGTATTCTCGGCTACATAAGCCTGGAAGTGGGCCCGTTTACAACAGCTGTAAATGCACCCACTTCCGCGTTTACGATGGCCGAGGGTGTGTTCACGCATGCGCAGGCTCGTTTTATGGCTGACGTAAATGTGTACGCTTCTGGGTGCGGGGGTGATGTGGCCAGATGAAATGGTGCCGCAGGCTGGGTACAGCTCATGGGCCGTAGGTTAGGAACCCCTTATTCTACAGGCTCTGTCTAAAATAGTTCATTAGCCACACAGAATAATGCCGGTACTTAGAATTACTGTATATTTTGATCCTGGTGCTACTTTGACTTTCAGTGTAAAGCGTCTTTCAATCCCCCCCCCCCCCGCCCCAATCCCCCTCAATATTCAATGTGATTTCACTTTTCTTTCAGGTTGTTTCTACCGATTTCCTTGGCGACACTCGTTCCTCTATCTTTGATGCTGGAGCAGGGATTGCCCTCAATGATACCTTTGTGAAACTCATCTCCTGGTGAGTATGCAGGGGAGGAGCTCTCTTGTCATCCAGCTGGGTCGTAGGGGTGCAGTGGTTAAACTGCTGTACTGCAGCAAAAACTGCAGTGAGTTCGATCCTGATAGGGATCAAGGTTGACTCAGCGATCCATCCATCCTTCCAAAGTCAGTAAAAGTCATGTTTGAGGGCTCCCTCAGACAGCTTTGGGGGCCAGATGGCCATTTTGCCCTTGCCTCCACCACATGGCACTTCCTGGTGTGGTGGAGGTAGTGGTGGGCCACATGAAATGGTGCCGTGGGCCACCTCCGGCTCATTGGCTGCAGGTTGAGAATCCCTGGCCTAGAGCATCATTTCCCAAACTGTTCCGCAGAACACTGGTTGACTTCAATTCCCAGAAGCCTAAGTCAGTCCATTGGCTGATCAATGCTTTGGGGAATTTTCTTAGGCTTCTGGGAATTGAAGTCCAAAAACCAAAGTTTGGGAAATGCTGGCCTAGCGAGTGCTCTAAGCACTGTGGGGCGGTACATAAGTGTATTGTTTCTTCAGCCCACTTTTTCCGTACTGAAACATTACTGATGCATAGCTTGAGAATCCCCATGAAATCTCATTATTTATGCAGATGCCTTCCTTAATCTAGTGGTGCTATTAACAAGCATAGAACATTTCTTTTCCCCCCTTGACTAACCATAGAGTATCTTTACCACTTAATATCCATATTAAGATGACAAACATACATCACATTTATTTGTGGGGGTAGGGAAAAAAATCCCAGAGATTAATAGATCTATAATTGAAGATTGGGGTCTCAGTTCCCTACCCAGCCTACAAAGCACCTTCTCTCATAGATTCTTAAGAACTGCTGACTTTCATGAGTGAGGTCAGAATAAGATGATAGCTTATTATTATCTTTCTCTTCTGTAGGTACGACAACGAATATGGCTACAGCCACCGTGTAGTAGATCTCCTGAAGCATATGTACACCAGGGAAAATGAATGAGTGCTATCACATTTCACACTGCAGGCTATCTAACAGAGAAGCACCCTTTAGTCGATAGTTTTGATCTCCTGGTCAGTTCTTTGCTTCAACCACAGAACCCTCAACACTGCACTCTATGTCACTTGTAAAGCTTTGTGCGTGTACATTTGAGCGTGAATCCTACTTTCCTCAGCAGCTTGTATGAGCTTAAAAACTATAGTAAAGACAAATTGCAACAGATTCCCCTGGAGAAAAGAGTCTAGCCTCTAGGGTTGTGCACTGGTTTGTGTGGCTGTAGTGTCCTTGAGATCTTGTAAGTGTTAAAATAAAACCACTGATGTTATGTGAACCTGGAAATCTTCTGATTCTCTTTATTCCTTGGCAGTTCACAGGTCCAGATTTTGATCATACCAAACATGTCTAGTTTTAGAAGTTTGCGTTGAGAGCAAAAACATGAAGAAAATGTTGCCATCCTGGGAGATTTCTGATCAAACTTTTTCATGTTGTGGTAGAAGGGAGATAAACAGTGTCTCTGCTGAATAATGGCCTAAACAAGTGGTGGTGAACCTGTGGCACGTGTGCCAGAGGTGGAACTCGGAGCCCTCTGTGGGCACCCATGCAGTCATCCCAGCACAGAGTTTGCCCCGCCCTTCTGCCCAGCAGCCCAATGGGAGCTCTTCCTCCCTCCCCAAGCACAGAGTTTACTCTACCCAGCAGCCCAGTGGGAGCATTTTCTTCCTCCCCTGTTGCTGTGTTGACACTTTGTGATAAATAAGTGGGTTTTGGGTTGCAGTTTGGGCACTCGGTCTCTAAAAGGTTTGCCATCACTGGCCTAAACCAGGTGTGCTTGGACTTCAATTACCAGAAGCCCAGTTCAGCATACCTGCTGATCATGGCTTCTGGGAATTGAAGTCCAAGAACATCTGGGGGCCAGAGATGGAGAAATCCTGGCTTAAACCATTGTTAGCCCTAGTTCTCTGAAACAGTGCTATTGAAGATTGGAACAGCTTTAAAGACCTAGAGTAGTGATGGCGAACCTTGGGACTCCAGGTGTGCTTAGACTTCAATTCCCAAAAGCCCTGATCAGCAGGAGTGCTGACTTGGGCTTCTGGGAATTGAAGTCGAAGAACACCTGGCGTTCCAAGGTTTGACATCACTGACATATAGCCTCCTGATTCTAATGTTGTGGGCGACAGTTAAACTACTCTGAAATAGGGGAGCTATCTATGGTGCTGAATGCTGAAACAGGTTCAGAACCTTTGGATGGCTCTTTTCCACTCCTGTAAACCAAAAGCTGGAATGATTTAACTGTCCCATGTCATTCGGTCCACCAACCTATACTGTACAGAATACAGCATTTGTAGCTAGGGGAAATCTGTAAAAAAACCAGTACAGTGCAACCTCGCTTAACAAATGGTTTGCTTAACACAAATCACATAAAAAAAAGGAAATCCATAGAAAATAGTGGCTCTGTTAACAGATTTTTTTCCGGAACGGAATAATTAGTTTTCAGTGCATTCCTATGGGAAACCGCGTTTCGGTTAACATTTTGGTTTTCAATGCATTCCTATGGGAAATTGCGTTCAATGCATTCCTATGGGAAATTCGCTTTACAAATTTTTCGTAGTATAAAAGGTTCCAGAGAACGCATTAGATTTGTTAAGCGAGGTTCCACTGTATCTCAACTTGTAGGAGTAGAAGCACTTTCCTGTAATACACAACATCCAATTTTGGGGCTAGAGGCACTCTTGATTTGATGAAAATGAAACAGGTACCTAAGATGTGTCTCATTGTGAAACATTCTCGTTACACTATATTGATACACTTTCATATACAAACTTGATTTAGTAATTACTGTGCAAACTGGTAAAATCACAATGAACCCACTAAGAGGTTAGTCGCTGACTGGTAAATGTCTTCATCCTATCAATTGTTACAGTAGCTGTAAATAAAGCAGGTGTCACTTCCATAAGCCAGTTTTCTAAACAGCCATTCAGCGATTCTAGAGAGCTAACCTTAAAACACCAAATCATTTCATCCACAGAGGCTGTCAAGTTGGCAAATGCCATAACAGAATCCATTATTGAGTTCTTACATTTCCCCCTAAGGATTGGTGGTTTTTCTAAATGCTCTTTGTCTCTCACATTGGATGCAATGTGCTCAGCTATCTGAAATGCAGGCCATAATATTATAAGGTATTTTTTACCGTCTTAATGGAATTGGGGCAGTAACATCATGTTTTTATGGGTTTCTAAAAATATTTTTATGTGATTGTGCGCTTCCCTGAGTTGCCCTAGGGCAAGAGGGCGGGATATAAGTAAGCTCAAATAAATAAATAAATGTACATACTGTACCTAAATCTTCACTAGCTATGTGATAATTTTGTTTTATTTGCAAATCAAAATGGATGAGAGCTTCCAAAATCATTTGATGTTGATGGAACTTAAGGGAGTCCCTAAGTTCTGAATGCAAAAACTGATGTTCCTTGAGGCTTACAGGAGAGGAAATTGTGTGTGTGTGTGTGTGTGTGTGTGTGTGTATGGAGCGGGGGTGGGGGGTATACAAAAATATTTTTAGGAACTATCAGGTCCCTTTGGGGCTCTTAAAATGCCCCTGTGGGGCACAAGTAGCATGTTGACTTCACTTTGCCCAACTCTAATGTAGAGAGAATAAATGGCTGGGATTTGTTTGGTGCCTTTTCATAGAATCAGATTAACTGATTTGGAAGGGGCCTTTTAGGCCATTGGGTCCTGTTCACTAGGAATCCGAATCAAAACAGATGTGACAGATGGCTGTCCGATTCTCTCTTGAATGTTTCTAGTGTTGGGAGTGCTTAACCACCTTGAGGCAGTTGGTTCCACTATCGTACTGCTCTAACTCTTAAGAGGTTTTTCTTAATATTCAGCCTATATCTGGCTTCCTGTAGTTAAATCTTTTGAAGGTATGAAAACTAGAAGGCATGAAAACTATCAGGAAGGGTAGGAGGAAGCTATCACTTGACCAGATCAGAATGGAAGTATGGATTTCAATGAAAATGCACTAACATTAAAGCACTACCTAAAAGCTTCAGCAGTGGTTAGCCAGATGTTTTGTAAGATGAGCAAATAACATTCCTGTTGTTTGTCTTCTGAATCTAGTTTTCAGCATTGGCTTTTATTTTATTTTTTTGCTTCAAGGTGCTACCCAATCGACAGACGTCCATTATAAGTTGTATATACATTTTGCACAAGCAAAGTCTCAGGTTCAGTTCCTGGTTCTATCAGTTAAAACTCTGATCTGAAGCCACAGAGAGCCACTCTTGGGCAATGTTAGACAGTATGAGGTATCCTGGCTTTGCAAGCATAAAGGCTCAGTTTGCTTCATTCACCTGTATGGAGTGAAAGGGAAAAAAGTTTGAGTTGCTGCACAATGATACACACTTCCTCTTGATCAGATGTTGTCTAATGGAGTGCTCAGGAGCTATGTGGCGAAGTAATCCAACGGATGCCTGCTTACTAATGACAATGGGAACGTACAACTAGGTGAAGATTAGTTGGTGAATCGAATGGTCATAACATACATACATGACATAGCACATGCATAGTCAAATGAAAATACATCACCTGTAAAATTGTGTATAATGCAAAACTGTTGAAGATGCAGCAGTAGCAGAGAGATTCCAATAATTTTTTTTCTTATAGTAGATATAATCCTCTGGCTTAAAATTTTCATTTTTAAAGCCATTAAACATATAGTCCATAAGCTTATATGAAAGTGATCTGTCAATGATCATCAGTGGGCCAGTTTACTTGGAAGTGCTTGCTCTGTATCTTCTGCGTGTTGTGCAAGTGCCTTAGTCCTCAAAGTGTAAAGTGAACTTAGAATGCTGTGTGATTCCTTGGACTGAATGGAAACAGAATCCCCTTTAGAAAGGGTATGGCAAGCACTCATACTGCGCTAGGGTTATACTTCAACACAGGCATGGGTGACACTAGAGGCACTTGGCAGACAAATCACTACACCAGCACAGGAAATCACCAGCTACTTAATTTTTTAAAAAACAGGATACACCTGGACAAACACATCAGCTTTCACTGGGAGGAGGATGGTTGAGATGGAGAATTTTAGATGACCCCCCCCCCCCGCCACCCGGGCTTCTTTTTATTTGCAAAAATAAAATAAAAAATCCAAGTGGAAGCAGAATTAAACCAGGAGTGAGAGAGAGCTGTGGCTCTGGTCATTTTTATCTCCCATGCCCAGGTTTCTTGAAAAAAAGGAACACACTTCCAAATGGGGGCCTATTATTGCAAGGGTCTGTCTCAGCATCTCAAATGTGCCTCAAGTCTGGTGGCTCAGATCCAGGAGATGCTTTATGGAAAGAACAAAGATTCTTGATGTTACACAAGAGCAGAACCAAATTAGAAGGTGGAGGAAGATGCTCACTGGACAAAGAATACCATTAAAGGAGGGTATGGTAGAGGAACTCAACCTCCCCTACATCATTTGGAGGACTCTGAATAGGCTGAGGGTTGGAGTCAGTGGTAGGCATGAGCAGGTTCGCACCAGTTCGCCAGAACCAGTATCAGAAATTCTGGCTTCATCCAAGTTTTGAAATAAAGTACAGTAGAACCTCGGATAAAGTCCAAACTCCGTTCCACAAGTTTGGACTTTATCTGATTTTGGACTTTATCCAAATCAAATTGGCGATGCATCGGACAACGTCCAAAAATTGACTTTATCCGAAGTTCCTATACCAAATACCTCTGATAACGTCCATTTTAAAGCATTTTTGACTTTATGTGATGCATCACGTGTGCATGAAAACCTATCAGATTCAGACTTTATCCGAATCAGACTTTATCCAAGGTACCACTCTAGTCCTAATTTGGGTGCAATGCAGGGCCTTCCCCCTGGCCACGCCCACCATACCATGCCCACAGTGTGGTAGTAACATTTTTTGGAGCCCACCACTGGTTGGAGTGCCTAAATGCAAGACCAACATGCTCAAGTGGGGGCTACTGGTGGACAACAAAACGCTGTGTGAATATGGAGAGATGCAGAATCTGGCACATTTACTGATCTGTCGCTTACTACCGAAAACATGCAGCAACAAAGGCTTAATTTTGGCCAACGACAAAGCCAAGAACGTGGCTTCATTTTGGCAATCCGAATTTGATCTGAACATGAAAGAAGAACATCTCAAACACAAAAGTTCTTTAAGCCAAGATTGGGTGCCATGTGAAAAGAGGAAAGCAAGTGAGCAGCCTGGGAAGCTCTTTGAATGTCTTGTTCTGGAAGAACAGCCTGGTGTGTTTTCTGCAGAAATCACAACATCTGTATTATAGCTTTTGAAAATATCTTGTTGAAAAGAATACTGAGAATGAGAAACAAAGGAGAAAGCTGAGGGGAAAGACTCTGCTCTGAGGCTGCCGTGCTCAAGAGGGATAAGATTAAATGGGAGTCCTCTTTAAGAACAGCAAGGAGGAAATTATACAACCAGGTCAGATGAGGGAAGGAGGTGCCCTTGATCCAGCTGGAATGCTTTCTCATAATGCAGCTGTTTTCTGCTTGTCCTTGCATTGCATGGCTTCCTTCTGAAGTAGGTTGCAGTCGATAAGAGATTACAGCAGAGAGCCACGTAGTTCAGTGGCAAAGCAAGCACTTCGCATTGCAGAAGTTCTCATAGATGTTCATTTTAGATTTTTGAACTACAAGTCACATCGTTCTTTCCAGGGCTCCCCCCTGCAGGACCAAGTTCTTGCAGCCACCCGGCAAGAAGGCTCAGTTGGCAAGTTTCATGTCTTAGACAGGCCTAACTTCCTATTTGAAAAGGAAGCTCTCCTGATAGTTGCTGGTGACGGACTCCTTTCAATGGGTGGTCCTACCTTAAGGTAAGAAGTTGGACTGGTGAAGCGTTTCCAAAGCTGTTATTTGTGACCGACGTTGGTAATATGCAGCTCTCCAGAATTTGTTGGAATGCAGCTCCATTTGTTTCTGAAAATGGGCAAATTGCAGCTCATGTGGCTGAGGGTACCTAAAGGAATACATGCACCAAAAATAAGAGAGAGAGAAAGGCTTTATTATACATATGCATACAGGCTCTCCACCTTCCAGCAAAGAGCAAGAGACAAAACCCTTTTCATCACCACTTACTATGCTTGTAAATATTCCTTTACTTCCATGTTGAGCGTTTGCCAACAGGTGAGTTAGAAATGAATCCACCTGGAATGACGCCCTCAGGTTAAGCACTCCAGGGTTTTGGACTAGCACTCTTACAGATCGCGGCCTGAACCTGGCCTGTTAAGAAGATAGCAAAAGGGGAAAAAAACAATCCAGCCTTTTCATCTCTTTTCTTGCAGATGTTCAAAGCAGGTACAGTGATACCTCATACAACGTCCAAACTTGGTTCCACAAGTTTGGACTTTATACGGATTTGGACTTCGTATGAGGCATTGTACTGTAACAGCACAGACTTCAGGGCAAAGTCAAGGAAACAGACAGGAAACTGACAACTTTAAGAAATCATTGTCTAAAGGCGAAAAACATTACAAAAACATGTTGAACAACCCTGATTGTCCAAGAACCTGAAGAATGCTGCAAAAATCCCAGGAATGCTTCTAAAAATTCTGATGAAAAAAAAATAAAAAAAATCCAAAATCGTGCTCAAAACCACTCCTAAACACTCTTCGCCTCATGCAAAACCCACAAGAGCAATGCACACATGTGTCCTGCCTTTTATACTGCCCAGGCACAATGCAACCTGGGGAAAACCCCAATGCCTCATAAAAAGTCGCAGCGACCTTGTATGAGGCAACTTTTTTCTAGGAATTAGGCGATGTTGTATGAATCCGATGTTGTATGAAGCGGACTTTGTATGAGGTATTACTGTACAAACTTCAGGATCAGCAAAAATAGATGGTTACAAAGGCAAATAGGAATATTTAGAGGTTGTGACGGGCATGGGGCATTATAGCGGGAACTGTGGGGCGGGCCGCACTCGGGGAACGCGGGACCGATGCTTAGTATCTGTCCCGCGTTCTGGTCCCCCGGTTTCACCTCTAGGTCCCGAGAGCTGATCCAGGGTGACCCCGCCCTTAGGCTGCTGCTGATGAATGCCAGGTCGGTCTGTAATAAGGCTCCCCTAATACAAAACTCTATTTTGGGGGGAGCGGGCCGACCTGGCATGCATCACTGAGACCTGGCTGAGACCTGAGGATGGGGTGCCTCTATCAGAGATGTGTCCGGCTGGGTTTGGTGTTTGGCACCAGCCTAGGGATGTGGGTAAGGGCGGTGGTGTTGCCATTATAGCCAGGGAGTCATTGGGAGTCGCCAGGGCCACCGCTCCACAAATTTCGGGTTGTGAGGCCCTGCTCCTGCGGTTGGGCCCTAATGGTCAGTTGGGGGTCCTACTCCTGTACCTGCCTCCTTGCAAGGTAAGGGACTCCCTGCCTGGGCTCCTTGAAGCCATCTCGGCATTGGCTTTGGAGTTCCCTAGACTGATGGTTTTGGGGGACTTCAATTTGCCTTCGCTGTGGTCTGGTTCCGAGGTGGCACAGGAGTTCATGGCTTCCATGGCAGCTATGGACCTGGCTCAGGTAATTCAGGGCCCGACCAGGGTCAGTGGCCACACGCCAGATTTAGTCTTTTTGTTGGGGCGGTGGCAGAGTGATCTGAGTTTACAGAAGCTAGACATAACACCTGTGCCATAGTCAGATCACTATCTGGTGGCTCTAGACTTCCTGGGGGCGACACTTCATCGTAAGGAGGCAGGGTCGATGAAAGTGGCCCGCCCCCGGCAACTGATGGATCCGGATGGATTCCAGAGGGAACTGGGGGAATTTCCTCTGGATCGGTGACATGATTCACCTGAGGCACTTGTTGACCTGTGGTCAACGACATCTGCCTTGGATGTAATCGCTCCACTACGGCCTCTCAGAGCCCGTGGAGCTAGGTCATCCCCGTGGTTCACTGAAGAACTACGGGACTCAAACGGGCAAAGAGACCCAGAGCGATTCCGATTGGACACTAGCTAGAGCCGCTATTAGGGCCTACCTAGTGGCGATGGGGGTGGTGAGGAGGCAGTACTTCAGCTCCCTTATTGCCTCCACTGATAATCGCCCAGCCACCCTGTTTCGGGTGACCAGGTCCCTCCTGGGTAGGGCGGGGCCTGTGCCTGGTTGGCAGGGATCGTCTGAGGACTTTGCTGACCATCTGGTGGAGAAAATCGATCGGATTCGCTCGGGGTTCAAACTTGACGTGGATGGGGAGGGTCCGGGGGGAGCCAGTGCGCACTCTTGCGGTATTACCTGGGATCAGTTTGATCCAGTTGCCCTGGATGAAGTGGACAGGCTCCTTGCGACGGTCCGTGCCACTAATTGTCCATTGGATCCCTTTCCCGCCTGGCTGGTAAAAGCCTCTAAGACGGTGACAGGTGGCTGGGTTGGGGCTATAATTAACACATCTTTTCGAGTGGGGATGTTTCCTGCACTGCTGAAACATGCTCTTGTGTGCCCCCTCCTGAAGAAGCCATCCCTCGATCCAGCAATCCTAACCAACTAAAGACCTGTATCCAACCTTCCTTTTTTGGGGAAGGTTCTGGAGAAGGCAGTGGCACGTCAGCTGCAGGGGGTACTGGATGAAGCGGAATATCTGGACCCATTCCAGTCAGGATTCAGACCTGGATATAGTACTGAGACTGCATTGGTTGCGCTGATGGATGATCTCTGGCGAGAGCGGGATGGCGGTCATCCGTCCGTCCTTGCTCTTCTTGACCTCTCAGCGGCCTTCGATACCATTGACCACGGTATCCTTCTGGAATGGCTCCAAGGATTGAGGATCCAGGGCACGGTGTGGTCCTGGTTTTCCTCATTTCTGAGGGGCTGGACCCAGTCGGTGTGGTTGGAGAGTGAGAGGTCGAGTCCTAGGCCCCTAAAATATGGGGTGCCTCAGGGCTCGGTACTCTCTCCTCTCCTATTTAACATCTACATGAAGCTGCTGTGTGAGATCATCCGTTCCCACGGGGTGCGGTACCACCAGTACGTGGATGACACACAGTTGTACATCTCGGCCCGTGGGGACCCCAGTGCTGCAGTCATAGTCCTTTCCAGCTGTCTGGAGGCTGTTGGGGTCTGGATGGGAGCAAATGGGCTACAGCTGAATCCTAGCAAGACTGAGTGGCTATGGATAGGGGGTCCTGCGTTATCCCGGGAGCTACCATCTTTGGTTTTGGATGGGGCTGTTTTGCCCCAGACCAACCCGGTGCGCAACTTGGGGGTCCTCCTGGATTCGCGGCTGCTGCTAGAAGAACAGGTGGCGGCTGTGGCCAGGAGGGCCTTCGCCCAACGTCAGGTGATTCGCCAGTTGCGCCCGCTCTTGGACCGGGACTCTTTGCTCATGGTCACTCACGCTCTGGTGACCTCCAGACTAGACTACTGTAATGCGCTCTACATGGGGCTGCCCTTGATGACCATTCGGAGGCTGCAGCTGGTCCAGAATGCCGCGGCCTGGGTGGTGATGGGGTGTGGACGTTATGCCCATGCCTCACCACTGCTTCGGGGGCTGCACTGGTTACCAGTTTGTCTCCGGGTGCAATTCAAGGTGCTGGTTTTGACCTTTAAAGCCCTACATGGTAGTGGGCCAGAGTATCTTAGAGACCGCATCGCCCTAAGGACGTCTGTCCGTCCAACCAGAGCGGACCGGAGGGGCTCTCTAATTGTGCCATCAGCCAGGGGGGCTCGCCTCTCTGGCACAAGGAGGAGGGCATTCTCCGTGTCCGCACCGGCCCTTTGGAACCTCCTGCCTGTGGAACTGCGTCTCCAGACAGAGTTGTTGCCCTTTAGGAAGGAACTAAAGACCTGGCTGGCGGGCCAAGTTTGGGGTGCGGGTGGGGATGGGGGTACCGTTGGGTGGTTGGTATAGAGAAGAGTGCCTTCCCCCAAGGTCCCTTCGGTACTTGCGCACCTTTTAGGGGTGGTTTTTAAAAAACTTTTAACTTTGTTTTATCATGTGTCTTTTTATGTATTTACTGTCCGCTATGTAAACCGCCCTGAGTTGGGTTTTACCTGAGTGGGCGGTATATAAGCATAAATAAATAAATAAATAAATAAATAAATAAATAAATAAATAAATAAATAAATAAATAAATAAATAAATAAATAAATAAACAAACAAACAAACAAACAAACAAACAAACAAACAAACAATTTCATTCAAAGCTCAGAAAACAAGAAAGCCTGTCTAACTTGGAAGCCAGGAAGGGCTTCCTTAGGCTTGTCTAGCCCATAGATACATGATTATATGCAAAGCGCTTGCAGCATATAAATGTATATCTTTTCCCTCACTCAGGAACCATTCATCCTGTGTCAGGCTGTCACTCCAGTGATGGAAACCAATCAGTGACCCCATAGGGCAGGGGTGGGTTTTGTAGTCCATCAACATACACTTTACACCAAGGGTACCTAACCTTTTCCTGCCAGGGGCTTGGTGCCAGGCAGTCAACTGAGGGGCCAGTCACATGATTCTTCACGTGGGTGGCGGTGTGTGTATTTGCACCATGTTTTGGAATTTTCCCCCACCTCTGCTGCTTCCCTTGGAGGAGGGAGCGAGGGGGGAAGATTTTCACACCATTTCTGATTTTTTTCCCTCCTGTGTTTTCGCGACGTTTCGGTGCAAAAATGCGGCAGTGTCAGCACTTCCGGTGATGTCAGGGCACTTCTAGCATTGGCGGCAATTCAGCCCAGGGCCATAGGTTGGGAACCCCTGCTTTACACCTTTTGTTTATTACATTTAATAGAAATAGAATCTGAACTGAGGTGAACAACTGGGGCAGATTTTTTGACCTGTAGCTCTCAATAACTCTAGCTAACATGGGCAGTGGTGAATAACCATGGAACATGTAGTCCACACTCTCCTGGAGATCTGTAGTTGCCCACTGTCTTGATACACCTAGGTGCAGATAGTTAAGGAAATGCCTTCCAGTGAGTACCAGTCCCTTTTCTAATTTCTAGACCTCCCTCAATCTGAATCCTGGGTATTCTGGGGTGGTTCAGTGCTTATGCTTGGAAAACACATCCTCTTAAAATAGAATGTACTATACATCACTCTCTGTGCAGAAGATGGGAATGCTAAACCATGCTATACATAAAAAAACCCTGAGAGGGCTCACCACAAATTGGAATCAATGTGATGGAACCTGCTTAGTATTAATAATAATAAACCCTGCTATGCTGTTATACTCTGGGAAAGAGACTAAAACTATTCTCCTACCATTCCACCTAGAGGCAGTTTCTGTCATCACACATGGACTCACACTTTCTCTTCTTCAAGGTCACCGCGCTGCATCATGGGGTTTTGTACAAGAGTGTGGTGGAGGTAGCGCATGATCCCACTTAGGCAGTCACGTCAGCAAGACAATGGGCTCCGCTAATAGGGAGATAACACAGTGCTAGAGCCGCCGGTTTTCATCTGTGACATCACGGCCAAGCAAAGCACTCAGTAGAGACATCCTCTCTGGGAACAACCCTCTTCACCTAGTTCAGCTCATGAAGCAGATTAAATCCAAATCCTCATTAAACTGCATCCTTCTAACCTGTTCATAATTAAGGCACAGTTATGCTGAAGATTACCTAAACAGGTGAGTAAATAAAGTATCCTTAACAGTGCCAGCATTTCACAGGTGATCCTGGGACATATTGTCTTTTACAACAAGTTGACAATGCTGTTAATAATAATTTCATGTCAGAATTATTCTGGGTTGAAAGGATTTTTGCTGGAGAAACTCTGCTCAGGGGACGCAAGAAATAGCCATGCATATAGTGGCAGGATGCCTCAAACTTATACCAGTTCAGAAAATATACCCTCTTATTATTGGTATAGCTCCACCTAAGATAAAGAGAGAAGTAGCAGTGGACGCTGAGAGAACTAAGCAAGAGAATGACCTACAACATCCTCTGAATGGTTATGAGCCTCAAGTCCACCGGCTCAGACCCAGGAAGAGCTTTCTGGCAGGAACAAAAATTATTGAGGGTACACAAGAGCAAAACCAAATTAGAAGCTGTAGGAAGGAGCTCACTGGACAAGGGGCAACATTAAAGGAAGATATGGCTGAGGAACTCAACCTTCCCTTTGTCACTTGGAAGACCCTGAATAGGCTGAGGGTTGGAGTCCCTAAATGCAAGACCAACATGCACAAGTGGGGGCTGTTGGCAGACAACAAATTGCAGTGTGAATGTGGAGAGATACAGAATCTGGCTCATTTACTGGTCTGCCAATTACTTCCAGAAATATGCATCGATGAGGACTTAAGTCTGGCCAAATGACAAAGCCAAGAAAGTACGGTAGCTTTATTTTGGCAGGCCAAGGTTTGTTTGAGACATGGAAGAAGAAGCACCTCTTCCTTTTTATTATTTTTTATTTTATAAATTTTTATTGAATATAAAAAGATAAACATTACAAAGAAGAAGAAAATACAGAAAAGAAAACACGTAATTTAAAAGAAAAAAACATATTCAATTTTTATCGAATCCAATTACATTAAACATAACATAAACACTAATAATCACCCTGTGTATTTACAAGTTATAAGAGCCTGCGGGATATTGCCTTTTTTACCATTTCCAAAAATATATATATTCTGGTACAAGGCTATTGCTCTGATCTCCATTCAGTGAGTATTCCACAAAAGGTTGCTAAATTTTCCAAAATCTATTTTCTTTAATTTTTCCCTTATATTTGTTTATTTCCCATGTCAGTTTGTCATTCAATGCAAGATCCCACATCTCTTTATACCATTCCTCTACTTTTAGAACTCTATCAAGTTTCCAGCTCCTTGCTATACACATCCTAGCTGATATCATAAGAACAGCCTTGCTGGAACAGGCCACAGCCCATCCAGTCCAGCATTCTGTCTCACACAGTGGCTCACCATTTCCTTCAGGGTATTCCCAAGGAGATGCCTTCACCTGCTTAGGATTCCCTGGAAATGGCATTGAGAGATATCCTGCCTATCTCTCCAACCCGGAGGTTGTCCTTAGGTAGCCATAATTATAGCCATTGATAGCCTTGTCCTCCATGAACTTGTCTAATCCTTTCTTAAAGCTGTCAAGACTGACAGCTGTCACCACTTCTTCTGGCAGGGAGTTCCATAGACCAGTAATCCTCTGGGTGAAAAAGTACTTTCTCTTATTTGTTTGAGAACTAGTACCCAAAAGTTTCATGGAGTGTCCCCTAGTTCTAGTGTTGTGCGATAGGGAAAACAGTTTTTCCTTATCTACCTTGTCCACACCGTGCATGATTTTATAAACTTCAATCAGGTCACCTCTTAGACGCCGTCGTTCAAGAGTGAAAAGGCCCAAACGTTGCAGCCTCAGATGGTAAGGAAGGTGTTCCAGTCCCCTAATCATTCTGGTTGCCCTCCTCTGTACTTTCTCCAACTCCATAATATCCTTCTGGAGGTATGGCGACCAGAACTGTACACAATATTCAAATATCAATATCAGCATAATAGCTATTAGTTCCTTATTGTCTTCATTTACTTTCAAATTCTCCACATCTGTTAACAGCACCATATTTAAATTCAATTCACATTCTACCCCAATAATATCACATATTTCCTTCTCAATTTTTCCCCAATTCTCTTTTACCACTTTACAATTCCACCACATATGTTCATATGTCCCTAAAGAGTTTTTACATCTCCAACACATTTTACTTTTAGCATTGTCCATTTGAAATAATCTCTCAGAAGTCAGATACCACTTCCATAACATTTTGTAAGTATGCTCTTTCATTCTTACCGCACCTCTTCCTTTTATGTCAAGGATAACCCCTTTATTACTACCTGCTGTATATTTATCCTGAGTTAATGATATCCGATTGCAGAGTGCAAAGCTGAGAGTTTGATTCTCCACTGTGTTTTTTCAGAAGAGAGCCAGCCTGTGTAGCTCTAGGCAAGCAGCACAGTCCCAGGGTGTCACCAGCATAAAAAAAATGGCAAACCACTTCTTTGTATGCTTTACCTAGAAAATCCTGGAAAGGGTTGTCATAAATCAGAATTGACTTGAAGGGACACAATTTTAATTTAAAAACAAAATAGATATTTCTTATTTTATGGCATGGTTGGAAAAACATACAAGCCTATAGCTGTTGCTGGATGTAGGTCGACTGGGAGTTGTATCCCAGCATAGCAGAAGGGTATGTGCCAGATGTGGGAAGGCATAATTATTAGATGTTAATATCTAACATGACAGTATGTGGGCAGCCCTAGTTCCAGATTTTAAAGGGTAAGGTCTCTGTAACCCAGTGATTCCTCTTCTTCCTTTGTGGACTGCCAAAATGAAGCCACTTTCTTGGCTTTGTCGTTGGCCAAACATAGGTTTTTATTGGTCATACCTGTCAAGTTTTGGGAAATTTCTGTCAAGTTTCGGGAAATTTCTCGGCCAAAATGGGAAACTGGACAGCTACGCTTATCCTGTGCTGGCCTCCAGTCTAATTCCAGTCTAATTGCAGTCTAACTAATACGGGATGATGGCGGGAAAGAGTGTAAAATACGGGGGATTGACAGAAATTTCCTGAAATTTGACAGGCATGTTATTGGTGAATGTTTCTAGCAGACATTGACAGACCAGTAAATGAGTTGGATTCTGAGACTTGAGGCTCATATATGTTCAGAGTTTGTTGAGGGTTATCCTCTTGTTTAGTTCTCTCACCCAGAGATAATAATGATTCCTCAAGAGGTCCAGGTCCTGCATGATTGAATAAATATACCTCTGTGGGGATAAGGTCACAGAGAAATGATATAATATCTTCCGAAAATTTCAAGCAGGGAGTCATGTCAGCCTTTCATAGTAAAAAGGAACATCTCAAAATCTTTAATTGGCGTATGCTTTTGTGGACATTTGTTTCTATATATTTTTTTATAGTAAATGGCACAGCGGGGGGTAATATTGCTATGTTTTTAAGGGCTTTTAAATTGTTTTATATTTTAAATTGTTTTATATTGGATAGGGCGGTATATAAATCTATTAAATTAATTAATGTAAACTCACTGCTTCAGATACATAAATATGTTTCCTAAATATGTTTAGGACACAGGCACATTTTTAAAATTCTTTTTGTTGTTCAGTCGCACAGTCGATTCAGACCCTTTGCGACCCTATGGACCATTGACCTCCAGGCACCTCTGTCCTCCACCATCCTCCTCAGCCCACCCAGCTCTGTGCCCAGTACCATCCAGCCATCTCATCTTTGTCTGTCCCCTTCTTCTTTTGCCCTCTACCTTTCCCATCATCAAGGCTTTCTCAAGTGAATTTTCCCTTTTCATTTGATGTCCAAAGTACTTCATCTTCATCTTTACTATTGACCTTCTAAGGAGCAGTCAGGGTTGATGTCTTCTAAGATTGACCTATTTGTTCTCCTCGCTGTCCAGGGACTCTCAAAACTTTCCTCCAACACCACATCTCAAAGGCATCTATTCTTCTGCGCTCAGCCTTCCTAATGGTCCAGCTCTCACAACCATACATTACCACCAGGGATACCATTGCTTTGACTATAAGAATTTTTGTTTGCAATGTGATGTCTCTACTTTTCACTATGCTCCCCAGGTTTCTCATCGCTTGTCTCACAAGAATGAGTTGCCTTTTTATTTCATGGCGGCTAACAAGGTTGCAAAATTCTATTGGCTTCTAATAATACCAAAGTGGGGACAATGTGGCTCTCCAGCTGTTGCTTATAGAAACTCTCATTAACCCTAGCCAGCATCACCAACATCTGGAGGACTATGCATTTTTACCTCTGAACAATGCATCTTCTAGCTGTTGAATCAAGTCTTTTGCATTTTCTCAAAATCAAGCTTCTGCTGGGATGCAAAAAACGCCAGTTGGTCACACGAAGAGTAGTTGATTTTGAAAGGAAATCCGTGTTTGAGGAAAAGATTTTTGGGCGAAAGTAAATGCCTGTGTCTGCAGAAGTAGGCAGAGGACAGCAGCTGGTAAAAAGCAGTAAGATAGGAAACATTGGTTGTGGTGCTACTTTGGACCCAATCTCGTTGATGATCCTTCAATCTCTGCTTTAATAAAAGGGCCAGAGATAATCTCTCTTTATGTAATGGGATTAGGCAAAGGGAAGAGAGAAACAGAATCCTGTTCAGACTGTCATGGCATCAGTGGGGAACATCTGGCTGCACTAGGGTGAGGTTGGCTGTCTTGGGAGGTTCAGTTTTTGGAAAGGCTAATCATCAGGTATCTGAGTCTCAGGTGGGGAGATAGATCTCGGAGCAGCCGGTTGGTGTGGTCAGAAGAGAAAAGTGTGACTTTTATTATATATGATGGCTTTCGAGGTTGATCATTCGTCTCATCCCCTTTCCCAACTGACAACTGGACTCTCTAGCTCAATGCAAAATTTGTCTGTGCATTGCACATACAATGTTCATTTATGAACTAGCATTTATTTTTTATGTCAGAAGCACACAAATGTGCTTTCTGGGTTGAAAAGATTTTTTTTCTGGAGGAACTCCTCAGGGGACACTCAGATGAGGCTCCTAATTGCGAGTAGATAAATAGTAAGACTTCATGGCATCAATGTATACACATCAGAGGTACACAACGGTTGGCCAGCCTAAGAGAAAAGTAACATTGTAGTTTTTTTTACAACTGACAATAATGGAAAATCCCCGGTTGTTACTCAAGCTTGCTATGAAGCCTGGCCCTATTGATTTGCAAATGTTTGCAAAACAAACTTCTCTTGCAAGCTGATGCATTACATCCAAAGGATGGATGCAAAAACAAATTTTGTGGCATTAAAAAAGCAACTACAACTCCCATCATGCAATGCATCAGAGCGTTCAGGTAACAATTTACTGTGCTTCCCAGGATGCACTGCTTCGAAGCTTTGCCTCCTCGCCCTCCTCCACTCTTCTTGCTCAATACGAACCATGTATTCTTAGGCAAAGAATTATTTGAATCGAAGACTACGATTCCCGTCATGCATCGGCTCCGGAGGGCGCAATGCATTGTGGTTGTCGTAGTGTTCCTTCTCCCCAACGCTAGGGGAAAGAAGCAGGGGGAGGACGAAGAGAAGAACTACAATCCCCATAATGCAACGAAGTTTCCTAAGGGCCGGCGGTGTCTCAGAACGCATGCGCGAGTGTGCCAAGCGAGGAAGACGTGTGGGTCTGCAGTCTGGGCTGGACTGCACTCTGGTGAGTAGCAGCGAGCAATGGGGAGAAAGTGGGTAGGTCGTGGGGTGGTGGTCCCTGGTGGACGATGGGCTGTGTTGTGAGCAGCAAGGCAGTTTCATGGAGAAGCGGAACCCAAAGGTTGGTAAGCACTGTTTTAAACCATGGCATAAGTACTTCAGAGCAGGAAACCAACATGATCACTTTGAAAGCACCCTGCAAACCAGGGGTGCCCAAACTATGGCCCGCGGGCCGGATCCGGCCCCCGATGCCAATCCATCCGGCCCGCGAAGCCCTCGTTGCTCCCGGAAGTGGAAGTAAAACGCATCCGACCCACCCACTTTCTCCCCATAGCTCGCTGCTTACTATCGCTTCCGGGAGCAACAAGGGCTTCACGGGCCAGATGAATGTACTCCTTGATCATGTCTATGCCATTCTGTCTCTTCCTGTCATGCACTCAAACGTTAAACTTTTATCTCATCTTCTGTTTCCCAAGGAGCATCAAGTGGCGGAAAGGAGGCCACACGTGGCTCCCCGTTCTGAGGCTCCACCCAACTAGGCTCACACAACGATGACCCTGTTCCACTTTGGGAATTGCTTTGCCCTCGCCTATTTCCCGTATTTCATCACCTACAAATGCAGTGGATTGTAAGTTTTGAGCATGGGGATAGATAGCTGTGCTTACAAGGCAGTGATGATGTTGGTCCAAGGAGGTTTTATCCAGACAGAGATTGAGTTGCGTCCTTCACTGAGATGACATTCTGTTATTATTATTATTATTAGTTATATTTGTATACCGCCTTACTCACGCAGGGCGACTCAAGGCAGTTCACATACAGTAGAACAGAGCAAAAGTACACAGTATAAGTAAATAAAAAGATAAACACAATATAGCAACATCACAAGCTGAGCAAAAATACACTGGAAAAAAATATGACAGTATGAGCGCACAACTCATACCAGCCCCGTACAAGTCCACAGATAGAACGTGGTGGCCGCAAAAGTACTGGAAGTTAGACAGCGCCTAAGATGCCGGCAGTGATGGGGTGACTACCATTCCCCCCCTGCCAACTTGGGCCCCACCGGTGTGGGCAGTTGTTCTCGCCGGGCGGGTGAGACATGCTCCAGCCCTGGCAGTGGTGGCTCCGGCGTCGGTCTTTAAAGTCCTCCCGGGGCCCTGCAGGCGTGGGCAGTTGTTCCCACCGGGGGAGCGAGACATGCTCCAGCCCTGGTGGTGGCGGCTCGGGCATCGGGCTTTAAAGTCCTCCCGGGGCCCCGCAGGTGTGGGCAGTTGTTCCCGCTGGGCGAGCTAGACATGCTCCAGCACTGGCGGTGGCGGCTCCAGCGTCTGGCTTTAAAGTCCTCCTGGGGCCCTGCAGGCGTGGGCAGTTGTTGCTTGAGGTGCTCCGTGACGAAGAGTCTCCTTGGCTCAGTGATTAAACTGCACCAAAAACCAAAGATGCTAATTACAGTAAAGCCCCGACTTACATATGCCTCGAGTTATATAAAATTCGACGTACATAATGATTTTGTACTAAAACCATGTCCCGATTGACATGATTTCCTATGGGTTTGCTTCGAGTTACATAAAGATTCTTTTTCCTATGGGTTTGCTTTGAGTTACATAAAGATTCTTTTTCCTATGGGTTTGCTTTGAGTTACATAAAGATTCTTTTCCCTATGGGTTTGCTTCAATGTATATAAAAACTGCATTTTTTCCTATGGGTTTGCTTCGAGTTACGTAAAAAACGATTTAAGCAAAAGCCTACAGAATGAACTTTTTTTGTAAGTAGGGGTTTTACTGTATCTTATTTTCTTCTTTTGTGTCCAGATCAAAGTTTAACCTGTGAAATGAAGCCGCCTCCTTGCCTTTGTCATTGACCAAGCTTAAATCTTGAGATCATTGTTAAGGTTGCCCTTGACAAAGACCTTTTGGGTGAATTCATTCCTTAGTTCCTTTGGTTTGACCTAGTGTGAGAAAGATTAGCCAGCAAAACAAGTTGCCATTGCCTGGGGTATGCCCAATTGTATACATGCAAAACCAGAATTGCATGGTGCCACCTTCTGTTGATATTTGGTCACCTCAACCATGAGGCACATTCCTGTGTCACAGTTTTAATGGGCCACTTGCCCTTAGAACTCTTAAAAGTAGTGTCAAGAAGACTACATCAGTCAACTTGTCAGAATAAGTAGAATAACAAAATGGCCTTTTTTGTTACTGTTATCTACTGTTGCCCTTCAAGAAAGAACTAAAAACCTGGTTGGCAAGGCAGGTGTGGGGCACCAGTGGCATGGTGACACGACCCCCCCCCCCCCAGCTGGCTCATATAGTGCAGGCCTCTCCACAATTTTAGTCTCCTTTTAGCGATCCTTTTAACTGTGGTTTTTAAATTGATGGGTAGTGGCGGTGGGTAAGTTTTAGTGTTTTAAGGTTTTAGGATTGCTATATTTTGTATTGTTGTTATGCCTCCCAGAGTCACTTGCTCGAGTTGGGAGGCAGTATATAAATTTGAAATAATAAATAAATCACTCAGTTTCTTTAGTATTTTAACTAGATGTTCTTTTTTGTGTTTTAGAATTTTTTTGCGGGTTTTTTATTGTTTAATGTTGGGGTTTTTATGTACGCCGCCCTGAGTTGCATGTCGATTGGGGCATGTCGATTGGTGCGGCTATACAAATTGAATGAATGAATGATTGAATAAATAAATGCAATAGAGCGCAGATAAAGGAGTAAATAAGACAGATGTAGAACTTCTCCAGATGATGCTGGCTTACAGAACTCATGATTTCATTCTTACTGGGACTGTTGGGACATCATCTGGAAAGGCACTTGTACCTTACCCCTTAGATAAGGAAGATTGGCCACAGTGGAGCAGTTGTGTTGTCTTCTTAGCATAGATTGTTGACATTGGTCATGCCCAGCTCCTTATTTCTACCCCTTTCAGGTCAGAATACAATGCCTTCTGGAGATGTGTCCAAGCTGGAGCCACTTACCTCTTTGTCCAACTTTGCAAGGTACTGGATGTTTTCTTTGCCATCCTTGAAGGTTAGGGGGAGAAGCAGCAAAGGTAAGCAAGGATGCCAGGTGTGTGAGTTCCATGCCAAAAGACCATAGAAACTTTAGCAGTGCTTTTCTGAAATATCTTTTTGCTGGTGAGTAGTTTTAAATTTTAATTGGGGCCACAGTTGCTTAGTGGTTAAGACACTGATCTTGACAACTGGAAGATCAGCAGTTCGAGACAATGGAATGAGTTCACTTTGTCTGTCCCAGTTCCCGACAACCTAATAGTTTGAAAGCAAAAAATTGCAAGTAGGTACCACTTCACCGGGAAAGGTAACAGCGTTCTGTGTGCTCCAGTGTGTATTCATGTCTGCCACATGGTGACGGAAGTGTCTGCAGAGATGAGCACCAACCCCTAGAGCCGTAAGGGTGAACCTTGGCACTCCAGATGTTATTGGACTTCAATTCCCAGAAGCCCAAGCACCCTGTGAATCCACACGAATGGGTTTACTGCGATTCATCTGGCCCGCGCTTCCCTCGTCGCTCCTGGAAGCGGAAGTAAAATGCGCCCGTACGGAGGAAGGGTTAACCCGGAAGAGTCTTAACCATATGGGCGTGTTTTACTCCCGCTTCTGGGAGTGACGAGGGCAGTGTGGGCCGGATGAATCACAGTAAACCCATTTGTGTGGATTCACAGGGTGCTTGGGCTTCTGGGAATTGAAGCCCAAGAACATCTGGAGTGCCAAGGTTCACCATCATAGCCGTAGAGTCAGACACACTGGCTTTTGAGCAAGGGGGACTTTTACCTTTACCTAATTTTAAAATGAATGTTATATTTAAAATGTCCCCAAACATATCTTAACCTATAAAACCAAGTGTTCACCGTTGGAATTGGCTATGGGCTGCTGTGCGTCGCCCTACTTACCCGTTCCCTCCCTTCGAGAGCACGGGCGAAGTGGCTACGCAGGTCAACGAATGGTTTAAAAAATCGCGATTGGGGCATCAGCCCCACCATTGGCAAGAAAGGGAAACAACTTCATTTCCCAAAAAGCATTGCGTTTCGCCGTGTTTCTCCCAGTGTCAGCCAATCAAGATGATAAAAACAACGGACTCAGTCTTTGTTTTACGAGCCGCAACCAATCAAAAGTAGCGTTTCAAAACCTTGCCGAGCGACGGACGTCAGAAACTACAAGTCCCAGCGTCCTCCGTGCTGTGACCCCTCAGCCAATCAGGCTAAGGGACATGAGCATGGAGGAGGCTGGGAAAGCCAATGCGCCAACAACTTCCCTCCAGGAGGCACTTCGTCTCCCGGAGGGAAGCCATCCCCAGCTCATCACGGTGGGCGGCTGGCCATGTCGGATCCTGGACTGCCTGCTTTTGGCGGCCCCCACCCAACCGGCGAAGACCTCGGCACCAGCGGAGAGGGAGAAAAGGCTGCGCAACAGAGGCATGGAAGGTGAGGCCCGGCACAGAAGGCTGCACTGGGGAGACGTAGAGTACGAAAGGCCCAACTGGCAACGGGTAAGTGGGGTGGGGGAGAGGAATTGAGGAGGGGAACGGGCCTGGGGAGCACGCCACCCACACAGGTCATAGAGAAGAAAGGGGGAGAACGAACCCACCTCCTTCCCCCCAGTCTCAGTCCCCTGCCCCACTTACCTGTTGGCAGCTGGGCAATTCGTACTCTGCGCCTCCCCAGAGCGGCCTTCTGTGCTGGGCCACTCACCTTCCATGCCTCCATGGTGTGGCCTTTCCTCCCTCAATGCCGGCGCCAAGGCCTTCATCGGTGGGGTGTGGGCCACCAAAATCAAGCAGCCCAGCCGGCAAACGATGCTCCCGCCCGCCCAGCAAAGGCCTCCTGGGTGTCCTCACCAAGGCTTGGGGGGGGGGGGAGGAAGAGCTCCTCCTCCCCCTGCAAAGCTTCAGCATGTGTGTGTGTGTGTGTGTGTGTGTGTGTGTGTGTGTGTGTGTGTGTGTGTGTGTGTCCTCACCGAGGCTTCAGGGGGGAGGAGGAAGAGGCCTTCCTCTTCCTGCAAAGCTTTGGCGTGTGTGTGTGTCCTCACTGAGGCGTCAGGGGGGGAGGAGGAAGAGTCCCTCCTCCCCCTGCAAGGCTTCGGCGTGTGTGTGTGTGTGTGTGTGTGTGTGTGTGTGTGTGTGTGTGTGTGTGTGTGTGTGTGTGTGTGCTCACCAAGGCTTCGGGGGGGGGGGGAAGAGCCAGTCCTCTCCCCATGGAGCTATGGCATGTGTGTGTGTATTGTGTGTGGGTGTGTTTGTGTTGTGTGTGTGGGTGTGTTGTGTGGGTGGTTGTGTTGTTTGTGTGGATGTGTTGTGTGTGTGTATTGAGTGTGTGTGTGTGGTTATGTTGTGTGTGCTGTGTGTATTGTGTGTGTTGTTGTGTGTGTATTGAGTGAGTGTGTGGTTGTGTTGTGTGTGTGTTGTGTGTGTGTTGTGTGTGTGTGTGGTTGTGTGTGTGATTGTTTTGTATTTGTGTATTGAATGAGTGTGTGGTGATATTGTGTGTGCTGTATGTGTGTATTGAATGAGTGTGGTTGTGTTGTGTGTGCTGTGTGTGTATTTTGTGTGTGTGTGTATGTGTTGTGTGTGTGTGTATTGTGTGCGCGTGTGTGGTTGTGTTGCATGTATGCTTATATTGTGTGTATGTCTACCCCTCAAAACCACCCCAACCACAAGCACACATGTTATACCTGCCCGGCAGGGCAAAAAATGCTGATCTTAACCTATAAAACCAACCTATAAAACTTTACAAAGTTAAAAAAATAAAAAATTTACAAAAAACAACAAAGAATTCATTGTTTTATATAAAGCACAGGGGGGAAAAAGCCCGGCAACGCCGGGCAAACTATGCTAGTAACAAAGGAAACTATGAAGGACGGAGAAAACCCAAAGCCTGAACAAAATCAAATAGTTACATTTCTTTGTTTTCCTTCCTTTTGTGCTATAACTTAGCAAAAAGTCAGAAAGCTGTAAACCGGCATGAAATTAGTTATTCTGGAACATAGGAAAGATTCCTTGCATCTGTCAGTATGTTATTCCCAGATGTTTTTCGAGTCTGGCTGACAGGCTAAAAGTGGTCTTAAAGACTGAGCAGGATCATTACTGAGTATTTCATGGACTGAATACTGTAATTACATTAGCCATTTCTGCTTTGTGCATTGCTGATCTGTCTCTCTTTTACAGATGCTGTTTTTGGCAACGTTCTTTCCCACGTGGGAGGGTGGCGCAGGGGCTTATGACTTCGTTGGCGTGAGTTGCGTTTTTCTGCTATTTCATGTTATTTTGGACACTTGGAGTACCATCCATATGAGCAAAGCTGTGAGAGAGATTAGAATATGAATTTATTTCAGAATGATCTCAACTGGGGGAAATTCCTTTTCTGGACCAGAATTTTTAGAACCACTTAGCCAATGTGGCTATACTGGTTTGGGAATTCTGGGAACAAGAGTCTGATAAAGGAAATTTTCTATGCTCTGGCCTGTAAACTCTTTTATGATATAAAATGCTCATAAACTTAGAACTACTGGATAAACAATTTAATAATAATTTCATGTCAGATTTTGGATTTGACAAACTATTGGGTCCCTTCCAGCTCTTTAGTTCTAAGATCTAATTCTACATTGATGGGGGTGGGGGGTGGGGATAACCTTAAAACACCAGTATGAGAAAACACAATAGATTCTATGTAGGCCAGATTCTGTGTGTCTCCTAAATTAGTATAGAATAATTTTTGAACAACTCTATGCTAATTTAGGGGCCACAGTGACTTATTTATTACATTTTTATACTGCCCATCTGGGATTTACTCACTATGTGCAGTGTACAAACAATTAAATAGCAACAACAATATAAAACAACCAATTAACAACCACTTAGTGGTTAAGACGCTGAGATTGACAACCAAGAAGTTAGGCAGGTCAGCAGTTCAAGACCCGAGAGCCTTATGCCGAACTAAGCTCTTGTTGTCTGCCCCAGCTCCTGCCAACCTAGCAGTTTGAAAGCAAGAATTTGCAAGTAGATAAATAGGTGCCACTTCAGCAGGAAAGGTAATAGTGTTCAGTGCACTCCGGCATCTAATCATGCCTTCCACGTGACCATGGAGGTGTCTGCTGGCTCTTTGGCTGTAAATGGAGATGATCAGTGTCCCATAGAGTTAGACACAACTGGTTTTCGAGCAAGGGAGACCATTATGTTTATACTACCGTATTTTCCGGTGTATAAGACGACTTTTTAACCCTGAAAAATCTGTGCCAAAGTCGGGGGTCATCTTATACGCCGGGTACTCCGGAGCCAGGGGCTGCCCAGCGGGGAAAGCCACTTGCCGCCACGAGGCCTCCAGAGCACAGGGCCGCCTGGATACCACCACCCTCAGCCTTGCGGTGGCGGCGGTGGATGGCTTTCCCCGCCGGTCAGCTTCTGCTCCTCTTCTTCCTCCTCACCCCCCCCCCCCCCGGGCTGGTGGTGGTGGTGAGGAGGAGGACCAGCTGAGCGGCAGGGAAAGCCACCCACTGCCGCCGCAGCGTAGCCTCCGGAGCAAGGGGCCGCCCGGATACCACCACCCTCAGCCTCGCGGCGGCGGCGGTGGATAGCTTTCCCCACCAGTCAGCTGCTGCTCCTCCTCCTCCTCGCCCCTCGGCTTATACACCGGAAAATACGGTAATTTATTTGCCAAATGTAATGCTACTTGTTCTCAGTATTTTGGTGCAACCTGTAGTAGATACTCATCCTTTTAATGAATTTTTTCGGGGCAGTGTACAATTATGACTATCGGTCCTTGGGATATGGGAGAGGCATGGAAGCCAAGGAGGTTATTTCCCTACAGCTGACTCTGAAACATTTTCTCCCATGGTAGGAGTTCATGAAAGCCACTGTGGACTTGGCTGACCTGGTTGGGTTGCACCTGGTGATGTCCCGGAATGCAGGGAAAGGGGAGTACAAGATCATGGTGGCTGCCATGGGATGGGCCACGGCGGAACTCATCATGTCCCGGTCAGTTGAGTTTGTAGCATTGGAGAGTACAGAGCCAAATACAGGTCGCTGTGCCTGTTGAAGTTTCTCAATCTATATCCGTAAGGGCGAACCTTGGCACTCCAGATGTTCTTGGACTTCAATTCCCAGAAGCCCAAGCCCCCGTGAATCCACACGAATGGGTTTGCTGCAATTCATCCGGCCCGCACCGCCCTTGTCGCTTCTGGAAATGGAAGTAAAACGCGCCCGTACGGAGGAAGGGTTAACCTTGGAGAGCCTTATCCATATGGCCGTGTTTTTCTTCCGCTTCCAGGAGAGACGAGGGTGGCACAGGCCAGATGAATTGCAGCAAACCCATTCGTGTGGATTAACGGGGGCTTGGGCTTCGAAGCCAAAGAACATCTGGAGTGCCAAGGTTTGCTATCACAGATCTAGATGCATAGTGTCAGGTTAGCTTGTCAGCATGGGAGACTGATGGAGAATGCTATGCCCCATCCATCATAGATGTCAAATCAAATCAATCTTTATTATGGGCCAAGACCAGCATAGTACAGCAAAAAGATAGAAGTTAAGATGAGGGTACTTAAAATATCTTTTAAGAGGAGCATATATCCTCTTTTTTCTTCTTCTGCCATTTCTGAATCCGAATATTGGTGATCCTCATGGTGATCAGCCATGAAGACTGTCCTGGGAATATAATGCAGTGGCCTTTCGCCTGCCTTTCGCATTGCAGATGATCCCCATACCACGGATCCAGTTCTGCAAGTCTCTTTCTGGTCATGAGCCTTTTTGGCACACACAGTCCTCATCAGCCCCAGACCAGGATTAATGAAACTGCTGCCCTCCGTCAAGATGGATTCAAGTGGGATTTAATCCACTTGGGGACCATCACCCTTCCCTGTGGACTTCACCACCCAAGCCGTTAGTCCTCAGAGTTGTCAGACTAGTTAATTGCACGGCGTTGAGTTGCTGGCAGTATGGTCTACTCTATTGCCATAGCAGAATAACCTGGTCAGACTGCTGTATGTCCTCTTAGTGTTTAAAATTAATATTGCTACAGTTACTACTATGCCTATGATGTAGTGTTGGTAGTTTATTTAGCTGAAGGACCTGCCAGGATTGTTCTTCTGATCCTACATGCTGCGGCACAGAACCTGATGTTGTTGTGGGTGAAGGCGAGGCTTTTGTCTGATAAACACCCATAGGGTGTATGTGCTGTTTAACTGGCTAGGATACTTGAGGAGCACTAGGCAGGTCAGCAGTTTGAGACTGGAGTGCTGCACAACTGTCGTCTGTCCCAGATCCTTCAACCTAACAGTTTGAAAGCAAGAAATTACAAGTAGATAAACAGGTACTGCTTAGGTGGGAAAGGTAACAGCATTCCATGTGTCTAGTCCTGCTTGCCATGTGACTACAGAAACGTCTACAGGCGCAGACAGCACTGGCTGTTTGGCTGTAAACAGATGAGCACCAAACCCTAGAGTCAGACACGACTGGCTTTTGAGCAAGGAATACCTTTAGCTAGGAGATGATTCCATTATCCTTTGTGTCCTCCTTTAGGTGTATCCCCTTATGGGTGGGAGCTCGTGGCATTGAGTTTGACTGGAAATACATTCAGATGAGCATCGACTCCAACATCAGTTTGGTAAGCACTAATTCTCCAGTCCCATGTTACAAGCTTCTTGTAGTATTCCAGGTATGGGTAAGGAATAACATTATTTCATAGTGTTTGTTATTCTTCCTGGTCTCCCCTGTTTCTCTCAATGTGGAATTTTGTGTGATAGAAGAAATAGACTTTTCAAATCCTTGTGGGTTTTAGTTGTCATTTGATGAAAAGATTTTGAATTAATACATACATTTACAGATAAATTCAGGTATAGATCACTCCCCCATATCCATGGGGGGGGGGATATGTTCTGAGACGTTCCACGGATGCCTGAAACCACAGGTAACAGCGAACTCTCCATTTTACATTGCAGGCAATGGCCAGTTCTCTTAATGCACCACAGAAATACATGTAGGTTATTTATTTCATGATTTTTATTAAATATTTTTAGACCTGTGGATAACTGAACCTGTGGTTAATGGGAGGTGACTTTTACAAGTGGAATGTGATTAAATTCTGATTCTGCTTGTAATTAGGTTCTTAAAAGTATCAGAACCAATGAGATGGAACTAGTTTTAAATGAACATATGATAGGTATTTGATTACATCTATACCTATAAATCTGAGCGTTAACCGTTGTGATTTGACAAAGGATCCCGCACCCGGCCATACTATCCCGTACCGAGCATTCGTGCACTCACCCAAACTGGGTACGGAGGTAACGGGGGTGGGGTGGGGTTTGAGAAATGCGCCAGTGGGGCAGGAGACCCACAAACGCAAACAAAAGGAAAATACTTCACTTCCCAACGTCTCTTGCACCGCGCCGCTCCACAGCCAATCAGGCTGAGAGGCGTGAGCAAAAAGAACGTTGGGAAACGTGACACGGCCAATCGAAATCGAGCCGCAGAAAAAAACCGCTGCACAAACGGAAACCACAAATGCAAAACTACAAGCCCCAGTGTCCTGCACGCCATGAGCGCGCAGAATGCTGATAAAGCCGGCGCGCGAAAAAAAAACGCAACGGGAGCGCAAGTCCGCCACAGGCGGACACAGTGCCTCACAGCCACGCAAAATAAAAAGCCAAAAAACGCCACCGCGAGACACCTGCCGGCCTTTTTCCCCAGAGCAACGGGAAGAAGGACTCCCTCTCCTCCACGCTACCCCTCCAAAGACACGGTGAGACCACCACCGGCCTCAAGAAACGTTGAGCCGGGGTGGGGAAAAAAAAACCAAAAACGGGGGGGGGGGGATCAAGGGGGGAAGGTACTGATGCATTCTCCCCCCCCCGAAAGCGAACCAATTCCCAGTGAAGCAAAGGCAGCGAACGAGGCTCCGGTCATTGCCTTTACTTCCTGAGGAAGTGTTTCGCTTTCAGAAGGGGGGGATGCACCACTACCTCCCCCCTCCCGTTGAAAGCAAACCATTCCCCGGCAAGCAAAGGCAGCGAACGGGGCTCCGGTCGTTGTCTTTGCCTCCCAGAGCTCCTCACCTGGGCACAGCACACATCTACTGGGCTGGAGATTTCAAACCTGCCCAGTGTGTGTGTGCACGCACACCAAAACAAACCCAAAACAACAACATCACCAAAAAGAAAACTACAAAAACAAACGCCAAAACTATTACAAAATAATAAAACAAAAAAAATCAATAATTTTAAAAAACATTAATAAACAAAAATAAATAAACCACAAAATACACAAACAAAATCTAAACCACAAACAAAACATCTAACTACAACATGAAAAACACAAACAAACAACAACAAAATAAAACAAATTAAACAAACAAGAAATAAACAAACCAATTTAACCAAACTAAAAATAAACGAACACACAAAAGACCAAACAGAAACAACTCCCAGCCCACCAACACAAAACCAAAACAAAACCCCCAGAAGAAAGAAAATAAGACAATTTACCAGCGTGTCCTCCCTCAACGACGTCCGGAACAGAAATGAAGAACCAAAGACGACTTACTGGAATAAGCACCACCCAGAGGCCAGAAGAGAAAAAACACCTGAAATGAAACCAAAACCCCTAGCAGCACCACCTATAGTAAAAACCACAATAGTAAAAACAACTCAAAAACACTCAACAGAGTAAAAACAAGTCAAAAACATAACACAAAATCACAATTTTACACAAATCACAAATATATCTCAAAAAATAACATAAAAAGATTTCTAAAATCCTGTGTTTAGTTTTAACTCAAATAAAAACCCAAAACATCTAAACACAGTTTAAAAACATTTAATGTAAAAAACATGTACTTTCACATTTTTAAAATTATTACCTACGATACAACCATTAAAAAAGTCACATGCTAAAATATTATTTGGTTAAATAGAAAATTTAGAAAAAATTATATAATCCTTTGTTCTTTTTTTAATCTACAAAAAACAAACAAACAAACAAACTGATCACAGTTTATAACAGCCCGGCATCGTAACAAAAATTAATGTGTATGTTAAAGCAAATATTCAAAAACACATTAGAAATACAAGTTGTTATTACTGTAAAGTATCACAATAATACAATCTAACAAATGAAAACATAAAGGCATTGTGCATAAATAATTTTTTTAAAAAAGAACAATTACAGACTAAGCTCTTCTTTACCAACATTAAGAAAAAAAAACCTTGCAACACAATTTAAAACAGCCCGGCACCGCCGGGCAAACTATGCTAGTAAGAACATAAGAACAGCCTTGCTAGAACAGGCCACAGCCCATCCAGTCCAGCACTCTGTCTCACACAGTGGCTCACCATTTGCTTCAGGGGATTCCCAAGCAGATGCCTTCACCTGCTTAGGATTCCCTGGAAATGGCATTGAGAGATATCCTACCTATCTCTCCAACCCAGAGGTTGTCCTTAGGTATCCATAATTATAGCCATTGATACCCTTGTCCTCCATGAACTTGTCTAATCCTTTCTTAAAGCTGTCAAGACTGACAGCTGTCACCACTTCTTCTGGCAGGGAGCTCCATAGACCAGTGATCCTCTAGGTGAAAAAGTAGTTTCTCTTATTTGTTTGAGAAGTAGTACCCAAAAGTTTCATGGAGTGGAGTGCCCCCTAGTTCTAGTGTTATGTGATAGGGAAAAAGTTTTTCCTTAAACCGTGCATGATTTTATAAGCTTCAATCAGGTCACCTCTTAGATGCCGTTGTTCAAGAGTGAAGAGGCCCAACCGTTGCAGCCTCAGATGATAAGGAAGGTGTTCCAGTCCCCTAATTCATTAATCCTGAAATACATAACACACAGACACACACACATTTTCCTATGGAGCATTACCAGATCTAGTCACTATCTTCAATGTAAGATATGAGATTCTCTGTTATTCACTGTTTCAGGTATTCATGGTAGGTCTTGGAATGTATCCTTTATGGATATGGGGGCAACATGTATGTTCAACCGCTATTGAGTGGTTGCTTACTATTGGAAGAAGGAAAGAGTGAGGAGAAGGAAGGATGGAATGGAATAGGCTTCAAAAAGGTGTAGAACCCAAATGGAAATATTTCACTGCCATTCACCACCACCAAAGCGGAAATGAACATGTATTGCCTACTAAGTTCCGCCCCATAAATGATCCAGAATCCTTTCTTTTCACCACCGTCCCAACCTCAAAATTATTTTCTTTGGTTGCTTCCAGGTCCACTATATTGCCATGGCTGCCCTTGTGTGGATGTTTACACGCTACGATTTACCCAAACACTACCGATTGCCCCTCACCTTTCTCCTGGGCATCAGCATCTACAAAGCTTTCTTCATGGAGTGAGTTAATTGGATGCTTCTAAGATGCTGACTGGGAGGCGGGAGGTCAGCAGTTCGATTCCCGAGTACTGCAGGACGGAATGAGCTCTCGTCTTTGTCCCAGCTCCTGCCAACCTAGGAGCTCAAAAGCAAGAAATTGCAAGTAGATAAATAGGGACTACTTCTGTGCACTCCGGTGTCTAGTCATGCCTGCCACATGACCATGGAAATGTCTGCAGAAGCAGACCGCGCTGGCTCTTCGGCTTTGAAACAGAGATGAGCACTGAACCCTAGAGTCAGATACGACTGGCTTTCGAGCAAGGGAAACCTTTACCTAGAGAGAGGTGGGATCCAAGGGTTGCGAGGGACAGGCTGTTTTCTTTTGATGCAGGTGGAAAATTGCATATTAAGGTGGGGAACGTCTTGTCAACTGATGAAGTGAGTGGTGCTGTTTTCGTGCTGCCTCATGAATAAACTTGGGGTTCCTTACAAGCTCGGAGCAGGATAAGGAAGGGAAATCCCACTCAGAGCCAATGCCTTGAAATATTCCTTTATTGAACTGCGGGTCTCAGAACTCTTGGGGCATGCCAAGGAGTAGATTCTGGGAACTGTAGTTCAGAGCTCACGCAAGACAGTGTTAATAGGATATAGCAGAGCTGGCAAACCTTGGCACTCCAGGTGTTCTTCAACTTCAATTCCCAGAAGCCATGATCAGGAGTGCTGACTTGGGCTTCTGGGAATTGAAGTCCAAGAACACCTGGAGTGCCAAGGTTCCTTATCACGGGGATATAGAATGCTGGCTAGTGGTTGGGTGGGATGGAGTACCAAAATAAAAGGCATTGCCGGCTGTCTGGAAACCTGACCAGCTGTATTATGCTATGCTTGTAGCTCTCCTGTTGCTTAGCATAAGGATGAGTAATGTGTAGTTTTGCAGAATTCATTCATCTCCGACTTGGAGCAGCTCAAACAAGCCTAGCCCAAGGTAGCGGCGGATCATGGGAGTTGCAACCCAGCAGTATTTGACCTGCTGCAAAGTTTCCTATCCTGGTCTAATGTATTCTCAGGATCACAGATTCAAATCCTTCCATCACTCATTTTAAAAACATCATCAAGCAGCTATCCCAGAAAACCTTTCTGTGGTCTGAGATCACATATATTTTCAGCGGGATGGTGCAGTTGTGGAAAATTGTTCATCTTTTCCTTCCCCTGCCATTTCGTAACCAGCCTCTCCCTCTTGTCTTTCCAGGTCTTTAGTTCATATCTTTCTCCTGGGCAGCTGGATGGCCCTCCTGGTCAAAGCTTTCATCACCGGCCTCCTTTCCCTCAGCTCTTTGACCCTTTTTGTCAGTTTGGTGCACAGCAACTGAGGGGCGGCATCTTTTCCTAGCAGAGAGAACCATTGCCCAGACACCCCCGGTTCATTTGACCCAAGTCTCTGTCACCACGACTGCACGCGGTTTGAGCTTACCCATTGTGAGACCAACATTCTTGTCTCAAGCAACAGAAATAAACTTTGCAAATAATTTTTTTTAATGAAAGGTAACAGTGTTCTGTGTCCTCCAGTGTCTAGTCATGCTTGTCACATGATCACGGAAACATCTTCAGACACTTTCTGCGGACAACTTTGGCTCTGATTGTAGAGTCAGACAAACCTGGCTTTTGAGCAAGAGAGACCTTTACTACGTTCCACACTGGCCACTGATAAGGTCGTTTCAGTTCTTCACAATTGCCAGCTTCTTAGCAGGCTAATGCAATTTTATTTTTCAGATAAGCAATCTTTATGGACTTATTTGTAAGGTGGATTTCACCTTCTGTGCAGGTCTGTGACATCTAGATCTTCATTGGTGCTGCTTGATTCCAGCATCTCTGTACTACCTCAGCGTGGGTTTGGATGACAGTGCCATGAGAATGCTGCAACTCCTGGCAAACTAATTGTACAGTAAAACCCCGTATAACAAATTTAATTTGTTCTGCGGTGCTATACAGTGGAACCTCGTATAACGATTGCATTACACAACAAATAAATCGTACAGCGAATGGAATTTGAAAAAAAGTTGCATCGTACAACGATTTTTGTTGTTGTACAATGCAATGCTTCCCTATGGGATGCATCGTACAATGAATATCTCTATGGGAAAATTGTACAAAGAAAAAATAATTGTTGTACGATTTTTCCCATAGAGAAATTCGTTGTATGATGCATCCCATAGGGAAGCATTGCATTGCACAACGACAAAAAATCGTACAATGCAACTTTTTTTCAAATTCCATTTGTTGTACGATTTATTCGTTGTATAATGCAATCGTCATACGAGGTTCCACTGTATAGCCCGCTGGTTCCCAACATGAAGCACACGCCCCCCAGGTGGACTTCACTTCCCAGAAGCCTATGCCAGTACATTGGCTGATCAGTGCTTTGGGGAATTGACTTAGACTTCTGGGAATTGAAGTCGAAAAACCAAAGGAAATACTGGTATAGCCTATTCCTGAGATCTGCTTTGTGCAGAAGATAGTAGAAGGGTAGTAGCAAGTAGATGTTGCTTGCAGAAGGAAGAAAATATGAATGTACAAGTGGCCTTTGATTGCATCCAGAAGACATGTTAGCACACCCTTGTGAAGGGGGCAACAAATGGCACAGAGTAGAAAAACCCTCTTGCTATCCAGCCTTACACACAAATAGTAGTCTTAATCAATTGTAACTGGAAATAAGAAAAATTAGAACATGTTTAATAAAGCTTTCCTGGATGATCACCATGGGCTGAGCCTGACTCCCAATGGACAATCAGTCGTGTGCCTTTGTGAAACTATGTTGGCTTACGTTTATCTCCTCCAGTTGAGTGCTACAGCCATGAAAACTGTTTAATGAAAAACTAATGTTGAGCCACTCGTGGCTTGTGCACACAATGATCATTGGCACTCATTTGTTTATTCCATGTAACTTTATTTTAATTCTGCCCTTCAGAGGTGGGGCGGGGCAATGCTATGCAGGCACTTGATCAGTTGGCTTCATCCTCTTCTCCATCTTGCTAAGAGGTAATGTACATAGAACTCTGTATCTCATACAGTTTTCTGAATTTGGTCGCCTTCTCAGCTTATACCAAGCAAGGTTCATTTAATTTCTTTTTATCAATTCCATTTTTGTACCACCCATCTGGGATGTTTCCTACTCTGGGTGGTGTACAAATAATTAAATGAATAAACAATACAATACAACAAAAAGTAATATCTGAACACCAATATTCTGAACTAACATTTTGATGAAGGGCTAATGGAGTATAAAGATCTGTCTTAAGAGGTGTGAAAAACGCAACATGTTTTGACAGTTGCACATCTATAACTCTGTTGCTGTAGCTTCTCATACCCTTGGGGGCTGTTGTGGACAAGGGTCTCCAGCAGTTTAATAGTAGAGTTCTTTGTCCCACCAACCTGGAGGAAGACAGAATGGAAGAGCTGAGATCAGAAATCTTGGTGGCACAGGGTGGGCGTATCTAGCATGCTTTCAGCTATTGTGGAGGGGAAACCACTAGTCCTTTGCAGTTAAGAGAAGGAACTTGACCTTTTCTAAATGTACTTGTGTACCATAACATCCTACTCAATTCCACCTATTGTGGAATTAGCTCCCTCTCATGGTGCTTATCCCACACACAAACATCAACTGGAGTTTGGGATGAGAGGCTGTGGACAAATGCTGCACCATAAGATCAAAGGTTGCCAGAGACCAAAGAAGGGTGGTGCTTTCAGAAGAAGGCGTCATGGCAGAGATCATGGGCTCTAAGAAAGAGCAGGAAGGCTATGAATCCAGTAGGGAGAGCCTATGACCTCTAAAAAGATTGAGTGATGAGTCAAGTTGAATCAAGTGTCAAACCTGTGGCTCCAGATGTTGGCCTGCTTCTCCCATTGTTGCTGATGATTAACTAGGACTGATAGAAGATTAAGAGTCCAACCATGATTGAAGTACCATTGCTTTGTTAGTTTCAGAGTAGGGCTGAGATTTTAGGAATTACTGTGTTCAGGCTAGGCTAGAACTAGTTGCTTTACACGAAGCAGAAGAACTGGCTCTATACAATGATGGTTACAGTAGAGTGTATTGCTAACATCTGGCTCCTAGAGTTTGGACTGCACTTTCCATCCTCAGCCAGTAGCCAGGGATCATTGGAATCACAGCCCAATACCTGAGCGATGGGAACCATTGTAGGAGTGTGTACATGAAGTAATTACTTACCTCCAGGATGTCTCCGGACTCCCAGCTTTCGGATTTCATCATAGACGAAGATGAGGATGCCATAGGGTATTGGGACTAACCACCACTGGAATCTAGAGAGGTCCGATGAATTGAGAAATTAATCTGATGCACATTGCTAGTCATTTGCATTTTGTCATTGCTGCTTTATGGTGTCCTGAAATAAGAGTACCCTAACATGAAATTCATCTGAACTTCTAGGCTTTCAAGTTAAAATCATGGGTGGTTTGTTGTCTAGGGCCCTGGTGGCTAATCTTGGCACTCCAACTGTTCTTGGAATTCAATTACCTGGTGCCCAAGTCAGCATCCCTGCTGATCAGGGCTTCTGGGAATTGAAGTTCCGGAACAGCTGGAGTGCCAAAGTTCGCCATCACTGACCTAGGGCGATGTCTAAGGAGCCCCTTTTCCATTATTGTATCTCCTCCAGTGGCTCAGTGGTTAAAGGCACTGGGCTGGAAACTGGAAGGACGGGTTTTTGATACCTGAGAGCTGCATTTGGGGACATGAAAGGAGCCTCGGGTGCCCCCTAAAAATCATCTCAACCCAGAGGAATTTCTGACAAACATACTGGAAAGTACTGTCAGACAACGCTGTTGCTAAAGTATTGGGTGCTGTCCATGGTGCTGAATTACAGGACATTTGCTCCTAGCTGCTTCAATGTCTAGGCCAGATGTGAAATTGTCAAAATAAAGCCACCTTTTGGTGAGTTCATTCTGCAGTTCCTTTCACCTGACCTAGTGTGAGAAAGATTATCTGCCAACACAAGGTTGCTGTTAACCAGGGTACGCTTGATTGTGGTTCAAAAATACCACAATCTTTCAGGAGGCTCAATCTGTGTACCCCTCCTACTAGTTGACAGAATTATAGTGGTAAACTACATGGGAGAAGAAGAGATAAACTTTTGCCATAATAATGACAGACTTTCAATTCATAGAATAACAATGGGAAGGGGCCTTGCTCAATGCAAGAATCCCAATCAAAGAATCCCAACCATATGGCTGTCCAATTCTCACTTACCTTGAAGGCCATGCTACAATTGCTACAAGTGAGTTCTTACTTGGTGGCACATACATAACATAAGGGCTGTGGTGGTAGAGGAAGTGATGGACAGAGTGGCTTCAAATGATTGTGTATAAGAGACAGCATAAACTCTTGTTGAGTATATCTCATAGACAACTGTTCTAGGACTTGGAAGGAACTACAGTAATTCGGAAAAAGAAAATGGATTCTCTCAGCCGATAAAGTCCAACCTTGAGTTTCTACTTATTGGACTCTACTCCCCAGCCAGCATGGTCAGGAATTTGGAATTCCGGAAAAAAACATTTTTCGGGGGGAGGGAGGGCATAGTTGAGAACCATTGGTGGACCTGGTTTGCTGTATTTTCTAATGTTCTACTGTAAGAGTTTGGGAGAATGAGGTCTTGAAGCATGGATACAGGCATGTTCTTACCGTATGGGCATAAAGTTGAAGATATTGGGCATCCCAGGGCAGTAGCAGAGGAAGCAGCCTATACAGATCTGGAATACGATAGCAGTAACCAGGATTTTATTTCTGTAAAGGAAAACAGTTGAGTTGGACTCGGAGGGAAGGAGAATGGCTGATAGTGGTTTGAAATACATGGAACTAGTTGGGTCTAACCTTCTGGAGGTCTACATGAGTCTCACCTACCGGAAGAAGCCTTGTTGGAAGACTGAGAGACGCCGTGTCTTGCGGATAAGGACGTCAGCAATTTGGCACATCTCAATGCTGATGAAGAAGACAGTGTAGCATGTATACTCCTGGTACAAGCGCTGGCCAAAGGTCTGTAGATGGGAAGAATGGCCAATGGTCATGGAGAAATATTCAGTGTATTCTGTCTTCTATGCCTGCACATAGCTTTATGTACCAGTCTTGGTCAGGGATGGGCATAGTGCAGCCCTCATCAGCATACCCAGTGGGAGAGTATGGTGGGAATTGTAAATCCAACACTATCTGAAGAGCTTCACTTGGCCCACCCTGATCTAGGGCCAATGGTGCCTCCTGGGAGAGAGAGAACATATTTCCAATTTTATCCCCAGGGAATACCAAGCCAGGAGATCAGAAGTGGCAACTGTTCACCACTTACCCATTGTTGCCCATAACTATCCTCAAGGTCCTGGATGTGGTCATTCTCCCAGTCACCTCGAAGGCCCACACACTTCAGCGGGTACCAGCCTTCTTGGGCCATGGCAGTGAAATAGTCGGTGAAGCCTGCGAATGATTGGATGGCTCCTAGAAGGTATAGAAATGACAGTGGGTTAGGATCCGGGTTCAGTCAATTCCAGTTAGATAATATTCCCCTACTGCAGCTGATATGGTGTACTGCTCCACAGATGCTCGACAGATGGCAGGTATGTTTTTGATTTTTAAAAATGTACCTATTATGTGGTTTTATTTTATTTTGTTGTTTCTATTGTGTTATTTTGTTATTTGTATGTGCACTGACCAGAGTGGAAAATATCGTAGATAGGCGGCATAAAAATGCAATAAATAGATAAATAGACAGACAGACAAAAAATAGACAAAAAAAGCAATCACACATATACTGCCCCGTACGGCTTAGTGCACTCTCTGGGCAGTTCACAAGTTAATGAGCATTTTGCCCCAACACGCTGAGTACTCATTTTACAGACCTCAGAAGGATGGAAGGCTGAGTTAACCTTGAGCCCTTGTAAGGATCGAACTTCCAACCTTTTGGTTGCAGGACAGCAGTTTACCCATTGTGCCACCACTCATATGTCACTTCTGCTCTGCTTGGGGATCCTTCTTCTGAGGAGGACCCATGATACCTACCCCAAAGCTTTGCCTGATTGTATCACAACCTTTGGATATTTTGAGGCATGAGAGATGTTGGTACCTGAAGCAAAAGTCTAAAGTGGGGTGGGAGGGTGGGGGTGGGGGGTCAACAACATGTGACCTTCCAGAGGTTGTTGTATTGCAACTCTCAACTTCCTGTTCTGGCTAGGGCTGGTGCAACTTTCCATTCAAGTCTCTGGAGGGCCACATGATATCCACTCTGATCAAAGATATCTCCCTTTACTTGCTAAATTAAGAGCCTACACAGACCTCACTGTTTTTGCTCTAGTTCAGGGGTTCCCAACCTAAGGCCAGTGGGCCGGATCTGGTCTGCAGCACCATTTCATGCAGCCTCCTACCCCTCCAAGGGCATTTGAGAAACAAAATGGCCACCCCTTGGAAGCTGTTGAGACAAAATAGCCACGCCCCATTGTGCAGGCAGTGCAAAATGCCCATCCAGCCCTTGAAACTGGCTGAGAGAGCGTGACCTGTCCCCTGGCTTGAAAAGGTTGGGAACCTTTAGTACATTCCAGCTACGGTAAACAGTTTCCCCATTTAAGTCAAGGCCTACATTTTAGTGCATATCCCCTTCTATCCAAGGAGGAGATTCCACTTTCTAGGATTGATACGCACCGATTTGGAAGTAAGAATAGACAGCCAGGGCTTCATTGACGAGACGGTCCCGCCGAGGGTTACGTGGTTTCAAATGCATGATGTCACTTTCAGCTTTTTCATAGGCCAGGGAGACTGAGGGGAACTACAGGATGAGAAGAACAAGATCCAGGCATTTTAAGAATACATCTCTCTAGTTTTTAGTGTGAGTTTTTCTCTCTCACAACATAGTAAAAGTAGAGATGATTCTCAAGCTCGTTGACCTCTGGCTGGTTCTCTCTCACAAGCTTCCTTAATTAACCCATTAGCAGATGCGGCTCAAGTGGTTAAGATGCTGACTGGGAGGCGGAAGGTCAGCAATTCAAAACCCGAGTGCTGCATGACTGAATGAGCGCCCATCTCTGTCCCAGCTCCGGCCAACTTAGCCGTTTCAAAAGCAAGAAATTTCGAGTAGACTTCTTTGGTGGGAAGACAAACAGCGCTCCATGCACTTCAGTATCTAGGCATGCCTACCACATGTCCATGGAAACATGTGTAAACACAGACAGCACCGGCTTTTTGGGTATAAACAGAGATGAGTACTGAACCCTAGAGTTGGATACGACTGGCTTTCGAGCAAGGGTGACTTTTACCTTTACCTAATGTCAGAATGTTTATTTTGTAGCAACAGAACCAAACTCCATGATAATCAAACTAACTCCCAACAGGGATCTTATGTGTTATTACAGTTGTAAATAGTCACACTTCTTCTTTGTTGTCCTCGAACGGCAACAGTGCTTCCACCATTTCTTTTTACCATCTTGCCTGTCACATGGTGACATTAGCATTCGTTCTTTTGAGCAAATGTCATACTACACATTGCCAACTTAATTCAATTCAGCTTCGACACGTAAGACATAGATAGCATATCTTAAAATGTGTATACATTTTTGGCACCCTCTGTAGCTGAACTTGACTCCAACCTTAAAGAAGGGTTGGACTCAGTGGACTTACAAACTTCTTCTAACTACATTACCTGATTATTCTATCCCCATACTTGGTGTTAACTCCTGAGAGCATTTTTAGGAATCAGGACAAATGCCATGCTGCACCATGCAGGGTTGATGCATCCAATCCCAATTTTCTAGTCCGAATGGAATCTTACCCCAACTGCTGTTTGTTTCAGGTTACGTGGGCAAATGTACACAAGGAAAAAGTGTCATTTGTGGTCCTGATCTTGAATGTTCCTTCATCTTTTTAAAGCAAACCGATTCTCTATTATTATTTTCCCAACATCATATCTCTCAACCACTCTTCCTATTTCACCTGCCAATATCTTATTCCTGCCTTAAGACACTGAACCCTCGAGGCGCTCCCTGCATCTTGTGGCAGTGAGTTCCACATGGCCATTATATAGAGCTTGCAGAAGTCTCTTCTTTATCTTGAGCCTCGCATCCCGTTGACTTGATTGTATGCCTCCTCTCTCTACTTTCTCTGCAGCCTGTCTAACTTCAGCAATGTCTATCCTGTATTCCTGTTGGGAAGAAACTGTATTTTTTCTGTATTCCTGTTGGGAAGAAACTGGCTGTGTTACATGGGCAAAGCGGGAGAGAGGATGTTTGGAAATATTTGTTGAAAGATCTAAATTGTACACACATAGCGTGTGTGTATCTCCCTACCCTTCTTCTTCTTCTTCTACCGTATTTGAACCCGAATATTGGCGATCCTCATGGTGGTGATCAGCCATGACGACTGTCCAGAGAATATCATGCTGTGGCCTTTCAGCTGCCTTCTGCATTGTAGCATGACTCCCTATACCACGGATCCAGTTCCACAAGTCACTTTCTGGTCCTGATCCCTTTTGGCACGCAAAGTCCTCATCAGCCCCTGGCGTATTGATGAAGCTGCTGCCCTCCATCAAGATGGATTCAAGTGGAATTTAATCCACTTGGGGACCATCATCCTTCCCTGTGGACTTCACCACCCAAGCCGTTAGTCCTCAGGGTTGTCAGGTTAGTTAACCTCTGACTAACCTGCCCCCTGTCTATTCTGTTCCAGGTTTCTAGCACTCACAATGTCTGTGCACAATTCAATGAAGAGGATAGTGATACAGCCGAGTGGAAGAGGGACACTGACGGTGATGTAAATCAGATATGGAGTCAACTCTGGAATGTTCTTTGTCAGGGTGTAGGCAATGGATTTCTTGAGATTGTCAAAGATAAGCCGTCCTAAAAAAAGAAAAAGAAACACAGAAATGGGAGTTTAGCTAACAGCTTTGGGTGTTGAGGCACCTTCTTTATTTTGCTATATTTTGAGTAGCCTCCCATTACAATTACAATGTTAATTTGCTGTGACTGTTTAGCTCCGGGACTGTCTATCAATCTCCCTTTAATTGGCATAGGTATGTGAGTGTCAAATTAGACAATACAGAAGATGCATCATCAGAAGATAAATGTGTCACTCATATTTTGGGTTGCAGTTCCCTTTAACTGGTACTGCGGTGGCTTAGTGGTTAAGATCCTGAACTTGATGACTGGCAGGTCAGCAGTTTGGGACCTGAGTACTGCATGATGGAGTGAGATCCCACCGTCTGTCCCAGCTTCTGCCAACCTAGCCATTTGAAAGCAAGAAATTGCAAGTAGATAAATAGATACCGCTTTGTCGGGAAAGGTAACAGTGTTCTGTGCACTTTGGCACCTAGTTATGTCTGCCAATGATACAACTGACTTTTGAGCAAGGGAGACCTTTACCTTTACCTCCCTGGAAGCAATTAAATTTGCAGATGAAGTCTGTGCTCATGGGTGGTCACCTCTCAACAACCAATCACAAAACTAAACAATTAACTGGAGAAAGCAAAAAATTGCAAGTAGATAAATAGGGTCCACTTTGGTGGGAAGGTGAACAGCATTCCATGTCTAGTCATGCCTGCCACATGACCACAGAAACGTCTGCAGAAGCAGATAGCGCTGGCTCTCCGGCTTTGAAACAGAGATGAGCACTGAACCCTAGAGTTGGATACGACTGGCTTTCAAGCAAGGGTGACCTTTACCTTTACCTAACTGGAGATGAGAGAAGCTTGTGCCAAGACATCTGTTTATAGCCAAAGAGCCAGCGCTGTCTGCATCTGCAGACGTTTCTGTGGTCATGTGGCAGGCATGACTAGACACTGGAGTGCACGGAATGCTGTTTACCTTCCCACCTAAGTGCCACCTATTTATCTACTTGCAATTTCTTGCTTTCAAACTGCTAGGTTGGCTGAATCTGGGACAGAGGCGGAAGCTCACTCTGTCATGCAGCACTCAGGTCTTGAACTGCTGACCTGCCAACTTTCCAGTCATCTTTTTTGGGTTGACGCTTTGACAGCAGATGATTGGGATGGTGAATCATGGTGAAACAGCATCAGAAAATGATTAGGCATTTTGTGAAAATGGCAGGAGATATGGATTATGCAGGCTCATTATACTAGATGAGCCCAGATGTTGTGCATTTTTACTCCCAATGTCTCAAGAAAAACTCCAGCCAGACTAGGTGATACACAAACTGCACAACTGCATACAGTTGAACTGTAGATAAGAGCTGAAAAACCTAATGGCTGAAAAATGTCCTCACAAATACTGTCATGAAGTTAATGCTACACAACACAATAAGATTCTTTTCTGAGCTGCGCGGTACATCTTTGCAAAACGACAAACCCTGTTCAACACCGGTGACAATGGAGGCAAAATTGTCATCCAGCAAAATCATGTCAGCTGCGTTCTTGGCCGCATCGGAGCCGGCAATGCCCATGGCCACTCCGATATCAGCTTTCTTCAGGGCTGGGGAATCATTCACTCCATCTCCTGTGACTGCCACAATTGAACCCTGTAAAGAAGGAAAAAGTCTGGGATAGCTCAAGGGCTTGGGTATTTGGCTGCAGAGTCAGAGGTTGGGATTCCTTCCCAGAAAAAGAGCCAACTTGTGTCATCATCGACTGCAACTTGTATCCGAGAATGCATTTTTTTCCTGAAGCAGGAAAAACGCCATTGACGTGAATTTGTTCAAGGTGGATCCCAGCTGGCCATGAAGTGACCCACACACTATGATCACAGAGCCATCTCCTGCGGCACACATGAAATGAGTCATGCAGGGTTTAACACCGGGACTGCAATGGACTGCCAGAGCCTTGAGGATATGGACAAGGTGCGCCTTCACAGCCAGTCCATCTGGCATGGCCAACTTGTGTAACCTTTGGTCAAATAGCACAGTCTCAGGGCCCTTTGCAGAAGGAGGGAATGATGAACCACCTCTGAGTACTCCCTACCTAGGAAACCCTAAAAAGGGCCATCTTAAATAAGAACTGACTTGATGACACACAAATATTATTAAAGAGAATAAGTGATAAGCAATCAGGACTATACAGATGTTGTTGTGACATAATAGATAATAATAATAGATAGATAAATCTTTATTGTCATTGTCCTGCACAGAACAACGAGATTGGGGACATAGTGTTGCCATTCAAGTTTCCAGCCATCTAATCAACCAAATGCACTATTTTTTGGAAGTGGATAGGGGATTAAAAAAAAATGGTGCAAGGAGACATGTTAAAAAGTGTGTGACCATTCATTTCATTCATTTAGCTGTCCCTTTCAAATTTGAAGCACTTACTAATTTCTGGCAGCTTTCAACGATAATGAGTTTCTGTTGCGGAGAAGTACGAGCAAAGACCATTTCTGGGTGCATCTTGAGGATCTCCACCAGCTCCTCGGACTCCATATCTTTCAGTTGGCCCCCATTGATCACACATGCCCGGGCATCCCTTAATGCAGAAGTGGAGAAAACTAGTAATTTAGGTTTGTATTATTGGAAGGAAATCTGTTCAATTCGTTTTTCTATACTTAGCAGAATATCAGCGACAAAGCAACAGCTGCACAGAGAATGCATAAGAGAACAGTTTAACCAGCCTTTTATAATAATTAGAACTTTGTATAATTTTAAAAGATCAATCTTCAAGCATCTTAAGTAGAAAAAGTTTACCTTTACTTACAAGTGTAGCCCCTAGTTACAGTCAGAAGAATTAAAAAAAAAATAGAATGGGAGAGAGCCTCACTTTTCTAACCTCATTTTTTAGGGCTGAAAAACTATGGTTACACTCAAGTATCTGTGTACAGTAATATAGCTACAAGAATGTAGTGGTAAATTTTGAAGAACAAGTGTTCATCATCAAGTTGGTTCCTCATTCAATAACCTCAAGAAGGCTCTAAGCACTACAGGCAGTTGTCCTGATCCATATCCACACAGTAGTTCTAGAAGGCTTCTTCATCATCCAGAACAGGTTGTTTGTAAAGCTAATGGCTCTTGACTATCCATTTAAGGATGAACAGAGATCCCCAAAGGGGTGATGTGGCAGACAATGTCCTCATTCATGCTTAAAAAAAGAATCCAATTGGCTTGATTCTATGCTGTGTTTCCAGTACAGCCCTGTTTTGAGCATCTCATCATATAACTAGAACATACCTGTCAAGTTTTGGATTTGAAAATAAGGGAAATTTCCTGGCCAAAATGGGGAACTTGACAGCTATGCTTATCCTGTGCAGCCCTCCAGTGCAGCATTAGGGCATTGCAGTCTAACTAATACGGGAGGATGGCAGGAAAGAGGGCAAAATATGGGAGTTTCCTGGCCAATACGGGATACTTGACAGCCATGAACTAGAACCAGTAGATTAGATACCCACCGCTTGTTGACCTGTTCCACGGGGATACGCAGCCGGGTAGCAATATCCTCAACTGTCTCACTGCCCTCAGAGATGATGCCCACACTGGCAGCGATAGCCTTAGCTGTGATGGGATGGTCTCCTGTCACCATGATTACCTGGACAAGGTGAAAGAGAGGTTGGCACTAGTTTCTGAAAGGTACATAGGTTGTTATTTGTCATTTCTGCTGTTATTTCTTCACCTTCACAGATCTCGTAAGCTCAACTGGAGAGACAGTGATGTGTAAGAGGCCTGAGCCCTGGATTCAAAACCTTATTAGTCATCAAGTCACTTAGGTAAACTGTGAACCCTGATAAATGGTCTATGGAAGCTGAATAAAATGAAAAATGACAAGGATACAGAGGTTAAGCCAAAGAAAAAGTAGTATCGGCTTTATAGAAGAATTTGGGGGACTACCTTTTCTGATGCCTTCTCATTCCCATGGCTATTATTCTGAGAAAGACAACTGAAGGCCTCACTTAGCAAACATTATAGGGATATAATGGGGAAATTTAGAGGCCAAGTTTATAAGCTTTAATAAATATCTCTACTGTTTTTACTGATGATGTGTATGGTGCCAGACAGGCCTCGTATATTGAAATTCTCAAATCTCCTTTGAATAAGAATCTTAAAATGAAGAATCTCTAGTTCTAGAAAGTGAAGTGAAGGCTGCTTGGGAAGTACTAGGAAGAAATAAATCACCAGGGGTGAATGGGACAAAATTGAGGCTTTGGGCAGATCATGGAAAGGCAAGACTCTGGAATATATGTTGGGAAAGGTGGAAGGTGGCATGTAAAGAGGAAGGCCAAACATGAGATTGTTTGGCTCCGCAAAGGAAACCAAAGGCTATATCTTGCAAGAATTAAGCATTGCTGTTGAGAATAGGTTATTTTGGTCACTATAGGTCAGAGCATGATTGCACACAACAATAACGAAATCCGCCTTTTGTAGAGGATGCCCTGGTTGTAAAAGACTGCACAGAGGAACAACCTGGGTTCTCGCAGCCTTGGCTTTTGCGGCCATTGTGGCTCATTATTTCCTGCTGGAATTGTAAGCTTGCAAGCCTACCCGGATACCCGCTGTGCGGCATTTCAGGACTGCGTCAGGCACAGTAGCTCTGGGTGGGTCAATCATGGAGATGAGGCCTGCAAAACAGAGCCCACTGGTGGGGAAGTTCATTTCCTCGCCATCAAACTTGAAGCCACGAGGGAACTCATTCTGAGGGAGATTCAGGTGGCAGAACCCTGTAGACAAGAGAGAAAGAGGATGAAGACAGTGCCTCAACCCATAAAACAGGCCTCCTCTACCTGTTGTTCAGACCTATGATGTAGTGGCTTAGTGGTTAAGACACTGAGCTGGATGACTGGAAGGTTGGCAAGTCAGCAGTTCGAGACCCGAGCACTGCATGATGGAGTGAGTGTCCATTGTTTGTCCCAGCTTCTGTTCAAAAGCAAGAAATTGCAAGTAGATAAATAGGTACTTTGGTGGGAAGGAAAACACTGTTCCAAGCACTCCGGTGTCTAGTTACACCTGCCACGTGTCTACGGAAACATCTGCAGATGCAGACAGCGCTGGTACTTCGGCTAAAAATGGAGATGAACACCGAACCCTAGAGTAAGACATAACTGACTTTTGAGCAAAGGAGATCTTTAACTTAAAGACAATTCTATGGTTACTCTGCTCCATGTTTATGGCTCCTCCTGTGCCTATATTTGTAGTTCAGAATCTCCCAGCACATGGCTTTGGTGGACTTTTGAGGACTGGTACCCACAAAGGTGTCATCCCCCATATCCTCAGGATAAAAGGTCAGTCAGCTTACAACCATCACTTAAAATCAAAACTTAGCTGAGTTATTTTTCTGGGCAACAGCTCAAAATGTCTTGACCAGTGTTGGCCATTTGCCCATGCTGGCTGGAGAATTCTGGGAAATGCAGTCCAAATAGTTTCTACTAGCAGAGTTGCCCGGCTTCGCCAGGGGGGCTTGGGGAGGGGTGCACACCTCTCTGGGTGGGTGTCCCTGGATCCCCCTCTCCATCCACACGTGTTGCACCCATATCTCTTCTCCGCTCGCTCCCTCCCCCCAAAAAGGGCATTGCTTTCTCACCTCCCAAAGAACACGGTGGGCAAGCTCCAGCTGAAGGAGGAGTAGGAGTGAGTGAGTGAGTGAGTGAGGGAAGGAAGGAAGGAATGATGCAGGCTGGAGAATACACACACACGCATGCATGCTGGAGGGGTGGGATGGGGGCAGCCAGGTGCACGCTCACCCGGCAACTGCCTTTCTTTGCTCTCTGAGCATGTGGCCTCTGCCCCACCCCACCTGTGCGCATTCCGGCCTTTTTGATTGGCTGGGGCATGGCGCAAGGGATGCTGAGGCCTGTAGTTTTTTCTTTTGCCTTTTGTGGGGCTCATGCCCCACCCGCTGCCCCCAGACTCGGGCTATGCAATCTGTGACGCCAAAGGTAGGCATGTGCAAACTTTAAAGGGGCTCCGTTTAGGGGCGTGGAAACGCATTCAGGACACACGGACGTATCTTTCCATTTCATTTATATAGATTTTATATAAATTCCCTGCAATGTCCTTCCAAGGAATTACAGGAAATTTAAATGCTGCCTATGTGCTCATATGAGCTCGGTTGCTGTAGGGTAGGCTCAACAGAGGGTACCCCATGCCACCCCTGCCCTGCTTACCAAGTACTCGCTCCCCCAGCCCACCGAGATCCATGTAAGCTGTTTGGAAAGCTTCCTTCCATTGTTCGTCAAGGGGTAACTCTTGACCCTTGATCATGATGGTGGAACAGCGTTCTAGGATGCGTTCAGGGGCACCTTTCATCACCAGTAGGTGACGCTGGTCTCGAGAGTCCTCTGATTCATGAATGGACAGCTAAAATGAATGACAGAGGATTAGACTCATTAAAACTAATTTGTAGCTACTTTTCTCCAAATGACAGTTTTAAACAGGAAGGTAAATCCTAGCTTGTTGTATGCATTTTCCATATTGAATTAAATCATATCCATATAAAACCTGTTCTACATCACCTTTGAGACAAATTTATTTTAGTCCATGACTTCTGTTGTCTCCACAAAAGTAAGCACATTTCTTTTCTTGCATCAGACCAGTAGTGTGTCTTTGCAAGTAATACAAGACGTTTTTGCCTTTGTGGAAACAGAGTTTGTGTAAATAGACCAGACTGGACAAAATTATACTGTACAGTACTGTGTTTTATGGACTTTTGAAATTAGAAGCATTGAATGGATGGATTGTGTCTTTTTTGCCCCCCCCCCCCCACATTTTTCTGTGCGTTTTGTGTGTATGTGTGTTCTTTGCTTCCCAAAGGGAAGCAATACTAGTTTTGCACAGATATTTTGTCAAAAATCATTTATTTATTTATTTATTTATTTATTTTTCACGCTTATATACCGCCCACTCAGGTACAACCCAACTCAGGGCAGTTTACATGGCGGACAGTAAATACATAAAAAGACACATGATAAAACAAAGTTAAAATTTAAAAGTTAAAAAACCCACCCCTAAAAGGTGCGCAAGTACCGGAGGGACCCACAAATCATGTTGGGAAAAGAGCTTATTTTACTCTTGAGTCAGAGATGAAGAATCTTGTGGGGCTTAAAAATTCCTCACCAAGACATTGCCTTGAGACCCACTAAAGAATATTGTGGGTATTTTTCACGTCCTAATTTTAAGAGACCATGGTGGCTTAGTGGTTAAGATGATGACAACTGAAAGTTTGGCAGGTCAGCCGTTTGAGACCTGAGTGCTGCATGACAGAGTGAGCTCCTGTCATTTCTGTCCCTGCTCCTGCCAACCTAGCAGTTTGAAAGCAAGAAATTGCAAGTAGATAAATAGGTACCACTTTTTTTGGGAAAGTAGCAGCATTTCATGTGCTCCGGTGTTTAGTTATGCCTGCCACATGTCTCCGGAAATGTCTGCAGATGGCGCTGGCTCTTTGGCTATATACGGAGATGAGCACTGAACCCTGGAGTCGGATACAACTGGCTTTTGAGCGAGGGAGATCGTTACCTTTTTAATTTTGAGCAACTGGAAAGGTTATATGGAAGGCTTTATGTCATGCAATCAGCCTGCTAGGATGGAAGGAATAGAGTGGCTGACCTGGAACTTGTTGGTGGAGTTGAATGGGATCTCACACGTTTTCTTGAAGCGCTCTCGGTACTCCATGACATTTCCCAGGGTAATTTCGGAGAATTTCAGCAGGGCAGTCTCTGAGGCATCTCCAATTACAATCCTCTGAGGTGGGGGGGTCAGAAGGTTAGGAGAATATGAAAACAGGTTAGTACAGTAAAACCCCGACTTACATAAAATTCGACTTAAATAATGATTTAGTGCTAAAACCATGTCCCGATGTACACGATTTCCTATGGGTTTGCTTCGAGTTACATAAAGATTCTTTTTCCTATGGGTTTGGAGCGAGTTATGTAAAAATTCATTTCCCTATGGGTTTGCTTTGATTTACATAAAAAAAATCATTTTCCCTATAGCTTTGCTTTGAGTTATGTTAAAAAAATAATTTTTCCTATGGGTTTGCTTCGAGTTACTGTACATAAAAAACCAATTTAAGCAAAAGCCTACAGAACAGACTTTCCCCCCGTAAGTAGGGGTTTTACTGTACTTATAAAATGCTGAATTATAGCCCCATTTAGAAACCAAGACAAGGATTTTAGCCTACAAAAGAAACAGGAAAGAAGAGTATTCAGTTGTGAATGGCATAGGGTCCCCAACCTTTCCCACACTACGGACTGGCTTCATGCCAAACAACCTTTCCACAGACTGGCAAGTAGGATTGGACAGTGCAAACGCACAACAAAATGTGACAAAATGCACACTGTACACAGGTGTGTGTGGGGGAAGGAGCCCCACAACAGCCCAAAAACAAGGAGGAGGGCCCCAGCTGCCCATCAGCTACATCACCCGACTTTGGCAGCAAGGCAACAAGGTGGTGATAGGTGGTGGGGTGTGGAGCCCCACCACACTTAAGCAACATGGAGGAGGGTCCTGGCCACCTGCCCATCCACTGTGTCTGTAGCCCGTGGCCCTGCTGCCCTGCCTGCTGGGCAGTCCTGGCAGAGTACGCTGAGGCATACCTGTCAACCCGCGGCTCTGGAAAAATGGGACGTGCGCACATCGCTTGTGCGCAGGTTGCTTTCCATGCATGCGTGGAAGGGTTTTACCCCTTCCACGCATGTGCGGAAGTGCTACGCCGCTTGCGTAGGAGCTGCACAAGCAGCGTAGCGCTTCCACACATGCACGGAAAGCGTTTTCCCCCACTGCCAAATTACGGGGTTTGGGCAGCACGGGGCGGGTTATGATGTCAATGGACGTCAAATTACGGGGTTTTCCCAGCCAAATCGGGATGGTTGACAGGTATGTGCTGAGGGCAGAGGGCTGCCACTGGGACTCCCAGTACCCCTCACGGCCCGGTTTAGGACAGCCCGTGGCCTGGTACCGGTCCATGGCCCAGCAGTTGGGCTGCCACTGGCATAGAGAACACAGATAGAAGTTTTTCTTTTTCTCATATACTGTTTGAACTTGGGTTCGTCCATTGAAGAAACTGCAAGTAGATAAATCCCAATCCAGAATGGCAAGTGGTGGCCTGCAGGTTTTAACAACTTTAGTCTAAATAAAATGAACTTTTCAAATTTCTGGCTCCCTGATCTTCATCTAGCAACCAGTCAGACCCACATCTGCTTATTTTTAAACAAAATCACCAGATTATTAAAGCCAGCCTAGACTCACCAAACCAATTCTTGAATGGTATATAATCCAAGGGACTGCAGTGGCTTAAGTGGTTAAGACACTGACTGAAGTCAGCAGTTTGATACCCGAGTACTGCACAATGGAATGAGCTCCTGTCATCTGTCCCAGCTCCTGCCAACCTAGCAGTTCGAAAGCAAGAAATTGCAAGTAGATAAATAGGGACCACTTTTGTGGGAAGATAAACAGTGTTCTGTGCACGCCGGTGTCTAGGCATGCCTGCCACATGTCCACAGAAACATCTGCAGATGCAGACAATGCTGGCTCTTCGCCTATAAACACAGATGAGCACTGAACCCTAGAGTTGGATACGACTGGCTTTCGAGCAAGGGTGACCTTTACCTTTACCTTTTACAACCCTTAGGAGGTAAATCCCTTTGATTCATTGGGTCTCCTCTAAACAAGACTACTGAATGGATTCATATAATTATCAGGAGGCAAATAAGAATTTCCAACCATCACCCTGGATCTTCCTTACCCTTGGTACAGGTACATCATTTTGGCCTGACTTGAAAAAGGCACGGTTGCAGAGGCTAACAACTTTGCATAAAGCTCTCCATGTCTCTGATGACTGGTCAAAACTCTGGCCTGGAAAAGGAAGACGGAGTGTAAGGAATCTGCTTCGGCTATCCTTGCTCTTCCTACCTTGTGTTATAGTTTGCTAATCTGACCAGTACTGTCTAATCAAAAGGTTTGGTACTAAATAGGAAACTGGTAGGAATTCGTAAAAAATAAATAAATAAATCTATCTATCTATCTATCTATCTATCTATCTATCTATCTATCTATCTATCTGTCTATCTGTCTATTACATTTATATCCCACCCATCTGGGATATTTTCCCACTCTGGGTGGAGTACAACATAACAATAATAAAAATCTTTACAATTAAATAATGTAGACAAATTGAATAAAATTATAAATATCAATGAAGCATAAATAACACCCACACATTTGAAAAAATGCCTAATGCTTGGTCTTAAAAGCCTCTTTAAAAAAGGAACCATTTTAGTTGTGTGTTTTTTTAAAGTACTGTATAGGCAGAGATGGAACCTGGCACAGCTCAACTGGAAGAGAGTTCTACAAAGTTGGTGCCGTCATCAAGAAGGCTCTTCTCCAAGTCATGACCTTTCTTGCTAATCTTGGGGTCGGCACCTGGTGCTGTGCTGTCTGAGAGGAACGAGTGATGTGGGCCAATGTTCTGAGGGGAAGATGTTCCACTAAGTGAGAGAGTCTCAAACTGTTTAGGGCAGGGGGGGGCACACCCAGAAGAGGAAGCGGACACAGTTCACTTGTGAGTGAGTGGGACCCTCAGCAAGTACCCTGATTTCAATTAATCCACCAGTTTGCCCACTCTACTAACTATCTTTGTGACCAGGGTGTGTCCAGCTTGGTGGTACCTAAAAATAAATCTTTGTACCTGACTGGTCTTCTGTCGTATCTGCTGTGTGGATTTGGTTGTCGAACCAAAGATGGGAGACAGTCATACGGTTCTGCGTAAGGGTCCCAGTTTTATCGGAGCAGATAACAGAGGTTGAGCCCAGTGTCTCTACAGCCTCCAGGTTCTTCACCACACAGTTCTTTCTGGCCAGGCGCTTGGCTGTGAGAGAAAGACATACCTGCAAAGGCAGAAGAAGTAGAAGTAGTAGAAGGTGATGGTCGAAGAGACAGGAAGACACAGAGAAACAGCAGTCAATTTCAACAGGTAAACATAAATTCATCAAATAATATACTGAATGCATGAAAATGCCCTACCATATTATTTGTTCATCTAAACTAGTATTACATGTTCTGATGGACAGAAGCTCTTTCAGAAAGACTTCTGCTTCCTGGGATTCTTCTAACTAGAGCAACATTTCCCTGACTATGTTCTGCAGAACCCTGGTGAACTTCAATTCCCAGAAGCCTAAGTTAGTACATTGACTGATTAGTGCTTTGGTGAATTGATTTAGGCTTCTGGGAGTTGAAGGGAAACACTGAACTAGAGTCACTAGTGGTAGAACCTACAATCTTCTGCATGCAATCTTCTTCTCCACAATCTTCTGCATACAATCTTCTTCTCTACTGCTAAGCTTTCACTCCAAAGGTTTGGCCAAACCATGTGTCTGGCATTGTTGCATGGGAAGGTGGCACGAAGCTGAAGGAGAATGATACTCACAGTGACAGTTGCCAGAAGGCCCTCAGGGACATAAGCCACCACAATGGCCATAAAGAAGACCATGGCCTTGAGGAACTGATATCCAATCACCATAGCAACAATAAAGAAGGTGCCCCCAAAAAAGATGGCTAGGCCAGCAATGATGTCAACAAAGTGCTCTATCTCAATGGCAATAGGAGTTTTCTCATTCTCCACTCCTGAAGCCAGGGTGGCAATGCGCCCAATGATGGTCCGGTCCCCAGTATTGATGATGATAGCAGTGGCTGTGCCTAAAGGGCCATGAGAAAGATAGGAAAGAAGTTTATTAGCCTCACATTTTTGCATAGAAATATTTCTTCTGCACCCTCTGAAACTTAGGAACAGGACCCAGTCTATCTTACCTGGGAAATCCATGCATTTGTGAGACTTTTGGAGTCAAAACGCATACAAAAACATGCATACAATTTGAAAATATTCACAGCCCAGAATGTATGGGCACATCCTAATGATACTTTATGCTTGCCTAAGGTAAATTGCCCAACCTTTTAGTGGCAAATTGCTAATCATATAAATTGCCTTCCTGGGCACATGTACAGTTATTCCTATAAAAGGATGAATTGGCAATAGGGCCTGCTTTTTTATTGGGAAAATGCACAGCCCATTTCTTAAATATTTACAGATAGGCCTACTTTTTTAGATTTGCAGAGATCATGTACTGATCGCCAAGTGAAAAGAGGAGGGGAAAGGTCTTCCAACCTAGCAGAGAATGAAGGAGTCCAATGGGAGTCTCAGAAAGGCAGGGAGAAAGAGATGGGCTGAATTTCATATTTCTACATTACAAGGACATACAGCTACCATTCAAGTCTTCCTCTTGTTCATACCTGTCAGCCTTCCCGATTTGGCCGGGATTACCCCGTAAATTGACTTCGATTGATGTCATAACCCGGCCCCCGCTGCCAAAACCCCGTAATTTGGCAGCGGGGGAAACGCTTTCCGCGCATGCGCGGAAGTGCTATGCTGCTTGTGCAGCCCCTATGTAGGGGCTGCGCAAGCAGCATGCGTGGAAAACGACCTGCGCACAAGCGATGTGCGCAGGTCCCATTTTTCCTGAGCCGCAGGTTGACAGGTATGCTCTTGTTCTTGCCTGATCTAAAGGCCTGATCTTCAAAACTGCCTGAAGTATTTTAGCTCTAAGCTGTAGTTTCCTAAAGATGTCCTCATCTCCATTAATGAGAGTGTATTTGTTGCATCCCTATTGTTCATCTTAAATCGTGTAGAACACATTCTCCGATAGGCTAGATCAATAACACATTTTGTTCATTCCCTATGATGCTGGAAATGTCTGTTATTGTTCAAAAGAACCACAGAACGTTTCTTCCTCTTAGCTATATGCATTCTACTATTGTAGGGATACAGAAATAGGTTGCATTCATCTATCGTCAATTGTGTAAATGTCTACTAGAGTAGGCTAGGCATATCCAAGTATTGTTTAGATTAAGGCTAGCATAGTCAGGCATAGAGAACTGGTGAAGGATGATGGATCATGTCGTTGTGTGCTATATGCTATATGCTTGTGTGAAACTGCTGGGAGAAGGAGGGAGGGAGAAGATGGAGGGGGATGAGACTCCAAAGTACCCAGCTAGCACCCCACATATCTTGTGTCCTCCATTCTTGCTGATTCAAGAATCCCATGTAGTAGATTGCTACATGTATTTAAAGATGGTGCCAGATCCAACCAACATATGAATGTTTCAAATCGCCTGTCTTCTAAGATCGATGTAAATCTGGGGTACACAGAGAGAGCTTCCTCAAAGACTTTGGTATTTTTGAACCACAATCGGGTGCACCCTGGTAATGGCAACCTTGTGTTGCTGGCTAATCTTTCTCACACTAGGTCAGGCAAAGAGAATGGTGGTTTCATTTTGGCAGTTTTATGTCTGGCCTAGACATGGGAAAAAAGAGGTACATCTGTCCTCCACCCCACCCCTAATCTCTATGCTCAGGAAGGGAAGCAAGTTTCAGGATATACTATACTATGCAGGGACTGCAGTGGCTCAAGTGGTTAAGACCACTTGCAAAAGTCATAGGTTCGCTGGTTTGGGGAAAATTGAATGAGAGATTTGAGGTACCCTAACTTCCATACCCTAACTCCAAACTTCAACAAACTTGTAGAAGGTTGAGAGGAGAATCGAAAGAAGACTTTGATGTGTTTAGGTGGATTGGGGGCTGAGTTATGACCCCATAGCATTCATTAAATTTTCTCCAAACCAGCTGGTGGTGGCCTAAGACTTTTGCACAGTATTTATGATTTATATTTGTTTTATTTATTATATTTATATCCCACCTATCTGGGATATTTTCCAACTCTGGGCAGCTTACATCATATTACAATAAAAATGAATCAAATTGAATAAATTGTAAATATCAACAAGAACAAAAATGATAACCCCCCCAGTTAAAAACAACAACAACAGTACAGTACTGCACATGTAGGAATTTGGGTTTGGAATGCCATGGTTCATTAGGCAGATCAGGATGGTATGGTTTGTTACAGGTGTCAGCAAGGTATGGATGAGGTGGTGATGGACTCAAATAGTTCTTTCATAAATGTTCTGCATCCTCTGCCCCCAAACCTTCCTACCTTCTAAGCACATGGTGGAGAAAAAGGCAATGTTTCTGGTTTCCAGGGGGCTTTCATGCGTGCACTCTGGAGATCTTGTTTGGGGCTCTGATTCACCGGTAAGAGAGGAGTTATCCACCTAAAAAGAAAGAGACAAGCAGATATAGAGATGGGACTACATGTTTCATCAATGTGCTGTACCAGACTTAAAACCTATCAACCATATGGTCTGAACAGTGAATTGGAACTCTCTAGTTACCTTTAAATTCTTTACACAGTGAGTCACACCTCATTAACGCTCACAAGCCCAAAAGAGTATAGCTACAGAGGCATAGAGCGTGAAAGAAAATATAAATTAGGAATTACAGGTAAGTTTTGACACAGGGTTGGCAATAAGTAATTCATTATATGTCATGTAACAATCGATCTGGTTATCAAGCAAATAGATCTGTGTAAATATGTTGTAAATAGTTTTGGAAATAACGTGTATGATATAAAACTCGATATGAGTGCATTGTGGTTGGTTTTATCGTTACAGGAGTATATTGTTTTCTGAGGAAGATTATCGAAAAAGTTCCAAACTGGTGAACTTTTAAAACACTTAAACAACATCAAGAAATACATATGTAATATCAGACTTTATTGAATTGTCCATCGGAAACGAAGTTACAATTTAACATAGTTTAAGACCTTCCTACATTTAGTAGCCATGAGCGGTACTTCTTTGGAGTACCATATTCTGTGGTGTGGAGGAAACTTCTACAAGCTTCTGATGATGCAATTTTCAGCAGTATAATCTTGATTCCCTGTTGGAGGGGTTGCAATATGAATCCCCCCCCCATCCAGTAAAATAACAAAGAAAGAAAGGAAGACCCACAATGTTTCTTTCATCCCAAAGAAACAAGCTTATCTAAATAAGGAGTCTGTCTAACTAATGAAAGACTGGATCCTGACCGAACTACACTCGCAGTAAGGTTGCCCTTGGTTGAAAGCCAGTCATATCCAACTCTAGGGTTCAGTTCTCATCTTGGTTCATAGCCAAAGAGCCAGCGCTATCTGTGTCTGCAGACATTTCCGTGGACATGTGGCAGGCATGCCTCAACACAAGAGTGCACGGAACACACTGTTTACCTTCCCACCGAAGTGGTGCCTATTAATCTACTTGCTATTTCTTACTTCCGAACTGCTAGGTTGGCAGAAGCTGGGTCAGAGACGGGAGCTCACTCTGTTGTGCAGCACTTGGGTCTCAAACAGCCAACCGGCTGACCTTCCAGTCATCAAGTTCAGCATGCTGACAACTAAGTCACCTCAGTCCCCCCTAATTGAACCCTAGCAATCATATCTATTATGGAAATTTGTTTAGGGTGATGAACACATCTTGTCTTTATGAAAATCTCAACATCTTGTCCCTTCTGATTTTTTAATGTGCTTTAGCTGAGAATTTCATTCTCAGGCAACCAGTGATCTAGATATATAGACAGGCTGTTCTAGAACAGGGTTCCTCAAACTCAGCTCTCCAGGTGTTCTTAGCCTTTAATTATCAGAAGCCCAAGTCAGCACTGCTTATCAGGGCTTCTGGGAATTGAAGTTCAAGAACATCTAGAGAGCCAAGTTTGAGGAATCCTGTTCTAGAATCATTAGGGTCATCAAATCCCTTCTGGTTTATGAATCAGCGGCCTTCATTATTAACAGTTCTCCTTGGGTTTAGCCCCATTGATGAAGTTGGAGAGGATGGATGACTTTCCAATTAGGGGTAGGAAGATGGAACAGATAGAGTTAATGGGGATTATTATTTTAAAGGACTGGATAAGTAAAATTAAAGATAAAAATGAACTAGAGAAGAAACTGAAACTAACTGGTTGGAGAAAAGACAGACAGAAATGCATACCTGTCAACCCGCGGCTCCGGAAAAACGGGACCTGCGCACATCGCTTGTGCGCAGGTCGCGTTCCACGCATGCGTGGAAAGGTTTTACCTCCTCTACGCATGCGCGGAAGCGCTACACCGCTTGCACAGCCCTTACGCAAGATCCATGCACACAAAGGCAACCTGTATTATGAAAAATACGTTCCTAATGTTTTTTCCCCCTCCACTAAGATTTGAGATTTTTCTCCAGTAGAGGGCATTGACGGTACACTTTCTACAACCAATGTTTGCTACGGGAATTTTCTTCATTCGTTCCATTTATGCACCTTGCATCCTTGTGCGGTGATGATCCTGATGTCTGCAGGGACTCGGTCTCCTCCTTTGATCTCCACCAGGTCACCCACCACCAGTTGGTTGGCATTGATTTGGAACTTGTCCCCATCTCGAATCACCGTAGCTTGCTATGGTTGGAGGAGAAATAAAACACACTTAAAAAAAATAAACCTCATCAGTCACTTGGTTACTCTAGGTCACTGTTGTGTATGTAATTTTAATAGTGCTTAAAACAGTTTGTAATTATTATTGCGGGATTGGGGTGATCCTCCATTTTGTCTTCTTCATGGTACTAAGTTATCGTGAGACTTGCTTTCCCACCCTTTCTAATGAGATGCACGAAGTCTCCCCAGTCTCTGGTCACCCCACGATCATGCCACTTCTCTCCCAACCAACCCTGTTGCTTTCCGCCTGAATGTATCCATTGTATAGTGTGCATAAAGCGCTGCTGCACCATTGCTATTCATGTTCAGTTTGCTTACAATAAAGTTGTGTTTGGCCCTGTTATGCTGGCTGCTTCTCTTCAATTCCTGAACACCAAAGTCACTGTTTCACAATGAACAAATGTGGACTTCATTTCCCAGAAGCCTAAGTCAGTTCATTGGCTGATTGCTTTGGGGAAATTGATTTAGGTTCTGGGAATTGAAGTCCAAAAACCAAAGATTGAGAAATACTGCTCTAGGTAAAAACCACACGAGGGAAAGAAGTTGTGTTTGATTTTCTCAACTCCTTCGTCCAGAACAGTCCCTGCTATGTGGTAACATGGCTCTGTGGTGCAGTGATTAAACTGCAGCCAAAACCCTGCTCACAATCTCACAACAGGTTCAAGATTGACTCAGCCTTCCTTCCTGAGGTCTTTAAAATGAGTACCCAGCATGTTGTGGGCAAAATGCCAATTATCTTGTGAACAGCTCAGAGAGTGCTTTAAGCATTATTGAGTGATATAGAAGTGTATTTGCTATTGCTATTCTTTTATCCTCTTCAGCAGGTTTGCAAAGGTAAAGGTCACCTTTGCCTGAAAGCCAGTCATCTTAACCACAAAGCCACCACAGTCCCTCAAGCATGTTTGTACCTATGGGAAATCACATTTTCCTATTTACCTGTGGCACTAGATTCTTGAAGCTGGCAATAATGTTGGTGCTTTTGAATTCTTGATAGTAGCCAAAGCAGCCAGTGACGACCACCACAGCAATGAGAGCGATAGCCAGGTACAGCTACAGAGAAGGAGAGGAGGAAGCAGAGATAACTAAGTCAATGTTTACAGCAGGGGTTCTCAATAATCTAAGGCCTGTGGGCTGGATCCAGCCCATGATACCATTTCATCTGGCACCCCACCCCTCCAAGGGCATTCAAGAAGCTAAATGGCTACCCCTTTTTAGTGTTTTAACATACATAACACCCTTTGAAACTGTTGGGACAAAATGGCCACCCCCATTGTGCATTCAGGGCAAAATGGCAGAAACTGACTGAGAGAGTGTGACCCAGCCCCTGGCTTGAAAAGATTGGGAACCCCTGGTTTACAGTATCCTCATCAGCACCTATCCTAACAGTAGCCTTTCAACATTTGTTTGCAAATAACAAATTTATTTGTTATAGATTATCACAATAGCCTTTTACTGCTGGGAGAATAAAAGTGTTGGGATATAGCAATTCAGCCTGCAAAGGGTTAACACATAATCCTTGGGAGGAGGGAGCTTTTGCTACCAGGGCTAACTTGCTTGCATGTTTTATTTGCTGACTGGTCAGAAAAAGCTTCTGCCTTCCTGCCTAAAATTTCACTGCCTAATCCTAATCCCTTATCTCCAGTTTGTTGGCAGGCATTGACTATTTGTTCTTGAGGTAGATGCTGCCATTTTATACTCTCTCTGTATTTTCTTTTTCAGCCACATGGCTACAATGGAGGAGAACAAACCTCCTCATTTTTCTTTGGAACTAACTTAAATCTTCATCCGCTTCTAATGAACCTTAAACTAACCTGTTAAAATGTCTGAGAGTGAGTAAATCTCTCTCCCCCACCCTTTTTTATTGCAAAAGTTTTTGGTCTGAGTAATTATTTTAGGCTGGGAAGTGTGCTAAGCATGAGAGGAACTTGCAACAAATTAAAACTGTAGTAATTGCTCCACTTTCATCGTGCAATTACATACCTCAACAAAGGCACCCCGTCCGAAGGGGCATCCTGGATGTCCCCGCTGGAGCTGCTGGCTCACCAGCGACGAGTGACCGTTCTCCTGACCGCGCACCCCAACCTGCATCTGGCCCAATACGTGTGACCTTTGTCTCCCCAGTTGTCTACCTTTCACCTGCGCTTACTTATTGCCGTTGTTCCCTGCTCTGCCTTTTTTCTCCTTTGTTTTACAGGCCATCGGCCAGTGCCGCAGAGGCTGAAGGTCCTTCTGCTGGGGCAGATGCACCTTTACCGGGCTTGGGAGCGTGCTGCCAGGATCCCACTAGGACGGCGTTTGGGCCTGCAAGCTGTGGCCTCTCTTCGTTGGAGAGGGTGTTTTGAAATGCTTAGGACCAACCTGCTGCCTTACCTGTCCATGCTCGGCGGAGGGCATTACCCCTGATGTGCTCTTGCTCCATCTGGGAGCAAATGATCTGGCCCAGTGGGGCCAGGGGGAGTCATTGCCATGATCCACCTGATCCTTGAGGAGATCTGTTGGCGCTGGCCGCATGTGCAGTTGGTTTCGTCGGCCATTCTGCTGCAGTTGTTTTGGAGTGTCCGCATTGATCACGTCTGGGTCAAGGTGGACTGGTGAGCCATGAACGATACTGTGTCCCTATTGTTCTCTGGTGGCTGGGGGATCTACATCGAGCACCCGGTTATCACCTGTGACTGGGCTGGAGTCTTTTTCCCCAATGGCATCCGATTGTCTGAGCAGGGTTGGACTTGTTCTTGATGGGCCTGCAGCGGGGCCTCCAGGCCGAGGTATTTGGTCTGGTGAGGGCCGGCTTTCCATAGGATGAGTGCCCATGTGGTGGGTAGCGCTGTAGTAGAAGGTGCATGCCTACCATGAGCCACAGGCCAGGGGTAACCCACAGCTGGGACACAGGCAGGACAGCGAGGGTCTCCCAGCTGGGGGCTACACTCTGGCAGGGTGTGGGTCTGGGCTGCCACAGGCCGACGGACTGTGTAGCTGGGCCTGACCATTCGGTGTGCATGGGGCTGGGGGGGGGGATGCTTGGTTGCTTGCATCTGGCCGTGGCTTGCGGCAGGGTTTTTGCCCAGCCATTAATAAGAATGGCTCTTCCTCTGACCGCACTACGGTCCCTGCTGCAGATGTTTACTGTTCAATAAAGTTACCTGTTGGATTACCCAAGCTGCCATATCTGACTCTTACTCGGGGGTGCGGGACAAAAGCCAACAGTCTCGGCTCGGCCATTAAACTACAGAATGATTTGGAACTAGTTCCTCAACCTGATGTAGCACATGACTGCTGTAGCACAGAAAATACAAAGGAGAAGGAGAACCATGGATGCTGTGTTGAGTGTATTAAAGGACAGGCAATGGTATGCATGCAGTTAACAAATACAAATAAAATGTAACTTTTGCCATTGTTTTCTCCTCCTAGCATCTCTTCCTTTGTACTTACATTATCGGCACTGGTAAGGTCACCTTGCCCCAACTGGATGCCAAAGGCAATGAGGCAGATGGCAGCTGCTACCCACATGAGGCACTGCAGCCCACCAGCCAGCTGGCGGGCAAACTTCACATATTCTGGGGTGCCTTTGGGGGGCTTCAGCTCATTAGGGCCATCGCGAAGAAAGATCTCCCCAGCTACGGAGCTACTCAGACCCTGGAAATCAAGATGAAGGTAGTTAGGACAGGGAGAAATGGCTTTAAAACACAGAATTATTCAGTTGGAAGAGATATTTTAGGCCATTGAGTCCAACCCTCTGCTCAATGCAGGAATCTGAATTAAAGCAGATGTGGCAGATGGTTGTGCAATTTTCTGTTGCATGCTTCCAATGTAAGCATGCTCACCACCTCTCGAGGCAGTTGGCTCCACTGTCGTACTGCTCTAACCGTTAAGAAATTCTTCCTTATATTCAGCCTAGATATGGTTTCTTGGAGTTTTAGACCATTATTACAGGTCCTGAACTCTGGAATGATGGAGAACAGAACCTTCCCTTCCTTCTTCATGATTATCTTTCAGATATTTGAAGCATGCTATCATATCCCCTCTCAGTCTCCTAAGCATACTCTAGTCTAGAGGTGGGTCATTTCATTTCCATCTTCCCCAACTCCATGCTCTTGATGCCTTCAGGCAAATATTTTTTAAAGCATAAAAAGATGGTTCCCCAATTCCAGAGGCTTTTGAAGGTGATGGTTTTTAGCATTGGAAGGGCCATAGCTCCTTCATTCTACCCCCCCCAACAAAATACAGATGTTGATTGGTGTGATCACTTCTAGTTTTGAATTTTCTCTCCCCACTTTTCCTAAGCATCCCCATTCCTGCCATGTCTTTCTGGTGAAATTTTGCTCCTAACTCATCTAAGTTGCTTACTTTTGCTATAAGGGATGGGGATATACACCCAAAATGAATACAATGGGGGGGTCAGCGTGGGCGGACATGAGCAAATATATACATTATGGGCAGGAAAAAAACCTTGCATGGTATTTAATTGGAAGCAACTTGTTCCTAAAATCTCTTGTGACAACATTAATTGAAATGGAGACCCTAGAATGCCTTGTTTTTGTTAAAAAGTCATGACAACCCAACACTGTTCATTCTTTTCAGATGGTTAGATAAATATCTTTAAATATATTTAAATATTAGGGTATCACCTTGGTGACATTGGTCTGGTACTTCATCTCCAATTCTTCCACAGACAACTGATGATCATCCTAAAAGGGAAAAACAACAACCCAAAATGAAGAAAGAGGTAGGTTCAGAGAGGGAACAGCCCCACTAATTCACATATGTCTCCTTTCCAAATAATCTTCCCCTCCGTGGTTTGATACAGGAAAAGGAGCACAGATTTGTACAAATTCATCACACAGATAGGCACATAATCATTGTATCAATTGAGGAAGATGTATAGTCTTCTTTTTCTGCATAACACTGATTCGCCATCACAAAGATATCCTTGCATTCTTGGAATGATTTTTCAAGTTAAAATAATAATAGCAAGGCATCACGCAAATTAGATAATATCTGCAAGGTGCTTGAAAATGTATTTAAAAGATTAATCAGTCATTTTGCATTAGACATGGGTGTAGTGGTGAAGGCAATTTTTCTAAGGTTACATGTGGTTTCAAAAACAAAAAGATTTCAGAGTGGGAAATCCAGTCACCTCCAGCATTTATATCCATTTATGTTGGATGTAAACTCTCTGAATGCAGTATAATTTCATTTGCTTCATTGCTTCTGTTACTGTCATGATAGTATGAGGGGGAAATTGCAGCATAAATCTTCCTTATACCAACTTACTTAGAAAAAAGAGGCAACCATAACATCGAAAATCCAATGAAATGATTACCACCACCACTACCACAAGTTGATTTGAACTTATAATGACCTTCCCTGGGTTTTCTAGACATATAGTAGTTATAAGTTGCTTACTAAGTATGCCCCGAGACATTTCGTGGGGGAAAGGCAGAACATAAATTTAACCAATAAACTAGGCAGCTATATAACATTCCCTAAAAAGGCTGAGGTTCAATTCCCCATATCTTCCTTTCAAAATGAGTCTCATCCACTTTGCTGTGAACAAGTAAACCTACTGGGACATACCGGCACATGAAAAGTTCCTCCTTCCCCATAGATGGCATGCAGCAGGACATGCCCCCCCCCCCCCCCCGCCCAATTCTTGCTTCGCACTTAGGTCCCTTAGCTTCTGCAACACATTAGGCATCACACTCAGTAATACATGCAAATGCTAAATGAGATAAATAATCATGTGCTAGGTGCATGACAAAACTGAAGAAGCTTTCCCCAGTGACCACCATTCAGCAAATATGTGGCTTTGAAAACATCTGAAGAAGAATAAATATCTTGACCCTCTTCAACTTACCACAACCATCTCTTTCTTCATATTCTCCAGTTTCTCCTTTTTCTTTGCTCCCTTCGACTTCTTCTTGATCTTCACGTCCATATCTCCACCGGACTGTTTTTCCATTTCCACTGAATACATCTCGTATGTGTCCTGAAATTAAAAAACAAAACCCATACCCAAACAGACATACAAATGAAGTCCATGTTTACTACCTCATTGCCAATCACAGAACAAAAATAATGTAGTTTGCAGAACCAAAGCACATTGGATAAACAGATACCTTTGATCTTTTAAGGACCTCCATTTTTAATGATGTTCCAACAGTATCATCTAGTTTAACCCTATGCCATTTCCCTAGTTTCTTTATAGACATACAGCTTGGTAACCCAGGGCTGCCATCAGAAATTTCTGGGCCCCATACTGAGCAATCCTATTGCTCCCCCACATAATAATGTCACAGTTATGGCCACCGGCGGCAGGGTCCCTGTCAGCTCCGGGCCCTATACGGTAGTACTGGTAGTACTGCCATGATGGCGGCCCTGTGGTGACCACATTCCAGAGCTTGAAATAATGTTCCAATAAACTTGGAAGGAAGGGGAGTAGGAAAAAGAGACACTCTTTATTGTTTCTTTCTTTTTGATTGTTTCTTTAGTTTTTGTTCAATTTAATTTCCTTTGCAAAGGGAGGGTCAGTCCCAAAGCTTTTGCTAGGCCTGCTCCAGGCTACCATCTACACATAACATTTATACACAGGGAAAATATACGGATATAGTGGCGAGAATCCTGTTGCTACAGCTTTATGAATGTAGAACTGATGACATCATTAGCCATGGCCTTTCCTATTTTCTTCTGCCAAGTTTACAATGTTCCTTAAGAATCTCATTTGGCCTGGAGTAGCCTTTGAGGTCTTCAAGTCATGGGGGAGGTAAGAGTCTTTCATGTCTGAAAATTGTCAGAACTGTTCAAGATCCAGCAAAAATGTTTGATTAAAGTTACAGCTATGAAGCTTTGCAGGCGCACCCACCCCCCAAAGAAAGACTCAGACACCGGTATATGGATAAAGGCATTGGGCCACTTTTATTGAATAATGCCCTAGTCCGAATTATAACTTTCAATTGGTACTCATCCAATTATAATTCTTAAGGCAAGCAGGCCGCAGTAACATTGGTAAGGTTCCTCCCAAAATTGCCAATGGCAATTGGCTACAATGTATCCATTTGTATCAATTTGTTTGTTGACACAAACAAATTGTTGACCGTAGTCAATAAACTATCTACTGACCCCACCCTCTGACGTGTATCCGTCAAATCACGGGGTGATGCATGCTGAAAAGCTCCTGCCATCACCCCTTGCCTGGTTCGTCGTTGACCGGTCAACGTTATTACACCTGTACCTGTCTAAGTGTTGGCCAGTCAATTGCGAACCTGCCGGATACCTATGGGTCATAAATATTTACCTTACCAGTGCTACCCGCCACACGGGGAGGCTTCAATGAAGACTCACCGCCCCCCCCCAGACCGTCAGATCGGTCAACAGGCCTGCTTGCAAATCTTCCACAAAGAGGTTCATACCTCTAGCCGACAGGTGGACCCCATCCCCTGCATAAAGATCATAATTTTGTAAACTAATTGTGGGGTGTCGGATGACCATCCCCAAACCCTTGTCTGCCAAGAACTGGGCAACTGCCCTGTTCACCGAGCGGCGAGCGTGGTCAAGGGCACGGAGGTCAATACCTCCCCTGTAAGCGTGACGTGGTATGATGTCCGACCATAGCAGCCTTGTGGACAGCCACACATAATGCAAATAAGCTAGGTCACTGCAAATCATGAATTTTAAAGAAAGGCCAGTGACCTGGGCGAGGTCATTGCCCCCGAGGTGCAGTACAAGGACATCAGGCGGTTCAGCATCCCTGATGGAAAAAAGGAATGGCAACAGTTCCCGCCATCTCATTCCACGCTTACCGTACCAACGTATGCATGCGGATGCACGCAGTCCAAGCTGGGGTCCCCACTCTGTCGCCGCAGTATACTGCGCTGCCCAGTGCACGTAACTGTGGCCCACCAGCCATACTGCCACCGGTGTGCGGGGACACACAGGGTCTGTAAGAGAAAAAAGGGAACAGTGACTTAACTGGTACTCATACCTGAAGAGGGCGAACATATAATGCAAAACGCATAGATCCCCATCTTCCCATACGGCGTATATCAGCCTCAGAGTACCCAAATGCAGCCGGAGTTGAAGCAGCACCTATCCTAAACGAATGGGTGCCGTAACGAGCCCCTGGGAGGCCAACACTGGATAGTGCCATACCGGTCACCTTCCAAAATTGAAATTTAGTAAGGGGAGACCCATCTTGGTGGCAGAAAAACGGGCCAGGGTGTGTGCCACGCACTGCCAAGAACTCCTGTAGGGCACCAACCAGACAGATGTCTGCAATGGAACATCGTAGCAGTCTAACTCCACTGCCTACGCCGTGCTGATCAACTTTTGAGGACCGTATCCTCAACTGAGCCCACTCATTAGAAACATAGACATCGTCGAGTTCCAGTGCCCTACGAGTCGCATCCGCCTTAGACAGTAGTACCAACTCACTGATGCGGAGCGCTCCAAAGAAGGCCACCATGGTAGCCGCATGAAAAAGAGCCGCCTCATACCTGTCAAAACACAGGTTATGCCAGCCTCGTGCAAGGTGGGTAAGCACCCCCGGGGAAATTGGGTGGCGAGTCTCCGGGTGGCGGCCACATTCCCGTGTCCACCCCTCCAAAACATGTCGTATGCGGAAATCGTTCATGCTGTCAGCAAAACCCCTCACCTTGGCAATAAATGCCAGTGCTGACAGCCTGGATGCTATAGTGCGGGGAGCGAGGCCCTGACTGTGTAGATAAACCATAAATTGTAAAACTTGTTCCACTGGAATGGGCCACACTTCGGGCAACTGAAGTTGCACGCAAAAATTTATAAATTGAACGAAAGCATGATGATACGCCTTATGCGTGCGGGGCGCCAAAGACATGCCGATCGCCCGGTTCACCTCTCCTTGCCAAATGTCCAAATCTCGACCGGGAGTGGCGAGGGGAATTCCTCTGCGTCCGGAGCCAAGGCGCGGAACCGGGGGATCTGCAGGCGGGATAAAGCATCGGCAATATCATTATTAATGCCTGGTACATGTCTGGCCCTAAAAAGCACATTCAGGCGTAGGCTACGTAACACAAACTGGCGAACTAAAGCCATCACCCTGGGTGATTTAGACATCTGAGCATTAACAATGTGCACTACCGCAGCATTGTCACACCAAAAATGGACCACAGAGTCGGCCCACTCCTCGCCCCATAGCATCAAAGCTCCCAGGATTGGAAAGAAGTCAAGGAATGTAAGATCGCGGAGACGATCCGTGCCCCGCCATGCTGGAGGCCATTGGCCATAAGCCTACCTCCCCTCAAAGTAAATCCCATATCCCGGGGAGCTGGAGGCATCCGACTGTACTTGATACCTAGGGGAAACTAAAAGGTCGGATCTCCAAAAGGAGACCCCGTTGAAGTCCCGCAGGAATGTGAGCCAAACCAAAAGGTCAGCCCTCATGCCCCTGGTCAGTTGGACCCTATGATGGCGCCTTGACAGGCCAGACATGGCGTCACATAGGCGCCGAGCAAATGCCTTGCCAGGCATGACCACCCTGCAGGCAAAGTTAAGATGGCCATGTAGAACCTGAAGCTCACGAAGTGACACTTTACGTTTGGCCAGCAAGGCCAAAACCATCGTGGAGATCCGGGTGACCTTATCGATGGGTAACCGGGATGCCTGTGCGACCGTGTCAATTTCAATACCCAGAAATGTGAGCGTAGTGGATGGGCCCTCGGTCTTTTCGGGCGCTAAAGGGACACCCAGTTCCTGCATTAGCATCTGAAATGTGGTGAGGAGACGCGTGCACGTGTCCAAGCCCCGTTCACCCCCGAACAAAAAGTCATCGAGGTAATGGGCTACAGACCGAGACCCGGACCTGCGAACAAAGGCCCACTGAAGGAAAGTGCTAAAACGTTCAAATGCTGAACAGGATATAGAGCAGCCAAAAGGCATGGCCTTATCTACATAAAACTTCCCTTGGAATCTAAAACCCAATAGCTCAAAGTCCTCCGGGTGCACTGGCAACAATCGGAATGCCGATTTAATGTCGCATTTTGCCAGGAGGGCACCAGGACCACAAGAGCGCACCATTCGCAGGGCTTGGTCAAAAGATGTATACCTGACCGAACAAAGGTAATCAGGAATAGCATCATTGACAGAATAACCCGCCGGGTACGATAAATGGTGGATTAAACGAAATTCCCCCGGGGCCTTTTTGGGTACCAACCCCAGAGGGAAGACCTTCAGGTTGGGAAAGGGTGGTACAGAAAAGGGGCCTGCTACCCTCTTGGCCTCTACCTCTTTGGCAATACTCAGGGCAGCCACCTCCTCCCTACCCTTCAGGGACAGTAAACTGGGTGCATCTTGGGGTCCCCGCACTCCTTTGAATGGGATACGGAAGCCCCACTGAAAACCCTCCAGGAGGTAGCTCGCATCCTCTCTCCTTGGATAAATTGAGAGCCATCGCTCCAACATATACACATTAACTGGGGAGGGGGCCTTTTGTCTGGCTAGCTCCATCGGCAGAAGCTCTGCCCACTCCCTGTCCACCTCTACCTCTGCTGTGTGACCCACCGGCACGCGGGCACACGGTGGCGGCATGGGGGCCAGCGCAAGAGGGACACTCGTGTTTGTATCGGCACTGCCGCTTATTGCACACGCCATTAGCCGAGAAGCTCCAACATAGCAAGCGGGTTGGAACCCCCTGCCCTGCCGGCTGGCGTGGAGCCTGTGTTGGAGCAGCTTGCTGCACGGCATGGCCACAATGGTACCTATCCCCAGGCGCCGGACGCGTGGGGGTCATGTACAAAAGCCACAATTTCTGACAGGGCTCATCCCATCTCATCTCCGGGTGCAAGGGCACCCTCATTCTAAATTCCTCATCGTAATCCAACCACGATGGGCCAGGAAAATCCACCATCGCCCTGTAAATATTGTCCAAATATTGGACCATAGGAATGGCCAGGTCAGGCCGGGCCCTAAGGTACACCGCCATATAAATAAGATATGCGGGCAACCAGTTGGCCCAGGTGCGTGGTGGCTTACGACGGCGGGACAGTTCTTTGTCTCTGTCGTCCTGTCCCTCTCTCTCCTCCTTAGTGGGCTCACGGTTCAATAGGGAGAATATATCCACGTACTCCCCCCGCCAAATCTTTTCCCTCGTGACCTGGGACAAATGATCACCAAGGGGCAATGAATAACCAGCCGTCGGCAAGGCCGTCACCGGCACATTAGGTACACGGGGCATACGCAGTGGAACCTGGACAGCCCCTGCAATGCCCGGCACTGCCCCAGGGGTGGAAACCCCCACCCCCAATGTTGTGCCAGTATGGAACCAAGGGGCACTAGGATAGGCTGGCAACTGATGCCCACTCGCCTCGACTTGACGAGGCCATGGCCACTGAACCCCACCACTGGAAGTGGAGTGTGATGTGGGTGCATTAACTTGAACCTGATACTCACTAGGTGCACCCCCGTGAGCCTCCCCCACTGGGGGTTCCGGCCCACGGCGGGCGTCGGAGCTCGCAACCTGAATCGAGCTCTGGGGCCACACCTGACCACTCCCTGGCTGTAGCTCTGGACAAACAGGGAGCTGCGAGACCCCGGCAGGTGAAGGCCGGAGCGTCTCAAGCAGCTCAACCCGGCTGGCCGCCTGTTGCAGTGTGCCAGCCGTCGAGGTAGCCGGTGGACACGAAGGGCCCCCAGCAGAGAGAGAAGGACCCCCTCCCATGGGGTTGTGTGCAATCCCCAAGGATGCCTCAAGCACAGCTAGACGCGTCAGCAACGTATCCACTGCCACAGATCCCACAGTATAAAGTGGGCCGGGTGGGCCGGACGGCCCACTAGGCGTTTGACCAGGAACCCCAAAGTGGAAGCCTGGGCCCGAATAGGGCCATGCCCAAAACTCCGGCCCATGAGGGGCCAGAGGGGGAACGTGCTGTGCACCCGCACCAGGCCCTCCCCCGCTGTCCTGACCCATGGCCAGCAACTGCGGGCCAAGGGCCGAAGCCCCTGAAGGGCCGGCCGGAGGCAGGCCAGCCGAGGGCCAAGCATGAGCCTGCATCGCCCTACCGGTATCGGTGGGTAAAGCTGGGGTAGTGCCCTGTCGCGGGGGTGCAGCCCTGGTACTCCGACCTGAGGGCTGCCCCCCGCCCTGCGCAGGGCCCGCAAAAGTCCTCCCTTTTGGCCGCGGTTTCGTCGCCGGGGCCTTCCGTTTGGGAGGCATATCTGTTAGAAAGAGCAGGATCCCTTTCCAGGGATCAACCTAACGCCAAAAAACACAGAGCAGCCAGTAAGCCAGAGGCTCTGTGCAAATCCTTCCTTCCCAGCCGGGAAAGACCAAGGGCTAAAGCGCCGAAGAGTCGAAGGAACAGCGACGGAGAAAACTTCTCCTCTCCATCGCTATTTTAAAATGGCAGCTCGGCTGCCTCGTGGCCACCCCTTTTATAGAGGGGTGGCCACGCCCCCTAACTCACCTGGATGTCTGAGTCTGGGTGGGGGGGCCTGCAAAGAGCGCGGCGGCCATTTTGGCGCCGCACTTTCATTGCCAGCAGGATTCCAGCCAGAAAGTTTAAGATGTTTGTAAGATCATCATGTTCTACTCATCATAACATCAGACAGGAACACTGAGAATAATATATCAATTATTCATGTAGTCCAGTGGTTCCCAATGTGGGACCCATGACTTTCCTTCTTTCCTTCAACCAACCAACCAACCAATCAATCAACCAACCAACCAACAATTGGTGCACACACCACTCTGTGCAGCTCACAATAATGAGTAAACAATGAAAAAAATACAAAGCAAATATTGTAACGCCTTTCTCATCTGCTTCCCTTGGCTTGTGCAAATATTGTTTATATTTGCAAATTTGTTGTCTTAATCAAAGCCACTTTGTAAAACCGTTAACTGCTGGAAAGCAGGATAAAAATACAAGCCAATATCTTGTTGAGAAGCCACAATCTTAGAACTGTGGAGTTGGAAGGGACACTTCGCAACTTCAAGTCCAGTCCTTGTCAAGGCAGCATGGCAGGTGTCATGTAACATCAGTATTTCTAGACAGTGCAATGTGAATTTTAAACTGAATCACATTACTGTCAATTGATCACATAATGGAAATTTGAAGCATGTGATATACATGCCTCTTGGCCAGCCTGTGGAATGCACAGGATCTTGGTTTTATAATTTCCGAGAAGGGACAATCTCTTGAGCAATATTCTATGCCCATATTTATGTATGCACAATGTCTTGGTTATTGCTCTATCATAATTTCTGAGAAGCTGCAAAAATGGTACCAAAGCTGGTGTAAATCCCCAACAGGAAACCAACCCATGTTGAACAATGAGGTGCTCCTTCCTTGCATAAGACTATTTTCATACTTACAAAGAGGAAGTCACCTTCTGGTTCAACAAATATACAGTGCAATGTCAAATTTCTATAGCTGGGTTAGTGTATCAGTTCCAGATCTCTTCTGGAAATGATCCAGCATTATACCCATTTATATGGTATAAAGTGTGCCCAGAAATGTTCAAATATATATTTGAGTGCAAAGCACAGAAATGGCTGTTTTCCATAGTGGGTCAGATAATTTTTCCACCCAGTTCACTATTAGCAGTTCTGATTGATGGCGACTCTCCAGGACTTTTCAGGATCCTTTTATAGCCCCAATTCTTTGGTGGTTCCTCATCCAAGTGTTCACCTGGTTGGACTCTGCTTGGCTTCCAGAACCAATCATGAGCAGTGTGCGTGTGATGTGTCCATGCTATATTAAAATTAGACATCTGCACTGTTCCCTGACTTGGTCTGTACCCAAATAAGAACACACATATTGGAAACAGATGCTTCCTCTGCCCTTAGTCCTTGACTGTGTCCATGCTGCTATTTTGTACATCTCTGGATCTCTGTGAAAAACCAGTGCTCCAAATTGGGGTTTCCAACCTTTTCACACTCTCTCAGTCAGCTTTGAGGACCAGATGGCCATTTTGCCCTGCCTGCACAATGGAGGTGGCCGTTTTGTCCCAACAGTTTCAAAGGGGCAGCCATTTTTGTTTCTTGAATGCCCTTGGAGGGGTGGGGGGGACACATGAAGTGGCACTGCAGGCTGGATCCGGCCTATGGGCCTTAGGTTGGGAACCCCTGGGATAAACAGAGATTGCTATGCTGTTGACTCTGGGATTACACAGTACCTTGAGAATTGTTGCCCTTGTCCACTGCAGAGAATACAGGAGAGGCAAGGGACACCTATGCAAATTTTGGCAGTGGCACCACTACCCTAATGTGGAAAGACAAGTGAAAAGCAGGTTGGTGAATGGTCAGTTGATAGGAAATAAAAGAAAGACATCTTCTGGTGATGGTCTGACCTTCATGATTATTCATTTTCACAGACATGCACAGTCAAATCCTCATAGTTTAAGTATTTTTTTTTAAAGAAAGGGGATACTGTATATATATATTATACTGGCAATGGTCCCTTTTTTACTAATGAATGTGGAAAGTGGTTGACTCAGGCTGAAGACAGAGACCCTGACCAAGCATCTCAACATTTGAAGTGTGTAGGAGTCTCCTTTGGTGCAAGCTCTGTAACCTCCTTATGATATTGTTACTTTGATTGCTTTTCCTGCTTTTAACCACATTATTGAGTGCCTGTCTCTGTCCCAGCTCCTGCCAACCTAGCAGATCGAAAGCAAGAAATTGCAAGTAGATAAACAGGGACCACTTCAGTGGGAAAAGATCTTGGGGACATGAAAGGAGCCTCATTCGGGCATCCACTGAGTGGAGTTTCTTCAGCAAAAATCCTTTCAACTCAGAATAATTTCTGCCACTAAATTATTATTATTATTACCACATTATATCTTTTTAATTCTAACTTTCATAACTCCACAATGGCTAGATATAACATTCCAGGTGGTGCTCCATCAATGACCTCCATCCTGTGCTTGCTACAGAATGACACAAATAGCCTTGTTCCAGTCCACATTGACACTTGTGTCAAAAAAAGAAAGCTAATCCATATCTGACACTCTAATCTATCTTGATTAGGATTGCTAACTTGGTCAAGCAGACAGACAGACAACTAATACACCACAACCCTGACCTTCAGCCCAGAGCCCTATGCTTCCAACCAAAACCAGAGATGCAAAACTCATGAGTTTTGACCAAAAACACGTTCATTGCTCAGTGATAACAGTTCTTTCTTGTTAAGGGGGCATTTTGGTTGAAAAACTGAAATGGATCCATTGATTGGAAAACAAAAACATTCCTTACCTCCTTCCCCATCTTGATTTCTGTGGGCCTGGTTCTTTCTAAGGCCACCAAGGTAGACCCAGATGTGTCGTTCGTGTTTGAGACTGCTGTGGAGACTACACAGCACAACAGGGCAAAAGGTGACCTCTCTTGGATACTCCCCTTTTATAAGTTCCTCTGGGCGCCCCTTTGCCCTGAGGAATACAGAGGTGGCGCCAAGTGCCACTTAGCCAATCTTCTTGTTTGTTTGTATTGTACCTACACACTAGGAGGTGACAGGTTTGGATGGGGGAGAACAAACACCCAGCAGAAAACTTCACCTTGGATTGTCCCTAACTTACCTATGTGGACTTTTTAGAGCAAACATACTCTGGTACCACCTTGAAGTTGAGGAAATAAAGCCATATCAAGTATTAGAGGACAAAGACAATACCATTATTCGGGTTGGAGATTTTACTTTTCAAGTCAAAAACACCCAAGAGTCCTTCATTAAGGCTCAATACAGTAGCTAGACCCATCTAGAGCCAATACATAAAATCAGAGTATTTATACAAATGTTGAATTACCATTTGGTGACTGGTCAACAACTCTACTCTAGTTGGGAGTAGCAATTGTGTTTAGGCCCTAGAAGCTACATAGCTCTTTAAAAGCAGAAACCTATTTATGTGATTAATGCTTGCACACATTATTCTGTTGTTCTTGACCTTCCCTCAGCCTGAATTTTATTAGCATTGTACTAGAAGAGAAACAGTATAGAGAGAACAATGATTGGAGGGTGATATTGTGTGGATATGACATGAAAAATAAATATGCAGAGCTTGGCAATTGAAGAATAAGCATTTAGGACAGAATAATGCTGGGATTTTTACTCTGGGGCTAGTGAAATTATCTAAATTGCACCCACACCTTGTAATTAAAGTCACAAAATGTAGGTTAGGAGGTCTGGGCACACAACTGGCAGTCAACTAGGCACATAACTTGTAATTTGAGAACTAGCAGTAATTTGCTCCCATGACTATTGACATTTTATTTACTCCGGAGTAACATCCCAATAAGACGTTGGACTTAATGCACGTGCACTGGTGGAAAACTAATTACTTCCCCCCAGGAGTAATGAATTGTGTTTTTTCTCTGTTCTTTTTCACAGCCTTGCTCTGCCTCTGATGCAAGAGGGCTCGGGAAGTACTGCTGTGTAGCAGCTCAAGAAGGGAAAACCACTATAAGTCAAAAACAATGCCAAGATGACCTTATTCTGAAGCTCAAAAACTCACACATGACTCCTCTCACCACAACATTGGCTTAGCGAAGACTGTAAGATGGATCTCCCAATTTCTAGTCCAACACTAACCACTACACCACACTGTCTCTTTGCTACCTTGTTTGTAAGGCTCTTGGCAGGATCTTGCACTGAAATGGCCAATTTCCAAACTGTTAGCTGCCAATACCAGGCTTACAGACTTCTCCATTGTACTGTAGCCATAGATTTCTGGCAACTGTACAGCTCTCTCGCATTCTTATCAATGTTGACTTTATAAAAAGAAAGGACAGATAATGAGGCGGAAGAGTAACGAAAAGCACAACTGTTCACCCAGTTAACTTCTCCTTTGCCACTCTTGCTCAAAGGGCTTCACCCTCCCATTGGAATTCCACTTGCGTCACACGGAGCTGGAACAAGGAGTTACAAGTAACCTTGCAAATACAGTACAGATATGTTATATTTTGCATCCATATGAAAATGCCATGTTTACCATTAAAACAAGGGTTAATAGATATATAGCACATCCACAAACCACAAACCACAATATACTGTAGGTTAATATAATGTGGAGGTACAAGTAAGCTTTTGATGGAAAATGCACTATGGGCTACTTTGATAAGTAGTCTAATTAGGATGCATTTCATGATTCAGAAACATATACCATGAGGTAGGAGGGGAGTTCTCACACCTATCAATCTCAAACAAATGTGATTTGTAAAATGTTAACACACGTGGGCTCTGAAACAGAGTCAATGGAACAGATAAGATGTCCCACAGCACAGGGAATGAAGGTGTAACATGGTGGTAGGTGCTGAGATGATCACCGAATGGCAAGGAGTCAGTAGATACATAAATGTTTTTTGATCACAACCCCCCAGAATTCCTCAGGTAGCAAAGTCCAAAATACAGTCATTTCTGACTCTTGTGGGTGGTTCTCATCTACGTTTACAGCCAAGGAACCAGCACTCCCAGCATCTGTAGATGTTCCTGTGTTCATGGAGCACAGTTATGCAGCACTCAGATCTAAAATTGCTGGCCTACTAATCTTCTGGTCATCAAGCTTAGCATCGTAAATACTAAGCCACCACAACCCCTGTGGAATGCAAGCGCGGCGCCAAAATGGCCGCCGCGCCCTTTGCGGCCCCCCCCCACAGGACAGAGAATCCGGGTAGTTAGGGGCGTGGCCAGCTCCCTTATAAAAGGGGTGGCCACGAGGCAGCCGAGCTGCCATTTTACCTCAGCGACGGAGCGGAGAAGTTTTTTCCCCTGTGTCTCCGTCGCTCGTTAGCTTACCGGGAAGCCTTTTGGTAGCGATTCTGCCTTGCCGGCTTCCCTTTTCTGCTTCGGAGGAAATGCCTTCGAAGAAGATGGCAGCTTCGAGTTCAGCTCGCGCTGTTAGGAGGCGCAACCCAGGTCGGAGGACCGCGGTGCCGCCTCCTCAGCAGCCACCTTTGCCAGCCCCGGCCGGGGCCAGCGGAATGGGGTCTATTGCCCCTTGGCCCGGAGTGGGCGATCAGAGTACGGGCGCGGAAGGGGTTCCGGCCCGCGGCCCACGAGCGGTGGACACCGCTCCTGCTCCTGCCCACTCTGTCGGGCCTACTCCTCTTGGGCCGCAGCCTCTCCCCGGGCCCTCTAGCCTTGGGGGGTGGTGCGGCCCCCTGCCTTGGCAAGTTTCTCCACCAACCCTGCCGGGCTTCGGTGCTGGCCAATGGCCAGATGTGGGTCCCGGGGTACAGGGACCTGTACCCATGCCTGGACCTGGCGGGCCGGCCGGCCCTTTGCCCATGGTCAACGTGGACACCTTGCTGGCCCGCATTGCGGCCCTGGAGGCGTCATTGGCTCGGGCCAGTCAGGCGGGTGCCCCCTTCGGGGTTCCTTTTGAGGCGCTGTCGGCAGGAGGACAACAGCCGGCGGGGAGGGTCGAGCTGCTGCAGGCGCGTGGCGCGGTTTCGGCTACTGCCTCGCAGCTCCCCAGCCAGCAACCAGGTGCGGGTCAAGCCCCGGTGATGAGCTCTACGTCGGTCGTGAGCTCCGACGCCCCCAGTGGGCCGGAACCCCCGGTGGGGGCGGCCCGCGGGGGTGCAGCATGTGAGTATACGGTGCAAGCGAGTACATCCACACACATTCCCAATCTAGGGGGGGCCTTTCAATGGCCTTGGCCTCACGCGGGTGGTGCGGGGGCCACGCTGTCGGCGACCCACCCGGCGACGACGACTGCCACCTTGGGCACTGGGGTGGGCATTGGTCCTTTCACCGCAGGGAATGTTCTGGGGGTGGCTGGGTTAGCTCAGGCCCCTTTTACCAGGCCGGCTGTCCCCTTTTCGGCTTTGCCGACGGCAGGGTATTCCTTGCCATTGGGTGATCACCTGGCACAGGCTACTAGGGAAAAGATATGGCGAGGGGAGTACGTAGATATCTTCTCACTCCTGAACAGAGAGCCCACCAAGGAGGAAAGGGAGGGTCAGGATGAGAAGGACAAGGAGCAGGCACGCCGCCGTAAGCCGCCGCGTACCTGGGCCAACTGGCTCCCCGCTTATTTAATATACATGGCGGTATATTTGAGGGCGCGGCCGGATTTAGCTATTCCCATGGTCCAATATTTGGACAACATATATAGGGCGATGGTCGATTTCCCGGGCCCCTCATGGCTAGCATATGATGAGGAATTCCGTATGAGGATTCCCCTCCACCCCGAGATGAGATGGGATGAGCCGTGCCAGAGGCTGTGGCTTTTGTATATGACACCCACACGCCCTGCCCCGGGGGATAGATACCATTGCGGACATGCGGTCCAGCGAGCGGCTCCAGCGCAGGTTACCCGCCAGGCGGCGGGGCAGGGGGTTCCAGCCCGCCTGCTGTGCTGGACTTTCTCGTCAAATGGTTCCTGCAATCGAAAGAACTGCAGGTATAAGCATGAGTGTCCCACATGTTCTGGCCCCCACGCAGCCTCTGCTTGTCCCAGGCCTGGGGGGGCGCGAGGCAGAGGGAGGGGTGGACAGTGGGCTGGCAAGGCTGCCACGGATGGAGCTAGTTCTCCAAAAGGCCCCCTCCCCAATTAAGGTGGACATGCTGGAGCGCTGGCTCGCATCGTACCCGAAGGGGGAGGACGGGGAGTATCTCCTTCAAGGTTTTAAGCAGGGATTTCGTATCCCTTTTATGGGTATAGGTCCCCTCAGGATGCTCCCAACCTTTTATCCCTCAGAGGAAGGGAGGAGGTGGCTGCGGCCAGCATTAAAAAGGAGTTAGACGTGGGCAGGGTCGCTGGACCTTTCCCCGCACCCCCGTTCCCCAATCTGAAGGTCTCGCCACTGGGTTTGGTCCCCAAAAAGTCCCTAGGTGAGTTTCGCCTTATTCATCATTTGTCCTACCCAGCCGGCCGATCGGTCAATGATGCTATCCCTGATGACCTTTGTTCAGTCAGGTATACATCGTTTGACCATGCACTGCGCATGGTGCGCTCGTGTGGCCCGGGTGCCCTGCTGGCCAAGTGTGACATTAAGTCAGCTTTTCGCCTCTTGCCAGTGCACCCGGGCGACTTTGAGTTACTGGGTTTTAAATTTAAGGGGGAATATTATTTTGATAAGGCCATGTCTTTTGGCTGCTCCATATCATGCTCGGCTTTCGAGCGTTTTAGTACCTTCCTAGAGTGGGCTTTCGTCCGCAGGTCAGGGTCCCGGTCTGTAGCCCATTACCTGGATGACTTTTTATTCGGGGGTGAACGGGGCTGGGACACGTGCGCACGTCTCCTCAACACATTTCAGACGCTAATGGAGGAACTTGGTGTCCCTTTAGCGCCCGAAAAGACCGAGGGCCCATCGACCAAGCTAGTATTCCTGGGGGTTGAGATTGACACAGTAGTGCAGGCTTCTAGGTTGCCGGGTGATAAGGTGTCCAGGATAGTGGCCCTTATCTCGGAATTGCTGGCCAAGCGTAAGGCATCCCTGAGGGAACTGCAGGTGCTACATGGGCACCTTAATTTTGCTTGCAGGGTGGTCGCACCGGGCAGGGCTTTTGCCCGGCGCTTATGCGACGCCATGGCAGGGTTATCCAGGCCCCACCACAGAGTCAGGCTCACCCGGGGTATCAGGGCAGACATGTTCGTCTGGTTGCAATTCCTGAGGGAGTTTAATGGGGTCTCATTTTGGAGGTCTGACCTCCTGGCATCCCCCAATTTCCAGATCCAGTCTGATGCCTCAGGATCCCTGGGTTATGGGATGTACTTCAATGGGAAGTGGGCCTATGGTGGGTGGCCACCGGCATGGGCAGGCACAGGTCGCCTGCGGGATCTCACATACCTGGAATTTTTTCCCATTCTGGGGGCTTTGATGCTATGGGGCGAACAGTGGGCTAATTCGGTGGTGCATTTCTGGTGTGACAATGCGGCTGTTGTACACATTGTCAATGCACAGACTTCCAAATCGCCCAGGGTTATGGATCTAGTGCGCCATTTTGTGCTGCGCTGCCTGCGCCTCAACGTCTTGTTTAGGGCCAGGCATGTCCCAGGGATTAATAATGATATTGCTGACGCTTTGTCCCGCCTGCAGATCTCCCGGTTCCGCGCCTTGGCCCCGGATGCGGAGGAATTTCCCTCGCCACTCCCGGACGAGATGTGGACTATTGGCAAGGAGAGGTGAACCGGGCGATTGACCTGTCACTAGCGCCACGCACGCGTAAGGCGTATCAACAAGCATTCAATTCGTACAGGGCATTTGCTACTCAATTTCTCTTGCCAGAGACCTGGCCTATCCCGGTGGACCATGTTCTGCGGTTCATGGTTCACCTGCATGCACAGGGCCTCGCACCTCGCACCATAGCATCCAAGCTCTCGGCGTTGGCTTTTATGGCCAAAGTGGGGGGTCATGTGGATACCACCTCTGACTTCCGGGTGAGACATGTTTTGGAGGGGTGGGTGCGCGAGCGCGGGCGTTGCCCGGACGACCGGCACCCTATTTCCCCAGGGGTTCTTACCCAGTTGGCCCGGGGCTGGCCAGGCCTCTGTTTTGATCATTATGAGGCAGCCCTTTTTCATGCAGCCACAACGGTGGCATTTTTTGGAGCGCTCCGCGTCAGCGAACTCGTGATGCTGTCTAAGGCGGATGCAAGTGGTAGGGCACTGGAACTCGAGGATGTCTATGTTGCCAAAGACTGGGCCCAGTTGAGGATACGCTCCTCTAAAACAGATCAGCATGGCGTAGGCAGTGGTGTAAGACTGCTACGGTGTTCTTTGGCAGACATCTGTCCGGTTGGTGCCCTACAGGAATTCCTGGCACTGCGTGGCATGCACCACGGCCCGTTTTTCTGTCACCAAGATGGGTCTCCCCTTACTAAATTTCAGTTTTGGAAGGTGACAGCCAGAGCCCTCACCAGGGTGGGCCTACCAGGTGCCCGTTATGGCACACATTCGTTCCGTATTGGTGCAGCCTCTACAGCAGCTGCTTTTGGGTACTCTGGGGCTGACATACGCAGCATGGGGAGGTGGGGCTCGCAATGTTTTCAGTTTTATGTGCGCCCACTCCCGCCATGAGTACCAATCCAGTCACCTTACCGCCTTTTTTCTCAATTTTCTTACAGACCCTGGGTGTCGTATTACACCGGTGACAGTATGGCTGGTGGGCCACAGCTATGTGCACAGGGCAGCGCGTTACGCTGCGGCGACAGAGTGGGACCCCGACTGGGACTGGGTGACCACGCCAGTCTCGCATGGCATGGTAAGCCTGGGATGTTATGGCGGGAGCTGCGGCCTTTCCTTTTTTCTGGCCTGGGTGCTGACCCGCCTGACATTCTAATCATCCACCTGGGGGGCAATGATTTGGGCCAGGTCACCGGCTTATCGCTCAAGCATGCGATTTGCGAGGACCTCGCCTACTTGCATTATGTCTGGCCTGCCACAACCCTGGTTTGGTCGGACATTGTTCCGCGCCATTCTTACAGAGGGGGCGTTAACCTCCTGGCCCTTGACCGCGCTAGGCGCGCGGTCAATAAGGCAGTGGCGCGGTTTCTTGCCACCAGGGCTTGGGGACGGGTTAGTCATCACCCCGATATTAGTCTACAAAATTATGACTTGTACGCAGGGGATGGGGCCCATCTGTCGCGAGGAGGTATGGACCTCCTGTTGGGTGATTGGCGAGCAGGCTTGTTGACCGAGCTGACGGTCTGGGGGGGGGCATCAGGTCTTCTTTGAAGCCCCTCCGTGTGGCGGGTAGCACTGGTAAGGTAAACAGTATGACCCACAAGTATCCGGCAGGTTCGCAATTGACTGGACAACACTAGACAGGAATAAATTAGTTAAACGTTGTCCGGTCAACGACGAACCAGGCGATGGGGTGATGACGATTGCTAACCAGCATGCATCACCCCTGTGATTTCACGGATACGCGTCAGAGGGTGGGGTCATAAGTTAGTTATTGACTACGGTCAACAATTTGTTTGTTGTCAACAAACAAATTGATACAAATTGATACATTGTAACCAATTGCCGTTGGCAATTTTGGGGTGGTACCTTACCAGTGTTACTTCGGCCTGCTTGCCTTAGGAATTATGATTGGTCGTTTTACCAATACAAATTTATAATTCGGACTAGGGCATTGAATCAATAAATGTGGCCCTATGCTGTTATCCACTTTCAATGTTGTCTGTGTCCGTTATTGGGGGGGTGCGCCTGCAATGCAAGCGCGGCGCCAAAATGGCCGCCGCGCCCTTTGCGGGGCCCCCCCCACAGGACAGAGAATCCGGGTAGTTAGGGGCGTGGCCAGCTCCCTTATAAAAGGGGTGGCCACGAGGCAGCCGAGCTGCCATTTTACCTCAGCGACGGAGCGGAGAAGTTTTTTCCCCTCCACCCCCTCCCTAGTTAACAGTGTGATATTATGGTCGCTTCGGGGCCGGGTGGGAATTTTTGGTTGGGACCCATATTGGCTCCGGGTCCTGGCTTTTTTGCCCATCCCACACTGTTGCTATGGTTTGATATAGGGGTCTTTCTGTGTTCCTACTGTTGACTTTGGTCACATTGGCGGGTAGCACTGGTAAGGTAAACAGTATGACCCACAAGTATCCGGCAGGTTCGCAATTGACTGGACAACACTAGACAGGAATAAATTAGTTAAACGTTGTCCGGTCAACGACGAACCAGGCGATGGGGTGATGACGATTGCTAACCAGCATGCATCACCCCTGTGATTTCACGGATACGCGTCAGAGGGTGGGGTCATAAGTTAGTTATTGACTACGGTCAACAATTTGTTTGTTGTCAACAAACAAATTGATACAAATTGATACATTGTAACCAATTGCCGTTGGCAATTTTGGGGTGGTACCTTACCAGTGTTACTTCGGCCTGCTTGCCTTAGGAATTATGATTGGTCGTTTTACCAATACAAATTTATAATTCGGACTAGGGCATTGAATCAATAAATGTGGCCCGATGCTGTTATCCACTTTCAATGTTGTCTGTGTCCGTTATTGGGGGGGTGCGCCTGCAAAGTATACTTGTACATGGACTTAATTTGAAAGTGTGATAGTTAAGCTGCACATCTGTTCTAAAAAAAAAGTTCCATTGTAGGAAGGGATAGTGAGGACTACCCCATTCTTCATAATGTCTAATTTCGCCCTGAGTCACTATTAAAACATTGAAGATTGCTTGGTCAGGAGATAGTTCTCAATTACTTCTCTTGAGCGCTTTCCCCCCAATATCAAGAGAATTCTGAACAGTACTTTTCGTGCACATCCCTTTCAATGTTACAATACTGTTATGATCCAGCTTACAGTTAGCCACATTGACACTAAATTGTCTGTGGAAAGCAATCATCCAGACATGAGCTTGGTGATTATGATGCATGTCTCATTAATCTTCTTGGGCAAAGAATATTTTGTTCTGCACCACTTAAGCCACAATGCCATACTGAAGTGCACTGGAGTATGTTATCCTGTTGGTTGTGTCATATCAATGCCACTTCAAAGCACCTTCTGGACATAAAATGGGAAGCAAATCCACACAGATTCTGGCTGTCTTGAAAACCAGTCACTCCTGGAAACCTACACTTGTGATCATTTTCTTGACTAAATTCAGAACAAAATGATTTTGATCAATTCGCTCAGACCTGATAGACGTTCAGATCTGACTAGCATGGAATAGAGTAGCCTTTTTCATTCTTTAAAGTGGTACACTTGATCTGATGGCTGGCTTTAGGATTAGGTCGGATGGTTTCTATTCAATTGAACATCAATCGTGGGAGCTGGAGGAAAGATACAGAAATGTTTTAAATCTATAAGAGGCACAGTATAACCTTGGGTTACAAACACTTTGGGTAACATTTGCCATGATTTATGATGACAAATCCTATGGAAATGCCATCCCAGCTTACAAATTTTTAATGTAATTTTTGGGTTATGACGATCAAATTGGGACCATTTTTTAATTTCTCATTGCATCCCTATGGATGCTTCGGGTTACGATTGTTTCATGCTATGATGGAGGCTGTTGGAATGGACCTCCATCATAACTCGAGGTTTTACTGTATTTGTTTGAGGTGATGGGTCCATGTGTTTCTGTGTTCATACAGATGTGCTATAAAGCTTTGCCATACTTAATGGAATGTCTGTAGAATATGTAAGTGTGTCCTGCCTTTCACAAGAACATGTTTTGTGTTAGTTGTAGATTAAAGTGACAACATTTCAGAATAGGAGGCACTACAGATTCCTTTAATGAAGCTGAAGGTTCTTTCAGTAGCATAACAATAGAAAACCATCTTTATTACTTCCATCAGTGGAAATTTATTGTCAGATCATTAAACCAGAGTGGTTGCTTCTTGATGCTACAGCATGGCAAATCTCAACATCTTTTATTATTGGCGTTGCTGTTTAAGACTGACAAGAACTTTGTTTCAACAATGTCTGGAGTTGTCCAGCTTCACATTAAATGGACAACATGTGGTTTAATATTACCATCACCCACTTACAGTACATTATGGTTTTATAATTCATTCTATTGTCTGATGATTATGTTTACTAGTTTTTCATAACAAATGTTGAACTGGTTATACAGAATGATCTGTATCTTGAAAACTGTTTTTTATTGCAAATCTAGTATTTATTTCCTGTTCTGATACCACCATTGATCACAAGTAACTCAAATGAGACTAAAACTGTAATATTGAGCTCATTAAAATGCCACAAAATATTTATAGAGCACAGCTGGGGTGAAAATCTAACAATGATTTATGATTGCTAATAAATTATACATTGACAGTACCCAAAAGTAAAGTTTTGAATCACTAGGCATGATTTCAGATTCTTCCAATGTTGCCACAAATGCAGTACTTAGTAGTTTTTACATTTTTGTAATCAAGTTTGGAAATCATATGATTTGGAATTTAAGAATAAATTGGTAAATAATAATTTCATGTCAGAGATTACTCTGAATTGAAAGGTTTTTTTCTGGAAAAACTCCACTCAGGGGATGCCCAAACAAGGCTCTTTTCATGTCCCCTAGAGCTGAGACAGAGATGGGCACTCAATCAATCATGCAGTACCCAGGTCTCGAACTGACGACTTGTCAGTCTTCCAGCTAACAAGGCAAGCATCTTAACCATGGAGCCACGGAAAAACATGTCAGGATAGTGGTACTTTTTCCCAAGGTGGGAGTGTGCAGTAACATAGAACATGTGAAAAATGTTATTTGATAAAATGAATCTATTAAGCTGAATATGTGAACTGGATTGTTATCTAGCTTTGCAAATAACCAAATGAACTGGCAAGAAAAAATCAATCAGTTGTTACATTGGTTATGATGACAAGACTGATTTTAAATGACTAAATCAGGTTTTCATAACTAAAAACTGGAAGGTCAATTTTGATCTTCAAAGAAATTTGAAATATTGTTATTAATGACAAATGAAATAAAGTTTAAAAAAGGAATGACAACAGAAACTTGATTTAAACATATTTGGGGAGAGTTCTTGGATTATGTTTTATTGAAAGGGAAAGGAATAATAATAATAATACAGTGGTACCTCATACAACAATTTTGATCCATTCCACAGGGCTCGTTGTTGCATGAAACAATTGCTATACAATGCATGCATCATATAGCGATTTTCCCTATGGGATGCATCATTCAACAGTTTTTTTTTGCTAAGTGGTTTTTCCCATTGAAGAATGGTTGTACAGTTTTTTCCATAGGGAAAATTGTTATGCGGGATGCCATTTCCCCCAAAAAAACCCTAATTGTTATGCAATTTCATTGCTATATGGGGTGATGGTTGCATGAGATTCCACTGTACTGTAATTTCATGTCAGAAATTATTCTGAGTTGAAAGGATTTTTTGCGGAAGAAACTCCGCTCAGGGAACACCCAAATGAGGCTTCTTTCATGTCCCCAAGAGCTGGGGCAGAGACAGACGCTCAATGTATCATGCAGTACCATATCTGTCAAGCGCAGCTCCGGAGATTACGGGACCTGCGCTGAACGTTTCTGTGCAGGTCCGTTGTACGCATGCGTAGAAGGCTTTTATGTGTAAAAGCCTTCTATGCATGCGTACAACGGACCTGCACAGAAACGTTCTATGCAGCTCACTTCCATGCATGCGTAGAAGGCTTTTACGCATGCGCAGAAGGCTTTTACGCATCCCCGTCTGCACAGAAGCCTTCTATGCGTGCGTAAAAGCCTTCTACACATGCATAAAAGCCTTCTACGCATGCGTAGAAGTGAGCTGTGCAGAAGGGATGCGCAGTACCTCATTTCCCCCCGCTGCCAAATTACGGGTTAGTGGCAGCTCCGGGCGGGAAATGACAAAAATTGGTGCAAAAAAAGGGAAATCCCGGCCAATCCAGGATACTTGACAGGTATGTGCAGTACCCAAGTCTCAAACTGACGACTTGCCAGCCTTTGTATAATGTCAGTGTAGAAAATAAAAGTCTTTTAATAATGAATGGAGTATGTGAAATATGAGGAAAAAATAATGAAATATTAGTCTACAGCCTCAGGAATGAGGTGGGTTGCATGTAGACTTAGCATTTTGATTTATTGTCTATTTTGCTTTTTTTGCATTCTTTTGATAATATGATTTCCATTCTTCACATCCCTTTATAGAATGAGCGGAAAATAGCGTCTTGAAACCAAGACTTGTGCATCAAAGTTACTTCTCTTAGGCCATAAGATGTTGCTTCCTGTACTTTCACTAAGGTATACTAAGATAAAAGTGGGTATAATTTGAAGCGGCAAAATCTATTAGGGCAATAGTAATTTTTACGATGACATATAAAACCATAATCCCAAGCCCCACTCCAAGTGCCGTATAACCCAGAGTGCGTGCTGTCCTTGAGAATCGCTGGGCATTTGGTCTGTCTCCACTGTCGTTGGCCCCTCTGGTCTAGGGGGAAAAGAGAGAAAAGAGAGATGGATTGAAATAAATGCATCTGGAGAACATGAGCAGCTGTGATCTAGCACAACAAGCAAAGAAGCACTTGAATAAACTGACTTCAATCAACTTTGCCAATGGTGCTGATTCCTATTTTTCTTTTAAAGGTGCGAGTCTGCCCATTTTATTCATTTACCATATGATGAACGTCAGTTGTCTACATTAACGCTGATATAAACAGTGAGCACAAATTGACCATCTCAAGTTTCTAACTAGAGTTGCATGTTTGAAAGCCATTGAAGAGCTTCATTTGTGGCAATATGCAAATCCTCCGCTGTGCCTCTAAACGTGCATAAGGAACACTTAAATATAATATGGTCTATGATTTGGTCTTCTTCTCCATAGTCAGGCTAGGAAGATGACTGGCGTATTTAGTTATTTGTTTATTTACAGTAGATTTATATACCGCCCCAATCAATAGACTCTGGGTGGTGTACACAGTTCAGTGAACACCTCACTGGCTGCTCAGCAACAATTAAAAAACAATATAAAAACAGTTAAAAGCCCTTCCAACATAATGATGCTGCCCTCCCGCTGTGCCTTATTGATCTCTTAAAAACAGGTATAAAAACAGCATGACATTAAAAATGATATAATCATTAAATCATTGAAAATAATTAAAAACCAATTACAAACCAAACATTAATTTTTTGTTTGATGCCCTGCAAATCCAATTTAAGGATAAGGAAATTATGGAATATCAAAAATTGTTTAATAATTTCTGTAGTGGAGGAAACAAACCAAGTACATCAAAAAATTAGTGGTATTTATCTCAGAAAGAATGAGGATTAGGATTGCCAAATGTTAAGAATTAATATAGAGTTTTTCAAATAAAGAATATTGTGAAAGTTTTAATGAAGGAGGTGGTAATCTGGGAAGAAATTGAGTTGAAATAATTAGATCAAATTGGTAAAGCAGTATTTTTAGATGAAGACATGGGTAAAATAGTTATTAAGAATAACTGTGCTGGGTCCCCCTGCCGTAAACGTTTCCATAAACAGTGGTGCGTGCATTTGTGTGGGTGCATTTGTGCATGCTTGGATGTGTTTACGGTTGTCGAAAATGTGTCCACTTCTGCCTCTGTAGGCCGGATGATTTGCTACTGCAGGCCGTGTCTGGCCCATGGGTCATAGGTTGCAAACCCCTGCACTTGAACATAAGGAAGGACATCTACCAACACATTTTTGAGAGTAATCAGATTTGTACTCACAAATTGTAGTTGTGGAATTACTCAAAATCTTACAGAGCGGATGGCATCATCAGCTTATGTCAGTGATGGCAAACCTAGGCACTACAGATGTTCTTGAACTGATCAGCAGGGTTGCTGACTTGGGTTTCTGGTAATTGAAGTCCAAGAATACCTGGCATGCCAAGGTTCATCATCACTGGCTTATATTACATCTGTTGTACTTTATATTTTCTGGCAACCACATCATCATATCATAACTGAGTTGGAAGGGGGCTTTAAGGCCTTGAAGAAAGAAAGAATGGGTCTCTGAAGACATTAAGAACCCCTGAGGCCTCTTGTATTATCCAAAATGCTACCTACTCAGTCATTTTCTAAAAGGAGGAATGAAAGAACACCCCCTGACTCACCTTTATGGAATAAACCAAGGCAGCAATTCCAATGGGTAAGCAACAGCAAAGCAGGGTAAAGATGGAGAAACCCAGGTGATCAGGCTCTTTCACAGGATAGACAATAGTCAACGTGTTTGGTGGAGGCTGAAGTACTTGGCCAGGTGGGCCATAAGTAGTTGGGTACTGTAGTGGCATAGGTGAAGGTGCATCATAGCTCATGGGAGCTGGTGGCTGAGTAACCACTTCATGTTGATCTGGTACTTCACTGAACAGCTTTTCAGAATAGGGAGGAGGATTTTGACCAGTAAAATTACTGCCTTCCATCTTCCCATAGTTTGGGTTGCTCATCATGCGCGTGGGTCTTCTCCTTCTTTGAAATTCCACAAATTCACTGTCTCCTCAGTCCTTTCTTTTTAGGTAGTCCTGGTTATCTGCTGGTTGTCCTCTTTCCCCTGTCCTTCTTTGGACCTTTAGCCCTTTCCTTGACCTTTGCTTTTGTCCTCTTGAGGACTTAAATCTAGTTTTTGGTGGTGTCCTCCCTACTTGTCCTGGCTGCTCGAGGTCCCAAAGGAGACTCTCGCAGATTGCTCTGGGACTCCGACAGAGACAGTTTGTCTCAGTAATCAGAAGATCATCTCAGGGATGAAAAGCTCAATAAGGTAGAAGGCTAAAGGAGGCAATGGAGCAATATTAAAACAGATATAAATGAGAATAAGGGGAAGTCAGCAGGAAGCGATTGTCATTTCATTTCTCCTCTTTTGGTTATGAACATTACCTTTACACTGTTTCACAACTGAACACAGAAACTTAAGTTGAGCTTCTTCATTTCCACTCTCTGTGTGTGACAAATTACACAATTGGTGTGCTTCTTCATTTCCACTCTCTGTGTGTGACAAATTACACAATTGGTGTGCTTCTTCATTTCCACTCTCTGTGTGTGACAAATTACACAGTTACACAAACACTCCGGGCAAAGGAGGTAAGTTGTTCACCCATTGACAGTTGAAGATTTAGAAGAAAGGGCTCTCTTACTTGCTCACCATACCACTATTAAGGATTCTAGCTTGCTCTGTGGCAGCTATAATACAACACAGCAACTTTGTTTAACTAAAAGTGTAATTAAATCCAATTAAGGTAAGCATTTAGTAAAGGTAAAGATTGTGCTTGCTCGAAAGCCAGTCATATCGAACTCTAGGGTTCAGTGCTATAAACAGCAGAAGAAACAGAACTGTCTGCATCTGCAGACGTTTCCATGGACATGTGGCAGGCATGCCTAGACACCGGAGTGCACAGAACGCTGTTTACCTTCCCACCGATGTGGTCCCTATTTATCTACTTGCAATTACTTGCTTTTGAACTGCTAGGCTGGCAGGAGCCTGGGACAGAGACGGGTGCTCACTCCGTCATGCAGTACCTTGGAATTGAGCTCCGACCTTCCAGTTAGCGAGTTCAGTGTCTTAACCACTTGAGCCACCGCATTTAGATCACATTTTTAGTAACAATTTCCCAGCATCAACAGCTGGTTGTGTACTGGAAGAGGCTGCAAGGGGTGATGGGAAGTCTTGTACAATTTCTTCTTCACTCTGCTTTTAGGTAATCATGTTACCAAACTAGCAAGGGTTGCACAACACCCCTGCAGAATCTCATTCTTGGCAAGATATGTATGTGTACACCACTGACTGTTTTAACTGGGAAACATGTCGGGCCAGGGACAGGTTAATAAATTAATAATAGTAGGGAGCGTGACCCAGCCCATGGCTTTAAAAGGTTGAGAACCCTGGTCTAAACAGACTAAGGGGTGGAAATCTTTGTCACCCATATATTTTCTGGTAATATTCCCACTACAAATTGGCCAACTCTCTCTTTTCTGCATGTGTGTGTGAGAATAGGTGAAGGAGCAAGACATACATGAAAAGGCCATGGCTGATTGAGGGACATTCCCCTTTGCACATATTTCAGGTGAGACTCAGATTGGACAGGTGATCACGCATGTCCTAGTAGACCTTTCCAGCAAATACACACGGACCTGCTTGCCATTTAATACAGGCTAATACTGCATAGCAAAGTGTAAAATAGCAACGTTATATGAGTAATTCTGTGGCATGAGACAAGGTATGAGCAGAACACAAATTATTTTTTTGGGGATTTTAACAATGAGAATGCCTTAGCTGAAAATATTCTTCCTCTGAAAATGCAAGCGCGGTGCCAAAATGGCCGCCGCGCCCTTTGCGGGCCCCCCCCCACAGGACAGAGAATCCGGGTAGTTAGGGGCGTGGCCAGCTCCCTGATAAAAGGGGTGGCCACGAGGCAGCCGAGCTGCCATTTTACCTCAGCGACGGAGCGGAGAAGTTTTTTCCCCTGTGTCTCCGTCGCTCTTTAACTTACCAGGAAGCCTTTGGCGGCGATTTTTTCCTTTTTGGCTTCCCTTTACTCCGGTGGAGATGCCTTCGAAGAAGAAGGCAGCTTCGAGTGCGGCTCGCGCTGTCAGGAGGCGCAACCCAGGTCGGAGGACCGCGGTGCCGCCTCCTCAGCAGCCGCCTTTGCCCCTGCCGGGATCGGCGGAATGGGGTCTATTGCCCCTTGGCCCGGAGCGGGCGAACAGAGTGCGAGCGCGGTAGGGGATCCGGCCCGCGGCCCGCGAGCGGTGGACACCGCTCCTGCATCTGCCCACCAGGTTGGGCCTGCTGCTCATGGGTCGCCGCCTCCCCCGGGGCCCTCTAGCCTTGGGGGGTGGTGCGGCCCCCTGCCTTGGCAGGTTTCTCCACCGACCCTGCCGGGCTTCGGTATTGGCCAATGGCCATATTCGGGTCCTGGGGTACAGGGACCTGTACCCACGTCTGGACCGTGCGGGCCGGCCGGCCCTTGGCCCCAGGTCACCGTGGAAGCCTTACTGGCCCGCCTTGCGGCCCTTGAAGCGTCGTTGGCTCGGGCCAGTCAGGCGGGCCCCCCCCTTTTTGGGGTTCCTTTCGAGGCGCCGTCGGCAGGAGGACAACAGCCGACAGGGAGGGTTGAGCTGCTGCAGGCGTGTGGCGCGGTTTCGGCCACTGCCTCGCAGCTCCTCAGCCAGCAGCCAGGTGCGGGTCAAGCCCCGGTGATGAGCTCTACGTCGGTCGTGAGCTCCGACGCCCCCAGTGGGCCGGAACCCCCGGTGGGGGTGGCCCGCGGGGGTGCAGCATGTGAGTATACGGTGTAAGCGAGTACATCCACACACATCCCCGGGGCCCCGTGGTGGGGGGTGTTCCCTACCCTGAGGGGCATGTTTGGGGTGGCCGGGTTGGTCTAAGCTCCTATTCCTTACTGCTAGTGACCACTTGGCACAGGCCGCCAGGGAGTAAATTTGGCGGGGGGAGTATGTGGATATCTTCTCACTCCTAAACAAGGTGCCCACCAAGGAGAGATGGAGGGGCGGAATGAAAAGGATAGTGGCAGGCACGTTGTCGCAAGCCACCAAGTATGTGGGCCAAATGGTCGCCGGCCTGCATCATATGCATGGCGGTGTACCTTAGGGCCCGGCCGGATCTGGCAATTCCGATGGTCCTGTATTTGGGCAACATCTACCGGGCGATGGTTTACTTTCCGGGCCCAGCGTGGTTGGCTTGTGACAAGGAATGCCGTAGGCGGATTCCCCCACACCCTGGGGATTAGGCGGGATGAGCCAGGCCAGAGCCTGCGGCTTTTGTACTTTACGCCCACGCGCCCTGTGCCCGGGGAGATATACCATTGTGGGCATGCGGTTCAGCGGGCGGCCCCAGCATAGGTCACCTGCCATGGGGCGGGGCGGGGGGTTCCAGCCCGCCTGCCGTGCTGGACTTTCTTGTCCAATGGCTCCTCTAATGGGAGGACTTGTATATACAGACAGGAATGTCCCACCTGTGTTGGCCCCCATGCGGCCTCTGCCTGTCCCAGGCATAGAAGGATGCGGGGCAGAGGGTGGGGCAGACAGGGGGCTTGCAAGACTGCCGCAGATGGATCTAGTTCACCGAAGGGCTCCCTCCCCATTTGAGGTGGACATGTTGGGGCGTTGGCTCACATGGTACCTGAAGGGAGAGGATGCGGGTTATCTCCTTCAGGGTTTTAGGCAGGGGTTCCGGATCCTTTTCATGGGTAACGGGTCCCCTCAGGATGCCCCCAATCTTTTATCCCTTAAGGGGAGGGAGGAGGTGGCTGCTGCCAGCTTTGACAAAATGGTCTATGCGGGCAGGGTCGTGGCACTGTCCCTGCACCCCCGTCCCGGGGAGCATATTATTTCAATGATGCCATGCCTTTTGACTATTCCATTGGGGCTCGGTATTCGAGCGTTTCACCATTTTACTAGATTGCGCTTTTGTCCGCAGGTCAGGGTCCCGGTCTGTAGCCCATTCCCTGGATGGTTTTATTCGGGGCTGAACGGGGCTGGGACACGTACACACGTCTCCTCAACACATTTCAGACGCTAATGGAGGAACTTGGTGTCCCTTTAGCGCCCGAAAAGACCGAGGGCCCATCTCCACAGCTAGTATTCCTGGGGTGGAGAGCAACACGATAGCGCAGGATTCTAGGTTGCAGCGGGATAAGGTGTCAAGGCTAGTGGCCCTTGTCGCGGTCTTGCTGGCAGAGTGCATGGCATCACTGAGGGAACTTCTGGTGCTACATGGTCACCCCAGTTTCGCTGGCAGGGTCGTCGCACCGGGCAGGGCATTTGCTCTGCGCTGGTGCGACGCTATGGCGGGATTATCCAGGCCCCACCACAGGCTCAGATTTACCCGGGGTATCGGGGCAGACGTGCTTGTCTGGCCATAGATCCAGAGGTAGTTCAACGGGGTGTCATTTTGGGGTCTGATTTCCTGGCTCCCCCTTGCTTTTAGATGCAGTCCGATGCCTCAGGATTCCTGGGTTTCTGGGATGTACTTCAATTGGAAGTGGGCCTATGGTGGGTGGCCACCATCCTGGGCAGGCAAGGGTCGCCTGCATGGTCTCATGTATCTGGAATGTTTCCCTATCCTGGGTGCTTTGATGCTATGGGGCAAGGGGTGGGCCAACTCGGTTGTGCAACTTTGGCATGGCAACGCGGCTTTTTTCCGCATCGTCACTGCACAGAATTCCAAATCGCCCGGGGTTATGGAGCTAGTTAGTTGGTTTGTGTTATGCAACCTGTGCCTCAACGTTCCCTTCAGGGCCAGGCATGTCCCAAGGGTTGATAATGATATTGCTGCTGCTTTGTCCCGCCTGCAGATCTCCCGGTTCCGTGCCTCGGCCCCCGGATGCGGAGGAATTTCCCTCGCCACTCCCGGATGTGAGATGGACCGTTGGCAAGGAGAGGTGAACCGGGCGATTGGCCTGTCACTAGCGCCATGCATGAGTAAGGCGTATCACCACGCATTTAGTTCCTTTAGAGTATTATGTACCCGATTCCGACTGCCAGGAACCTGGCCTTTTCCAGTAGCCCATGTTCTACGGTTCACGGTTTACCTGTATCCCCAGGGCCTTGCACCACGCACCATAGCATCTCAGCTGTCGGGTTGGCTTTTAGGGCCAAAGTGGGAGGTCGTGTGGACAGCACCAATGACTTCCGGGTGAGACATGTTGGGAGGGGTGGGTGCGCGTGCCCGGGCGTTTCCTGGGCGACCGCCACCCCATTTACCCAGGGGGTTTATGACCCAGTTGGCCCGGGGCTGGCCTGGCCTCTGTTTTGATAGATGAGGCAGCCCACTTCATGCGGCTACAACGGTGGCCTTTTTGGAGCCCTCCGCGTCGGCGAGCTTGAGATGCTGAGTAAGGCGGATGCAAGAGTTTCCCAGGGTTTTTACCCAATTGGCCCGGGGCTGGCCTGGCCTCAGTTTTGATAAATGAGGCAGCCCACTTTATGCGGCTACAACGGTGGCCTTTTTGGAGCCCTCCGCATCGGCGAGCTTGAGATGCTGAGTAAGGCGGATGCAAGATTTTCCCAGGGTTTTTACCCAATTGGCCCGGGGCTGGCCTGGCCTCTGTTTTGGAAATGAGGCAGCCCACTTCATGCGGCTACAACGGTGGCCTTTTTGGAGCGCTCCGCGACAGCGAGCTTGAGATGCTGTATAAGGCGGATGCAAGTGTAGGGCACTGGAACTCGAGGATGTCTATGTTGCCAAAGACTGGGCCCAGTTGAGGATACGCTCCTCTAAGACAGATCAGCATGGCGTAGGCAGTGGTGTAAGACTGCTACGGTGTTCTTTGGCAGACATCTGTCCGGTTGGTGCCCTACAGGAATTCCTGGCACTGCGTGGCAGGCACCACGGCCCGTTTTTCTGTCACCAAGATGGGTCTCCCCTTACTAAATTTCAGTTTTGGAAGGTGACAGTCAGAGCCCTCACCAGGGTGGGCCTACCAGGTGCCCGTTTTGGCACACATTCATTCCGTATTGGTGCAGCCTCTACAGCAGCTGCTTTTGGGTACTCTGGGGCTGACATACGCAGCATGGGGAGGTGGGGCTCGCAATGTTTTCAGTTTTATGTGCGCCCACTCCCGCCATGAGTACCAATCCAGTCACCTTACCGTCTTTTTTCTCAATTTTTCTCAATTTTCTTACAGACCCTGGGTGTTGTATTACGCCGGTGACAGTATGGCTGGTGGGCCACAGCTATGTGCACAGGGCAGCGCGTTACGCTGCGGTGACAGAGTGGGGACCCCGACTGGGACTGGGTGAACACGCCAGTCTCACATGGCATGGTAAGCCTGGGATGTTATGGCGGGAGCTGCGGCCTTTCCTTTTTTCTGGCCTGAGTGCTGACCCGCCTGACATTCTCATCATCCACCTGGGGGGCAATGATTTGGGCCAGGTCACCGGCTTATCGCTCAAGCATGCGAATTGCGGGGACCTCGCCTATTTGCATTATGTCTGGCCTGCCACAACCCTGGTTTGGTCGGACATTATCCCGCGCCTTTCTTATAGAGGGGGCGTTCACCTCCTGGCCCTTGACCGCGCTAGGCGCATGGTCAACAGGGTGGTGGCGCGGTTTCTTGCCAACGGGGCTTGGGGACGGGTCAGTCATCACCCCGATATTAGCCTACAAAATTATGACTTGTATGCAAGGGATGGGGTCCACCTGTCGCGAGGAGGTATGGACCTCCTGTGGGGTGATTGGCGAGCAGGCCTGTCGACCGAGCTGACGGTCTGGGTGGGGGCGTCAGGTCTTCTTTGAAGCCCCTCCGTGTGGCGGGTAGCACTGGTAAGGTAAACAGTATGACCCACAGGTATCCGGCAGGTTCGCAATTGACTGGACAACACTAGACAGGAATAAATTAGTTAAACGTTGTCCGGTCAACGACGAACCAGGCGACGGGGTGATGACGATTGCTAACCAGCATGCATCACCCCTGTGATTTCACGGATACGCGTCAGAGGGTGGGGTCATGAGTTAGTTATTGACTACGGTCAACAATTTGTTTGTTGTCAACAAACAAATTGATACAAATTGATACATTGTAACCAATTGCCGTTGGCAATTTTGGGGTGGTACCTTACCAGTGTTACTTCGGCCTGCTTGCCTTATGAATTATGATTGGTCGTTTTACCAATACAAATTTATAATTCGGACTAGGGCATTGAATCAATAAATGTGGCCCGATGCTGTTATCCACTTTCAATGTTGTCTGTGTCCGTTATTGGGGGGGTGCGCCTGCAAAGGACCCATTTGTCTACCAATGAGTTTCTTACAGTGTAGCATTTGGAACTGGCCACAGTATTCCAGATGAAATCCTAAAGAACATAAAATAAATCACAAGTATTATTTATTTTCCTTTTTGGGCTTTGGCTCTGTTGTGGCAGCCATGAATCTTTTTGTCCTTTTTTAAACACAGCTACCACACATTGAATCATGTGAGTTTATTTTTTAAACTTTAATGCATTTACAATTGGTAAATTATTGTCCAGTTTCCCTTTTAGCCAAATACTTTTTTTCCAGTCGTATGCCCGACTTATTTTGAGATAGTAGGGATCTACCCAACTTAGCTTTATGTTGTTTGCAAATTGCGACAGCTGTCCTCATTCTTTCACCTGAGGCTCAAACTAGATGTTAATACGTTTCTATAAGAGTTTGGAGGATATCTGTTTTGTAGTTGCATGTGGAGTTCCTTATCTAATTACCTTGACTTGAGTGTACTTTGTTTTATGATTGCTCATTGGAATGTATAGGTAAGGTAAAGGTCTCCCTTGTTCGAAAGTCAGTCACGTCTGACTCTAGCGAGTAGTATTCACCTCCATTTACATCCAGAGAGCCAGGTGTGTCTGCATCTGCAGATGTTTCTGTGGTCATGGGGCAGGCATGACTAGATGTTGGATCACACAGAACACTGTTACCTTTCCTTTCGAAGCAGTGCCTATTTTATTTACTTGCAATATTTTGCTTTCAAATCACTAAGTTAGCAGGAAGTGGGACAGACAACAGGAACACATTCTGTCACGCAGCACTCGGGTCTCAAACTGCTGGCCTATCACCCTTCTGGCCATCAACCTCAACGTCTTAAATACTAAGCCACCGTGACCCCTGTGGAAAGTATACATGGGCTTAATTTGAAAGCATGATTGTTATTGTTAAGTCCCACATCTGTTTTAAGTAAAACAGTCCATTATAGGGAGGGATAACGAGGACTACCCATTCTTCATAATGTCTAATTTCACCCTGAGTCACTATTTAAAATATTGATGATTGCTAGTTCAGGAGATAGTTATCTATCTCTTCTCTTGAGCTGTCCCTCCAGTATCAAGAGAACTCTGATTGGGACTTTTGGTGTACACCCCTTTCAACATTATAATAGTGTTATGATCCTGCTTACAACTAGCCGTATTGGCACAAAAATGTTTGTGGGGAGCAATTTCCAGACACCAGCTTGGTGACTATGATACGTGTCTTGTTTATCTTCTTGGGCAAACAAAGACAAATGCAAGAGGAAGGGATCACTTAACGAATTACACATTGTTGCATGCTTTTGTAATTCAAAGATTACTTCACCAGGCAAAAGAAACTATCATGGCATGCTGTATAGGCCAGGTACAATTGTTTGGGTGTTCTGTGGGGACAGAAGAAGCAGATTACATCCTTCTGTAAACAGGCTGTAATATGCTGCTTCTGCCCCCACGGAACACCTAAACAACTGTACCTGCCCTATACAGCATGCCATGATCGTTTCTTTTGCCTGATGAAGTAATCTTTGAATTACGAAAGCTTGCAACAATGTGTAATTTGTTAAGTGATGCCATAAAAAGCATCACCTTCCTCCTGCATTTTTTTTATTGTATCCATGGATGGGCACTTAACCCTAGAGTGGGATATGACTGGCTTTCGAGCAAGAGTGACCTTTATCGTTACCTTTACTCACGGGACGCATGGCTGATTTCTGCTTCTTGGACCACACTGCTCTTAAGCCACACTGCTACCCTGAAGTGCCCTGGAGTATGCTGTCCGACTAATTGTGTCAGACCAATGCCACTTCATGTAGCTTCTGTTCATGCAATGTGGCAGTGTGGATAGCACTGCCTTCCCTCCGTTAAACGGACCAGGCAAATCAATCCCATTCTTTCCATATATGACCAGTCGCTTCCTGGAAACATATACTTATGATAATTTTCTTGATGAAAATTCAGAGACAAATGATGTGGACCAATTCAAGAGGGTGGGGCTGCTCCATCAACCAGAAAGCCATTCAGATCTACCCAGCATGAGGTGGAGTAGATTTGTTATCCTCCTTCATCCTTACCAGTGGTAGGCTTGATTTGATGGCAGACCTTAGGACTAGACAGGGAGATTTCTATTCATGAAGCATCACTTTGGAATCATTTTGGGAGCTGGAAGAATGATATAGGATTTTAAAAAAGAAGCATTTGTTTTGAGGTGGTGGATTTGTGTGTTTCTGCATACATACAGATGTGCTATGAAGCCTTGCCACACTTAATAGGACAGGGGTGGCAAACATGTGCCAGAGGTGGCACTCGGAGCCCTCTCTGTGGGCACCTGTGCAGTCATCCCAGCACAGAATTTGCTCCACCCTTTGCCAAGCAGCCCAATGGGAGTGCTTCCTCGCCCCCCCCCCCCCAGCACAGAGTTTGCCCTTCCCCTCTGCTCAGCAGCCCAATGGGAGCGATTCCTTCTTTCCTTGTTGCTGTGTTGGCACTTTGCGATAAATAAGTGGGGTTTGGGCACTCAGTCTCTAAAAGGTTTGCCATCACTGTAACAGGATGTTTGTAAAATATGTAAATACACCCTGCCTATCACAACAATAAGCTTTTTGTTAGTTGAATATTAATTTGACAATGTTTCAGAGCAGGAAGTACTGTAAGTGCCTGTAATGAAACTGAAGATTCTTTCAGCAGCGTATCATTAGAAAACCATCTTGATTTCTTGCATCAGTCAAAAAATCTATTGCCAGTTCATTAAACCTGAGTGGTTACATCTTGATGCTCCAGTATGGATTGCAAATCCCATTATCCTTCATTATCAGCTTTGCTGTCTATGTCCAACAGGAGCTTGGCTTCAACAATGCCTGGAGTTGTACACATTCACATTAAATGGACATCATGTGGTTTAATATTACCATAGCCCATGCACATCATGGCTTTATAATTCAGGTTATTCTGTGATGATGCAGTGGCGTAGATCTGGGCAGAGGATGGCAGATGACAGAGGAGCCTGAGATGCGGTGGTCCATGGGGTCGCAAAGGGTCAGACTTGATTGTGTGACTGAACAACAACAACAACATTTTGTGATATTATTTTTACTAGTTTTTCACAATGGTGTTGTCCATTATAGAACTGGTTATTTGAAAGGATCTGTACATTGAAAACTGTTTGCTGTTTTGCACATCTAATAGTTCTTTCTTGTTCTGAAACAAATATTCATCACAAGTAACTCAAATGATGCTAAAACTGGGATATGGAACTCATTACAAAATGGCACAAAATATTTATAGAGCACATCTGTGCTGAAAATCTGAAACTATCCCTATAATAAATCATACTTTGGCAGTTCCGAAAAGTAACTTTTTAAATCCCTGTGTAAATTGAATCACTAGGCATAATTTTAGATTCCTTCAATATTGCCACAGATACAATACTTAGCAATTGTCACATTTTGGAAATTAAGTCAAGGATTTGGAAATCAAATGAATTGGAATTTAATATTGGGAAACAGATTTAGGTAGAATATAAAACAGGAGGGACGGACTCAGTGATGGTGGCTGCTACTTGTGTCTGAGCATACCTGTCAAGTTTTGGGAAATTTCTGTCAAATAACGGAAATTTCCCGGCCAAAACAGGAAACTAGATAGCTATGCTTATGGCCTCCAGTCTAACTAATATGGGATGACGGCAGGAAAGAGTGTAAAATACGGGGCTTTTACAGAAATTTTCCGAAACTTGACAGGTATGTGTCTGAATATACATTTCCCCCCTGAAAATCATCAGGAAAAATGGTGAATTTGTTTAAGGTGGATCCCAGCTTGCCATGAAGTGACCCACACACTATGATCACAGAAGCATCTCCTGCAGCTCGTATGAAATGACACATGCAAGATTTGACACTGGGACTGCAATGGACCTCCACAGCTTTCAGGATGGACTAAATTGTGGAATAAAAGGATCCTGAAGAATATTGTTATGATTAAAGATAATTTTTATAAAACAATACAGACGCAGTATCTAGCACCAATCAAGTTGAGTAGTTACAGTTCAAAATACTCAAAAACCAGTTAGAGATGTAAACAGGCTATTGTACTGTACTTATTTTTAAGGTGTGTGTGTGCAGTAACACAGAAAATATGGGAAATGGTGTTTGATGAAATGAATGAGATATTATCTATTATTCTGAATATATGACTAAGAATTGCATTGTTATTTAGCTTTGGAGAGGAGCAATTGGATTGGCAAGAAAAATACTATTGGTTGTATATATTGGTTATGATGGCAGGATTGAGTATAAGTGATTAAACCAGGTTTTTTTTTTATAACAAAAGACTAACAAAAGCAATTTTTACAACTGAAAAAATAGAAAGTCAACTTTGAGCTTCAATCTGATGAATGTTACAAGGAGATCTGGAATATTGCTATTAATGATAAATTGAAAAGTGAAATAAGGTTGAAAGAAAAGGGAACATAGCTGTCAAGTATCCTTTAATGCCCAGGAAAACCCCTTATTTTACCCTCTTTCCCGCTGTCATCCCTTATTAATTAGACTGCAATACCCTATTGCCGCCATTGGAGGGCAGCACAGGATAAGCATAGCTGTCAAGTATCCCTTATTTGCCGGGAAATTTCCCTTATTTCCAAATCCAAAACTTGACAGGTATGAAAGGGAATGACAAAGAAAATAGATTTAAAGATATTTAGGGAAAGCTCTTAGATTATGTTTTAATGAAAAGGAAAGGAATAATGCCAGGGTAGGAAATAGTCTTTTTGAAAATGAATGGGAGTGTGTGAAATATGAGAAAAAAATAATAAAACATTTTCCAAAGTCTTAGGAATGGGGTAGTGATTGCATGTTGACCTATTTTTAATGTATTGTCTACTTTGAATTTTTGCATTATTTTGATTGTATGTTTAAACATAAAAATAATAAGAGAAAAGGAAATCATACGATTTCCATGCTTCATATCTCTTTATAAAATGACTGGAAAATAGTAGCATGGAGTCAAGACTTGTGCATCAAAGTTACTTCTTTTAGACTATAAGATGTTGCATCCAGTATTTTCACTGAGGTGGGTAGTACGTGGAATTGGAAGCAGCTATTACAAACTGCAAAATGATTAAGATGATGCATAAAATAATACTTCCAAGCCCCAATCCAAGTGCCGTATGACCCAGAGTACGTGCAGTCCTGGAGAATCGCTGAGCATTTGCACGGTCTGCACTGTCATTGGCCTCTCTGGTCTAGGAAAAAAAAGAGAGAAATAAGAGATGGATTGAAATAAATGTATGTGTAGAACATGAACAGCTGTGATCTAGCATGACAAGCAAACAAAGAAGAACTTTCTATTAAAGGTGCGACTCTGTCTCTTAAATCATAGAGATTGATTCTTGTGACCTGTTATTCCACATTAACAATTGGCTCTTGCATCTATTAATAATGATGCAGATTTCTTTGTTTCCTCTTTTACCCCTTCAGATGTCGAGGGAATCCTTTTTTTACCCATTAAAGGAGTGCCTTTATTTCCATATAGGAGGGATGAAGAAGTGTCTTGATTCTTCACCATTGGTTACACATTGGGTAGGGAAGTTGGGATTTCAGTCCAAAAATATCTAGCAGGGCATCTAGTCTGGTTTTCTAAAGCAGGAATTCTCAACCTGTTGCCTGTGCATACCTATCAAGTATCCTGGATTGGCTGGGATTTTCCATATTTCAGCGCTCGTTCCTCCAATTTCCCGCCGCCATCCGCCGCCGTCCCATAATTTGACTGGTGGGGGAAAGTAGTTACTGTGCATGGGTTCTGCGCAGAAGGGTCCTACACATGTGCAGAAGGGTCCTGCGCATTAGTAGAAGGGTTCTGCGCAGAAGGGTTCTGTGCATGTGCAGAAGGAGCTGTTGCTGCACATGTGCAGCCGGGCTGGAGCAGTTCCCGGATTTTCCAGAGCCGCGCTTGACAGGTATGTGCCTGTGGGCTGGATGTGGCCCACAGTGCCATTTCATCTACCCCCCCACCCCACTGCCTCCACCACACCTGGAAGTGTCTTGTGGTGGAGGGAGAGCAAAATGGCCATCCAGCCCCCAAAGCTATCAGAGGGAGAGTGATCCGGCCCCCGGTTTAAAAAAGTTAAGAACTCCTGTCCTAAAGGATAATTCCTTGTCAGACTAGCAAAATCATTTTATGAATGTAGATACTGGAATGATGAAAGTATTCTCAGGACAGTCTTCATGGCTCAATGCCATGATGATTGCCCATTTTTGGATATCGAAGGAGGAGGAGGAGATGGAAATGAAGATGATGATGATGATTGTAGGAATCTGGGCCGCAGAGGGCCGGAGGTCCCGGAGGAGACTGATCAAGAAACGATACGAGGCAGTATGGAGCGAGATCAGATCAGTGGTTTATTGAGGGAAAACTTCAGCATATATAGAAGGAAAAGCGCAACGGTGGCAAAACCGTCATCTGACAGAAATCACATCACCTATTTGCTCGGGTTAATTGGGAATCTCTCTTGAGGAAGTTAATTAACTAGGACAAACATTGACAGGGGAAACACCATTGTCTAAAGCTTAGACTGGGGTAAACATGACTTCTATTTGCGCCTAGGATAAGGCTTGACTCGGAGATGAATGATTATCTTAATGGATAACAGAGTCTGGAGAAATGCTCTCTCAGCGGAACCGTCGGTCAGGTCAAGGAATTGGGTGAATCAAACCCTATCATTAATCCACCCCCCTTAATTTCTCTGCCCGCAGAAACCATGGCTGGGAGCCTTCTCACCAAAGCGGCCTCTGCAAGGGCCGTTTCCATGCCAGATGGGCATGGGGAATCCGCAGATGATGATGGAGATGATACTGGAATAGAACAATTTGTTTAATAGTCAGCTTCCACCTTCTCTTTCTCCTTTCCCCCATCTTTAACCACACCACACCACACCACACCTCTGATTGTTAATAGTGTTTTTTCTAGGTAAAAATGAACTACTTATGTTTCCATTTCAAGTGTGCTGATATCCCTTCCTATGTGAAAGATGATGACAGTAGGGCTAACCTATTTATATCAAGATTATTTAGCACTAATCATTAATTGATTGGTTTATTCTATAGGGCAATATAAGAAATTATAATTTCTAAGGTTAATTAAAACCCAGAGTCGTGAAAGTTACTTGCAAGAAGTTAATTATGGTTATTGATCAAAGCCCTCTCAAAAGTAATTTGGGGTCATTATAATCTCATTTTAGAAACACCAAGTTTATTTTCTGATTTCTCAGATGAAATAAAACTAGTTACTTTTGGTTGCTATAAATTCATATGAATGTTTCAAGTTGCTGTTAATATTAAGATCATATAATATTAACCAGTTCCTTTGACTGCAATTTTGTATTTCCTTTAAAAAAAAATGCCGCTATTTTAAAACAAAAACAGATATGTTTTAACAGCTTTGTTACTTTGGCATTAACTGGATACATTTTCCTCTGACTTGGTCTATTGCGTGGTTAGCATCAAAAGTGTCCCAGCCTTCAATATCTCTGCATTTTGCTCTAACCTTTCAGGCCATGGGCCGGTCATGTGGTTCCTCCCACCAGAAGTGGAAGTAAAGTGCACCTTGCAATCTGTTTTGCAACAGGAAGAGATAAAATGTTCGGCTGCCATTTTTTCTGCTTAAACCAGGGGTCCTCAAACTATGGCCCATGGGCCAGATCTGGTCCCTGACACCAATTCATCAAGCACATGCCACCTTGCTGCTCCTGGAAGTGGAAGTAAAATGTGCCCATACTTCCAGAAGCGGCAAGGGTGGTGCAGGCTGAATGAATTGGTGTTGGGGGCCAGATCTGGCCTGTGGGCCATAGTTTGGGCACCCCTATCATAAAGGAACAAAATTTACTTTAGAGAGTTCCTGCCGGTAGAGGTGAAACCACCCAAGTGTTTGAGAGAGGTTGGCTGAAGGAGTCTTGCATGTCTGATAATTTTGCCTTTTAAACAATCTGCTTATATACTATCTTGAAAATCAGAGCAAGCTAATTTGTGAAACACAGAAGGTAAAAATGCTGCTCCTGAGACAATCACACACAATCAGCACTAAAAGAATTTCCTCTTCAATCAAAGGAGTAAGAATTCAAAGTTTAAGCTCCCAAATGTTTCAGCATGGCCTATTCCCATGTGCCTCTCTCCCAAAACAGATCTGTCTGGGAATTACTTCATCTTGATAAACGTGTGGATTTTGACTGCTTCCTAACTTCTTCTTTTGTGACCGTCAGCTAATTTGTGGTCCTTCATCTTATAAAGAGTTGTTTGATGCATCTATACTACCAGTTGTACCAAACAACTCTGAATCCTACAAACTGGTTAAAAGTAATATCCAAATCAACCGTACAGCCAGTGACTCAACGCCGAGTGTTGGGTGGCAGTAAATAACCTGACTCCTCAGAGGTGCCAATAGCTATGGGCAGATGAGCTCCTTTAGGTGGGGTGATGGTCCCATCAGTGAAGGAAATACCACTGGAAACCATCATATTGGGCCCAATGGCGAAATGAGTGGAGGAAGAACCACTTAATAATTCTGATTCCCAATGGTCATGGAGGTGGAAGAGGCCATACCAGATGGACTAGCTGTGAAGGCACACCTTGATAATATCCTCAATGCTGTGGCAGTCCATAGCAGGTCCAGCATGTCTCATTTCATATGTGCTGCAGGAAATGTCTCCAAGATCACAGTGCAGGGATTCTCAACTTGCGACCCATGGTGCCATTTAATGTGCCCCCACCCTCCCCACCACATCCACCACACCAGGGAGTGCCATGTGGTGGAGGAATGGCAAAATGGCTATCTGGCCCCCAAGCTGTCTGAGGAGCATGACCCAGCCCCTGGCTTAAAAAGGTTGAGAACTCCTGCCATAGCATGTGGGTCACTTCATGGCAAGCTGGGATCCACCTTAAACAAATTCATGCTAATGGAATTTTCACTGCTACCAGGAAAATGTATACAGTACTTGGATAAGAGTTGCAGCTGAAGACAACTATGACAAAGAGATTGATGAGTTTCTTGGCCGTACTCTATAGCTCAGACAAAACACTGCAGGGAGTTGTAGATCATTAAATAAATTTTATAAGGGCTCTGTCCATTGCAACAGGGCTAATCTGCATCTATGAAAATTAATTGTAAAGAATAACACACATTTAGGCAAATACAATATCCAACTCTCTGTGTAACAAGCATTAATCCTAAAAATAAATTATCCCACTAGTCTAGAACATAAGGAGGGACATTTATCAACATTTTTTGGGGAGTATTCAGATTTATATTCACAAATTCTGGTTGTAGAATTATTCACAATTCTATGTAGCAGATGGCATCATCAGTTTATTTTGTATCTATTGTACTTAAATTCTCTGGCAAGCATTTCATAGAATCACTGAGTTGGAAAGGGCTTTTTAGACCACCAAGTTCAACCTCCTCTCAGTGCAGGAATCTAGTCTAAGTCAAAACAGATCTGACAGTTTGGATAATACAAGATGGTTCAGAGGTTCTTAATCTCTTTCCATTTTCTACTGCTCTCATCATTTGCCTTCAGCTCTCTATAACAGGCCCTTCTACCTGATGTTCATATCACTGATGCTGAACCATTTGCAGGTGGAGAAGGAGAGAATGGGAAGAAATTAAGAACCTCTGAGCCCTCTTGCATTATCCAGAATGCTGCCTGCTCCATCACTGCCTAAAAGATTGCCTTTTGCTTTTGTCCTGTGGAGGACTAGATCTAGGTTTTGAAGGCTTCCTACCTAATTTTACAGGCTGCTTTAGGTACTAACCAACCAACCAACCAACCAAACACACAAACAACAATGAAAGTGCTATCAGAACCCTCCTCTGAACAAGCCCACACCTTGCCTCACCTTTATGGAATACACCAAGGCAGCAATTCCAATGGGTAAGCAACAGCAAAGCATGGTAAAGATGGAGTAACATAGGTGATCATGCTCTTTCACAGGATAGACAACATTGACAATCATGGTTGGTGGAGGCTGAAGTACTTGGACGTGGCTGTATCCTTGCGCAGGTGGGCCATAATAAGGTGAATACTGTGGTAGCATAGGTGAATGAGTCTCATAAAGCATAGGAGCTGTTGGCTGAGCAGGCATTTCCCTTTGACCTGGTACATCACTGAGAAGCTTTTCAGAATAGGGAGGAGGATTCTGACCAACATAAATGTTGCCTTCAGTCATCCCATAGTTTGGGTTGCTCATCATGCTTGTGGGTCTTCTTCTTTGAAGTTCCACAAGTTCACTCTCAGTCCTTTCCTTTAAGGCGATCCTGGTTAGCTGCTGGTTGTCCTCTTTCCCCTGTCCTTCTTTGGGCCTTCAGCCTTTTTCTTGCCCTTTGCTTTTGTCCTCTTGAAGACTAAATCTAGTTTTTGGTGGTGTCCTCTCTACTTGTACTGGCTGCTCTAAGTCTCTTTTCTCACAAAGGAGACTCTAACAGATTGCTCAGGGACTCTGACAGACTCAGAGACAGTTTGTCTTAGTGATCTCAGTGATGAAAAGCTCAAGAAGGTAGGAGACTAAATGAGGCGATGGAGCAATATTAAAACAGATATGAATGACAATAAGGGGAAGTCATCAGGAAACGGTTGTCATTTCATTTTTCCTCATTTGGTTATGAACATACCATTTATGCTGTTTCACAATTGAACACAGAAACTTACGTTGAGCTTCTCTATCTCTGCTCTTGAAGGCTCCTCTTCACTTCCTGAATTTATTGACTTTATAGCAGGGATTAGAAACTCTATCCCGTTACTTTTTCCAACACTTGAATTATTTAAGATTTCAAGTTCTTTTTGTCCTGATAATGAAGAAATGTGATAATTCATCTATGTCTTCCGCCAGAATCCTACTGGGGGTGGTGTGGTGGGGAAGGATGTGGGTACAAGCTCACCCTTTGCTGGGTTTTCCATCTCACCATTTATTTTGCAACCGTTGTCATTGTTGTCGTTATCAACTGCAACTTGTAACCAATAATGCATTTTTTCCTTAAGCAGGAAAACTGTCATTGGCGTGAATTTGTTTAAGGTGGATCCCAGCTTGCCAAGAAGTGACCCACACATTATGATCTTGGAGCCATCTCCTGTGGCAAATGTGAAATGAAACATGCAGGATTTAACAGTAAGACTACAAAGGACTGCCGCAGCCTTGAAGACATTATCAAGTTTGCCTTTACAGCCAGTCCATCTGGCATGGCCTCTTCTGCCTCCATGACCATTGGGAATCAGATTTCCTCCTCCACTAATTTTGCCATTGGTCCCCAATATGATAGTTTCCAGTGGCATTTCCTCCAGTGAGGGGGACCATCACCCCACCATCACCCCACCTAAAGGGGCTTATCTGCCTGTAGCTGTTGGCACCTTAAGGGAGTCAGGTTAGTTAACCGCTGGCTTTACGGTCTACTCCCGTGATGGCGAACCTTGGCATTTCATATGTTCTTGGACTTCAATTCCCAGAAGCCCAAGCACCCTGTGAATCCACACAAATGGGTTTATTGTGACTCATCTGGCCCACACTGCCCTCATCGCTCCCGGAAGTGGAAGTAAAACGCGCCCGTACATCTGTCTCTGTCCCAGCTTCTGCCAACCTAGCAGTTCAAAAGCAAAAAATTGCAAGTACTGTATTTTCTGGCGTATAAGACTACTTTTTAACCCCGAAAAATCTGTGCCAAAGTCGGAGGTCGTCTTATAGGGCAGGTACTTAACTGCAGCTTGTTTCCCCTTGCTTCATATGTCCGGCGCATATGGTGGGGGGTGCCACAGCCGAGTCCCTGCTCTGTGCGGGGAGTATGAAGCAAGGGGAAGCAAGCTGCACACATCTTCCTGTACCTCGAGGAGGAGAACGTGAGCGTGAATTGGCTCTCCACCAGAACCTGCCCATTCAACTCGGAGGGCTGCACGTCTTCGGGTTGAGTGTGGGTTAATTTTTATTTGGTGTGCATTGGAAGAGAGGTAATCTTATACGGCAAGTATATTCCAAACTCTATATTTTAACTGGAAAAGTTGGGGGTCGTCTTATACGCCCAGTCGTCTTATACGCCGGAAAATAGTATATAAATAGGGACCACTCTGGTGGGAAGGTAAATAGCATTCCCTGCTCTCTGGTGTTGAGGCATGCCTGCCACATGTTCACAGAAATGTCTGCAGATGCTGGCTCTTTGGCTATAAACAGAGATGAGCACTGAACCCTAGAGTCAGATATGACTGGCTTTCGAGCAAGGGTGGCTTTTACCTTTACGTTTACCTCAATGCTGAACCAAGCCACTCAGGTGAAAAGGACTGGAAGATAGCTTGAAATGACCACTCTGGATAACAACATCAACTTATCATTTTCTGCAGACTTTATTATATACCATGCATCTAAGTTCCATAAGCACATATTCAGGTATTAAAATACCAAAAGTCTTCCAAAAGTCTTAACTGTAGACACAAATAATTCTAAATATGAAAAACTAAACTTAAGTTGCAGGAAAATGCTTAAGTCAGAATTTTGTCCGACATACAGGAGCATAAAAGAGTACAAATACAAAAAAATTGCTTAAAATATAAATTCCTTTTTATAGCATATGAAAATGCTACTGACCTACCGTGAAATGTTAGGACCTGAAACATAAGTGCATAAACATTATACAAAATACTGGAATGAATATTTAACTTACATTCTAAAAATGTAGACGCATGAGGAGTACAATAAAAATCCTCAGAAAGAATGTCTTAAATAGATTTGAAAAATATAAGGGCTGTTAGCTCAAAACTACACAATTAAAAAGCAGAGACTATGTTTCTGAAAGTATTAATGTTCTTAAGCGTAAAAAATATATTAAGGAAAAAGTATTTCTTGAAACAGTTAAGGTCTTAAAGGTGGAATAAAAATATAGGAATAAAAATGCATTCCTTAGCCTTTAAGCATGTTATAATGAACACACATAAATTATTTTAAATGGTCACCCAATCCAGCCAGCTTGAATCTTTGGGGAGAAATCCTTAATGTTTATGTTGTTGGCCTCTGGAGAATCCAGCTGCCTCATTGCTACATGTGTCTGGCAGTGTGGCATTGTGTTCCTTGTCCATGCATGTGTGTGATGACCAGCTATCTTTTCGGTCATTATTTATACCTTTTAATTGACCTTATAAAACCTAAGGCATACATATATGTTTGTGTCAGCTCTGTAGCATGTTAGTTAACAGGCCGATTCAAAGAGCAGGGTATACAGGTGAAACTTTGAAAATTAGAATATTGTGGAAATGTTCATTCAGTTTAGTAATGCAAACTTAAAAGGTGAAATAAATATATGAGATAGACTCATTACATGCAAAGCGAGATAGTTCTAGCCTTACTTTGTTATAATATTGATGCTTATGGCTTACAGTTTATGAAAACCCCAACCTCACAATCTCATGCACCCCATAATCATCACATAATCTCATGCACGCTGTACGCCATGATCATCATAATTATAATGAATTAAGGCATGACATCTCTCGCTGTGCATGTAGTGAGTCTATCTCGTATATTTGTTTTGCCTTTCTAGTGAAATGAGTGAACATTTGCACGCTATTCTAAGTTTCCGAATTTCACCTGTACTATGGCTGTTTCTGATTTGACAGTGGAAGAGAGAGATAGGCGTACCTCTTAGGGTATGAGCATCACAGTGTATTCTCATGGGCTTTACGATGGTAAGAAGTTCTGTATCCGGTCATACACCATCAATGCTACAGCGACAGACAAAGTCAATAGTACAATCCCCACGCAGACTGCCAAGTCGGCAAATTTGCCTGCCTGTCTAGAGTTTCGCCAAGCGGCTTCCTTGTTTCTATTCCGGTTTGCTTCGTGGGTCTGGAAATTGAGATGGAGAGAGAGAGAGAGAGAAAGTGACAGATTTGTGGGGAATAAAGGAAACTGGAAGAGATCTCCCATCAACAGAAGCTGCCCTTGTTTTGGCTAACTAGGAATCTCACCCTTTTCAGCTGCCAGGCATTTATTAGTAAGTACAGTACTGCATTCTGAATAAAGCACCTCACAGAAGACAGGAAGTTTTGGACTCTATATTTTGGTCAAGCTGAAACTCTATCTATGGACAATCCTGTTCTTATGAGCATTGCTTAGGTTTTTAAACTTGCATATCATTTTCTGGTCTCTTCCAAGCATCCCTGTTGGGTTTTGATTTGCTGGAGTACTGAATAAATTTTAATGATCTATCTAACTATCTATCTGCCTGTCTGTTGTTTTATGTCTTAAGGTGGCAGACATGACTAGACATGGAACACTGTTTATCTTCCCACCAAAGTGGTACCTATTTATCCACTTGCAACTTCTTGCTTTTGAACTGCTAGGTTGGCAGGAGCCTGGACAGACAGGAGCTCATTCTGTTGTGCAGCACTCGGGTCTCGAACTGCTCAGCTGCCAACCTTCCAGTCATCAAGTTCATCATCTTAGCCACTAAGCCACCGCAGTCCCTAATCTAATCGAGGCATTAAAAATATTAGCAAACCAGGCACATGATTTAAAAAGGCACAAAAGATACATAAGACATTCTCTACTCTCGAATAGCAAACTCTTTTTTCCCCAGATCAGATGAGGCACAGCAGAGCTAGACCAGCCCATTCCTCTGGCTCTGAAGCCCCAGGGCTGCCCTGGGAAACCAGTGCTTTACAGACTGTTTAGATGTGTGACCAAACTAATATGGAGTTGGCAGTGCCACTAGTGTTAATATCTGTGTCTTCCCTATCATTGCCATCTCTGTAGGCTGTTATGAACAGTTGTGAAGTGAACCTTCAGAGAGAGTAAATAGACCAGCCCTCCTTTGTTTGTTCTACCACTGCTTCACTCTCCTTCCTCTGGAAGGACTCTGGATCTTTACAACAGGGATTCTTAACCTGCGGCCCATAGGCCAGATGTGGCTCATAACACCATTTCATGTGGCCCTCTAGGGCAGTGGTGGCTTAGATGCTAAGACACTATGCTTGGTGAAGTTTGAAGGTGGGCAGTTCGAGGCCTGTGCACTGTGTGCCGGAGTCTGTCTCATCTCTTGCCAACCTAAGAGGTTCATGTGCCACCTCCACCACACCAGGAAGTGATATGTGGTGGAGGAAGGGCAAAATGACCATCTGGCCCCCAAAGCTGTCAGAGGGAGTGTGACCCGGCTCCCGGCTTTAAAAGGTTGAGAACTCCTGCTTTACAAAATGAAACACTGTGCTTCTTTGCTTGAGGGACTCTTTAAATCAGGGGTTCCCAACCTTTTTATGCCATTGGCCTGACCATGCCCCCCAGTCAGCTGAGCAGGCCAGACCACGCCCCCTGGAAGCAGAAACAGGCACATTTATGGCTATTATAAATGTGCCCACTTCTGCGTTTACAACAGCTGTGGGCGCATTTACACATGTGCGGGTGAGTTTTATGGCTGATGTAAACACATCCACTTCCACTTTTGGGTGGGCAGGATGGAATGGTGCCATGGGCCGGGGTTGGCCCGTGGGCCATAGGTTGGGAACCCCTGCTTTAAATCATTGCTGAAGTTTGAAATGTATCAGAAAACACCCTTGTTCCCTACCCTGCCCAGGAGAATGAGTTTGTGGAGAGCAGGGTGAGGAATTGTTGATGCAAAACCAACAAAGTCAAATTGCTAGTAAGCACAGGAGGTTCAGTTGTTAACATCTCCACTTTTTCCATGCATGCTATGTGGTTGAGTGATCACACACAATACACACACCACTCTATTGTTTCATATATCAAACTTTAGCCATATTTATAGCGTTGTTCCATACTGAGTCACAAAGAGTCATGAGATACTCACACAGAGGGCATCATGTTTTTAGTAAAGGATTTTAAAACATGGAAATTGGAACGTACACCAAATTGTTGCAGGAAACCCTGACCAAGAAATAAACCACACATTAATTAAGAGTGGACTTGGGCATCTCCAAACATGTCTAGAGTGGGAGATTTTTTGATTGTTTGGTCTTTGGCTCCCATAACCCTTCAACACTGGCTATGCTGGGTAGAGGAGATGGAAGTTAAGGTTAAAAACATCTGTAGGACTCCCTCTCTTGTGATCATATTGTTGCCCTGAAATATTGTTGTTTTGTTTACTACCTGATATGCTTGGACACCTACTACTACAAAAATTCGAAATATATATTTCTATGGTGCATTGGGAAAAGATCAGTATACGTCCCTGTTATGTATGCATGTCAATGTTACTGTAAAGCTGTAAAGACAAGAATGTATCCATTCCAATTACAATGTATCTCAGCTGCAAAGGAACGCGAGCAAGCAACCCATAGAGGGCAGCTGCGAGCGTTCAGCCTCACATGGTTCACATTGCTCAATCACGGACAGCCGCGGGAAATGTCCCCGCATTAAGCAGGAAGAGAAAACAACTGCAAGAGTGAGGCGTGCCTGGGCGAGGCCACGCCGGCAGTAGCCAATGAGCTACCGTGCTGCAAGATTCAAATGTATAGTCCTACTGTATATAATGAGATGTACCACCACCATGACCTCATGTTCCCCCGGATCATCATGCAATAAACCTGTGTTAAAGCCAACCCATCGGCTGTTTCGTTGTCTTTGGTCCCATACACTAAACTGGCGACGAAGGTGGGATCATGGCAGCCCACGGGACCAAGACATGCGCCGGCTACGAGATCAAGAAGCCGGGAGATTTAGAGCTGTTCGAGATAGACTTCAATGGGGCACTGGTGGAGCTCGAAGTTACGGACGAGGCCAAAAAGAGGGCCATTTTCGTCAGGATGCTCGGGCACGAGACCAAGAGGACCTTGGTGGACCTGATCGCACCGAGAAGGGTGAGCGACTTCAAAGCTAAAGAGCTCCTGACGATGCTGCGCAACCACCTCCGGCCCGCGATAGCGATGTTCCCCGCTCGGAGCGCGTTTTGGAGGCGAGTCCAAGCACCCGGGGAGTCGGTCGCCGATTTCGCAGCGGCCCTGCGACTGGCCGCCGGCCCATGTAAGTGGGAGAACCCAGAAGTCACCCTCAGGGACTGCCTGCTGTGCGGCCTGAGGGACACCGAGACTCAGCACGCGCTGATGAAACAATAGCCTCCCCCCACACTACAAGAGGTCCTAGACGCGGCACAGGCCGTGGAGGCCACGATGGCCGGGGTGCAAGAGCTCCAGGACTGGCGGCCGAGGACGGCCAAGGCGGAAAGCTCGGTGCGCGCAGCCCGGTGAGCTTCAAACTCGTCCGCGGAGAGCGGAGACGACGAGGACGTCCGGAAGGTCCTGACAATATTCGAAAAGGCGGGGTTGAGGTTGCGGAAAGACAAATGCGTCTTCTTCGCGACCGAGGTTGAGTTCCTAGGGTTCCGGGTGACTCCTGAGGGAATAAGGCCGTCCCAATCCAAGGTGGCCGCCATCAAGAAGGCCCCTCGCCCCACCTCCAAGCCCGAGCTGCAGTCATTCCTTGGACTGCTGAACTTCTACCACTCCTTCCTTCCTCGGAAGGCGGCCGTGGCGGAACCGCTACACAAGTTGTTAAAGAAGGACGAGGCGTGGAAGTGGGGCGACGACCATGAAAGGGCATATAACGACCTAAAACGACTCCTGGCATCCGATGCCATTCTGACCCACTTCAATCCCAAACGCCCGGTGGTCCTGATTTGCGATGCATCCCCGGTGGGGGTGGGGGCGGTGTTATGCCACGTGCTAGAAAACGGGAGGGAAGCCCCGATAGCGTTCTACTCCAGGTCCCTGTCCCAAGCGGAGAGAAATTACGCCCAGACAGACAGGGAAGCGCTAGCGATAGTTGCGGGGACCAAGAAATTTCATGATTTTGTGTATGGCCGCCCCTTCACCATAGTGACCGACCATAAGCCCTTGCTAGGCATCTTCACCGCAGATAAGCCCACACCACAAATCCTGTCCCCGAGAATGCTCAGGTGGGCCATTTTTCTCAACGCGTATCAGCACGCGTTGGTGTACCGGCCAGGGAAGGAGATCAGCCACGCGGACGCCCTGTCGAGGTCCCCCCTTCCCCAGGATTGCAGCCACGTGGGCGAGGAAGAGAGGGACCACCAGGTCTTAATGATAGAGGTCCTAGACTCGCCCCCGGTAGTACCGGCCGACATCGCCAAAGCGACCGGCAAGGACAAAACGTTAGCGACAGTTAGCTCCTGGGTGCAGAAAGGGTGGCCCGTGTCGTCCCCAGCAGCGGAATTCGACACATTTTTCAAGAAAAGAGTAGAGTTGTCCCTAGAGAGGGGTTGCCTTTTGTGGGGACAGCGGGTAGTGATCCCCACGTCCCTCCGACCGAGGGTGCTTAAACTGCTGCACGTTAGCCACCCGGGGATCGTCCGTTCCAAGGCACTAGCCCGCAGTTACTTTTGGTGGCCCCAGCTAGACGCCGATATCGAGCACATGGTCGGCACTTGCGAAGCGTGCCAGAGCTCAAGGCCAGAAGAGGCTCGCCTGCCACATAGGGAATGGGACGCAGCAAGGGGGCCCTGGTCCCGGGTACACGTAGATTTTGCTGGCCCGTTCAGGGGAGCGCTTTTCCTCCTCGTTGTGGATGCGTACTCCAAGTGGTTGGAGGTCATCCCAGTCTCGAGCACCTCCTCGGCCACAACAATTAAGCATTTACGGAGGTTCTTTTCCACGTTCGGTTTACCCGACACCCTCGTTAGCGATAACGCTAGTTGCTTCACGTCCACTGAGTTCAGGGCATTCATGGATCTCAATGCCATTCGGCACGTCACCTCCGCCCCTTTCCACCTGGCCACCAACGGCCAAGTAGAGCGCCTCGTGCGTACAACAAAGGACGCGCTGCGGCGCATGGGTCCCGGAGATCTCGACCTACAAGTGTGCCAGTTCCTGCTAGGGTACAGGGTCACCCCATTGACGTCAGGGTACTCCCCCGCGGAGCTGTTAATGCGCAGGAAGCTGGCCACCGTAATCACCAGACTAGACCCCACAAGGGTGGAAGACAAAGGGCGGAACGTAGGGATGGAACCCACAAAGAGTTTCAGCGTAGGCACCCCCGTACATTGCAGGAACTACGCCAGCGCAGGGCCAGCCTGGGTGCCGGGCGTTGTAATAGAACAAACCGGCCCCATGTCGTACCGCGTGGAAACCAACACAGGCCTCCTGTGGAGGCGGCACGCGGATCAGCTCAGGCGCAGGGTTCCCGAAGAGCCGGACGAAGACGGAAGTGACCACGATTCAGCGTTAGGGTACTCCCCCACCCGCTTAGCCCAAGGGGGAGGGAAAGGGGGTCATGGGTCCCCACCAAGGGGGGAGGAAAGGGAATCTGTCCTCATAGATATCCTGCGGGATTTTTCGGCGGAAGGGAAGAGCCCCGACCTCACACATATCTCTAGGAAGTTTCCCCCAATTGCAGATCTCCCAAGAGACTTAGACTTTGATTTGCAGTACCAGGGGGAGTTAGCGGAGTGGTCCCCCACCCGTCCTAGCGAAAAGAGGGGTTTCAGTTCAGCCCCTGGTACTTCCAGCCCCACTAGCCCCTGCGAGTTAGAGTGTAACATAGCGCCAGCTCCCCGGAGACCGACACCCCCAAGACAGGAGGCGAAGGCGAATCCGCCCACCACAGTCTCAAGGTCCCCCGAACGGATAGCAGAAGATAGCAGAACCACAAGGGCATCCTCGTCGGTTCCGAGGTTCACAATGGGAGGGTCCCCCGGGTCCGCAGGCAACAGGCAGGGGTTCACCTCCCAGCTGTTCATTCCATTCCCGTCCCCCAGTGCAAGGCGGGCACAGACACCCCACAGGGCCATTAACGAATCCCCATTTTCCGTTGCAGGACAAGCCTCCACGGAACCAGGGATCACAGGCTCCCCTGTACTAAGTCAGGCGCCAGCACGCCCCAAGCGCATGTGCGGCAAGCCACATTGGTTGCGGGACTTCGTCCCATCCTAGGGGGGAGGGGTGTTATGTATGCATGTCAATGTTACTGTAAAGCTGTAAAGACAAGAATGTATCCATTCCAATTACAATGTATCTCAGCTGCAAAGGAACGCGAGCAAGCAACCCATAGAGGGCAGCTGCGAGCGTTCAGCCTCACATGGTTCACATTGCTCAATCACGGACAGCCGCGGGAAATGTCCCCGCATTAAGCAGGAAGAGAAAACAACTGCAAGAGTGAGGCGTGCCTGGGCGAGGCCACGCCAGCAGTAGCCAATGAGCTACCGTGCTGCAAGATTCAAATGTATAGTCCTACTGTATATAATGAGATGTACCACCACCATGACCTCATGTTCCCCCGGATCATCATGCAATAAACCTGTGTTAAGCCAACCCTTCGGCTGTTTCGTTGTCTTTGGTCCCATACACTAAAGTCCCAATCCCAAAAAAGGGCAATGCCAAAGAATGTTCAAATTATCGAACAATCGCGCTCATCCCACATGCCAGCAAGGTGATGCTCAAGATAATACAGGACAGACTTCAGCAGCATGTGGAGAGAGAATTACCAGAGGTGCAGGCTGGTTTCAGAAGAGGCAGGGGGACTAGAGACCACATCGCCAACATACGCTGGATCATGGAGAAAACAAAGGAATACCAGAAACAAGTTTACTTTTGTTTTATTGACTACACTAAGGCATTTGACTGTGTGGACCACAACAAGATGTGGCAAGTAATTAAAGAGATGGGAATACCAGAGCACCTCATATGCCTCCTGAGAAATCTGTACATGAACCAAGAAGCAACAGTTAGGACAGAACATGGAATAACAGAGTGGTTTGGAATAGGAAAAGGAGTAAGACAGGGCTGCATTTTGTCACCATGCCTATTCAACCTATACACAGAGCACATAATGCGCAGTGCAGGGATGGAGGAATCACAATATGGGATTAAAATCGCTGGGAGAAACATCAATAATCTGAGATATGCAGACGATACCACCCTAATGGCAGAAAGTGAGGAAGATCTAAAGAATCTCTTGATTGGGCTGAAGGAGGAGAGTGCAAAAGCTGGCTTGAGACTCAATATCAAGAAAACCAAGATAATGGCAACAGGCCCCATCAGTTCCTGGAAAATAGATGGGGAAGAAGTAGAAGCAGTGACAGATTTTACTTTCTTAGGATCAAAGATCACTGCAGATGGGGATTGCAGCCATGAAATAAAAAGGCGACTGATTCTTGGGAGACAAGCGATGAGAAACCTGGGGAACATAGTGAAAAGCAGAGACATTACATTGCAAACAAAAATTAGAATAGTCAAAGCAATGGTTTTCCCAGTAGTAATGTATGGATGTGAGAGCTGGACAATTAGGAAGGCTGAACGCAGAAGAATAGATGCCTTTGAAATGTGATGTTGGAGGAGGGTTTTGAGAGTCCCCTGGACAGCGAGGAGAACAAATAGGTCAATCTTAGAAGAAATTAACCCTGACTGCTCATTGGAAGGTCAAATAGTAAAGATGAAGCTAAAATACTTTGGACATCAAATGAGAAGGGAGGATTCACTTGAGAAGGCATTGATGTTGGGAAAGGTGGAGGGCAAAAGAAGAAGGGGGAGGCCAAGGATGAGATGGCTAGATGGTATTATAGACACAATGGGCACAGAGCTGGGAGGGCTGAGGGGGATGGTAGAGGACAGAGGCGCCTGGAGGAAAATGGTCCATGGGGTCGCAAAGGGTCGGAGTCGACTGTGCGACTGAACAACAAAATGGTGCATTGCCAGAGCTTGCCACTAGAGGCCACTGCCTGCAATGTAAAACACAAGGTTCCTTTTATCTGTGGTTTCAGGTATCTGTGATAGGTCTGCAGATTTCAGGATGGGCAGGGTGTGTGGGGAGAGACCTGTAGCATAACCTTATTACAAAGAGTAATTAGTGAATGAGGAAAATAATGAGGTGGAAACTAGAGATGTCTTTCCCTTTCTTGGGGTGGGATTCCTATTTAATGGATTAGATGGGAGGGGGATAAATGCCCCTTCTCTTTACTGGTGTAATGGACCAGGGGAATAAAATAATGAGGCTCTTAACCAGTGTTTCCCAATGTGGGGCCCAGGGCCCACAGTGGGGCTTCAATTCCCAAAGCCTCAGTAAGTACATTGGCTGATCAGTGCTTTAGGGAACTGACTTAGGCTTCTGGGAATTGAAATCCAAGAACCAAAGGTTGAGAAATACTGATCTAGACATTTCTGGTTAGTAGAATCTATGCCATTCTCTCTCTCCCCACCCCCCTTGCAGACTTCCTTGTTCCATCTGAGATTATCTGCAATCCTCATGGTAGCTAGAATAGTACCGAATCTTCCCAGGAAAAGTGTATTGTTGAAACCTCTCCCCCATCTGCCTAGAATTCAAAATATTTGTGGGTGGTTTGCTCTTAAATCCATAATTAATGGCCACTAACTTTAAAAAGATCCTGCTGAGATGGACCAATCTAGTGTCCCGTACATGCATGGACTTAACAGATGACTTTGTCATTGCAAAAACTATGAAAATTATTTTATTTATTATTTTTTATTAGCCTAAACAGTAATTTTTGAATGCCAGAGCCCCAAATTGGCACATTATAGCTAAATTGATTGTTTGTAGGGAGTTCTGATGGAAAGAAGTATATACCACCACAAATCTGTTCATTTTTAAAGTAACACAAATCTGTTGCTTTTGTGGCTGCCAACTTATATGATTATTGCTTTTGAAGAGGAAACAAACAATTTAGCAAGCTCATAGCCTGCTCCTCTCCCCTGGCAAATACTCTATTCTTCTTCTTCAAGTGCCGTATCCAATTCCAAATATTGGCTATCATTATGGTGATCAGCCTTGAAGATTGCCCTGGGAATATAATGCAGTAGTCTTCCATACTACAAACAGTATAAATATCATCACTTTTCCTTCATTAACCCCCCACCCCCCACCCCAATCTCTCAAAGGGTAGTGCCACTCGAATATCACACAACACTAGTGCTTAAATTATTGGATGGAAGGCTTCTTCATGAAATGTTGAAGCCCTGAGCCCCCCTCCCCAATCCACTCAAATCTTTGCCCTCCTTGTGTTCTGCTAAGAGCAGTTGCTAAGTAGGTCTTTAGAAAAGATCTGCTGGCCAGAAGTCACCTACCTTAATGGGATCTCCGATCCACAGTGCTGTTTCTTATGCAGGGACATACCTGTATGGAGAAAATCAAGGCTGCAATACCCAGCAGGGGGCAACAGAAAAGCATGGTGCAGACAGAGTAGAACAGGTGAGTAGGTTCTTCAACGCACTGGACAGGTTGGCTGGTGATGACACAAGATGGTTGAAGGAAGGGGTCTTGATAGGATTCCATTCTGGATTCCATTCTGGGTGGACCATAATTAGGATGATTCACTGGTAACATTGGAAGAGTTGACCAACAGTTTGTAGCAGGTTCTATCCCAGTAAGATGTTTCAGTGGCTCAGACTCATTTTTGTATTCTTCTACTGAGAAGGTGAGTGGACTCTTATCTCCAGGTTCAACATCTTCAAGTTTCTGATATTTAGGGATGATCAGAGTTCTGAATTTCCCCATTTTCCTTCCCTCTGCTCTTTCCACTGTTGACGGTGAACCCTTTCCTTCCTTCCTTGATTTACTTTGGGGTAGCTTTTTTCTTGGGATGACTTGCACCTTCGATATTTTCTCTTCCCTTCCCTTCCTTATATGGACCTCTGTCTTCATTTGTCTAGAAGCTTCCTTACAATGCTGGCCAACTGCTCTGCTGTTTATGGGGCAGATGTATCCCTCCGTCTCTTGAACACTTGCCTGTTGAATTTCCCAGCCAAGAGGAATACAGAGTTAGGCAATGCAGAACCCAGGCAGTCACGTTGACAGTAGAAATGGCAGGAGTAAGGATTTTGTTTTCATTAGTTTCATGTTGTCTGATTTTTATTTGATTTTACTTTTCTTGGTTATAAATCTCCCAGAGTTGCATATTTACTAGATGGGCACTATAAAATGCAATAAAATAATTAATATTCTTTCTTTCGATCATCCTGCCCATCAGGATGGACAGACAGAATGCATGTATACACAAGTATCCTCCCATTTATCACATTTTACAGCTAAAAATAGGAAAATGTTCCTTATCATAACTGCATCACAAAAATAAAATAAAATAAATATTGTCTGCTACTTGGTCTAATCCATGTTTCCTATACTAAATCAAGTACACTGAATCCAAATCTGAAGTCTGATTCTGCCTGGGACATCAGGATCTTAAGTTAATTACATGTATAGATGCGATTAGCTACATTGTCCGTTTTATTAACATAGCTGTGCGTACTCATCTTTAGCTCAAAACAGGCTCACTATAGCCTAGCTGTACTATCCAATAAGATGGTTTCAAACTAGAGACAAGCCCTTGGTCCACCTCACGTTATATACCTATTTCTGACGTCAGCTCACTGACTTGCCCAGACATGCCCGGCCACTGCTGGAACATGCATGCCACCAGGGGACGTGATTCAGCTGAGGCAGCAGCAGGCATAATAATAATAATAATAATAATAATAATAATAATAATAATAATAATAATAATAATAATAATAATAATAATAATAATAATAATAATAATAATAATAATAATAATAATAATAATAATGTTTTATTTCTACCCTGCTTTTCTAGCACAAGTGCCACTCAAAGCAGCTTACAACATATATAAATACAGTAACACAAATATAATTACACCAATAATCAACAATAATACAGTATAAGATTAAAAAACAAAAAAAATATAGTATCAGTATATCAAATAATACATAATTACATAGCATCAAAAATATATATATTCAATATTAACAAAATCCCCAGGTGATGGGGACTCACATCCCCGTTGGCGCCCCTGCCCAATGTATTCAGCTGCAGTAACATCAGCCTGCCTCCATGTCCATCTGACTCTCTCTCTCCCTGCCCCCGCTCTCACCATGGGTGGGGAAGTGACAAATCCAGTGGCTCCATCAGCGGCATGATAGTAAAGCCGCAATGGTCGCCCCACAACTGGGGGCCAGTCTTTCACCAGTCTCTCTCTCCACCCATGCTCACACCAAGGGTGGGGGTCCGAGTACGTAGCAAGAATGGCAGAGTCTTAAAGCCGTAGAGTAGCTGCCAGAGTCCAGGGCGCTGTCGGCGTTGCTCCAGCGTGGCCGCCTCTTATACCCCCGCCAAGGAGAGGGGCAGAGGGAGGCGGGGCTGTCCGGGATGCCGGTGTTGGGGCTCTCCTGCCAGCTGCCAGAGTCCAGGGCGCTGGTTTAGTGTTCAAGAACCAAGACAATAGAAACAGCTGAAGTCTGTCTTAACTCATCTTTATTGCATGATGGTCAGGGAGAATGTTGTGTTCTGTAAAGCTGTGCCTTTAACAATGTACCTAGCCATGTGATAACAATGTATCCTTCTGTATGCAACATAATAACCTTCAGCTGTATCACTGTAACCCTAATACATGGACGCGAGCTAGTGACCACTAGATGGCAATAGCGAGCGGCCAGCTCTCATGGCTCACTCTCACCCTGGATCAGCGGTGCGGGAAGATTCCCGCCACACCTTCACCTGGACAAGAAGGGCGTGACCTCCTACAACGTCACGCAGGCAGCAACCAATAGACTGTCAACGAGCCACATTCAAATGTATAGTCAGCTGTATATATTGAGCTACCCATCCGCCATTACCACATGTTCCTCCGGATCATCATGCAATAAACCTGTGTTAAGCCAACCCTTCGGCTGTTGCGTTGTCTTTGGTCCCCTACACTAAACTGGCGACGAAGGTGGGATAATGGCTGCCCACGGGACCAAGACATGCGCCGGTTTCGAAATCAGGAAACCGGGAGACTGGGAGATCTTCGAAATGGACTTCCAGGGAGCCCTGATCGAATCCGAAGTCACGGATGAGGCAAAGAAAAGGGCCATCTTCACCAGGATGCTGGGACAAGACACCAAAAGAACCTTGGTGGACCTGATTGCACCAAAGAGGGTGAGCGAATTCAAGGTCAAAGAACTCATGCACATGCTGCGCGAGTATTTCCTGCCCTCGGCGGCGATGTTTCCCACTCGGAGCGCGTTTTGGAGGCGAGTCCAAGCGCCCGGGGAGACGGTCGCCGCCTTCGTGGCGGCCTTGCGACTGGCTGCCGGCCCGTGCAAATGGGAGAATACTGAAGTCACCCTCAGGGACTGTGTGCTATGCGGCCTGAGCGACGCCGAGACCCAGCGCACATTGATGAACCAAGAGCCGCCCCCCACGTTGCAGGAGGTCATCAAAGCGGCACAGGCCGCGGAAGCCACAAAGGCTGGGGTGCAAGAACTCCAGGACTGGCGGCCGAAGACGAGCAAGGCAGAGACTGCAGTGCACGCCGCCCGGCGAACTTCGAAATCGTCCGCGGAGAGCAGCGACGACGAGGACGTCCGGAGGGTCCGGAGAGAGGGCCGGCGGTGCGACGGCTGTGGAGCGGCCCACGACCGCGCCAAATGCCCGTTCAGGAAGGCCGAGTGTCACAACTGCGGCCGCCGTGGGCACATCGCCAAAGTCTGCAGACGACGGCGCGAGGACCGGAAGAGCTCGCCAGACTGCTCGGCGAAACCGGACCGCTCGACTAGGCCAAAGGACGGCGCGCGGCCCACGAGGAAGCAGGATGGCGTGGGCCGCATCTCCGACGACAGCGAGGACGACGCCCCAGTATTCAGCGTGTCCGCAGGACACCCCTGTTACTTTGTTGAGGTACTAGTACAAGGGGTCCCCATTAGGATGGAAATTGACTCGGGCTCCACATATTCAATTATTTCCCAGAGGGAGTTTTTGCGAATTGCCCCCCACAGGCGACCCAAGCTCAAAGCGTTGAGGTCCACGTTATGGGACGTGCAAGGGAACAGCATTCCAGTGTTGGGGGTGGGGGAGTTTCAGGTCAAATTTAAGAAGCACGCCGCGGCCCTCACCCTAGTCGTGCTCAAAGGGGGAAATTGCAGCCTCCTCGGGACTCAATGGTTTCAGCCCCTGGGTTTGTTTATTGGGGGGGTGCACACCGTGGGGACCGTTGGGACTGACCCGATACAGGAGGTGTGCGACGCGCACCCCGAAGTCTTCAAAAAAGGACTGGGAAAATTCAAGGGGCCCCCAGTGACTTTCGACCTAGACCCGGCGGTCCGCCCAATACGACTCAAACCGCGCCGGGTGCCTTTTGCACTCAAGGACAAAATAGAGGCGGAACTGGACAAACTGGTGGGCCAGGGGATCCTTGTTCCTGTTGATTCTGCGGAGTGGGAAACTCCAATTGTAACAGCACTAAAGGCCAATGGGGAGGTCCGCATATGTGCCGATTACAAGTGCACCATCAACAAGGCGATCCGCCCTAATGCGTATCCGGTACCGGTAGTCAGCCATCTGCTAGCCAGGGTGCACGGGGGAAAGTGTTTCACTAAGCTCGACTTGGCACAGGCCTACCAACAGCTTTCGGTGTCCCCTGCCGCAGCTGCTGCGCAGACCATAGTCACCCATAAGGGGGCGTTCCAGGTGACGCGCCTTCAATTCGGCGTAAATTCGGCACCTGGGATTTTCCAGTCACTCGTGGAACATCTCCTGAAGGGGCTAGAGGGGGTGTTGCCTTATTTTGATGACGTGTTGATAACGGGGGGGAGCCGGGCTGAATTGGCCAAGAGATTGGGAAAGGTTCTGGAAAAATTCGAAAAGGCGGGGTTGAGACTGCGGAAAGACAAATGCGTCTTCTTCGCGACCGAGGTTGAGTTCCTAGGGTTTCGTGTGACTCCTGAGGGGATAAAACCATCCAAATCTAAGGTGGCCGCCATTAAGAAGGCCCCTCGCCCCACTTCCAAGCCCGAGCTGCAGTCGTTCCTAGGGCTGCTTAACTTTTACCACTCCTTTCTCCCCCGGAAGGCAGCAGTGGCTGAACCGCTACACAAACTGCTAAAAAAAGACGAGGCATGGAAGTGGGGCGACGACCAAAAGAGGGCATTTAGTGAGCTTAAAAATCTCCTGGCGTCCGATGCTATACTGACCCATTTCAACCCCAAACGCCCCGTGGTCCTAATCTGTGATGCATCCCCGGTGGGGGTGGGGGCGGTGCTTTGCCACGTGCTGGAAAACGGCAGGGAGGCCCCGATAGCGTTTTACTCCAGGTCCCTGTCCCAAGCGGAGAGAAATTACGCACAGACAGACAGGGAAGCACTAGCGATAATTGCGGGGACGAAAAAATTTCATGATTTTTTGTATGGCCGCCCCTTCACCATTGTGACGGACCACAAACCCCTGCTAGGCATTTTTACCGCAGATAAGCCCACGCCACAGATCCTGTCCCCGAGGATGCTTAGGTGGGCCATTTTCCTCAACGCGTATCAGCACGCGTTGGTGTACAGGCCCGGGAGGGAGATTAGCCATGCGGACGCCCTGTCGAGATCCCCCTTCCCCGGGATAGCAGCCACGTGGGCGGAGAGGAGCCAGACCACCAGGTACTGATGATAGAGGTCCTGAACTCACCCCCCATATTGCCCGCCGACATCGCCAAAGCGACCGGTAAGGACAACACTTTGGCGAAAGTTAGCTCATGGGTGCAGAAAGGGTGGCCTGCGTCTTCCCCAGCAGCGGAATTCGACCCGTTTTTTTGAAAAAAACTAGAGTTGTCCATAGAGAGGGGGTGCATTCTGTGGGGCCAGCGGGTAGTGATCCCTACGTCCCTTCGGCCGCGGGTGCTCAAACTGCTGCACGTCAGCCACCCCGGGATTGTACGCTCCAAGGCCCTAGCACGGAGCTATTTTTGGTGGCCCCAGTTAGACGCCGACATCGATCACATGGTGAGCACTTGCGAGAGTTGCCAATGCTCCAGACCGGAGGAGGCCCGCCTTCCCCACAGGGAATGGGACGCGGCTAAGGGGCCGTGGTCCCGGGTGCACATAGATTTCGCGGGGCCGTTCCGAGGCACCCTGTTTCTTCTTGTCGTGGACGCTTTCTCCAAGTGGTTGGAAGTTATCCCAGTCACGAGCACCTCCTCGGCCCAGACCATTAAGCATTTGCGGAGGCTCTTTTCCACGTTCGGCATACCTGACACTCTAATTAGCGACAACGCTAGTTGTTTCACATCCTCAGAGTTTAAGGCATTCATGGAGATTAACGCCGTTCGGCATATCACCTCCGCCCCGTTTCACCCGGCCACCAATGGTCAAGTGGAGCGCCTCGTCCGCACCACGAAGGACGCGCTGCGGCGCATGGGCCCCGGGGACCTCAACCTACAAGTGTGCCAGTTTCTGCTAGGATACAGGGTGACCCCCTTGGCGTCAGGATACTCCCCCGCAGAGCTCTTAATGCGCAGGAAACTGACCACCATCCTCACGAGGCTAGACCCCACGAGAGTAGAGGACAAGGGAAGGAACATTGGGCTAGAGGCCACAAAGAGTTTCAGTGTAGGCGCCCCGGTGCATTGCAGGAACTACGCCAGTGCGGGGCCAGCCTGGGTACCGGGCGTAATCGTGGAGCAAACCGGCCCCGTGTCGTACCGCGTGGAGACCAGCACAGGGCTACTGTGGAGGCGGCACGCGGACCAGCTCCGGCGCAGGGTCCCCGATGAGCAGGGCGCAGACCAAAAGGAGAAGAAATCAGCGTTAGGGTTCTCCCCCACCTGTTCAGCCCAAGGGGGAGGAGAAGGGGGCCGCGAGTCCCCACCAAGGGGGGAGGAGGAAAGGGAGGATGTTCTCATAGATATCATGGGGGATCTTTCGGAGGAGGAGGAACCCGACCCCATACATATCTCGCGGAAGTCCCCCACAAATACGGATACCCCAACTGAGTTAGAATTTGATTTTCAGGACCGGGGGAGTTTTTCGGAGTGGTCCCCCACCCGTCCAAGCGAGAAGAGGGGTTTTTCGTTAGCCCCGAGCGCCCCCGGTCTGCCCACAATGGAGTTTTTCCCTTCCACTAAAGCCGCCAAACCGCGGCAAGCCGCTAACAAGACTCCCTCTCCCGTTACAGGACAAGGGACCAGGGAACAAAGAAGCGATAGCGCCCCCTGGGCAGGCCAGCCCACTTCACGGCCCAAACGCACGTGCAATAAGCCATCTTGGCTGAGAGACTTCGTCTCATCCTAGGGGGGAGGGATGTTGTGTTCTGTAAAGCTGTGCCTTTAACAATGTACCTAGCCATGTGATAACAATGTATCCTTCTGTATGCAACATAATAACCTTCAGCTGTATCACTGTAACCCTAATACATGGATGCGAGCTAGTGACCACTAGATGGCAATAGCGAGCGGCCAGCTCTCATGGCTCACTCTCACCCTGGATCAGCGGCGCGGGAAGATTCCCGCCACACCTTCACCTGGACAAGAAGGGCGTGACCTCCTACGACGTCATGCAGGCAGCAACCGATAGACTGTCAACGAGCCACATTCAAATGTATAGTCAGCTGTATATATTGAGCTACCCATCCGCCATTACCACATGTTCCTCCGGATCATCATGCAATAAACCTGTGTTAAGCCAACCCTTTGGCTGTTGCGTTGTCTTTGGTCCCCTACACTAAAGAGAACATGTGGTAATGGCGGACGAACAGCTCATTATATACAGTGGCTATACATTTGAATGTGACTCCTTGGTAGCTCATTGGCTACTGTCCGCGTGACGTCACCCTTAGTCACACCCTTCTTGTCCAGGTGAGGCAGTGGCAGGAATCTTCCCGCAGTTGTAGGAATTTGGAGAATTCGTACCATGTGAGCTGGATGCTCACTACTGCCCCCAGTGGTCACTAGCTTGCGTCCTAATACAGAAGGTTACAATGTTACTTTTAGAGATTGTTACATTCACTCATTCGTGTGGTTGCATTTACTTAAAGGCACATTACAACCCATACACAACAGCCAGAGTCCAGGCTGCCAGAGTCCAGGCATGGTCGTAGATGCAACTGTTATAATGTTCCCATGTAAAAATACAATTAATGACCATTTGAACAGCTATAGCACACCTATAAAATCTGTACGTGATAGGCAAATTCTGAGTTCAGATTTGGAATCAGCACACTCCATATCATGTAAATCACATGTGTTATTCCCAGCAGCAGAATCGTTGTTGTGCAGTAATTCTGTCATACAGTTTGAAGCTTGGGTGGGAGAGCACAAACGGATCCAGTATTGCTGGAATAGGAAAACTTGCTTGCTTGCTTTCCCGAAGCACAATGCCTTTAAAATGCTCTGCAATGACTTTTGGAAGCCAGTACTTCTCAGAGTGGGGACTGTGGTGGCTTAGTGGTTAAGACGCTGAATGTGATGACTAGAAGGTAGGCAGGTCAGCCATTCAAGACCTGAGTGCTGCATGACGGAGTGAGCTCCTGTCTCTGCCCCAGCTCCTGCCAACCGAGTAGTCCAAAAGCAAGAATTTGCAAGTAGATAAATAGGTACCACTTTGGTTGGAAGGTAACCAGCATTCCATGCACTCTACTCATGCTTGCCACATATCCACGGAAAAGTTTGCAGATGAGCACCGAACCTTACAGTCGCATATGGCTGGCTTTCGAGCAAGGGCGACCTTTACCTTTACCTACTTCTCAAAGGCCATCCCATCACTATCTCCTCATTGGAGGCACTCACAGCCATTGGCCCATTTAGGACCAACTCAGAATGAAAGAAATGGTGGAAATGAGAAACCACCTGTGAAGACAACGAACTTGAAGAATTTTCCACATCCTCAAACTGGTTGGTTGGTTGGTTGAGCAGCAACTTCTCTTTAGTTTTCAGGAGACCTAGAATGATACAAAAGTTCTCCAAAGGAGCTTCCCATCACGTGTCCCTCCCTGAGTAGATCTCCCTGTGATATAGGGGTTCATGGGATGTTCTGGATCAGGGAGGGATTTTTATTTATTTATTTATTTATATATTTATATATATTAATATTTATATAGCCACCCAACTCACAAAGACTCTGGGCAGCATACAATCTTAAAACCCTTAAAACAAGAACAACCCCATTACCCCGCTAAAACCCCCACACAAGTGGAAGATTACTTTGATATTAAACCAACCAGCAGGTGGGGGTCACAACATCTTGAGGACCCCACACCTGCCCCGCCAGCCATGTTTTCAGATCTTTTCTGAAGGGTAGCAATTCCGTCTGCAGCCTTAGTTCCACTGGCAGGAGGTTCCATAGGGCCGGAGCAGACAGAGAGAAGGCCCTCCTTCTTGTGCTAGAGAGACGGGCCCCTCTAGCAGATGGTACAAGCAGAGAGCCCCTCTGGAGCACTCTGGTTGGACGGACAGACGTTCTTGGGGCGATGTGGTCTCTTAGGTATCCTGGCCCACTACCATGTAGGGCTTTAAAGGTAATGACCAGCACCTTGAATTGCACCCGGAGGCAAATTGGAAGCCAGTGCAGCTCCCGAAGCAGTGGAGAGGCGCGAGCATAACGCCCACACCCCAACACCACCCGAGCTGCCACATTCTAGATGTTCTGGATCAGAGCGAGACAGTGAGTGGTGGGCTTTTTGATCATGGTGTGTGTGTGTGTGTGTGTGTGTGTGTGTGTGTGTGTGTGTGTGTGTGTGTGTGTGTGTGTGTTGTGAGACTGACTGTGTGGTCGTTTTTAACAGCAAGCCGACTAACAAAGCAGATGGGAAACGTACGCATTTGTATGTTTAGAGATGCATCTGCAGAAAGTTTTTTTAAAATATGGAGAAAATAAACAGGCAGTAAATTACTGTGAGCCAGAACGATGAAATAAGGGAGGATGGAGATAAAATAAGCACAATGGAACACATCCCCCCCCGCCTCTTTCTTCTCTCTCACATACACACGCACAGAGAGATGTTGGATGTCTTCTTACACAAACTCCATAAATCTTGTTCCTCTTGTGCAACAATAGTGCCTGCAGGAGCAGTGATCAAACAAAATTCTGGACTTTGTTCGCACGAAGAGGATCATGTTCCCATTTCGCAACAGTCAGGAACTTGTGATTTAGAGTGCAGCCCTAAACAGCCAATATGAGAAGGGTCAGTTGTGCTGACACTAGGCCAGGACACTATTGCCAAACCTTGGCATTCCTGATCAGGGCTTCTGGGAATTGAGGTTCCAGAACACCTGGAGTACCAAGGTTCGCCATCAGTGCACTAGGCCAACTGAAGCTGTGCTGAATCGAAACACCTCTGAGCCTACAGACACCAGAAAAGTTAGTTAGAGTTATTCTTGTACTGAAGTCACTTTTTGTGGGAGCAACGTGGCATCGTTTATAGGGAGGAGGCATCTCTCTGAAATCTGCTGGGACAAGGGCATTTCTGTGGCCACTAATGAAGGCCATGGTGGCTTAGTGGTCAAGACACTGAACTTGATGACTGGAAGGTCAGCAGGTCAGCAGTTCGAGACCCAAGTGCTGCATGATGGAGTGAGTTCCTGTCATCTGTCCCATCTCCTGCCAACCTAGCAGTTCGAAAGCAAGGAATTGCAAGTAGATACATTAGCACTGCTTTGGCAGGAAAGGTAATAGCATTCCGTGTGCTAGTCATGCCTGCCACATGACCACAGAAATGTCTGCAGGCTCAGACAACACTGGCTCTTCAGCTATAAGCAATGATGAGCACTGCTTCCCAGAGTTGGACACAACTGGCTTTTGAGCAAGGGAGACCTTTCCCTTTACCTAAGGTTTATAGGCAATCCAACATTTTTAGACAACTCATAAACTGGAAAGTTCAACATTCTCACCAAACCCACATAATTCTGCACTACAGATAAGGTATAGTTGTCTCTACCATGTGTCGGAGACCCGAGGTGGCTCTGGGCTCTGCCGAGGGTAGCACACAGAACTCCCCAAAGACCCTGGCCCCGATTTTCTGATTTGCGTGGTCTGGTGAAGGGTTCTCCTTTAAGGAGGAATGGGCTAGCAATACTATCCCGAGTGGCTGAGAGTACAATGGCTGGTTCTCAGCTTGCCCCTGTGGCAATTTGATGTCCATGTGTAGATTAAGGAAGGCCACTCCTTGCTGGACATGATTTCCCATGAGAACAGGGCCCATTGTTTCCCTTCTAAAATGGGGTAGGCACAGTGACCTTGAATTGCTAAGGAGGATAGGTGTGGGTATCGGCATACTTTCACTCCTCATCTGGGAAATGGCTCCTTCTGTGTTGCAAAGCTGCTGGAATTCCTGGAGCTGGTTTCCTCCCTCCGCGTTGCTGAGCCATTTGCTCAGTGTGTGAGTATGTACAATGCCACCCCTTAGACTTCCCAGGTGTAGTTTGGGAGTTATTAAAAACTACTAACAAAGGATCTTCTCTTGTAGTTTTATTGCATAGAGAATGCACGAATCCAGAATATATAAAAATATAGTTAATGCTTCCTAGCTCTCTGGTTTAGCTAGAGCATATAGATGAAAAGATAGATTGAATATTTCAAAGCATAGAATCAGAGTCCAATATATTGTTGTGGCGTCCAGCCACCCATAAAGATTTATGGGTATGGGTTCAGTTAGACAGCATGGCTAACGGAATCCTAAACAATTCATGATTCGAATTCATGTAGCATAATTGTTTACATTAACAACACTTCTTATAGGATTTTCATGGGAACCATTGAAATCTGATGTGCAGCAATGCAATGATTGACAGACGACTAAGCACCCCAAGAATATGGCCCAGGTCTGCACCTGGCTCTTGTCTTGGAAATTCCCTTGTGGTGAGATTTCTCCACCATAACCCAAACATGGATCCAATAGAGTACAGTGTTTTTCTGCTTGCTGGTGAGACAGCTTTCTCCGGCAGAGAGAAACGCTGTGTCTGCTGATTTAAGGCAGACCCTTCTAAAATGGATCCTAGCTGGCTGCTAGAAATTAATCCCATTTAAGCCTAAAACTAAGCAAAGCATGGCAATGTGAATACTTATAAAAGATCATGTTTAATTCACTTTAAATTTAAGGCATCCCTATTTATGGAATCTTGACACCATGTTTTATCATTTCTGTGAAATTCCATAGTCTTTCATTTATTGTTAACTCGCCCGGGAGCCCACGCCATCGGCCCCGGGAGTGGAGACAGGTGGGAGCCGCCGGAGCCTCCGCTGGAGCCGCCGCAGCTGCCTTCGCTCTCCGGGCCCGCCCGCCCGGAGAGCAGAAAAGGCCGCAGCCGCCGCCGGCCCCTCGAGGAGCTCCCTGTCTCGCCCGGGAGCCCACGCCATCGGCCCCGGGAGTGGAGACAGGTGGGAGCCGCCGGAGCCGCCGCCGGAGCCGCCACAGCTGCCTTCGCTCTCCGGGCCCGCCCGCCCGGAGAGCAGGAAAGGACGCCGCCGACGCCGGCCCCTTGAGGAACTCTCTGTCTCGCCCGGGAGCCCACGCCATCGGCCCCGGGAGTGGGGACAGAAGCAGCAGGACTTGGTCGCCACCTCCGGTCTCCCCTGCGGATGGGGCGGAGAGACCTCTGCAGCATCAGACACCGGGAACCACCACCACCACCGGCGTCCCAGGCTCTGCCCTCGGCCAGGGCTTGAAAAGCCATGGAGGCGGCAGGACCTTCGTCACTGCCACTTTTTACTTTTGGACTTGTTGGGGTCGGAGAGAGATGTGTGAGATGTTATTGCATTACTGAGATGTTACTGTGTTACTGTATTCTATTATATTGTGTACTGTATTTTTTCCTGTATTGTATCATTGTTTGATATGTTGTGAGCCGCCCTGAGTCGGCGTATGCTGAGTGGGCGGCATACAAATCAAATAAATGAAATGAAATGAAATGAAACTGTTTATCTGGTTTAATTTATCACAGAGCTGGCTGGATATTTCAGTGGTTTATGCTGGGAGTTTGATTCCCCTCTGAGGCCCCAAGTAGAAAGAGTCAGCCTATATAGGCATGGGAAAGCTGCACAGTACCATAGTGCCCCCAGAAAAAGGGAATGGTAAATTACTTTGGTGTATTCTCTACCTAGAAAGTTCTGGGAAGGGTTATCATAAGTCAGAATTGATTTCTATTACTGCTGAATTTAATTTTCAGTATTATCAGTTTAGGATAGCCAACCTTTGCACTCCAGGTGTTCTTCAACGTCAATTCCCAGAAGCCCTGATCAGCATGTGTTTTGACTTGGACTTTTGGGAACTGAAGTTCAAGAACACCTGGAGTGCCAAGGTTGGCCATCACCGGTCTAGGAAGTCTTCACACAGCTCCTACTTCTTTCTGCCAGACTTTCTGTATCCCCAATTTTGATCCCTGAGAGTCTTTCTGTCCAAGATACAAGAATCCTTTGAAAGGGATAAGAGGAAATCTACTTCTATTCCAAGTACTTGGGAATATTACTTTTTTGGTTGGTAACTCCCAGAAGGAGTACCCCGAGGACCATATGTAATCCCAGAACCCATAATTAATCTTTGGAAATTTCTCTCTCTCTCTCAAAAGGGCAGGTCGTGCTCTTTAGGGCCCCCAAATGATTTCACCATGATTGAGGCTCTCCACCCATGCTCCCGACTCCCAATATTGTGTACTTTTTAAAAAAAACCAGTCACTGAAGGGAATTTTAAAAAGAGAATTAGTTACACAATGTTATACAATAATCAGCATTTTTGATTCCTCATAAACAAATACAGTACAAGCTATTTTTAAAACTTTTAATAACATTTCTTCATTAAACAACATTGGGAATCCATCTTTATTCTCTGTATGAAATGACATGTACACTATTCATTAAACATGCTATTTTCTGTTTACAGTTAGACAGGGCATCTTACATCATTTATTATTAATATGACATTCTATAAATTCTTCATTCGACACAATCCAGTTTCTCATTGGCTTTTGTGTCATGGTTAGATAAGACAGTGCCTTCCAAATGATTCAGATGTCAACTCTCATAATCTCAACATAAAGCTGGAAAAGTTACGTTTTCAGTGTACAGTTTCCTGGATTCCTCAGACAGCATAACAACTGGGTATTCTAGGAATTGTAGTGAAAAAGGTAACTTTTGCAAGATCTGTTCCCTTGACCAAGTTGTTCAACTTGGAATCCAAAAGGGCCGGAAAGTACTGGTATCCTGCCTCTGCATACGATTGATTGTATTGCATGCCTAACATATCACCACGTTGCCATGATTAATGGTTTCAAGCAATTAAAATCAAAACATTCAATTAGTATACCACAGGAACAAGCAGAATATGCAGGTGAAACTTGGAAAATTAGAATATCGTGCAAATGTTCATTCATTTCAGTTAAAAGGTGAAACATATATATGAGATAGACTCACTATGTGCAAAGTGAGAGATGTCATGCCTTAATTCGTTATAATTGTGATGATCATGGTGTACAATGTACATGAGATTATGTGATGATTATGGGGTACATGAGATTGGGTGTTGGGGTTTTCATAAGCTGTAAGCCATAAGCATCAATATTATAACAAAGTAAGGCTTGAACTATCTCGCTTTGCATGTCATGAGTCTATCTCATATATTTGTTTCACCTTTTAAGTTGCATTACTGAACTGAATGAACATTTGCACAATATTCTAATTTTCCGAGTTTCACCTTATACTGAACTCCAATGGTAAATCTGTAAGTGCCATGTTACACATGGGCAAGAACTTCAAGAACTGATTTCTTGAAAACAAAACCTAAAATCCAGCTTACATTTCTCTATATGTTTTTACTCAGAAGAAAATCTTACTGTGTTCAGTGGGTCTCTTGAAAACTGTTTTTTAAAAAAAGACTATAGGGACACAGTGAAATCACCCATAACTTTGCAGCAATGGGGTGATGCTCTGAGATCCAAAACATGCTCAGTTGATGACTATCGTTGCTCAGTTGGTAGCTTCAGCCTAGCACTGTGTTCATTATTCTTAAAAGTCATTTTCAAGCTCTGCTCCCTAATGAGTGTGTACAGGATTGGGACATCAACTGGACTTTTTAGCTACATAAGCACTCACCCTTCTTAGAGGGAAGGGTCTAGCTCAGTGGTTCCCAACCTTTTTTTGGTTAAGCCTTGCCTAAGCATCTCTAAAATCCTGATCCCACCCATCCGGTGACATTTAATTCATATTATTCAAAAAGTGGACTCCTATTCACGTGGAGAAAGTCTAAAAGGCAATTAAATGTTAATAACTCATTCTTGAATCCCCTCCCCCAAAATATATATATATAATAATAATCAAATCATCACCTTGTGGGCCATGTGCCCCACGTTGGGAACAATGAGTCTAGCTCCATCCATCTTTGTCTTTACTTTGTCCATATCTCTGTTGAACATGTATCCAGTTGGAAAGTGACCTTATCCACATAGAAGATACCTGAGGTCATATAAATGTGATGAGGCCATAACTGTGGTGAGTACCTTGATATCAATACGAATGGTCATATTTACATTGTAGTAGTTTTGAAGTGGTGCAGTAGTGAAGGGGTGTAGTAGGAGTCTGGTGTGGACCTGTGAATACCCAGTCTATCAGTTGAGTGTGGATGTTGAAACAGTCTGCTCCTTACTTCTTTGAAAGTTTCCTTAAACATATTGCATGCAATTCTCTACCTTATTTGTACTTACTCTAATTTAAGCATGCAGCTGATCCGGCTCAGGGCCAAAATGTATAGGGGAGCAATAGAAAACAGATGGATGTGGGCTGGGGAGAGTTTAAACCTTCCAACATACACTGGGTTCTGATCTGGATAAGAGCGGCGCACCTTTACTCTACAGTAGGTTTCAAACTTCAGATAAGGAAGTGCACAGCATGTGTTTAACATAGCCCATAGTTTTACTCACTGGGTATAATTCCAACACCCATCTGTCACTATTTTACATCTACACACACTATACTTGATCTTGGCCTTTTGGCCAAGAAGATCAAGTTGAAAAACAGTGGGTTTCTAGTAAAAATAAATGAAACCTTAACAAATGTGCAGTCTGCTCATTTACAACAATAAACAATGATGGAAGACAGTCCTGGAAATGAAAAAGCAAAGTACAGTGGTACCTCATACAACAATTTTAATCCGTTCCACGGGGCTTGTTGTTGTACTGAACAATTGCTATATGATGCATGCACTGTATAGCAATTTTCCCTATGGAATGCATTGTATAACAATTTTTTTTGCTAAGTGGTTTTCTCATTGGAAAATTGTTGTACGATTTTTCCATAGGGAAAATTGTTATGCGGGACACCAATTTCCCCCCAAAACCTAAATGTTATGCGATTTCATTGCTATATGGGACGATTATTGTATGAGGTTCCACTATATCTCTCTATTCTGTATCCCTAATGGATCAGTCATTGATGCTTCAGTCACATTACACAGTTATTTATTTATTTATTTATTTATTTATTTACTGTATTTATATGACCACCTTCCTCACTTTGAGTGACCCAAAGCGACAAACGTCGATTAAAACTTCAATTAAACCCCTATCTAAAACCAATTAAAACCCATACAATAGAACTATCTAAAAACAACCCTGAACCTTCCCCAATCCCCTTAAAATAGGACACACAGGCAGAGGTAATTAAAAACCCTGGGCGGGCTAAATAAGCGAGCGGGGCTGGGCTGTGGCCCCAGTTGTGCCCCACACCCACTGGTTGTCATTTAGCATCAGTGCAGATTTACACCTGGAAGTTGTAATTTGTTTGTCTCAAAGAAGCCTTTCAAGCTGAACCTTAAATTCATTTAACAAAAACACGGAAGACAGAATTATAAATCAACATGGTTCATAGTATCCAAAATTGAAATGCATTAAAGAATTTCACCCTGGTAGTGAAACTGGGAGCTGTCATTAGCTGTATTCACAAAAGATGTACAGAAGTGGTAAATGGCTGAACTAGTGATGTTTCTTTTGCACAGGCAATCCCAGACCGAATCAATTACGACCATACATATATCTCTGGTGCAGTTGTCTTCTTGGTATCAATGCAGAGGAAACGAGTACAGGGAATAGCTAGCTTTCCAGATGTTACTGGATTACCATTTCCACCGGCTTCCATCAGTGAGGGATAATGGGAGTTGTTCCCCAACCACATCTGGAGAGCCATCCATCCCTTTGTTATCCATCCCTAGTATGTGTAAGGATCAGGATTTGGGTTGCAATTTGTGGTATTGAGAATAGGAGTGGTACAAATAAGCTTTTTGTTTTCATCTGTGAAATGTTGGAGAAATTGTCCAAGATAAACCTGAGATCACAGACACTGGGCCAGAAGAAGAAAGTGGGCAGTAAAATACAGGGGAAGAGAAGGAATATAGAAGGTGGAATCTACAAGAGAAAATAAACTGGGCAGGAGAATATGGACAGAGCTATGTCTGGAAGAACATCCAAACCCAATTCAAGAATGTAATTTAAAGGGATTGATCATTGGTATACTATCACAGTCAAGATAAATGTAGTTAGGTCAACCTAGCCGATCACCCATACATCTGGCCACTGTTTTTGTTAGATCCTTGGCATTGATCAGTTAGCTTGTCTCTATGTGGATGTTTTGAATGAGGAAGATTTAAGGGGGCATAAGCACCAATTACTGCACGACTGAAATGATCACGATGAAGATGATGTAGAGGATGGTGCAGGTAATCCCCACCCCAAGGGCTGTGTGGGCCAAGATGCGTGCCATCCTGGAGTTTCTTTGTGCAACCACAAAATTCCCAGCATGATTGGCTTCTCGGGTCTGGTGAGAAAAAAAGTATTAATAATGGGTTAGAGTAAAAGAAAATGCAAGGAGGTAGCCCTCCATAGTTGTGAAACAGCTGCTCATGTGCTGAACAACACAGTCTTGTTTTCTCATGCTATACATCACTTACTAATAATCATGTGGCCTACAAATTAAGCTAACTCAGGACTAGGAAAACACAGGCTCTCTGGCTGTTTTGTACCTAGAGCAGGGGTTCTCAATCTTTTGAAGCCGGGTTAGGGAAATCATGATTGTCAAAATGGGGTGATCACAGCTGGATCACACCAATGTCAAATTGCATTGAGGTGATCCAGACATGATTTGTATAAACTCTGGATTGAGGGGAATGGACGGATGGAAAAAAGCACATTTAAAAAATAATTTATGTCCAGAGCAAAAATTGAATAAGATGGCAGGCATATTAGCTTAGATACCAGGGGTTTTGTTTTGTTGGACTGAAAAATTTACAAAATTAATCGTGCTTTGTACAGAAACCCCTAAAGCTTGTAATCAGAAATTATCTTCTATCACAGGTTTAAATTTCATGTAAAGGTCACGGTAACCCTTGCTCAAAAACTAGTCGTATCCGACTCTGATTACAGCCAAAGAACCAGCATTGTCTGTATTTGCAGACGTTTCCATGGACATGTGGCAGGCATGACTAGACACTGGAATGCACAGAATGCTGTTTACCTTCCCACAGACTCTAGGATTCACTCTAGGGATACTTGCAATTTCTTGCTTTTGAACTGCTAGGTTGGCAGGAGCTGCGTTTACAACAGCCACAGATGCGGTTGTTTCTGGTGCTTCCGGTGCTTCCAGCGATGGCAGAAGCAATGGTGGTGGGTCACATGAAATGGCACCATGAGTCAGATCCAGTCCATGGGCTGTAGGTTGCGAACCCCTGGACTAGACTGTCCTTTATCTTTGACATGCAACATGTTGGCTAAAAAGCAAAGTCCAAAATCTGAGGTCACATGTAATGAACAAGAATTCTCTGTCTTTGATAGTTGTGTACAAAGAGACATTTCTGCAAATGGAACTTGATATGCAGGTTACAAACATTAAAAATCCATCTTCATTGGGCATTATGTGCAGTCAAGTCGGAACCAACTTTTAGTGACCCTTATGGGATTTTCAAGGTAAGTGAGATATTTAAGGGGTGATTTTACCAGTGCCACACTGCCAACTGAGTTTCTGTAGCTGAGTGGGGATTTGAACCCAGGTCTCCTGAGTCCTAAACCAACATCAGAATCCTCTGTCATTTTCATGTGACACCCTATGTCCAAAACATCTATGGTGCACAAGGTTTCCCCACATTCCATTACACTTTTTTCTCTTCTTGCCACAATGAAAACCAAGGGACCCTGTTCAAACTGAGATACTAGCAGGGGTAGTCAGCGATCTTCCGCAACTTTTATTGACATAATAGGTAACCCATCTATTTACAAGTACCATAATAAAACCTACATGTCCACTGGTGAAAATTTACCCTGGGATCACGAGGAGAACAAAACCTTTTCTTTCCCATGCTAGGATCTTGACTGAATTTGATGTTTGTGTCAATAGCTTTTGGCCAACGTCAATAAGTTTATTTGCTCTATTTCATATACTTACCGGAAGCTCTAATTGTTGTACTTTGGATGTCTGAGAAAGTGGACTGTAATTAATGAAAGCTCACACTACAATTGAACTTTGGCCAGAGTCCTGTTTGCATTTGTGCAAGGTTTGAACAACTTACTGAAGTTAACTGATGACATATGGGGTGGGTGGGGGAGGAATTTGGAGTTGTGCAGTTGGGTGCATGGCCAGGTTTGCAATCCATATGTGCCTTGGACATTGTGACACCTTAGTCACAATTAGCTGCAGCAAGTTTTGTGAATTGTGCACAAATAAGAGGATTCTTCCCCGTTTGTCTGCAAGGGTTTGCTTGTTTGTTTTGAACGAAACTATTATATACAGTTGAATATACTGTACTCGCATTCACACAGTCCAATAACAGTACAAGAACTATAAAGGGCTGGGATAAATGAAAAATCGTTCTGGGAGCTGCTGCCCTTCAGGAAAGAGCTGAAAACCTGGCGGGCAGGGCAGGTGCGGGGAGGTGCAGAGGGAGCAAGCCCCCCCCCCCAACTGGCTCATTTAGAGAAGGATCACTCATGCTTTTAAAAGTTTGTAACTAGATTTTTAATTGGTGCGGGTGGGAGGTAGTTTTTCAGTGTTTTTAGGAATTTTAAGGGTTTCTATAGTTCAAACATAGGGGATTTTACGTATGCTGCCCAGAATCGCAAGTTGATTGGGGCGGCTATACAAATTGAATAAATAAAAAAATAAATAAACCTGCAGACTGTCTGGCACTATCTATGAATGGACTTCTTGAGGCAACAAAACAAGGTTCTCAATTTTCTCTCTCTAATTATGAGCTTCTTAAATAGCTACTCCTGTTCAATACTCAACATTCTCTGCTAGCATAAATGCCAAATATTCTTAAATTCTCAACAATTTTTCTCATCCCCTATGAGATCTATTCCCCCCCCCCCCGTTTATTGACTCCCTTTTCTTGTAATAATGCACTGCCTTGTCTTTTAAATATAGACAATAATGGATCTGTAAAAGGACTGCGGTGGCTAGAGTGGTTAAGATACTGAACTCGCTGACAGGAAGGTGGGAGGTGACCTGATTGAAGTTTATAAAATTATGCACGGCATGGACAAAGTAGATAAGGAAAAACAGTTTTCCCTATCGCATAACACTAGAACTAGGGGACACTCCATGAAACTTTTGGGTACTAGTTCTCAAACAAATAAGAGAAAGTACTTTTTCACCCAGAGGATCACTGGTCTATGGAACTCCCTGCCAGAAGATGTGGTGACAACCTTCAGTCCTGACAGCTCTAAGAAAGGATTAGACAAGTTCATGGAGGACAAGGGTATCTATGGCTATAATTGTGGATACCTAAGGACAACCTTCGGGTTGGAGAGATAGGCAGGATATCTCTCAATGCCATTTCCAGGGAATCCTAAGCAGGTGAAGGCATCTGCTTGGGAATAATACCCTGAAGCAAATGGTGAGCCACTGTGTGTGACAGAATGCTGGACTGGATGGGCTGTGGCTTGTTCCAGCAAGGCTGTTCTTATGTTCTTATATGTTCTTATGGGAGTTCGGTTCCCAGGTACTGCATGATGGAGTGAGCTCCCCTCTTTGTCTCAGCTCCTGCCAACCAAGCAGTTCAAAAGCAATAAATTGCAAGTACTGTAGATAAATAGACACCACTTCGGTGGGAAGGTAAACAGCGTTCCGTGCACTCCGGTGTTGAGGCATGCCTGCCACATGATCATGGAAACATCTGCAGATGCAGACAGCACTGGCTCTTTGTCTATAGACAGAGATGAGCACTGAACCCTAGAGTCGGATGTGACTGGCTTTCAAGCAAGGGGGTTATTTACCTTTACTAAAGGATGTAAAACCTCCTCTCATCTGCTTGACTACTTTGCTAGTCCTCTCAAAACACACACACACATTCACCCAAAGCTACACCCCAGACGTACCTGTATAGAGTAAACCAAGGCAGCAACTCCTAAGGGAAGGCAACAGCAAATCATGGTGAAGATAGAATAGGCCAGGTAATCAGGCTCATTGGAAGACTGGGCAGGTATAACTAAAACAGGCTGTGGAGGTTGAAGGACCGGACCTTGGTTCAGTCCTGGGCCAGGTGGGCCATGAAAAACTTCATATGGAGGTGGAATGGGGGAAACCCCAAAACCTCCCATATGAGGAGATGGGCCAGCTGGTGGCTGTGATGAATCAAATCCCTCATGGGGCTGTTTTTCAGAGTAAGGAGGGGGTTCTTGCATGGCCGGTCCGTTGCCTTGAAGCTTCTCGTAGTTTGGGTTGCTCATCTGAAGGCACTGCTTTCCTCCACTCCTTCTTGTTGGTGGCTGTGAAAGTAGTGTCTTCTCCTTTCTTGATTCTTCACGTTTGTCCGCCTTACTTTTTCCTCCTCCTCTTCTTCTTCTCTTTCTCTCTTTGCAATTGTACTTCAAAAGCCTCCCTCTTTCAGTGGTGTTGCTTTCCCCCCAGCTGTGAGTTAGTTCTTTGTTGCGTCAGATGCTTGCCTTAGCAAAACAGGTCGCTGTGCTCTGTGGAAGCAGTATTGTGTATCGCTCTGGCTCTTAGACAGAATGCCTTTGTGCAGCCTTGCAGTCCAGTTCAACAAGTAGGTGGAAGGAGGGATGATATATAATAAGTAACATAGAAAGCTTGCATTTGATGTGGCAATTTCCGGCAAGAATGTACACCTTTCCTAGCAGCAGGCGGCTCCGGGTTGGATTCCTTCCCATTTTACTATGGAAAAGAAGGTGGTGGCAGGGAGTGTCTTCTGAGAAAGCGAACGCCCTCACCATTTCTCCCATGCAGGCAGCTGGAAGACCAGAGCCCAAGGACGAGATCATTTGCACTGTTGTATTCCTGATTAGATTGCAGTTGCCCAGTGGTTAAGACACTGAACTTGATGACTGGAAGGTTGGTGGGTGAGCAATGCGAAACCAGAGTACTGCATGATGGAATGAGCTCCCGTCTCTGTCCCCACTCTTGCCAACCTATTAGTTCGAAAGCAGCCGCTCCCCTATTGACTTAGTGGTTAGGGTGCTAGGCTTTGAGACTGGAAAGATGGGTTCGATTCCCAAGACCTGCATGATGGGGGACATGAAAGGAGCCTCATTTGGGCATCCCCTGCAAACATCCTTTCGACCCTGAGTAATCTCTGACACAAAAACAAATGAGTTCAAAAGCTGCCTGAGCCGCTGCGCCCTCCTGGCCCCGCCATTGCTGGGTGCATAAAGAGAGCTCCCCATGGCCATGGAAGATGCCACCGCCATGAGCCAGCACACCCTCCTGGCCTGCTTTCGTCCAGGAGGAGGACAAGGGCAGTAGACTTTGACTTTATTCTTTGACTCTGTTCTTGGGTTGGTTCTGCTGCGGGCGGTCTTTGTGGGGCCTCTGAAATGAGGTTTCCCTTTTGTTTCGTAACTTTTGACACTGTTTTTGATGTTTTGATATCTTGTAATTTGAATTGTTATTATTGATTGCTGATACTTTGATGTTGTGTTACTATTTTATACCATTGTTGATTTTTCTGATTATTCATTTGGTATCCGTGATTATGTGTATTACTATATTGTTGTAATCTGTATGTACTGTATATGAACTCTGTTGTATTGCCATTCTGAGTCAGCCTTGTGCTTGAGTAGAGCGGGGTATAAATCAAATAAATAACATAAACATAATTGCAAGTGGATAAATAGGTACCATTTTGGTGGGAAGGTAAACGGGGTTCCATACACTCTACTTTTGCCTGCCACACACCCATGGAAATGTATGCCAAACACAGACAGTGCTGCATGGAAAAGAACAATCCAATACAGAATGCAATATCTCGGCCTCTCCCAACCTCTCATACAGGGCATGAGTCACAACCAGGCAAAACAGGACATTAAACAGAGAACACTAGACATGGAAAGGCAAGAAGACCTAGCCAGGGCCTCTACCTTTCTGGCTCCATAGTCTTGTTGCCCCAGCAGCTAGAATGTTGTGAGTCAAATCCTGACCAGTTCTGGTCAGGATTGAACTGACCAGTCCTGGTCAAGATTGAACTCACAACATTCTGGCTGCAGTACAGCAGTTTAACCACTGCACCACCAGGGCTGTGCCAGGGGGATGCAGTCAATGTACATTTCTTAAACAAATATGTGCACAATACAAATAAACTCTGACCAGTTGAGAGCATGATAAAGATATATTGTTAGGTGTTAAAGACTGCACCTCTCAAACTTTGTCCTCATCTTATCTTATTTTAAGATAAGGCCCCACATTGGGAACTACTGGCTTAGACTACCTCTATGTTCTTTTCTTCTTCCTTCCATCCTACCTTCTTCTCTCACGCCTTTACTGTTCTATATTTCCCCCCACACTTCCTTTGATTCTCTTGGCTGTTCCCTCCCTCCTAAGTTCCCTGGCTTCCCTTCAGCTGCTGCTCAAAGTCTCCAACATTTTGCAGATGGAAACAAAGAAATGCATGTATTGCGCACCCACTATTTTCAAAGCACAGATTGTTGCCCAAACCCTGGCTTGCTCTGCTGTCCATTCCACTTTTCTCTGTTCATTGTCTCTTTTTTCCTTTTAATCCGCAATAGCCTGTCCCACGTATTTTAAGTGCCAGAGGAGAGAGTTGCCCTTGGGATACTAGAAAATCAAAAGAGCCTAGAAATCTACAATGAAGGGTTCATGAGAGATGACAAGATGAAATTTTGGTTTTTGGACTTCAATTCCCAGAAGCCTAAGTCAATTTCCCAAAGCCCTGATCAGCCAATGTACTGACTAAGGCTTCTAGGAATTGAAGTCCACCAGGGTTCCACGGAACATAGTTTGGGAAATGCTGCTTTATACTGACCACTCTCTGTGCTTCTGTGTGTAATAAATACCCTGCTCTGCTTGGTGTACATTAAGCATTTGCACAAATATCATCCACAAAATTCCATCCTCCATTAAAATGCTGAGCTTGATGACTTGGAAGGTCGGCAGGTCAGCAGTTCAAGACACAAGTGCTGCGTGATGGAATGAGTTCCCGTCTCTGTCCAAGCTCCTGCCAACCTAGCAGTTCAAAAGCAAGAAATTGCAAGTAGATAAATAGGGGCCACTTCAGTAGGAAAGGTAACAGTGTTCTGTGTCTAGGCATGAACACAGAAATGTCTGCAGGAGCAGACGTCGGTGGCTCTTTGGATGTAAACAGAGATGAACAGCCAAAGTTGGATATGACTGGCTTTCAAACAAGGGAGACCTTTGATTTGAATTCACTATGTGATGGGGTATGCATGGATAGTGTGCATTTCAGGCTCTGATGTGTAGTATACATTACCAGCTGCAGGCAACTTAACATGTCTTTGAATATGATACATACTTGGGAACACATTTTGGATTTTTAAAAAATTATTATTTTGATCCTCCAGAATCTAGCAGCTGGTATAATTACAGGCTATGCCAGAAGCGAATTTTGGGAGCTGTAAACAAATGAGAAGAGAAGACTCACTCGAGACGGCCTTGATGCTGGGAAAGATTGAAAGTAAAAGGAGAAGGGGACGACAAAGGATGAGGTGGCTGGATGGTATCATTGATGCAATGGGCGTAGACTTGTGTGGGCTGCGGAGAATGGCAGAGGACAGGGGAGCCTGCGGATTGACGGTTCTTACTGACCCACACCCCAGTAAGGAGACAGACAACAAAGTTGGATTAAATAACTGGCCACTTTATTAACCAAACATAACTCGTGGCATAACTGATCTGCACGGCGGCAGGAAGCACGGGTGAGGAAGACCTTACAGCTCTCCAAGTTTTCCTTCAGATGTAATTGGCTTTTGAACTTAGTACCACCGTGGCAACCAAGTTGTCACAGCTTAGGTGTGCCCTACAATCAGGAGATCCTTAATTAGCACAGTCTTGTGCAATTTCTATCAGATTTGTCAACTTCTCTTGGAGCTGTGTTTGCTTAAATTGGGATTACAATCCTCGCTCGTGTTGACCGCCAAAAGTGACCTATGCAGGAACAAAAGAACAACACCAACCCCGGGTTAGTGTGAGCAGGGTTGAAAAACAAGGATCCCTAGGGCCAATGAGGGGCCCCAAGCAAAAATTCCCTGCCGGTCTCTAAGTGGCGACTAATACACAGGGAGGATAGGTGGGGCAACATGCCCAAGAATAAGTGAAAGAGAAAGGGGAGAAGGTGCGCTGTCCCATAAATAGGGGTGGTGCCTCCCCCTCTCTTAAATGGCCAGCGCAGGAGCATGCCTGTTGCCCGTCTCCCAGGGCGGGGGCAGCAAAGATCGCACCCCAAGCAGCCGCTCAGGGGGCATGTACCATGGGGTTGCAAAGGGTCAGACTCGACTATGTGGCTGAACAACAAAAACCAAATGAATAAAAAAGTAGCTAACTGGCCTTAGATATTTATAGGTGACCATGTATCCCTGGGTCTAGCTGGGTCTGTTGATTGGTAAGGTTTTTAACTCCAGGCTGTTTTACAGTAGAAGCAATTGAATAACATTCAGATTTTTCCTGGGTACCTAGTAAACTCTCTCTCTCTCTCTCTCTGTGTGTGTGTGTGTGTGTGTGTCACCAATACAATATTTCATGGGAGTGCCTCTGAGAACTAGTCACAAGCCATCCATGTTCTCCCCCAAATTATCCTGTTGAAATGAAAGTAACTTTAAGAAACGTAGAATGGTTACAAACCTTTGCTTTGGACTCTGGCCCAATTAAAGAAGAAGAGATCGAAGCAATTTTTAAGGTCGGTTTCAAGAGAGGTCAACGCCCCAGAGATATGATAATTACTTTTGTATCAGGTTAGAAAAAAGATCAAGTAATGGACTATTTAAGGAAGCATGGTGACTCTGCATTCAAGATAGGAGAAGTAAAAGTACAAGCATATAATGATTTAAGTAATGAGACTATTCAATGGAGAAGACAGATGACGCCGATAACTGAAATTTTGTTTAATTGCAATATAAGATATCAATGGGGTTTCCCTATCTTCTTAAAGATAATTCATGATGGGAAGGTAGTTAGAGCAGAGGACCCAAAGGGAGCAATGAGACTACTTGAACTACTAAAAATTATAGAGATGGGAGACACAAACTGGGAAAAACTGGGAAAAAAATCTCTATGGAGAAGGTTCAGAAGGATCAGAGGGGAAAGAGGAGTATCAAGCAAAGGGGAGAGACCATTCAAGGGAGAAACCTTTGGGTTATGGAAGTGGAGGGGAAATAAGAGAAGAAAAGGATACAGAATTGTCTGGTGCAAAGATAAAGCCAAAAGCCAAAAAGTAAAAATAATATATAAATATAATTAGGCACAGGCAAGAAAGTGTTAACAATTTAGGAATATGAATAGAATAGGGACCAAAAGAATTAAAATAGAGGAAAAATAAGAGAAGGAGATGGGGAATAGTGAAAGAAGGATTTTAGAATAGAAGGGATAGGCTCTCCCTCCTCCTCCTCCCCCATTCTCTGAGGGGGAAAAAAAGAGATTTTGAGTGTTGCGTGTTGGTGGGTGGAGGGTTATATGTTATATGTTGCATGTTATATGTTATAAAATAATAATAATAATAAAAAAGAAACGTAGAAGTGGGTTTCATTCAGAAGGGCAGCAAGCAATGTTCCCTTTTCGGCATTCAGAACAAAATGCCTGGGCGCAGACTAGGTATATCTTTCTTACCAGGCACTACCAGTTCCTTACCAAACAAAATGAAGTTGATTTTCCAAGCCTGGAGCCTGACTGTTCCTGGACCCCAGGGGGAAGTACCTATTATACCTCTTCAAAAATGTCTTCTTGTTTTAGTGCACGATCTTCTCATGGAATGATTTGCTCCGTGAGTTGTAGAATGAGGCGGCACAGCTTTGAAGTTTAGTTATTTGAAACAATAAGGATCAAACTCAAGGTGCAGAGGTAGAAGGAATGTAGAGGGATGCTTTTCCAGTTATCTTATCAATGCAAATAAATTACTGCTCATCAAATGGGATTTTAGCTTTACAACAATGCCTGGGGAGCTATAGCTTGAGTTTGATCTTCTCTGTGCATTGCAGGGAGCACGTAACTATGAGAAATAATTTCTTAAGTGCTGGGAAGAGTGGTGTATTGCAGTCCCTCCACAAAACTTATGCTCACACACATGTACACATCTCCATCTTTCCTGAGTGCACATGATGGAAAATAGGAACACAGGGATGGCTGGGGAGGAAGGGGAGAAGCTGATTTTCCAGACACCAGCCCTCCCCCCACTTCTTCATACATGGATTATGAAATGCGGTGGCAGTGTTAGCTACTGTGACTTTCTTACTACATGTGCACATGCTCACATCCTGCCCTCCTCCTCCTCCTCCCGGGCTCAGCAAGTAAATTTGCAGAGCATGGGGCACTGCCAAAGTACACACATATATGAGGCTGGGTTGGAAAGAAGGAAAAAAGCAAAGGGGTTCTAAGCAGTGGCAGAATGGCTCCTTGTCTGGCTTTTAGCCGAAACCTTATCAGCATAAAATCATAGAATAATTGAGCTGGAAGGGGCGTACGAGGCCACCTAGTCCAACCTCCCTTGCTCAATGCAGGAATTGGAATCAAAGCAGACCGTGACCGTGTGGAGGATTTTGTACATTGGGTGAACAGTCAGAACCCCAATCTTTCTTTTACGTATGTAGTTGAACAAGATTCCATTCCATTTCTAGATATTAGAGTGTTTAAAGATCAACAACACAAGTTGAATATGAGTTTATTCAGAAAAAATATAGACAGGAATACGTACCTCCATTTCAACTCCTTTCACCTGGGCTATCTTAAGAAAAACATATCGTTTGGTGTTTTTGCCAGAGCTAAGCGCAATAATACACGAAAAGATTTTAGTAAATCAGCCGCTGACATAAAGAACAATTTATTGGATAGAGGCTATCCAAAAAAAGTGATTGATCAGGCACTGTATAGAGCAAGCAGCCTTGAGAGAAAGGATTTGTTGGACAAATCCCATCTGACTTCCAGAGGGCAGATTCATCGGTTGATAGAATTCTCCCCTTTAGCTTGTAACATCAAGAAAATTGTACAAAAACATTGGCATATTTTGGATGTCCCAGGGAGTGAGAAAAAACCAGAAATAGGATTTAGGAAGACTCGCAATATTAATAACATTGTTGCAAGGACAGATTTAGCGATGGAAACACCAATTAAGAGCATTATTTGCGGACATTATAGATGTCATGGGTGTTTGGTGTGTAATCTTGTTTGGGAGACAAAAACTGTTTTACTGCCAAGTTTTAAAAAACCCTTTCTCCTGTAACATTTCAGTAATTGCAACAGTTCATCCCATGTCTATTTATGTGCATGTCCGTGTAAGCTAGGTTACGTTGGGGTCACAGAGCGGAAAATTAAAGTGCACATTAATGAACATAAAAGTAGGATTAAACATGGTGTTTCCCAGGCACCTATGGTCGAGCATTTTCAGAATAAAGGGCATAAGGCTGAAGATCTTAGGTTTGTGGTTCTTGAAATAGTCAAGATGAAACAGTATGAAAGATCTGATGTTTCCGCGGTATTGTTAAAAAGAGAGGCTTACTTTATACATTGTTTCAACACACTTCATCCGTTTGGTTTAAATGCAGAACAGGATTTATCATGTTTTGTTTAAAATTTCTGCTGCAAGTTTTTTGTTGTGGGTCAACACTCCTTGAGCCCAGGTGGTAAGAATTTGCTCAGGTGTGGTAGATTAGTAGTGTTTGGAGAACATAAAGTCAAGGTCACAGGAGCTAGGATTTTAATGTCTCTGCCTCAAAGGAATCAACATTGTGAGGCTTTAGACGTGAGTAAAATACTGAATTTAAACCGGTAAGATTTATATTAATAAGATATGTAATGTGCTTTATTATAACTGTGGGGAAACATTATTGTTTTATACTGAGATGTTTCCAGTGCATTAGATAATGATATAATGAAACTGAATTGTTTATATGTTTTCTACAGAACTTGGTCACCTTCCTTTCCTGACGATATTTATTGCAGGCGCACCACCCCAATAATGGACTCAGACACAAATGAAAGTGGATAACGGCATTGGGCCACATTTATTGATTCATGCCCTAGTCCGAATTATAAATTTCTATTGGTAAAACGACCAATCATAATTATTAAGGCAAGCAGGCCGAAGTAACACTGGTAAGGTACCACCCAAAACTGCCAACGGCAATTGTTACAATGTATCTATTTGTATCAATTTGTTTGTTGACAACAAACAAATTGTTGACCGTAGTCAATATCTAACTAATGACCCCACCCTCTGACGTGTATCCGTAAAATCAGGGGGTGATGCCAGCAGTCTAGTTGTAACCATCACCCCCTCGCCTGGTTCATCGTTGACCGGACAACGTTTAAACAACTTATGCCTATCTAGTGTTGTCCAGTCAATTGCGAACCTGCCGGATACCTGTGGGTCATAAATGTTTACCTTACCAGTGCTACCCGCCACCCGGAGAGGCTTCAATAAAGGCTCGACGCCCCCCCCAAGACCGTCAGCTCGGTCGACAGGCCTGCTCGCCAGTCTACTAACGAGAGGTCCATACCTCCCTGTGACAGATGGGCCCCATCCCCTGAATAAAGCTCATAATTTTGCAGACTGAAGGTGGGGAGGCGAATGACGCGTCCCCAACCCTTGTCAAAAAGGAACTGGGCAATAGCCCTGGAGCGACGAGCTCGGTCAAGAGCCTGGAGGCCAAACGCTCCCCTGTAAGCGTACTGCGGTATCATGTCCGACCAAATGAGGGGTGTGGCAGGCCACACATAATGTGAGTAGGCCAGGTGACTGCAAATCGCAAGCTTCCGTGATAGGCCAGTGACCTGTCCGAAACCATTGCCCCCAAGGTGAATAACCAGGACATCAGGCGAGTCAGCATCCCTGATGTAGAAAAGGAATGGCAACAGTTCCCGCCATAACATGCCGCGCTTACCACACCACCTGAGACGTGCGGGTGCACCCAGTCCCAGTCGGGGTCTTTTGTGTATGAGAACCAAGACACAGGAAACAGCCACGGGCTGGTTTAACTCAGGTTTATTGCATGGTGGTCAGAGGGAACATGAGGTAATGGCGGATGCATAGCTCTATATATACAGTAGTAAACATTCGAATGTGGCTCCACGATAGCCTATTGGCTATTGTCCGCGTGACGTCATTGCTGGTCACGCCCTTCTTGTCCAGGTGTAGGTAGTGGCGGGAAACTCCGCGCTGTGGCCTTTGATGAGTATGGACCAAGAGAGCTTGGACGCTCGCTGCTGCCCACTGGTGGTCATTAGCTCGCGTCCTAATACAGGGTTTATAGTGATACAGCTGAAGGCTATATTGTTACTTGTAGGAAAGGTTACATTGTTAAGATACATTGTTATCACATGAAGAAGGTTACACTATTAGAACACAACACTCCTCCCCCCTAGGATGAGACGAAGTCTCTCAGCCAAGATGGCTTATTTCGAACACGCTGGGGTCTCGGTGCGGGCTGCCCTGCCCCGGGTTTGCTACCTTCTCTTTGTCCCCTGGCTTCCTGTCCTGTAATTGGAGAGGGAGACTTGTTAGTGACTTGCCGCGGTTCTGCGGCTTTGTTGGGAGGTGTGTGCTTTATTTGGGAAGAACCGGGGGCACTGGGGGCTAACGAAAAACCCCTCTTCTCGCTTGGATGGGTGGGGGAACACTCCCAAAAACCCCCCCGGCTCGGTAACGCAAAATCAAATTCGGGGGCAGCAGTCGCAAACTCCTCAGCAGTCGCAAACTCCTCTCCCTCTTCCCCGGGCTCGGATAGAGCTGGCGTATCCAAAGGATATGAGTCGGGACCGCTGCTTCCCCCCCTTGTTTGGGACTGTTGCCCTTCATTGTCTCCTCCTTGGGATAAGCGGGTGGAGGAGAACCCTAACGCTGAGGCATTTTCCGTGCCGTCCGTGGATTGCTTCCTGGGAACCCGGCTCCGGAGCTGATCTGCATGCCGCCTCCAGAGTAGACCGGTGCTCGTTTCCACCCGATATGACACTGGCCCCGTCTGTTCTACAACTCTCCCTGGTACCCAGGCTGGCCCTGCGCTGGCGTAGTTCCTGCAGTGCACAGGATCGCCGGCGGCGAAACCTTTCGACACCGCTACCCCTACGTTCTTCCCTTTGTCCTCGACCCTCATCGGGTCTAATCTGGTCAGAAGCGTGGTCAGCTTTCTCCGCATCAGCAGCTCTGCCGGCGAGAATCCCAATGCTAAGGGGGTCACCCTATACGCTAATAAAAACTGACATACTTGGTGATTCAGGTCCCCCGGGCCCATGCGCCGCAGCGCATCCTTTGTTGTCCGCACCAGCCGCTCCACTTGGCCATTCGTGGCCGGGTGAAACGGCGCGGATGTGACGTGCCGAATGGCGTTTGCCTCCGTGAATGCCCTGAACTCAGCGGACGTGAAACAACTAGCGTTATCGCTGACCAGAGTGTCGGGTAAACCGAACGTGGAAAAGACTCTCCTTAGATAGCTAATTGTAGTGGCGGAGGACGTGCTCTTTACCGGAATCACCTCCAGCCACTTGGAGTACGCATCCACTACCAGGAGAAAAAGGGTTCCTCGGAACGGGCCAGCGAAATCTATGTGCACTCTGGACCACGGCCCCCTTGCCGCGTCCCATTCCCTATGCGGGAGATGAGCCGCCTCCGGTCGGGAGCCCTGGCATGCCTCACAAGTGCCGATCATGTGCTCTATATCTGCGTCCAGCTGGGGCCACCAGAAGTAACTCCGGGCCAGCGCCTTGGAACGGACGATCCCCGGGTGGCTGACGTGCAACAGTTTGAGCACCCTCGGTCGCAGGGATGTAGGGACCACCACCCGTTGGCCCCACAAAAGGCACCCCCTCTCTAGGGACAACTCTATTTTCTTCCGAAAAAATGGGTCGAATTCCGTACCTGGTGGTCTCTCTCTACCCTTTCCTTTTGGCCGACAATGGCAGAGGAGACCTTGAGAGTGCGTCTGCATGGCTGATCTCCTTTCCGGGTCGGTATTCCAACTCATGTTGGTATGCGTTGAGAAAGATAGCCCACCGCAGCATCCTCGGGGACAAGATCTGTGGCGTAGGCTTATTTGCAGTGAAAATTCCTAACAGGGGCTTGTGATCGGTCACGATCGTGAACGGGCGACCATACAGAAAATCGTGAAACTTTTTGGTTCCCGCTACTATCGCTAATGCCTCCCTGTCGGTCTGTGCGTAATTCCGCTCTGCTGGGGACAGGGACCTTGAGTAAAACGCTATCGGGGCCTCCCTTCCGTCGTCTAACACGTGGCAAAGCACCGCCCCCACCCCCACCGGGGATGCGTCACATACTAAGACCACTGGCCGTTTGGGATCGAAATGAGTCAGGATTGCCTCGGATGTTAGGAGTTGCTTTAACTCTTTAAACGCCCTCTCTTGCTCGTCGCCCCACAGCCATGTTTCCTCCTTTTTAAGTAACCGATGGAGCGGTTCGGCCACCGACGCCTTCCGTGGAAGGAAGGTATGGTAAAAATTGAGGAGCCCCAGGAATGACTGTAATTCGGTTTTGGATGTGGGGCGAGGAGCCTTCTTGATGGCAGCTACTTTGGATTTGGACGGCATAATTCCCTCAGGTATGATTCGGAACCCTAAAAACTCAACCTCTGTTTCGAAAAAAATGCATTTGTCTTTTCTCAGTCGCAGCCCCGCTTTCTCGAACACAGTCAGTACTTTATCCAATCTCTTTGCCAGTTCGGCCTCACTCCCCCCTGTTATCAATACGTCATCAAAATAAGGCAACACCCCCTCCAGCCCCTTCAGGAGGCGTTCCACAAGCGACTGAAAAAGGCCGAGTGCCGAGTTCACGCCGAACTGTAAACGCGACACCTGAAACACCCCTTTATGTGTAACTATTGTTTGTGCCGCTGCCGTCGCGGGGGTTACAGGGAGTTGCTGGTAGGCTTGTGCTAAATCGAGCTTAGCGAAACATTTTCCCCCATTTAGCCTGGCCAGAAGGTGGCTGACCACCGGCACCGGGTATGCATTAGGGCGGATCGCCTTGTTAATTGTACACTTATAATCAGCGCAAATGCGCACCTCCCCGTTAGCCTTTAGTGCTGTTACAATTGGAGTTTCCCACTCCGCGGAATCAACAGGAACAAGAATCCCCTGGCCCACCAGTTTGTCCAGTTCCGCCTCTATTTTGTCCTTTAGTGCGAACGGCACCCTGCGTGGTTTGAGTCTTATCGGGCGGACCTCCGGGTCTAGGTCGAAGGCTACAGGGGGTCCCTTGAACTTTCCCAGTCCTTTTTTAAAAACGTCGGGGTGCGCGTCGCACACCGCTTGTATTGGATCCGCACCCACGGCATGCACCCCCCCTATGAACAAACCCAAAGGCTGAAACCACTGAGTTCCGAGGAGGCTACAATCTCCCCCTTTGAGAACAACTAAAGGGAGTTCCGCAGAATGTCTCTTAAAACGGACCCGAAATTTCCCGACCCCCAACACTGGAATGCTGTTCCCCTGTACATCTCGTAGCGTGGACCTTAACGTTTTAAGTTTTGGCCGCACTTGGGGGTCGATTTTCAAGAACTCTCTCTGGGGAATTATAGAATAGGAGGACCCCGAGTCAATTTCCATCCTAATAGGGGCCCCTTGTACTAGTACCTCAACGAAGTAATGGGGTTGTCCCGCGGACACGCTGAACACGGGGGCGTCGTCCTCGCTGTCGTCCGAGATGCGACCCACGCCGTCCTGCTTCCTCGTGGTCCGGGCGCCATCTTTGGACCTCGCTGGACGGTCCGGTCTGGCCGAGCGGTCTTGTGAATGCTTCCGGCCCTCTTTCCGCTTTCTGCACGCCTTGGCGATGTGCCCCCGACGGCCGCAGTTGTAACACTCGGCTTTTCTGAAAGGGCACTTCGCGCGCTCATGGGCTGCTCTGCAACCATCGCAGCGGCGCCCTCCTTTTCGGACCTTCTGGACCTCCTCGCCGTCGCTGCCTTCCGTGGACGACTTCGAGGTTCGTCGGGTTGCGTGCACCGACTGTCCGGACTTTCCGTGCACCGAATTCTCCGCTTTGCCGGCCCTAGGACGCCACTCACGCCACTGGTGCATTTCGTCTACCCCAGCATTCGTGGACTCCGCGGATTCCGCGGCCTCCACAACCTCTGCCAGCGTGGGTGGTGGCTCCTTGTTCATCAGGCTGCGCTGCACTTCCTTGTCCTTCAGGCCACACAGAACTCCGTCCCTGAGGGCCATCTCTAGGTTGTCCCATCTGCAGGGGGCGGCGGCTATTCTCATGGCTGTTACGAAGGTCTCAACCGACTCGTCCGGCGCTTGGACTCGCCTCCAAAACGCGCTCCGAGCGGGAAACATTGCCCTCGAGGGTCGGAACCGCTCACGCAGCAGTTTCATGATGTCCTCGGCTTTGAAGTCACTCATCTTCTTCGGTGCAATGATGCTCACCAGCGTTCGCTTGGTTTCCATCCCAAGCATTCGGGTGAGGATGGCCCTCTTCCTTTCCTCGTCGTCTTTGACTTTGAGTTCCACCAGTGCCGCCTGGAAGTCCATCTCGAAGAGCTCCCAGTCTTGCGGTTTGGTAATGTTGAACCCGCTCTGTGCCCTGGCTCCTTGGGAATCCATATCCCATCCTTGTCGCCAATTTTGTGTATGAGAACCAAGACACAGGAAACAGCCACGGGCTGGTTTAACTCAGGTTTATTGCATGGTGGTCAGAGGGAACATGAGGTAATGGCGGATGCATAGCTCTATATATACAGTAGTAAACATTCGAATGTGGCTCCACGATAGCCTATTGGCTATTGTCCGCGTGACGTCATTGCTGGTCACGCCCTTCTTGTCCAGGTGTAGGTAGTGGCGGGAAACTCCGCGCTGTGGCCTTTGATGAGTATGGACCAAGAGAGCTTGGACGCTCGCTGCTGCCCACTGGTGGTCATTAGCTCGCGTCCTAATACAGGGTTTATAGTGATACAGCTGAAGGCTATATTGTTACTTGTAGGAAAGGTTACATTGTTAAGATACATTGTTATCACATGAAGAAGGTTACACTATTAGAACACAACAGGGTCCCACTCTGTCGCCGCAGCGTAACGCGCTGCCCTGTGCAGCGTAACCTGCTGCCCTGTGCAGCGTAACGCGCTGCCCTGTGCACGTGGCAACGGCCCACCAGCCATACTGTCACCGGTGTAAAATGACACCCAGGGTCTGTCAAGGAAAAAAGGGGTGTGTGAGAAACATTGCAGTGACTAAACTGGTACTCACGGTTGAAGAGGGTGAACACAAAAACTGAAAACAATGTGATCCCCACCTTCCCATGCGGCGTATTTCAGCCCCAGAGTACCCAAAAGCAGCTGCAGTAGAAACCGCCCCCATCCTGCAGGAATGGACGCCGAAACAAGCCCCCGGGAGGCCCCACTGGCTAGGGCTTTCCCATTCACCTTCCGAACTGAAATTTAGTGAGGGGAGACCCACCCTGGTGACAGAAAAACGGGCCATGGTGCGTGCCACACAGTGCAAGAAACTCCTGTAGGGCACCAACCGGACAGATGTCTTCCAAGGAACATCGTAGCAGTATTACTCAACTGCCTACGCCGTGCTGATCTGTTTTAGAGGAGCGTATCCTCAACTGAGCCCAATCATTGCAAACATAGACATCTTCGAGTTCCAGTGCCCTACGACTTGCATCCGCCTTAGACAGCATCACAAGCTCGCTGATGCGGAGCGCTCCAAAAAGGCCACCGTTGTAGCCACATGAAACAGGGCTGCCTCATACCTATCGAAACATAGGTCATGCCAGTCCCGTGCCAGTTGGGTAAGAACCCCAGGGGAAATTGGGTGGCGGTCGTCCAGGCTACGCTCATGTTCCCGCACCCACCCCTCCAAAAAGTGTCTCACACGGAAATCAGCGGTACTATCCGCATGACCTCCCACCTTGGCCACAAAGGCCAGCGCTGAGCCTGGATGCTATGGTGCAGGGTGCAAGGCCCTGGGCATGCAGGTAAACCATGAAAAGGAGGATGTGGGCCACCGGGATCGGCCAGGTACCTGGCAGCTGAAATTGTGTACAAAATGTCTGACGAGAAACTAATGCATGGTGATACGCCTTACGCGTGGGTGGCGCCAGTGACATGCCGATCGCCCGGTTCACCTCTCCTTGCTAAAGGTCCATATCTCTTCCGGGAGTGGCGAGGGAAATTCCTCCGCATCCGGGGCCAAGGCGCGGAACCAGGAGATCTGCAGGCGGGACAAAGCATCAGCAATATCATTATTGACCCCCGGGACATGCCTGGCCCTGAACAGTACATTGAGGCGCAGGCTGCGCAATACAAACTGGCGCACCAGGTCCATGACCCTGGGAGATCTATAAGTCTGTGAGTTGACAATGCGGACAACGGCCGCATTGCCACACCAGAAATGCACCACCGAGTTGGCCCACTCCTCACCCCATAGCATCAAAGCCCCCAGTATGGGAAAATTTTCCAAATATGTGAGATCTCTCAGGCGACCCGTGCCTGACCAGGCTGGTGGCCATCCACCATAGGCCCACTTCCCATTGAAGTACATCCCATAACCCAGGGATCCCGAAGCATCAGACTGTATCTGAAAGCGAGGTGAAGCCAGGAGGTCAGACCTCCAAAATGAGACCCCATTGAACTCCCTCAGGAACTGGAGCCATATGTGCATATCTGCCCTGATGCCCCGTGTCAGTCTCACCCTGTGATGGGGCCTGGATAAGCCTGTCATGGCGTCACACAAGCGCCGAGCAAATGCCCTGCCAGGTGTGACCGCCCTGCAAGCGAAGTTAAGGTGGCCATGTAGCACCTGCAATTCCCGAAGGGATGCCTTGCGCTTAGCCAGCAATCCCGAAATGAGGGCCACTATCCTGGACACCTTTTCCCCTGGCAACCTAGACGTCTGCGCTACTGTGTCAATCTCCACCCCCAGGAACACTAGCTTAGTAGATGGGCCTTCGGTCTTTTCGGGCGCCAAAGGGACACCAAGTTCCTCCATTAGCGTCTGAAATGTGTTGAGGAGACGTGTGCACGTGTCCCAGCCCCGTTCACCCCCGGACAAAAAGTCATCCAGGTAATGGGCTACAGACCGAGACCCTGATCTGCGTACAAATGCTCACTGTAGGAATGTACTGAAACGCTCGAAGGCCGAGCAGGATATGGAACAGCCGAAAGGCATGGCTTTGTCAAAATAATATTCCCCCGGAATTTGAAACCCAGCAACTCGAAGTCACCCGGGTGCACCGGCAGAAGACGGAAAGCCGACTTGATGTCGCATTTAGCTGACAGTGCACCCGGGCCACATGAGCGCACCATGCGCAATGCCTGATCAAAGGATGCATACCCCGACAGAGCAAAGGTTATCAGGAATAGCATCACTGACCGACCGGCCGGCTGGGTAGGACAAGTGATGAATCAGGCGGAAATCGCCCGGGGACTTCTTGGGCACTAGTCCCAGTGGGGATACTTTAAGGTTGTGAAACGGGGGTGCAGGAAAAGGGCCAGCGACCCTGCCCGCATCAATCTCCTTATTAATGCTGGCGGCAGCCACCTCCTCCCTTCCCCTGGGTGACAAAAGGTTGGGTGCGTCTTGAGGGGACCTATCCCCCGTGAAAGGAATATGAAACCCCAGGTGAAAACCATGAAGCAGGGAATCTGCGTCTGCCCTCTCCGGGTACAATGCGAGCCAACGCTCCAGCATGTCCACATTAATTGGGGAGGGGGCCTTTCGGTGGACCTGCTCCCTCAGTGGCGGTCCTACCTGCCCCCTGCCTACCCCTACCCCCGCCCCGAAGTCCTCCCAGCCTGGGACAGGCGGAGGCAGCATGGGGCCAGAACAAGAGGGACACTCATGCCTGTACTTGCAATTTTTCCTGTTGCAGGAACCATTGGATGAGAAGGTCCAGCACAGCAGGCAGGCTGGAACCCCCTTGCCCCGCCCCCTGGCGGGGTACCTGTACTGGTGCCGCTCGTTGGACCGCATGTCCACAATGGTATCTCTCCCCAGGCGCTGGGCGCGTGGGGGTCATATACAGAAGCCACAGCTTCTGACAGGGCTCGTCCCACCTCATCTCTGGGTGCAGTGGAAACTTCATACGGAATTCCTCGTCGTAAGCCAGCCACGACGGACCCGGGAAGTCCACCATTGCCCGGTAAATGTTGTCCAAATACTGTACCATCGGGATGGCCAGATCCGGCCTGGCCCTGAGGTAAACAGCCATGTAAATTAGGTATGCTGGCAACCAATTTGCCCACGTACGTGGCGGCTTACGACGACGTGCCTGCTCCTTATCCTTCTCGTCCTGCCCTTCCCTCTCCTCCTTGGTAGGCTCCCTGTTAAGAAGGGAGAAGATGTCCACATACTCACCCCTCCACATCTTTCCCTTAGTGGATTGGGCCAGATGGTCCCCTAGGGGCAAGGAATACCCTGCTGTCGGCAATGCCGACACCGGCACAGAGGGAACTGCGGGCAAAGCAAAGGGGGCCTGAACCAACCCGGACACCCCCAACACATTCCCTACCGCATAGGGGGCGCCACCGCAACCCGGGCCCCGGGTCAGGGATGAAGTTGCCGGGTGGGCCGGAGGCGGCTGCACCGCTGCACCACCCGTGCGAGGCCATGGCCGCTGAAATGCCCCCCCCCCCAGGGAAGTCAGTTGTGTGGGTGCACTAGCTTGAACTGCATACTCACCCGATGCACCCCCACGGGCCGCCCCCAGCGGGGGTTCCGGCCCGCTGGGGGCGTCGGAGCTCACGACCGAAGCTGAGCTCGTCGACGGGGCCAGATCAGCACAAGTCTGCTGCGCCTGCTGAGTGGGGAGCTGCGAGGCAGTGGCCGCCACCGGCCCGCGCGCCTCAAGCAGCTCGACCCGACCCGCCGCCTGCCGCTGCCCGGCAGCCAAAGGATCAACCTGGAAACCGAAAAGGCGCCCCCTCTTGGTTGGCCCCTGCCAGGGATGCATCGAGGGCCGCTACGTGGTCCAGAAGGGCCTCCACGTTAATATAGCCCCCAGCCCTGATAGGGGGCAAAGGGCCAGCCGGCCCACAAGTAACGGGTACCTGTCCAGGTCCCTGGGCCCCAGGGGCCAGATACGGCCAAGAGCCCCTGCTCGGCCCTTGAGGGGCCGTGGGCATGCCCCGTCATGGCAGGGAACCCAACCACCCCCCCTATGGCTCGCTCCCCCCGTGGGGAACTGTGCACCCGGGGAAGAAGGCCCAGCCGCACGGACCATGCCCGGGGCAGTGGTCATCGTTTGTGGGCCAAGGGCCGAGGCCCCAGCCGAGTCAGCCTGCGCGCGCCGCACATCGGGCCAAGGGGCCACCGATCCCATCCCACCGGTCCCGGTGGGCTCTGCCAAAGGTGGCTGCTGCGCGGGCGCAGTCGCGGTCCTCCGACCCGGCTGACGCCTCCGCGCAGATCGAGCCACGTTCGCAGCTGCCTTCTTCTTAGAGGGCATAGCTGGGTTAGCTAGGAAGCCGAAAAAAAGAAAAAAGCTGCCCGAAAAGGCTTCCCCTGGAAGGACACGAGCGACGGAGGTAAGAGGGAAAAACTTCTCCGCTCCGTCGCTTCGCCAAAATGGCAGCACGGCTGCCTCGTGGCCAGCCCTTTTATTAGGGTGCTGGCCACGCCCCTAACTACCCGGATGGCTTCGTCCGGTGGGGGGCGGGCCCGCAAAGAGCGCGGCGGCCATTTTGGCGCCACGCTTACAATATGAAAAGAGATTTATCGAATTCTCTTCAAAAGGAAGTCTTTACAGCATTAATAATATTTTTATTATTATTACCTGAAGTAACAAGGAAGTTCTGTTATTCTTGGAGTTATTTTTGCAGTTACAGTGCTTTGTGTATGGACTATGATACTTTGTACTAAAGATTAAGTATACTTTTGTTTTTTGAATAAGATAAGTAAAAGACAATTTACAAACTGCAACAATCGTTTTTATGTAGTATGCTCGCGTGCCTAGATTGGACATTACTCTTCCCGCTTTGTTCACTTGCTAACGCACACGGTTGGAGAACCAACACGAGCGTTAATGGAAGAGAAATTGGGAAATCGGGCTTAGATTAATTGGCATTAATTATAAAGAGCCTGGCTGGGGGATTGCGGAGGAAATAGGACAAAGGTTGCTGACTCTAAGGTCGAACTCGCTCTGCCCCTTCTGGTCTCAATAAGGCTGAACGTGGCTGGCTGAGTCAGCAGGAAAGGAAGTTAGAGACCCAAAGGCAGTTTAACTGGCCTTCGAGATAGGGTGAGAACAATAGGGTTTCGCCAACCCAGATCTTAGATAGCTGCGGGTTTTTCCATTAATCACTGGACAATGGCTGGAGGCAGGTGTTATTTCTACCCACCAGTAATGCCACATTTACGTCAGCCTTCTGTGACGTGGGTTCATGCTCCTTGGGCATGGAACCCACGAGTGAACCTAATAAAAGTGCCACCCGATTTGTATCGGGACTGGACTTCACCGCACGCTTCGTCTCCCGTGTCTTTCCTTGCGACCAGTCACTCCGAGCTTCTGCAGGCCATCTCCGCACCAGAGGGCCCCGATCTGTGGCACATCACAACATTTTTCAGTTTTTAAAAATATTCTGCAGTGGTTTCCCAATTTTTCTGAATGGTGTGATTTTGCAAATGGAATTGGAATCAAAGCAGACCCTACAGATGATTGTCTAAATGTCTCTTCCATGACCTCCAGTGTTGGAGCGCTCACCACCTCCCAAGGTCATTAGTTTCATTGTTGTATTGCTGTAGAGTACATAGTGGCTCAAGTGGCCAAGATGCTGACTGGGAGGCAGAAGGTCAGCAGTTCAATTCCCAAGTACTGCAGGACGGAATGAGCTCCCGTCTTTGTCCCAGCTCCTGCCAACCTAGCCATTTGAAAGCAAGAAATTGCAAGTAGATAAATAGGGACCACTTTGGTGGGAAGAAAACAGTGTTCTGTGCACTCTGGTGTCTAGTCATGCCTGCCACATGATCACGGAAACGTCTGCAGAACCAGTCAGTGCTGCCTCTTTGGCTTTGAAACAGAGATGAGCACCGAACCCTAGAGTTGGATACGACTGGCTTTCGAGCAAGGGAAACCTTTACTTTACTGCTGTAGAGTTAAGAATTTCTCCTGATATTCTGCCTAGTTCTGGCTTCCTCTAATTTGGTTCTGTTCTTACAAGTCCTACACCCTGGGATGATCAATAACAGATCCCACCTTTCCTTCCTATTTAAAATATTTGGAAAATGCTATCATATCCTGTTGAGTCCAGCGCTTAAGAAGTATTCTGACCAGCAGGATTGGGTCAAACACAAGTGATTTATTATTCAGCTTAGAGAATAAGCTTAAAGAATTATTAACAAACTTTGGCATTTGGTCAACGAGTTACCAGGTTGTAGTGCCAGGCCAGTTTTGGGTTGCAGAAAAACCCAATCCATTAATAATCTATTGGTACGCTCAGACCATACAGCTAGGGCTCAAACGGTCTTAGACAAGAAATTTCCTACAGGTCACTACAGATGCCACTCCTGCTTGGCGTGCCAATTTTGTTGGGAGACCAGGGAGGTCCCAATCCCTGAAAGGAACTACTCTTTTACTCTTAATTAGCTTACAAATTGTGCCTCCCTCGCAAATGCTATATCGGGCTCACAAATCGAGCTTTGAAAGTTCGAATATCAGAGCACCGCAGTAAAATTCGAGGGCAGGTTACTGAAGCCCCTTTAGTTAGCCATTATATGGAGCAGGCTCATACTGAGAATGACTTTAGGTTTTTAGTGTTAGAGATAGTCAGACCGAAGCCATATGAGAAGATTGACGTGAATAAAAAGTTGATGAAACGAGAGGCTTTCTACATCCATTTATTCGATACAATGTACCCTAAGGGGTTAAATCAAGAATTAGAACTATCATCATTCTTATAAATCTGGTAGGTCGCATTTCAGCTGGTACTAAGTATTGACTAGCCCATTTAGGAGAGCCAGGATTCACGCCACAACCATCACACCTGTGTAGCACAAAATTACTATGTAGGGTTTACTCCCAGCTTAATCTAGTTAACGTCCGTACGCACCTCAAACATAATGAACAGAGGCGAGGATGCACAATAAATTATCAATGCATGAAAATCAACTTGTTTCTTTATGTAGATTTCCTGAAGAAGGAACGAAAGTTTGGAAAAGTCAAATTAACTAGTATTGGCTTCAAAATATTTTGACATGCTGTCTTAGTGAATAGCCTAATTTTGAGGAGTTATAGTTACGCCCATAGTGGAAACAATTTTGTTCATTTTTGTGAAGTGAAAACACAAGTGAAGCCTTATCCTGAAGAGTCTTAGCAACACCCATAGTGGAATTATTTTTGTTTATTCTTATGATGCACAAGTATAATTAAAGAACAGATTTTCAAAAGAATCGGGACTCTATAGTATCATTTTTCACATTCTTCGTCTCAAATGGTTTACTACTATCCATTAGTTACACAGGTTGATACATTTTGGCGGGCTTCTGGGGAAGTGGGAAGTTTGTACTGAAGAATCAGCTATTGTGATGGTAGTTTGAAATTGGCGCCTTTGCAAAAGGCGCACTATTCCGCTATAGACTTTACGGCGCTAATAGCGGTTTTAATAAATAATGCTTGGACACAACATATTATCTCTCAGTTTCTTTTTGTCAATACTAAACATGCCCCATTCCTTCAGTCTTTCCTTGTAGGGCTTGGTTTCCAGTCCACTGACCATCACTGTGGCTCTTCCTTTGATCTTGTTCCAGTTTGTTGGCATCCTTCTTAAAGTGTGGTGCCCAGAACTGGACAAAGTACAGGACTCTTGATATGGTCTGATTAGTGCCAGAGACTAAACTTTTGTTAATTCAGCCTAAAATAACATTGGTCTTTTTTGTACCCACATTGCACTGTTGACTCATACTTGGTTTGAAATGAAATATGTTCCAGGGTGAAACTGAACTGAATCCCCATAAAAAAAGGAGGGATAGTTTGGAAACATCTCTGTGGCATATGGAACCTATGTTGTTAAATTTTGAACTGGTAGCTATGTTAGTCTGTGCAAGCATATCCGAGAGTAAAGAAAGCAAAAAGACAACAAAAGGCAGGCTTCCGCGCACGCTCCTGCACCCCAACCCATCTTCAAATATATGAGGTGAACAGTAGGGACCAATCAGGTGGCGTCTCCTGTTCTTCAACCACCTCAGCTTTGTATGCCTCATGGTCTAGACTGGGTATCAGTGACCCTCCCTCCTGCCCTTTAGTTTGATGTGAGAGAGCTGGTCACCTTTGGAGGCCAAACAGGAATTTTTTGTTCCTAAGTAATTGGCACTTGCTTGAGGACATTTTCACCTGTCCTGCATCTAGTGGAGGGGGCGGGGTTTGGACAATTGGCCAGGAGGTGTTGGTTAGGCCAGGAGGTGTTGGTTAGGCCAGGAGGTGTTGGTTAGGTCACCTGGTTGGTGTGTAGCTGTGATCCACTCCTCGTCAGACTAAGAAGATGAACTGGATCAGGAGGCAATTCCTATGCCTAGCCCAGTTCTGCCTGCGTCTGCAGGCATTTTTGTGGACATGTGGCAGGTATGCCTCAACACAGGAGAGCACAGAATGCTGTTTACCTTCCCAATGAAGTGGCACCTATTTATCCGCTTGCAATTTCTTGCTTTCAAACTGCTTGGTTGGCAGGAGCTGGGACAGATGAATGCCCTGTTAAGGAGCATCTATTCAGAAATGGATTATGATGTAGATGTTTCATGCCCAATGAAATGCTTTGCATTCTGCATGCTCCACTGTTGAACATCAGTTCAAGTAGATGCATCAAATTCCTGATGCAAACATACAAGGAAGCAAGTCTGTTACACATCCATTTTATTAGATTATTCAAAATGTAGATTGTCGGTTTAGGATTTCTCTGATGTTGATTTGATGGTGTAGATTCTCAGAATATGAATATCATTAATACTCCTCCTTTTCTTTTCAAATTTAATACTGAGTGGTTCCAAGGCTACAGCACAAAATACTGGCTGGTTCCAAGGCTACACCACCAGTCGGGACTTTTGCTCAACAGATGTAACATAATCATTATGCTTGGAGTCTGGGAAGAGAACCTAATGCAATAACTGGATGTCAATCCAGAGGGTCCAAAGTTTAGTTGATGTAAGTGCATGGACCTGTTTCTTGGTAGTTATTGCTCGAAGTACAGGACACATATACATCCCATAACCTCCAGCCACTCCTCTTGAGATAATAAACAACAAACACAAGCAGGCTCAGGGTAGAATCAACATGGCCATTGTGCACACAGGCCCATACATTGTTTCTCTTCATACACATGGCCATGCCGGGTGACTTGAGAACAACCAATCATGTAGTGAAGCTCTGGTGCCAAGATTGTTCATTCCAGCTATGGGTAAATTTATGCGTTGGCTAACAAAGGAGCCTTTTGTCTCAGATTGCCAGGAACTTAAATGAACAATAGAGTTGTTTGCTGCCAGAAGCTAGGAAAACACAGTGAAACTTGCTGCTTTGAACATTATGCTCTAGGTAACTGACTGTCTTAGTTTGTAGGGAAGGGCGATCTACCTGTGACTCCTGTCATCCCATTGATCACCAGGTTTGATCTGGCTTGCTAGGCAGGTGTTCCCCTTCTACCTTCACATCTATCTTTCCAAGGCTGTGCACTTAAGCTGCTGTACTGCAGCCAGGACGTTGTGACTTCGATCCTGACCAGGGATCAAGGTTGAGTCAGCCATCCATCCTTCCAAGGTCAGTAAAATGAGTACGCAGCATGTTGGGTGCAAAATGCTCATTAACATGCAGACACATTTGCATTTTAATAATGAAATGATATGACATGGTACATGTTCTACCAAGTCATATGATTCATCCGGGTTTCTACCAGGTATAAGGAAACGACAGACTAGAATAACTTTCAAGACAATGCTTCAGTTCAATAGCTCAGAAATGGCATTGCAGGCGCAGCCCCCAAAGAAAGACTCAGACACCGGTATATGGATAAAGGCATCAGGCCACTTTTATTGAATAATGCCCTAGTCCGAATTATAACTTTCAATTGGTGTAATCATCCAATTGTAATTCTTTAAGGCAAGCAGGCAACAGTAACACTGGTAAGGTTCCTCCCAAAATGCCAATGGCAATTGGCTACATGTAACTATTTGTATCATTTTGTTTGCTGACACAAACAAATTGTTGACCGGAGTCAATAAACTATCTACTGACCCCACCCTATGACGTGTATCCGTTAATTATCAAGGTGATGCAGGCTGTAAAGCTCCTGCCATCACCCCTTGCCTGGTTCGCCCTTGACCGGCCAAACCTATTTCCCCTGTACCTGTCTACGTGTTGGCCAGTCAATTGCGAACCTGCCGGATACCTATGGGTCATAAATCTTTACCTTACCAGTGCTACCTGCCACACGGGGAGGCATCCATGATGACTCACCGCCCCCCCCCCCCAGACCGTCAGCTCGGTCACCAGGCCTGCTTGCATATCTTCTAGAAAGAGGTTCATACCTCTGGCTGACAAGTGGACCCCATCTCCTGCATAGAGATCATAATCCTGCAAGCCTATCCTAGGGTGCCGGATGGCTGTCCCCAAGCCCTTGTCTACCAGGAACCGGGCAACAGCCCTGTTCACCGACCAACGAGCGCGGTCAAGGGCATGGAGGTCAATGCCTCCCATGTAATTATGTCGCGGCACAATGTCCGACCATAGCAGCCGCGTGGACGGCCATACATAATGTAAATAGGCTAGGTCACTGCAAATCGTGAATTTTAAAGAAAGGCCAGTGACCTGGGCGAGGTCATTGCCACCGAGGTGCAGGATAAGGACATCAGGCGGTCCAGCATCCCTGATGGAAAACAGGAATGGCAACAGTTCCCACCATCTCATACCGCGCTTACCGTACCATCGCATACGTGCGGCCCCACGTAGCCCAAGATGGGGTCCCCACTCTTTCGCCGCAGCATACTGTGCTGCCCAGTGCATGTAACTGTGGCCCACCAGCCATACTGCCAGCGGTGTGCGGGGACACACAGGGTCTGTAAAAGAATAATAATAACGACCTAACTGGTACTCATACATGGAGGGGGTGTACGTACAATGCAAAACGCATGGATCCCCATCTTTCCATCCGGCGTATATCGGCCTCAGAGTACCCAAACGCAGCCGCAGTGGACGCAGCGCCTATCCTAAACGAATGGGTGCCGTAACGAGTCCCAGAGAGGCCCACACTGTGAAGTGCCATACCGGTCACCTTCCAAAACTGGAATTCAGTAAGGGGAGACCCATCCTGGTGGCAGAAAAACGGGCCATGGTGCGTACCACGCACTGCCAAAAACTCATGTAGGGCACCAACCGGACAGATGTCTTCAATGGAACATCGTAGCAGTCTAACTCCACTGCCTACGCCATACTGATCAACCTTTGAGGAACGTATCCTCAACTGAGCCCACTCATGTGTAACATAGACATCGTCGAGTTCCAGTGCCCTATGAGATGCATCCGCCTTAGACAAATGGTAGCAACTCACTGATGCGGAGTGCTCCAAAGAAGGCTACCGTGGTAGCTGTGTGAAAAAGAGCCATCTCATACTTATCATAACATAAGTTATGTCAGCCTCATTCAAGGTGGGTAAGAACCTCTGGTGAAATCGGGTGAAGTGTGTCCGGGCGGCAGCCACGTTCACGTGTCCACCCCTCCAAAACATGACGTATGCGGAAGTCATTCACGCAGTCAGTGAATCCCCTCACCTTGGCCATAAATGACAGTGCCGAAAGCCTAGAGGCTATAGTACGGGGGGCCAACCCCTGACCGTGAAGATAAACCATGTATTGTAAAACCTGGTCAACTGGTATTGGCCACACTTCGGGCAACCGTAGTTGCTTGCAAAAGGTTCTAAATTGTATGAAAGCATGTTGATACGCCTTACGCTTGCGAGGTACCAATGACATGCCGATCGCCCGGTTCACCTCTCCTCGCCAAATGTCCAAATCTCGGCCGGGAGTGGCGAGGGGAATTCCTCTGCTTCCGGACCCAAGGCACGGAACCGGGAGATCTGCAGGCGGGATAAAGCATCAGCAATATCATTATTAATACCTGGTACATGTCTGGCCCTGAACAGCACATTGAGGCATAGGCTTCTCAAAACAAATTGACAAACCAATGCCATGACCCTAGGGGATTTGGACATCTGGGCGTTAACAATGTGCACCACTGGAGCATTGTCACACCAAAAATGGACCACTGAGTTGACCCACTTGTCGCCCCATAGCATCAGTGCTCCCAAAATGGGGAAAAATTCCAGGAAAGTAAGATCGCGGAGGCGATCCGTGCCCTGCCATGCGTGAGGCCATCGGCCATATGCCCACCGCCCCTCAAAATAAATCCCATAACCCAGGGAGCCGGAGGCATCCGACTGTACTTGAAATTTAGGGCAGACCATAAGGTCTGATCTCCAAAAAGAGACCCCGTTAAAATCCTGGAGGAATGTGAGCCAAACCGAAAGGTCTGCCCGTATGCCTCTGGTCAGTCGGACCCTGTGGTGGTGTTTTAATAGGCCGGCCATGGCATTACACAGACGCCTGGCAAATGCTCTGCCCGGTGTCACCACCCTGCAGGCAAAGTTAAGATGGCCATGAAGTACCTGCAGCTCATGAAGGGACACTTTACGCTTGGCAATCAGTGCCAGAATCGCCGTGGAGATCCGAGTCACCTTGTCCATGGGTAACCTGGATGCCTGTGCGACAGTGTCAATTTCTATGCCTAGAAAGGTGAGCTTGGTAGCTGGGCCCTCAGTCTTTTCAGGCGCTAAGGGGACACCCAGTTCCCACATAATCGTCTGAAATGTAGTAAGGAGACGCGTACACGTGTCCGAGCCCCGTTCACCCCCGAACAAAAAGTCATCGAGGTAATGGGCTACAGACCGGGACCCTGACCTGCGAACAAAGGCCCATTGGAGGAAAGTGCTAAATCATTCGAATGCCGAACATGAAATAGAACAGCCAAAAGGCATGGCCTTATCTACATAGAACTTTCCTTGGAAACGAAAACCCAACAGCTCAAAGTCCCCAGGGTGCACTGGCAGTAATCGGAATGCCAATTTGATATCACACTTTGCCAGGAGGGCACCGGGACCACAGGAGCGTACCATCTGTAGGGCCTGATCAAACGACGTGTACCTGACTGAGTAAAGGTCATCAGGAATAGCATCATTGACCGAAGAACCCGCAGGGTAAGAGAGATGGTGAATTAAACGAAATTCACCTGGGGTCTTTTTCGGTACTAGCCCCAGAGGGGAGACCTTCAAATTAGGGAATGGTGGTTCAGTAAAGGGCCCCGCAACTCTCATAGCCTCAACCTCCTTAGCTATGCTTTGTGCGGCAACCTCCTCATTACCCTTCAAAGAAAGTAAATTCGGGGCGTCCTGCGGTCCCCGAACACCCCTAAATGGAATACGAAAGTCCAACCGGAAACCTTCTAGCAGGTACCTCGCATCATCCCGTCTGGGATAAGCTGAGAGCCATCGCTCCAGCATATGGATATTAATTGGGGAGGGGGCCTTTTGCGTGGCCTGCCCCGTCAGAGGGAGCTCTGACCGCCCCCTGCCCACCCCTACCTCTACCTCGTGACGCACCAGCCCGCGGGCACGCGGAGGCGGCGTGAGGGCCAGAGCAAGAGGGACACTCGTGTCGGAAATGACACTGACGCTTGTTGCACACGCCGTTAGCTGAGAAGCTCCAACACACCAGGCGGGCTGGAACCCCCTGCCCCGCCGGCTGGCGGGGACCCTGTGTTGCAGCCGCCCGCTGCACGGCATGGCCGCAATGGTACCTATCACCAGGCGCCGGACGTGTGGGAGTCATATACAAGAGCCACAATTGCTGGCAGGGCTCATCCCACCTCATCTCAGGATGTAGGGCCACCCTCATCCTAAATTCCTCATCGCCAGGAAAATCAACCTTCGCCCTTTAAATGTTGTCGAGGTATTGCACCATCGGAATGGCCAAATCAGGCTGGGCCCTCAGGCATACCGCCATACAAATAAGGTATGCCGGCAACCAATTGGCCCAGGTACGTGGTGGCTTACGACGACGGGACAATTCCTTGTCCCTGTCATCCTGTCCCTCCCTCTCCTCCTTGGTGGGCTCACGATTCAAGAGGGAGAAAATATCAACATACTCCCCTCACCAACTCTTATCCCTCGTGGCCTGTGACAGATGATCACCCAGGGGCAGGGAATAACCAGCCGTCGGCAGAGCAGCCGTTGGCACATTTTGGATGGAAGGTATGTGCAGCGGGCCCTGAACAGCCCCTGGAACACTTGGCATGCCCCGAGGGGAGGACACCCCTGCCCTAATCGAGGGACCATTTGGCAACCAGGGGTTAATGGGGCAGTGTGGAAGCAACTGCCCACCCACATTAACTTGACGTGGCCATGGCCACTGTACCCCCCCCAGTGTAACTGGACAGTGTCAGTGGTGCACTAAATTGAACCAGATACTCACTAGTCGCACCCCCGTGAGCCGCCCCCACTGGGGGTTCCAGCCCACGGCGGGCGTCGGAGCTTGCAACGGGCATCGAGCTCTGGGACCACACCTGACTGCTCCCCACCAGTAAATCAGAACACGCGGGGAGCTGCGAGGCACCAGCTGGGGCTGGCCTGATGGCCTCGAGCAGCTCGACCCTGTTGATGGCCCGCTGGAGAGTCACGGCCGACGTGTTGGCCGGGATCGACGAAGGGGCCGTAATTGAAGTGGCGGCTACACCCCCATCAGAAGGTGGTTGGGCAATGCCCATTGATGCCTCCAGCACTGCTATGCATGCTATGAGTGCATCAACGGCCTCCGAGCCCCCTGTATAAGGTGGGCCGGGTGGGCCGGACGGCCCACTAGCTAGTTGATGAAATGGAAACCCGAAAGTGGATCCAGGGCCCAAATAGGGCCATGCCCAGAACTCTGGCCCATGGGGGGGGGGGCGGAGGAATGTTGGGGTGGAAACCCGCACCAGGCCCACCTGGGCCACCCTGTTCTGAGCCCTGAAAAGGCCCTCCGAGGGCTGGGGTCCCCGAGGGGCCAGCCAGTGCCGGCCCAGCCTGGAAGCTTGTGCCTGGCTGCCAGGCAGGAGCCTGATCAGCCCCACTGGGAGCAGTGGGCAAGTCCCGCACGCTGCCCTGCTGCGGGGGTGCAGCCCGAGTCCTCCGACCCGCAGGCTGCCCCCGTCCGATGGAGGGCTAGGGAAAGCCCTTGCCCTCGGCCGCGGCTTGACCGCCGGAGCCCTACGCTTGGGAGCCATGTCTCCTGAAGAAATCGACTGAAGGATCCCTGGCCAGGGATCGGATCCTGAGCCCAGAGTACCGCGGTAGCAAAGAGCAAAGAAAAATCCGCTCTAAGCCAGGTACGAAGGGTGAAGCTCAGCAGAAAACGCGACAGAGAAAACTTCTCTGCTCCGTCGCATAACTAAAATGGCAGCTTGGCTGCCTCGTGGCCACCCCTTTTATAGAGGAGTGGCCACGCCCCCTAACTCACCCGGATGTCTGAGTCCAGGTGGGTGGGGGCCTGCAAAGAGCGCGGCGGCCATTTTGGCACCGTGCTTTCATACTATTATTGTTGTTGCACATTGTCATGTTGCCTACAACTTATAACAATCCTATGAATGAGAGATCTCCAAAATGTCCTGGTTCTAAAATCCTGCTAAGCTCTTGTAAATGCAAGCTTATGGCTTCCTTTAGGGAGTCTCATTCATTCATGTTTATTTTTGTATACCACTTTTCTTATCGAAATAACTCAAAGTGTTTAGTGTCTTGCACGGAAGACAAAGAAGGAGCCGCAGTGAGGGCTAAAACACAGCTTTATTGCATGATGGTCAGGATGAACATGTGGTAATGGCGGAGGTACAGCTCCTTTTATACTGCAACAATACATTTGAAAAGGGTTACATGGTAGCACATTAGCTGCTACCTGTGTGACATCATTCTGAGTCACGCCCTTCTTCTCCAGGTGTTCCTTGCCTACTAGTGGCCCGCGAGCCGTGTCCCATTCCCTGTGGGGCAGCCAGGACTCCTTGGGCCAAGAGCTCTGGCAGCTCTCGCATGTGCCCACCAAGTGCTCTATATCTGCGTCTATCTGGGGCCACCAGAAGTAGCTCCTGGCCAGTGCTTTGGAATGCACTATTCCCAGGTGGCTGGTATGCAGTAGCCTCAGCACCTTTGCTTGTAACTTCTCTGGGATGACTACCCGCTGGCCCCAGAGGAGGCAGCCTCTTTCAAGGGAAAGCTCTACTCTGCGCCTGAAAAACGATTTGAATTCCTTCTTGGGGGGAGTTGTGGACCACCCTTTTCTCACCGAGGAACTGACTTGGGACAGGATTTTGTCGGCCACCGTGGCTTTGGCGAGGTCTGCGGGAACTATGGGAGGTGAGTCGAGAGACTCAATCAGCAGGACTTGGTGGTCCTGCTCTACGTCGCATTTGGGGTCTCCTAAACTAGGGAGGGGAGATTGGGACAGCACATCTGCATGGGAGATCTCCTTCCCTGGGAAATGGACAAGCTCGTACTAGTAGGCATTGAGGAAAATCACCCAACGCAGCATTCTGGGGGACAGAATTTGTGGGGTGGGCTTACCTGTGGTAAAGATTCCCAAAAGGGGCTTATGATCGGTCACAATTGTGAACTCACGGCCATACAGGAATTCGTGAAACTTCTTTGTTCCCGCGATTATGGCCAGGGCCTCTCTATCTGTTTGCGCATAATTGCGCTCCGCCTTTGAAAGTGACCTGGAATAGAAGGCAACCGGGGCTTCCCGCCGTTCTCTAACACATGGCACAGCACCGCCCCCACCCCCACTGGTGATGCATCACAGACCAAAACTACCGGTTTCCTCGGGTCGAAATGGGTCAGGACGGCATCCGAGGACAAGAGCGCCTTGAGCTCTTTGAACGCCCCACCGCCAAACCGCATCTTTCTTAAGTAGCCCGTGCAGTGGCTCCGCAACGGATGCCTTCCTTGGCAAGAAGGAATGGTAAACATCCAGGAGCCCTAGGAATGACTTCAGCTCTGGTTTCGCGGTAGGGTGAGGGGCGTTTTGCACAGCCGCAACCTTGGACTCGGATGGCTTGATGCCCTCTGGGGTTATTTTGAAACCGAGAAACTCAACCTCCCTCGCAAAAAACACACATTTGTCCCTTCTCAACCTCAGTCCCGCTCTCTCGAATACAGATAGGACCTTGTCTAGTCTTTTCGCTAGTTCCGATTCGCTCCCCGCTGTTATCAAAACATCATCAAAATATGGGAGCACGCCTGGAAGCCCCTTTAAAAGGCATTCCACGAGGGACTGGAAGATCCCAGGGGCCGAATTTACGCCAAACTGTAGGCGCTTTACCTTGAATGCCCCCTTATGCATGACGATGGTTTGCGCAGCGGCAGCAGCTGGGGTTACCATGAGCTGCTGGTACGTCTGCACAAAGTCTAGCTTGGCGAAACACCTCCCCCCTTGTAAAGTGGCCAGTAAGTGGCTAACTACCGGCACCGGATATGCATTTAGCCGAATGGCCTTGTTGATTGTACATTTGTAGTCAGCGCAAATCCTGACCTCCCCATTGGATTTTAAAGTTGTAGCAATCAGAGTTTCCCACTCCACAGAATCAAATGGAACTAAAATCCCCTGCCCAACCAATTTATCCAATTCCGCCTCAATCTTGTTCTTGAGGGCGAAGGGGACTCTTCTTGCCTTGAGACGTATGGGCTGGATTTCTGGGTCCAACTCAAAAGAGACTGGGGGGCCCCTGTAAGTCCTGAGCCCCTTCTTGAAAACTGCAGGGTGCGCATCGCACACATTCCGAATTGGGTCAGTCTCTATGGCATTTATGCCGGACAGTTCGATTCCCAGGGGAGCAAACCACTGGGTTCCCAAAAGGCAACAGGTCCCCTCCTTGAGAACTACTAGGGGCAGTTTTTCTGTGAACCTTTTGAACTTCACCGTGAAGTTTCCCACCCCCAACACTGGAATCCCATAACCCTGCATGTCCCGTAAGTTCGACTTCATGGCCCACAACTTGGGGCACACATTTGGGGGAATGCGCAGTAACTCCTTCTGGGACAGGATGGAGTAGGACGACCCCGAGTCTATTTCCATCCTAACCGGGACCCCTTGTAACAGTACCTCTATGAAGAATCGCCAGTGCTCCAAGCCCACGTGGTTCACAGTCGCCGCGTCGTCGTTGGCTGAGACCTTTCCGATGCCGGCCGCCTTGTGTTGGGGTGCTTGAGGGTGTCTCGATGAGCCCTTGTCCTCCATTCGCCCATGCCTGCAGACCCTGGTGATGTAGCCTTTCCTCCCGCAGTTGTGGCACTCGGGCCTTCCGGAATGGGCACCTCGTTCGGTCATGAGATGCCGCACAGCCATCGCAACGGTGGTTTCCTCTCTAGCCGGCTCAGCACTTTTCTCCGTGCCTCTTGACTCTCTGCACGTCATCGTCCTCACTGGAGCAGGAGTCTGCAGTCATGGACGACTTCTCGGAGGTTGCTGGGGTGCCTATGGGTGGCCGGGGCCCCCGCCAGGCCGCTTGTGCCAAAGTCCGCCGGGCCACTTGCATGGGTGACTTGGCCCTCTCAGGTGCGGCCCCCCGGGACTTGAAGACTCTGACCCTGCTCCTCACTGCCTCGGCGGCTTGTGCCTCTCGCAGTACCTCATTGAACATGAGGCGATGGTCGCGGGTCATCAACTTTCTCTGGACCTCCTCATCCCTTTGGCCGCACAGCATGCGGTCTTGAAGGGCTATGTCCAGGTCCTCCCATTGGCAGTGGACGGCCGCCAGCCTGAGGACCACTGCGTAGGCGGACACGGATTCTCCCAAGCACTGGTCCCACCTGTGGAATGCGACCCGGGCCAGAAAGATGGAGACGGGCGGCTGGAAGTGTTCCCTCAATGTTGTGAGGATGCGGTCAATGGGTACTGCGTCAACCTTCCGGGGAGTCAGCAGGTTATCAGGATGCGCAGCATGGCCGGCTCCACCTGGGCTAGGAAGTGCGACCACACCTTCTCCTCGTCATCGATGCCTGCAGCATCCATCGCGTGCCGAAACTGGCACTCGTACAGCTCCCATTGCTCAGGATCGCTGATGTCAAATTGGTGAGGCTTGATCTTGGGATACGCCATGGATCCCATCCTCATCGCCAATTTAGTGTCTTGCACGGAAGACAAAGGAGGAGCCGCAGTGAGGGCTAAAACACAGCTTTATTGCATGATGGTCAGGATGAACATGTGGTAATGGCGGAGGTACAGTTCCTTTTATACTGCAACAATACATTTGAAAAGGGTTACACAGTAGCGTATTGGCTGCTACCTGCATGATGTCATTCTGAGTCACGCCCTTCTTCTCCAGGTGTTCCTTGCGCGGGAAGGTTCCCGCGGCTGCTGGTGATTGGGGGAATTTGAACCATGTGAGCTAAACGCTCGCAGCTGCCCTCTATGGGCAGCTAGCTCGTGTTCCTTTAACAGCTGAGTTACATTGTGATCATTGTCAGGTTACATTCAGATATTCTTAAAGTGATACAGTTTCATACACAACAAAGTGGTTTCCAAGAATTATCATAATAACAGAGCATAAATATACAGAAAATAAAAATAACAATAAGTACATTAAACATGTCAATTACATATCAAAGATATAAAATACAAGGCAATAAGAGCAAATATACATCAAAATATACAATAACTGATAACAATACCATAGAGCGAAATACAAAATACTTTTAACACAAAAGAAAAGGTCAGAGGTAACCTCAATGACCAAAACCAGCCTTAGGGTGAAGGCGTCTCACCACCGCTCATCATCCCTCGGCTTCTCCTCTGCTCCTGGTGAAATTGAGGAGCGAGCCTGGGAATATTCTGGCTCAGTGGCCGAGGCTGGCTCAGAAGAAGAAGCCGCTGTCTGGGACCCCCAATGCTGCCGTCCCCTCCACGGCCTTCCCGCTCCCGAACATGTTGAAGTAAAGGCCTGGGGGTGTGGCGGTTCAGTGCCCAAGGCCGCCGCAACAGAAGCTGCAGTCCAAGTCACTCACCGCCACTCCCTCCTCCACACCTTTTGAGTTTCTGGAGTCTTTGGGGTGGTGGACCAGGGATGGGGCGGCTCAGCATCCAGGGCTGCTGCAGGTCAAACCACAGCCCGAGTCTCTCGGCGGCCCTCACCCCTCCGCACATTTTGAGCACCCGGAGTCCTTGGGGCAGTGTCCCTGGGGTGGGGCGGCTCAGTGTCCAGGGCTACCGCAGGTGGAACCACATCTATTAGTCGTCCTCTTTCCCCACTGACCTCACCTTTCCCCAGCACCATTGTTTTTTCCTTCTGGCCTTACCCTCTCACGACATGGCCAAAGTAGGTTACCTCAACTTCACCAGCTTTTCCTTTAGAGATTATAGGACATCTGAGTTGGAAGGGGCCAAGGACACCATCAAGTCATATCTCCAGCTCAAGGCAGAATTCACTATCAAAGCAAATCTGACAGATGGTGGTCCAATTTTCTCTGAAAGCCTCCAGCATTGAGCAATCACTGGCTCCAGGTGTCATTGGTCCCATTGCCACACTGCACTTCCAGTTAAAGGTTTCTTCAGATATCAGTCTATATCTGGCTTCCTGTAGTCTGAGCCTGTTATTTCATGTTCTGCACTCTGGCATGATTGAGACCAGATCCTGCTCCTTCTTGTTAGGACTGTCTTTCAAGTATTTGAAAAGTGCTATTATATCCCCCTCCCCTCTAGTATCCTTTTCTCAAGGCTAAACAATGTCCATTTCTTTCAGCCTTTCCACACATAGAGCAGGGTTGTCAATCTATGGCCCAGGGGCTGGATGCGGTCCATGACACCATTTCATACGGCCCTCCCACTTCCTAGGCTAACATACCTGTCAAGTATCCCGTTTTGGCAAGGATTTCCCGTAATACACTACTCTGTCATGCTCCTTCCCACTGTCATCCCATATTTGAACGGCCAGGAAAGGGGTTACTGCAAATGTGTGCCGCTGCCTCTGATGGGCACGCATGCGAAGTAATCCCTTTTCTGGCTGAAGGGGTTTCTGCACATGTGTGCAGGGGTTACTGTGCATGTGCACAGGGGCTACTGCTTATGCGCGTTGCTGCCTCTGACACCAGAGGCAGTGACATGCATGCTCAGAAAGCTTCCCGTATTTGGACACCGGCAACTTGATAGGTGTGTACACCACACCCAGAAGTGCCAGGCGTGGCAGGCAGGGCAAAATGGCCATCCAGCCCCCGAAGCTGTCTGAGTGAGCGTGACCTGGCCCTCAGTTTGAAAAGCTTGAAAACCCCTGACATAGGGTTTAGCTTCCAGTCCTCTGATCATCTTCATTGCCTTTCTTCCTTCATAGTCCAGGGCAATATAGTTTTTAAAAGAGTGCTTAAACTGCTGTATTGCAGCCAAAACTGCTGACACTGTAAGTTCGATCCTGACGGGACCCAAGTTTGACTTAGCTGTCCAGCCTTCTGATGTTGGTAACATGAGTACCCACCATGTTGGGGGCAAAATGCTAATTACCTTGTGAACAGCCCAGAGAGTGCACTAAGTGCAGTTGCTATTGCTAATTGCTATTGCGGGTTGTCTCAAAGGTATTTTGTGGTGTTTTTTGTTTTTGTTTTAATCAGGCAATCAAGGCTTATTGCCCTTTCAGCAGAAAGGGAGGTGTACACAGAAAGAGCCTCTTTGAAGATTGTGGTATTTTTGAACTACAACCAGGCGTTATCCATGTAATGGCAACCTTGTGTTGTCAGCTAATCTTTCTCACACTAGGTCAGGCTAAAGGAACTGAAGAATGAGCTCAACAGAAGGTGCCTTCATTTTGGCAGTTTTATATCTGGCCTAGACCCAGAAGAAGCAGAAGCAAAAAGGGAAACTGCTAGTAGAGATATTCTGACATATGTACATACCTGTCAAGTATCCCGGATTGGCTGGGAAATCCCGTATTTCACCCCTCTTCAACAATCGTTCCTGTGGCCATCCTGTATTTTGGCCAGCCAGGAAAGGGGTTACTGCGCATGTGTGCATGCGCAAAGGGGTTCTGCACATGTGCAAAGAGGTTCTGTGCATGCGCAAAGGAGTTTTTGCTGCGCATGTGCACCCGGGCTGGAGCAGTTCCCATATTTTCTGGAGCCGTGCTTGATGGGCATGCATATGTATCAAAACTGTTGCCTGCAATTTTTTGAGCTGAACCTGGTGACTCAACATAATGTAGTACAGTAAAACCCCTACTTATGAAAAAAGTCCATGCCATAGGCTTTTGCTTCAATCGATTTTTTATTTAACTCGAAGCAAACCCATAGGAAAAATGAAATTTTTATGTAAATCGAAGCAAACCCATAGGGAAAAGAATCTTTATGTAACTCGAAGCAAACCCATAGGAAATTGTGTAAATCGGGACATGGTTTTAGCACAAAATCATTATGTAAGTCAAATTTTATGTAACTCGAGGCATTTGTATGTCGGGGTTTTACGGTACTGTAATAGATGTCTCAACACAATGTACTAATAGATGCCTGTGACCTTCGCCTTATCTATTTTCACTTTTCTGCCTGGGGCCCTGGTATTAGAATGTCTGAGTGAGGGAACGGAATGGTTGCCTCCTGTTTTTCCAGTACATGTGCAAGTGAATTCATACACATGAATAAGAAGGTGCTGTGCTGCTTAGAGGTTCATCTTGTTGTCTCTCGTGAACCCTTCATTGTAGATTTCTAGGCCTTTTTGCTTTTCTAGCTTACCCAATTCATCCCCAAGGGCAGCTCTCTCCTCTGGCATTTAAAATACGTGGGACAGGCTATTGCGGATAAAAAAGATAAAGAGACAATGAACAGAGAAAAGTGGAATGGATAGCAGAGCAAGCCAGGGTTTGGGCAACAATCTGTGCTTTGGAAATAGTGGGTTCTGCACATGTGCAAAGAGGTTCTGCACATGCACAAAGGAGTTTTTGCTGCGCATGTGCGCCCGGGCCAGAGCATTTCTTTGTTTCCATCTGCAAAATGTTGGAGACTTTGAGCAGCAGCTGAAGGGAAGCCAAGGAACCTAGGAGAGAGGGAAAAGTTAAGAGAATCAAAGGAAGAGCGGGGAAAATATAGAACAGTAAAGGAGTGAGAGAAGAAGGTAGAATGGCAGGAAGAAGAAAAGAACATAGAGATAGTCTAAGCCAGTAGTTCCCAATGTGGGGCCCAGGCACCACAGGGGGGACCTCAATTCCAAGAAACCTAAATCAGTACATTGGCTGATCAGTGCTTTGAGGAATTGACTTGGGCTCCTGGGAATTGGAAGTCCAAAAACCAAAAGTTGAGAAACACGGGGTCTAAGCTCAAGGCATTTTAACATTGGCGATATTGTTGCCATTAGTATGGGTTTGAGCAGTGTTCAAATGAGTCTGTGTTGCTCATGTGATCCTTACTATCAAATAGCTTTCTTCCTAATCTATAATTCTCATCTAGAATTTTTGTGTATTGTGCAAATGCTGTGGAGACCCTTCATCAACAATATATGGGGATAAAATGATACTTGGAATCATTCTAGGAACCTATGAACTTTATGTTGGATTATGCAACTTCTTCACCTAATGATGTGGACAGTAATCAACTCTCTATCTCTTTTAGGAATGATAGTACACAGTCTGAAACCAAGGTTTCCTTTATTTGTACATCGCAAGGTTAGACAGCGGGGCAAAGGTAGAGATTTCTTTTAGGAAAGAAGATCATCATGTTCTGTCAATATTGTTCCTATTCAAGGACTGTGTGGTGGGTGATAGGTAGAACTGATCACAAGGATGATGATGTATAGGATCAGGAATCCAAGCCCCACCCCAAGTGCTGTGGTGGCCAAGATCCGTGCCAGCCTGGAACTTCTCTGAGCAGCGGTACTGTTTCCAACGCGGTTCGCTTCTTGAGTCTGAGGATTAAGAAGGATAAACAATGGATTAGCGAAAAATGTAACTTGAGGAGATTTTCAGGATATAAATTAGGGGCTCCCAACCTAAGCCTGTGGGCCGGATATTCCCCATGGCACCATTTCATATATCCTCCACCCTCCAAGGGCATTCAAGAAACAAAATGGCCACCCCTTTGAAGCTGTTGGGACAAAATCACTACAGACAGGGCAAAATCTGGCCCTCGAAGCTGACTGAGGAAACGTGACCAGGCTCCTGGCTTGAAAATGTTTGGGAACCCCTGATGTAAATGGAGATGGTTCTTTTGTTGTTGTTCAGGCATACAGTTGAGTCTGAAACTTTGCAACCTCATGGACCACCGCATGCCAGGCTCTTCTTTTTTTATTTTATTAATGTTTATTAAAATTTTCAAGAAGGGAAAAAGCAAATTAAAAGAAAATACAAAAAATGCAGAAAATGACAAATCAGAAAAAAGAAAATCAAAATACATTACAATTACAAAATCCAGTACAAAGCAATACAAAACAGTACCAAACCTACATAAAATAAAGCTTATCTTACTCATAATTTGAAACTAACTTCCTTTTAAACTAATTCATTATTCATCAAAAATACTACTTAGGTTTATATATGTACAGTAATACTCTGGATAACGCCCAAACTTGGTTCCACAAGTCTTAGCGTTATCTGATTTTTTGCGTTATCCGATGCATGCATTGGATAATGCTAAAAAAAGCCCGGCTGCCTTCTCCAGAAGGCAGGCGCCGAATGGAGTGCCCGAATGCCAGCTGCCCACCCCCACAAAAAGGACGACATGATCTCCTACCTTTTCACTCTGTTTGGGGCCAAAAAAACCACCATCGCTGGGTGCATGTTTCCAGCTCTCTGCCTCCCCAGCAGCCTCTGGGAGGGTGGGAGGACCTTTTCCACTCTATTCCTACCTTCCTAGGACATCCTTGGGCCACACAATAACTGAAAAAAGTTGTGGATGCCATTTTGTTTTTTAAACAAAATGGTGGCTGCAACTTATTTCAGCTGTTGTGCAATTATTTCCATGTTGAAACCCCATAATGGGTGTCACTCTGATCCAGGAGAACTCAGCACTCTTTGCTCTGCTCTATGGGCATCTTAGGTAAACGTCTCCCTTGCTCAAAAACCAATTGTGTCCAACTCTAGGGGGCAGTGCTCAACTAGACGATGGAGTACACAGAACACTGTTACCTTTGGCACATACCTGTCAAGCGCAGCTCCGGAGATTACGGGACCTGCGCAGAAACGCATGCATAGAAGGCTACTATGCATCCCCTTCTGCACAGAACCCTTCTACGCATGCGTAGAAGGGTTCTACGAATGCATAGAAGGGTTCTACGCATGCGTAGAAAGGACCTGCGCAGAAGGGATGCGCAGTAACTCCTTCCCCCCCACTGCCAAATTATGGGGTAGCGGCAGCTCCGGGTGGGAAATGGAGAAAATCGGCGCAGAAATACGGGAAATCCCAGCCAATCCTGGATACTTGACAGGTATGCTTTGGCAGCACTTATTTATCTACTTGCAATCTTATGCTTTTGAACAGCTAGGTTGGCAGAAGTTGGGACAGACAATCGGGGCTCACTCTATCACGCAGCACTCAGGTCTTGAACTGCTGACCTTCTGGTCATCAAGCTCAGCGTCTTCACCACTCAGCAACTGCTGCCATTTTGGAAAGCCCTCTTAGCAGGGCCCTCTTACTAAGACACAAATACCCCAAGTTAGTTGACATTTTAGCTGTTAAGCCAGATATGATGCACATTTCCCATAAAATCTGCTCTTCATTCTAAAGTAAACAACCTCGATTATGACCTCAACTGGTACAAGAATTTAAAGGCAGGAAAGGTTTAAGCTGACTTCCACTTGTTTTTTTTTAAATGTTAAAATCCCCTACTCAACCTGGGTGCTCAAGTGGTTAAGATGCTAAACTTGATGACTGGAATATCAGCAGGTCAGTAGTTGGAGACCCAAGTACAGTGGAGCGTCATATAACAATCACCCCATATAGCAATGAAATTGTATAACAAGTATGTTTTTTGGGGAAATGGTGTCCCACATAACAATTTTCCCTATGGAAAAAAAATCATACAACAATTTTTCAATGGGAAAAACCACTTAGCGAAAAAAATCATTGTATGATACATCCCATAGGGAAAATCGCTATACAATGCATGCATCATATAGCAATTGTTTCGTACTATGGAATGGATTAAAATCGTTGTATGAGGTACCACTGTACTGCATGATGGAATGAGTGTCCATCTCTGTCCCAGCTCCTGACAACCTAGCAGTTCGAGGGCAAGAAATTCATTCATTCATTCATTTATTTCAATTTCTATACCACCCACTTGGCCAAGGCCAACTCAGGGCGGTTCACAGCATAATAAAAACATAATTTAAAACATAGTTAAAACTGCATTAAAAAACTACCCACCCACTCACTAAAAATATGATCTGTGATCTGGAGAGACAGTCTCTATTTGCAATCCGAGTGAAAGCGCAAGAGTCCCCTAAGGAAAGGAGCTGGTCTGAGAAGCAGGCTCCCCTCTTCACTGTGAGTGAAGCAGGCTCCCCTCTTCTGAAATATCTGTTATACAATCCATTCCTAACTAGTATACTAGGCATATTAAAAACAGTGTTGGTTGTAGAGAGCCAATGAAGAAACTGAACCACCTCAGAAAGACAGTCATGCACATTCTCTTGAGATAAGGACTTGAATAAGAGAAAAGAATGAATAAGAGATAAGGACTTGAATAAGCTTCTCCATGTATACAGAACAAAGTGATTAACACCCCCCCCCCAAATAATAATAATAAAAAATAAAACATGGGCCAGAATAAAGAACATCTAATTTGGAAGGGAAGTCAAAGCAATGAAGAAACAAGGAATAGAGGTCAATGCCAAAATGTAGCATATTTCAGTTTAACTGCAATTATGTAGGGGAAGCTAGGCTTATTCCTGTTGAATCCGATATTTATTTATTTATTTAGTATATTTTTATACTGCTTTCCTCACCTATTGAAATTGAAATTGCAAGTAGATAAATAGGTGCCACTTTGTTGGGAAGGTAAACAGTGTTCTGTGCTCTCCTGTGTTTGAAGCATACCTGCCACATGTCCACGGAAATGTCTGCAGATGCAGACAGCACTGGCTCTTTGGCTGTAAACAGAGGATATGCCTGGCTTTCGGGCAAGGGCGACCTTTACCTTTACTTTACTCAACCTACTGCATTGGGGTTGCGGTAGTAGTGAATGCAATTTTATTCTTTTAACTGACAACACATTTTAAAGATAAAAATCAGACAGATGAAAGGTTCAAATGTCTCCCTTCTGTGAACAATGATGTCATTCTGGGTTATATCTGATTTTTGTATAAAACACACACAATACATGGCTGCTCCATATATACTTTCTATACAGTACATGTAGTTTTACCCTCAGTTAACCATTTGGGCAGTCTCCTGGGCTTTGTAAATGGAGATTTGAGCATGGATGTAAGAACCTGGTTAGCAATTTGCATATGATTTCCTCATCTACTACTCTGGATGGAAAGAAGGGTAATTTCCCATGACCTTCAAAGAGAGAAGGAACTCAGTGTACAACTTCTGTTTGTAAAATGCTGGTTACAACTACTTCCCAGATTCCTAGATTTTTATTTGAGAAATAAATTTTGGACAACTCTTACTGGACTTGGGTGTTAAGGAATTATTATATGGAGTCTTAAAAAAGTCTTTCGGCCTGCAACTCCAAGCAATTGATTTAACCTCTGAAAAATGGTGGGAAATATTATATTTACTAGCTGGTTACCCAGCTTCGCTTGGGTCCTCTGTCTCTCTCTTCCCTCACCCATCCCGCATCTCCATCCATGGTCACGGCGCCTCCCCTTTGCGTCTTGTGACCCCCACGGTGCTGAACTCGCATGCCCATTTGTCTTCCACCTACTGTGAAACTTCAGCTGAGCTCAGAGGGAAAGACAAATGATGTCACAATCCCGGTGACATCACCTCCACAGTGCTGAACTCGCATGCCCATTTGCCTCCACCTACTGTGAAAACTACAGCTGTGCTCAGAGGGAAAGGCAAATGATGTCACCTGCCTGGTGACATCAGCCAACTCATTGGGCAACAGATCATTAGGAAACAGATCAATTTGGGGGGTGTCTGCCCACCCATGGGGCTTGTGACCTTCTTGCCAGGCCAAGGTAGGTGTGTGGCAAGTTTCAGTGGGAACAGTCCAAGGGTGTGGGAGCCCATTCAGGACAAACAAGACCACACCTCAGTTTTATGTTTATAGATAAGAGGCTTTTTTCCCTTCTTCCCAAAGCAGGTGTGATTTATGGGAGAAAATAAAAAGAAAATCTGGATATATTGACTCAGTAAAAAAATAGAGATGGGACTGCGGTGGCTCAAGTGGTTAAGTCACTGAACTTGCTGACTGGAAGGTTGGAGTTTGATTCCTGGGTACTGCATGACGGAGTGAGCTCCCGTCTCTGTCCCAGCTCCAGCCAACCTAGCATTTTTAAAACAAGTAATTGCAAGAGATAAATAGGGACCACTTCGGTGGGAAAGTATCAGCATTCCATGCACTCCGGTGTCTAGTTATACCTGCCGCATGTCTACAGAAACGTCTGCAGCTGCAGACAGCGCTGACTCTTTGACTATAAACAGAGATGACCACTGAACCATAGAGTCAGATATGACTGGCTTTCAAGCAAGGGCGACCTTTACCTAAAAAAAGAGGTGTTTCTGAGAAATTTCAGCTTAAGCCTAGCCTTTATAAATAAATGCTTAGCAGTATGACTTCAGGAGACCAAATGTTAAAATTTGTTGATTACACTTCTTGCTTCCATTGAGTTGAAGGTGATAGGCTGGCCTCTTAATCCTCATAAGCCCCTGGAATAGAAGGGATGTGATTTGGAATACACAAGTACTAGTCCCCTCTATTCAGCACTAGTTAGACCACATCTAGAGTACTGTATCCAATTCTGGGCACTGTACTTTACAAAAGAGGCAAACAAACTAGAGCAGGTACAAAAAAAAGGGCAACAAGGATGATCAGAGGACTGAAAGCCAAGCCCTATGAGGAAAGACAGGGCATGTTTAGCCTTGAGTAAAGGAAACTGAGAGGGGATATGATAGCTGTCTTAAAATACTAATCATGTTAGAGAGCAGGGCATGTAATAGCAGACGCAAACTAAAGGAAACCAGATACAGGCTGAATATCAGGAAAAACATAATGGTTAGAGCAGTACGACAGTGGAAACAATTGCCTTGAGAGGTGGCGAGTGCTGCAACACTAGAAGCATTCAAGAAAGAATTGGACAACCATCTGTCATATCTACTCCGGTTTGAATTTTTGCCTTCAGCCGGTGGTTGGAATAAATGGCCTAAAGAGCCAGTTCCAACTCAGTGATTCTATGATTTAATCCATACTGCAGCAGCCTCCATGGCAGCTACATCAGGCTATGAACCAGAAGACATCAAGAAGATGGGGAGCTGGACCTCTGACATTAAAGCTTTACCTACACCTCCTTCCACAATGCGTCTAGGGCACATGGCAGTGATTGTTCATATATGAAATTCACATTCACTCCCGTATTGTGTATTGGGCAGTACACCATGCCATGAGGACTACCTGAGGTGAGCATCTGGGGTTTGGAGCCTTGGCCTCCTTGGAATGGAGGGGCTGGAGAGGAGGGTTTTGGGATGGATGGCTGACCATGTTGTTAAAAGTTAATATGCATGCTGAAATCAATTTGATTCATCTTGGTGGCAATGATTTGGGACAAATAAAGAGTAGACATGAGTGACTCAAGTTATCATGGCTAGTAGTATACAATGGAAGCAAATAGTGGTGTGGATCATGAGGCTCATTGGATGGGATGGAATGAATGGGTGGTTGGCCATGGATGTTGGACACCTAAGATCCCAAGGCTTGGGTGCCTGACGGCTAGACTCTCTCACCTGTGAGTTATCAGGCCAGGAGTAGCCTGTCAGCACACTCCTGGGGTTTGGGTTTGGGACTCATGTGTAAAGAGCAGGTGAGGGGGTCAGGTGGAACCCCCTGGCTCAGGCATTCACACTAAACCAGCTCTGCAGCTCTGCAGAAGCAGGCAGTTATCAGTTAATATTTATTTAATTTATTTTAATCAATATATATAAAACAGAGGTGAGGTCTTGTTTGTTCTCTATACAAATCTACGCCCCTGCAACGATCATGCTGCACCTTGGCACATGCCTACCTTGCACGTGCGAGACCATCAAGGCAGGGATCTGGCAGCCCATTTCTGGGTGTGCGCACCCGAAAATGGGTGGCAAAGGGAGCACCCCCACCGGCAGTAGAAAACACACTGGGAAAGGCGGCAGTGCGCATGCATGGAGGCCACACATGCATGGAAGCCCATGCATGCTTGGAAGACCACTCACACGCGGAAGACCATGCGCACGACCAGCAGGCTAACTGCCATGCGAGGCAGTGTTTGCGGCAGTGCACAAGCATACGTCCACACCCCCAGCAGCTTACCCACCATACCAGCGCGACGGAGGATGAGGCATCACCAATGGCGGGAGAGGAAGCAAGTCGTGAACAGGAAACACTGGGAATGGCAGCTGTGTGTGCACACAGACGACTGCGTGCATGCTGAAGATCAAGCGGACACCCAGCGGCCTGAACGCTGTTCAAGGCTGCATTCATGGTGGTATGGAGGGGCAGCGGCATAGGCAGGCGAGAACAGCTGCACCACCACCACAGTACGTCACCGCATGTCTGTGAGTGTGTGTACGACCCTGGGCAAGGCCGGGTAATCAGCTAGTATTTAATAATATTTAATAAAGTTGTGGTCCTAATTAAAACCAGTACTGTAGCTGACTCCTTATTTTGGACATGGTGAAGTACAATGGGAGCCATGTTAATGAATTCCTTTTTATAATGATGGGTTAGTTAGGAAAGGTTGGCCCTTAGGGTCAAACGACACATTATAGTCCTTTCAACTGCCAGTACTTCCTGCATAGACTTACATTCTCTCCCTCCTTGTCTCCCACCCTCTCTTTCCTTCTCTCTCTCACACGCATACCTACCTGAATGGAGAAAACCAAGGCAGCAATGCCCAGTGGGAGGCAACAGCAAAGCATAGTAAAGATGGAGTAGGCCATGTAATCAGGTTCATGGCTTATTCCATGGATAGACTGGGTATGTGCAACAAAGATGGTCTGCGAAGGTCCTTTGTTGGATTCTGCCCCAGGTGGGCAATGGTAAGGCTGATACTGAGGCGGGATGGAAGGAATTTCTTCAGGAGGATATTTTGCTGAGTAAGGAGGTGGAATCTCAGGATCTGGGACATTTTCTTCAATTTTCTTGTACTTAAGGTTGCTCATAATGCAGGTTTTTCCCCTTCTTTGTTTGCTTTTTCTCTCTGTCCCCTTTTCCTCTGTTTCTCTTCGTCTGCCCCGATTCTCCAATGAGTGTTTTGCCTTTTTCTTTGGTTCTGATTTCTCTTGCTACCTTTGGTCGGTCCTGCTCCGGTTTTACTCACAGGTCAGCCAGGAAATGTCTCCTTTCCCTAGATGTTGCACCTATCAGGCAAGGCACTGTGCTTCTTTGCTGAAGGGACGCTTCACTTCTGCTCTGTGGTGTGGTCAGAATGGGGTTCACTGGGTTTGATAGCCCAGAACAGTTGGGGCAGGATGGGTAAATTAGGCAATGAATAACTTAGGTTGACAGATCTAGTGTGTGGTGGAAGCTCCAGTATTTCAAAACACACACTCTCCCCCCCCCCAATTTCAAGCTTTTAAAGGGGTATAATGCTTTCTTTTTATAAGGGACTGCAGTGGCTCAAGTGGCTAAGACACTGACTGGAAGGCGGGAAGTCAGCAGTTTGATTCCCGAGTACTACAGGATGGAATGAGCTCCCGTCTTTGTCCCAGCTCCTGCCAACCTAGCAGTTTGAAAGCAAGAAATTACAAGTAGACAGCTTGTGCAAACAAGCAATTCTTTCCTAAACGAGAACAGTGAGGGAGATATCTGGATTTGTACTGGGAGAATAGATACCTTTGAAATGTGGTGTTGGAGGAGAGTTTTGAGAGTACCCTGGACAGCGAGGAGAACAAATAGGTCAATCTTAGAAGAAATCAACCCTGACTGCTCATTGGAAGGTCAAATAGTAAAGATGAAGCTAAAGTACTTTGGACATCAAATGAGAAGAGAGGATACACTTGAGAAAGCCTTGATGCTGGGAAAGGTGGGTGGCAAAAGAAGAAGGGGGCGGCCAAAATGAGATGGCTAGATGGTATTGTAGATGCAATGGGCATAGAGCTGGGCAGACTGAGGAGGATGGTGGAAGACAGAGGTGCCTGGCGGGCAATGGTCCACAGGGTTGCAAAGGGTTGGAATCAACTGTGTGGCTAAACAACAACAAAAACTGAAAGAGTCCCAGGCTGTGGTGGTAACATTGATGGCATACCAAGCCATGTTCATAAGTGCTCCGTAACCCGCCTTGCTCCAAGTGGTCCAATGGAATGAAACATATCAATTCATTGACACCCCTTACAATCCCACCACTTCAGCCCTGATTTATTTGTTTTGCACACCGATATGAGGCACAGGCAACATACACACAGAGACTTCCATGCTGTATCATTGAGCTTGGAACCAGATGTGCCTGCGGGAGGTGGCTACACAAAAATCAGAATTTCATTTTAGCTAGCAATGAAAAGTGCCCTGAGATTTGCCTCTTCTCAAAGAGATTTGGGGAAGCACAATAATTCCCTGGGACTTGAAGTGAAGAATGCAAGCGCGGCGCCAATATGGCCGCCGCGCTCTTTGCGGGCCCCCCCACCAGACTTGGACATCCGGGTAGTTAGGGGGGCGTGGCCAGCCCTCTTTAAAAGGGGTGGCCACGAGGCAGCCGAGCTGCCATTTTGCGAAAGCGACGGAGCGGAGAAGTTTTTCTCCATCGCTCTCAGCCTTTGCAGGGAAGCCCCTTTTCGGCGGCAAACAGCTTGGCTCTTCGCCTTCTTCTTAGGCTTCCCACCAGCGATTCTACAATGCCTTCCAGGAAGAAGGCTATGGCGAATTCGGTTCGCCCGTCCAGGAGGCGGCAGCCGGGTCGGAGGACCACGACTGCGCCCACCCAACAGGCCCCCATTGCGGAGGCTCCCACCGGGACCGGTGGGATGGGGCAGATTAGTCTGTGGCCCGAGGCTTTACAGCCCCAGACCAGCCCTGTGGGGGCTGCGGCCCCCGGCCAGCAATTGCCGGCCATGGGCTTGGGGCAGGTGGGTGGGCATGGCGCAGCTGGCCCTCCGGCCCCTGGCCCGCATCCCCCGGCCATAGGTTTCAATCACGGACAGTCTTCAGCAGGCGGCCGGCCTGGTTGAGCTGCTCGAGGCGCACAGGTCGGCGCCCGCCGCGGCCTCGCAGCTCCCCGCGCAGCAGGCACCACCGGCTGGTGGTGGTCAGATGGGTCCTCAGAGCTCGATTGTGGTCGCGAGCTCCGACGCTCACCGTGGGCCGGAACCCCCAGTGGGGGCGGCCCATGGGGGTGCACCCTGTGAGTATCCGGTTCAAATTAATGCTCCCACATCACCATCCACTATGGGGGAGGGTCTCCAGTGGCCATGGCCCTGTCACGTCGGGGCGGGGGGACAGCAGCCCCCGGCTTACCCAGGTGCGGCTTTGCCACTTACAGGTCCCCCTGTGGGTGGGGGGCCTTGCGCCGCAGGACATGCAACGGGGGTCACGGGGGCGGTTCAGGTCCCTTTCTTGATGTCCCGCACTGCTAACGTGCCGGTGTCGGCATTCCCAACAGCGGGGTATTATTTGCCCCTTGGGGATCATTTAGCTCAGGCCACGAGGGAAAAGATTTGGCGGGGAGAATATGTAGACATTTTCTCCCTATTGAACAGGGAACCCACCAAAGAGGAGAAGGAGGGGCAAGACGAGAAGGACAAAGAGCAGTCCCGCCGTCGCAAGCCACCACGCACGTGGGCCAACTGGTTGCCCGCATATCTCATATACATGGCGGTGTACCTCAAGGCCCGGCCCGATCTGGCCATCCCGATGGTCCAATATTTGGACAATATTTACAGGGCAATGGTTGATTTCCCTGGCCCGTCGTGGTTGGCTTACGATGAGGAATTTCGAATGAGAGTGCCCCTACACCCAGAGATGAGGTGGGACGAGCCCTGCCAGAAGCTATGGCTTCTGTATATGACCCCCACGCGCCCTGCGCCTGGGGAGAGGTATCATTGTGGACATGCGGTCCAGCAAGCCGCTCCAGCACAGGCACCCCGCCAGGTGGCGGGGCAGGGGGTTCCAGCCCGCTTGCTGTGTTGGAGCTTCTCGGCCAATGGTGCGTGCAACAGAAAACAGTGCCGATACAAGCACGAGTGTCCCACTTGCGCTGCCCCCACGCCGCCGCTGCGTGTCCGCAAGCATGCGGGTCTCGGGGCAGAGGTAGAGGTGGACAGGGAGCGGGCAGACCTGCCGCTGAGGGAACTGGTCACCCAAAAGGCCCCCTCCCCAGTTAATTTGGTCATGTTGGAGCGTTGGCTCGCAATATACCCGAGGAAGGAAGACGCTGGTTACCTGCTCGAGGGTTTCCAGCGAGGGTTTCGCATTCCATTCACAGGGGAGAGGTGCCCCCAAGATGCCCCCAACTTACTTTCTCTTAGGGGCAGGGAGGAGGTGGCCGCCCTGAATATTGCTAAGGAGGTTAATGCAGGCAGGGTTGCTGGCCCCTTTCAGGCTCCACCCTTTCCCAACCTGAAGGTTTCCCCTTTGGGGTTAGTGCCCAAAAAGACACCGGGAGAATTTCGTTTGATTCACCACCTGTCATACCCGGCTGGCCATTCAGTCAATGATGCTATCCCTGATGACCTTTGTTCGGTCAGGTATACATCATTCGACCAGGCCCTGCGCATGGTGCGCTCTTGTGGCCCTGGTGCACTATTGGCAAAGTGCGACATTAAGTCTGCATTCCGTTTGCTGCCGGTGCACCCGGGCGACTTTGAGTTGCTAGGTTTCAGATTCCAGGGCAAGTTTTATGCTGATAAAGCCATGCCTTTTGGCTGCTCCATCTCTTGCTCGGCATTTGAATGTTTTAGCACCTTCCTCCAGTGGGCCTTTGTTCGTAGGTCGGGGTCTCGGTCTGTAGCCCACTACCTCGATGATTTCTTGTTCGGGGGTGAACGGGGCTGGGACACGTGCACGCGTCTCCTCAACACATTTCAGACGCTAATGAAGGAACTTGGTGTCCCTTTAGCGCCCGAAAAGACCGACGGCCCATCAACCAAGCTCACATTCCTGGGTATTGAAATTGACACGGTTGTACAGACATCCAGGTTACCCATTGACAAGGTTTCCCGGATCACTGCATTGATTTTGGCCTTACTGGCCAAACGCAAGGTGTCACTTCGTGAGCTCCAGGTGCTACATGGTCACCTTAACTTCGCCTGCAGGGTGGTCGCTCCTGGCAGAGCTTTTGCTCGTCGCTTGTGCGACGCCATGGCTGGCCTATCCAGGCCCTATCATAGGGTCCGACTGAACAAGGGCACGAAGGAGGATATGCTGATTTGGCTTGAGTTCCTTAAGGAATTCAATGGGGTGTCATTTTGGAGATCTGACCTACTGGTGTCCCCTCGCTTCCAGGTTCAGTCGGACGCATTAGGGTCCCTGGGTTATGGGATTTATTTTGAGGGGAGGTGGGCCTACGGCCGATGGCCTCCAGCTTGGAGGGGCACGGATCGTTTGCGCGATCTTACGTTCCTCGAGTTCTTTCCCATACTGGGAGCTTTGATGCTATGGGGTGCGGAGTGGGCCAATTCGGTTGTTCATTTCTGGTGTGACAATGCTGCGGTCATGCACATTGTCAACTCACAGACGTCTAAATCACCCAGGGTTATGGAGTTAGTGCGCCAGTTCGTCTTGCGCAGCCTACGTCTCAATGTTCTATTCAGGGCCAGACATGTACCAGGTATTAATAACGACATTGCTGATGCTTTGTCCCGCCTGCAGATCCCCCGGTTCCGCGCCTTGGCTCCGGATGCAGAGGAATTTCCCTCGCCGCTCCCAGACGAGATATGGACGTTTGGCAAGGAGAGGTGAACCGGGCAATCGGCATGTCGCTGGCACCCCGCACGCGTAAGGCGTATCACCATGCATTCACTAAATTTCAGGCTTTTTGTGCGCGATTCCGCTTGCCCAAGATTTGGCCCATTCCAGTGGCACATGTCCTTCAATTCATGGTTTACCTACACAATCAGGGCTTAGCTCCCCGCACCATAGCATCCAGGCTGTCAGCACTGGCATTCAAGGCCAAAGTGGGGGGTTATGCTGACAGCATGACTGACTTCCGTATACGACACGTTTTGGAAGGGTGGGCACGGGAACGTGGACGCTGCCCGGACAGCCGCCACCCAATTTCTCCAGGGGTCCTTACCCACCTTGCACGAGGCTGGCATGACCTGTGTTTTGACAGGTATGAGGCAGCTCTCTTTCATGCGGCTACCACGGTGGCCTTTTTTGGAGTGCTCCGCATCAGTGAGCTGGTGCTACTGTCTAAGGCGGATGCGACGCGTAGGGCACTGGAACTCGAAGATGTCTATGTTTCCGATGAGTGGGCTCAGTTGAGGATACGCTCCTCAAAGGTCGATCAGCACGGTGTAGGCAGTGGTGTAAGACTGCTACGATGTTCCATTGCAGACATCTGTCCAGTTGGTGCCCTACGAGAGTTCCTTGCACTGCGTGGTACGCACCCTGGCCCGTTTTTCTGCCACCAAGATGGGTCTCCCCTTACAAAATTTCAATTTTGGAAGGTGACCGGTAAGGCACTGTCCAGTGTGGGCCTCCCTGGGGCTCGTTACGGCACCCATTCTTTTAGAATAGGAGCTGCTTCTACCGCGGCTGCGTTTGGGTACTCTGGGGCTGAGATACGGCAGATGGGGAGGTGGGGATCGCAGTGTTTCCAGTTGTACGTTCGCCCTCTTCAATTGTGAGTACCATTTAAGTCACTGTCCTGTTTCCTTTTTCCTTGACAGACCCTGGGTGTCCGATCACACCGGTGGCAGTATGGCTGGTGGGCCACAGCTACGTGCACAAGGCAGTGCAGTACGCTGCGGCGACAGAGTGGGGACCCCAGCTGGGACTACGTGCATCCGCATGTATTAGGTGGTACGGTAAGCGCGGGTTGTTATGGCGGGAACTGTTGCCATTCCTTTTTTCCATCAGGGATGCTGACCCGCCTGATGTCCTGGTGATACACCTTGGGGGCAATGATTTAGGCCAGGTCACAGGCTTGTCGTTGAAACATGCGATCTGCGGTGACCTGGCTTACTTGCATTATGTGTGGCCTGCCACAACCCTGATTTGGTCGGACATCATACCGCGTCACGCTTACAGGGGGGGCATTAACCTCCAGGCCCTTGACCGTGCTCGTCGCTCGGTGAACAGGGCAGTAGCCCGCTTCGTTATAGACAAGGGTTGGGGGCGTGTCATTCGACACCCCACCATTAGTCTCCAAAATTGTGATCTTTATGCAGGGGATGGGGTCCATCTGTCGCCAGGAGGTATGAACCTCTTTTTGGAAGATTTGCAAGCAGGCCTGTTGACCGAGCTGACGGTCTGGGGGGGCGGGGGGGGGGCGGTGAGTCTTTATTGAAGCCTCCCCGTGTGGCGGGTAGCTCTGGTAAGGTAAATATTTATGACCCACAGGTATCCGGCAGGTTCGCAATTGACTGGCCAACACTAGATAGGCACAAGTTGGTTAACGTTGTCCGGTCAATGACGAACCAGGCAATGGGGTGATGGCACGAGCTAGGCAGCATGCATCACCCCGTTATTTTACGGATACGCGTCAGAGGGTGGGGTCAGTAGTTAGTTTATTGACTACGGTCAACAATTTGTTTGTTGTAAATAAACAAATTGATACAAATGGATACATTGTAGCCAATTGCCGTTGGCAATTTTGGGAGGAACCTTACCAGTGTTACTGCGGCCTGCTTGCCTTAAGAATTATAATTGGTTGAGTACCAATCGAAATTTATAATTTGGACTAGGGCATGAATCAATAAATGTGGCCCAATGCCGTTATCCACTTATACTGGTGTCCGAGTCCTTTTTTGGGGGGTGGGCCTGCAATACAATTTCAACCTGGTCTTTGGGAGTCTAGTAGAACTTACATTTTAAAGTGGCACTATATCTTAAGAGAGTGTTTGCAGTAGAGGCAACAGCGGAGAGGGACTACTCACTTAATGCCTTCCTTTTGACTTTCCCAGTGTGTTAGATTGGCCACTTCTATAGTTGACTTCTAAATAGGAAAGCAAGGTGAACATTTAGATCGGTATTTCCCAAACTTTGGTTTCGGACTTCAATTCCCAGAAGCCTAAGTCAATTCCCCAAAGCACTGATCAGTCAATGTACTGGTTTAGGCTTCTGGAAATTGAAGTCTACTGGTGGGACCTGAGCCCCACATTGCGAAACACTGGTCTAGAGCCAGAGTTCTCAACCTTTTAAACCCAAGGGCTGGGTTATGCTCCCTCAGACAGCTTCGGGGGTCAGATGGACATTTTGCCCTTCATCCACCACATGGCACTTCCTGGTGTGGTGGTGGTGGTGGTGGTGGTGGTGGTGGTGGGACACATGAAATGGTTCCATGGGCTGCATTTGGTCCATGGCCCACAGGTTGAGAATCCCTGGTCTAGAGCTTTATTATTTTATCCCCCGATCCATTACACCACTAAAGAGAAGGGGCATTTTCCTCCTCCAGTATAATCCATTATATGAACCACTGATTTAGATGCTTCTGTAATTTCCTGTGAGCCAACCTGGCTGATGCAATCACAGCTATTACCAAACTTGTTTTTCACAGATTCTGGCTCGCAGTCCCAGTATTTTTGTAATTTGCCAGTCGTGGACTTTGGAATAAAACTTGAGGAACGATGTTGCAGCATGAATAGCAGCAGACTTAGCAAAAGCTACTCCCGTTCACCAATTGCTATGTCATGTTTCATGACCCTTGTTTTCTGTTTTTGTTAGTTTACTCTGGCTTTTCATGCTAACTTGGAAACTTGCAGTCAGTTGCTAGAGAGAGCTAGAGTACGCTCACATTTGCTGCTTTATCATTGAACACCTTGATCCAGTGGTTCTTTTGGAACTAGCAATTGGATTTAGAACGTTAGGGTCAGATTGGCAGACATGAATATTTTCAAATGATTTTTGATATACAGCATTTTCACATACTTGAAAGATAGTTAGGAAGAGGAAGGACAGGATCTGTTCTTAAGCCAGCTTCATTACCCGCCCAGAGTGCAGGGCATGTAATTAATTTAAAGAGATTGCTCATGGTATATATTTTTTCATTGGCAGTGCCAAGGAAATGAACATGAATCTAGTTCAATTGTCAAGCATGCCAGTAACTCTTGTTCAGGTTCAGGCATTGATCATTTATCTGTCTGTTTTAACATGTGCATAGTTTACGCCTGAATGGTTTTTCAGCATTCCTCACTTGATGTGGATGGGTGGTGAAACATCAGCCCATAGATCTTTTAGCTCCTCTAATGTGAAATTGAGTGTTGTGTGTTGCCAGGAGTACACCCACTGTTTTGTGAAGAGCATGTGAGTGTGTGTGAAGTAACCTAGTAGCATCAACTTTCCATAACCATGGCCGATGTGGAAAACTTTTAAATAGACAGTGTGCTGGGGTAGGAAGATTAAGGGATAATGTGAGAAAGTGGGGTTTCCCTGTAGGTGACAGTCTGTGTGAATGCAGAGAAGTACAAACTATTGTCCATATGCTACAATGCACATGTTGCCCCTTGATGTGCACTGAGGAAGACTTTATGTTGACAAGAGGAAATGCTATTGGGCAGATGTCATCTAGCCCTTTTAAATTCTATTTTGTTTTAGATGTGTTTATTTTATATTGTGCATCTGACACAAACAAAGAAAGAAGCATCAACTTTTATGGAAGCATTAAACCACGGCGGGACTGTGGTGGCTCAAATGGTTAAGATGCGAAAACTTGATGACTGAAGAGTTGGCAGGTCAGCAGTTTGAGACCTGAGTGCTGCATGATAGAGTGAACTTCCATCTCTGTCCCAGCTTCCGTCAACCTAGCACTTTGAAAGCAAGAAATTGCAAGTAGATCAATAGGGACCACTTTGGTGGGAAGGTAAACAGAGTTCCATGTCTAGTCATGCTTGCCACATGTCCACAGAAATGTCTGCATATGCAGACAGTGCTAGCTCATGCCTGTGAACAGAGATGAGCACAGAACCCTAGAGTCAGATATGACTGGCTTTCGAGCAAGGGCAACCTTTACCTTTACTAAAAAATAAAGACTTCTCTACCTTGTGTGTTACTGGGGCCATCCTTCTGATAGTTGTCGGCATACTGTTTCTAAATGCTAAATTCTTTTATATAGTGATGAACCAGGTGAGTATAATGAGAGCATGCCCCTCCCGGTCCTCCCAATTCAACTCAATGTGTTATACTGCATATTTAGTTTTAAGGGCTAATAATTCTAACACTTGTTGTATTTCATGGGATATATTTCACAGGAAACTTCAAAAAGATTAAGCCAGGAAAATGCTGGCAATTAATGTTCAAAACAACAGTGGGTCAACTTTTACAACATAGAATTACTGGAAGACTGTGAACTATTATAAATTGTGATATTAAAATCAACAATATATTATTATTGCTTGTGCCTCAAACGGATTTTTCCTGCTTTATCATGAATATGAACCGTTTGGCCCTTGTTTTTTAACTTTGTACCCTTGGGTTTATGGCTGGAATTTTGGCGGAACCTCCACGTTTACCTCAATCTCGACTTACTCTACAAGAAAATGTAGGGCTTCTCCAATACACAAACACTTATTCAGCCGGAACTCAAAGATGAAGAGACCTCTTCCCACTGTTGTTTTGAACATTAATTGCCAGCATTTTCCTGGCTTAATCTTCTTCAAGTTTTGTAGTTAATTATATTGTGGTGAGATGTACTTACATAGATATATCCCGTGAAATATAGCAAGTGTTAGAATTATTAGCCCTTAAAAATTAGTATGCAGTATAACACATGGAGTTGAATTGGGAGGACCGGGAGGGGCATGCTTTCATTATACTCACCTGGTTTATCACTATATAAAAGGATTTAGAAACAGTAACATCTGCAGCCCAGAAAGAAAAGACGATGTGAGGTTAGGACGTAACATAAGAATTACCATGCGACTCAAACAATATATACATTTAGCATGATGAAACCAGGTGGGTTGTTGTTGTTGTTGTTGTTGTTGTTGTTGTTGTTGTTGTTATTATTATTATTATTATTATTATTAATAATAATAATAATAATAATAATAATAATAATAATAATAATAATAATAATAATAATAATAATAATAATAATAATAATAATAATAATAATCACAGTATATTTAAATTTATTGTTATTCAACTTAGCATGTGTTAATTGTCTTCACAGAAGTTGGAAAGTAAAGCTATTAAGTTGTCTGAAGAAGGGAAGGTCCCCCGAAAGAGTTGTTTAACCGGTCAACTTTTACAACATAGAATTACTAGAAGACTGTGAACTATTATAAATTGTGATATTAAAATCAACAATATATTATTATTCCCTCCGCCTCAAATGGATTTTTCCTGCTTTATCATGAATATAAACCATTTGGCCCTTGTTTTTTGACTTTGTCGCCATTCCTCTGATGACTTCAAGATGGCACAAGTGACACTTTAGTCAACTTCTCTATGGAAATGAATGGGCCACAAATTTAGAAATAACTGGAGGAATTAAAACGTCTTTTGGAACTTCATAGAAAGGGCACAATAATAGGAGGTGGGCCAGGGTTTCTAACTCCCGAGATCCACAGGGACAAATGTCTTTGTGGATAAGAAGTCCCTTTGAATCCTTTTAACAAAGTGTGAAATCTTTTCTACTGGATGCAGGTGAAGGAAGAAATGCATTATAGGGGAGATCTCTAGACTGCCAAGGAAAGATGTGATGGTGTCCCCACATGGCAGCAACATCGGCCATTCGACCCAGTGCATCCAGAGAAATGGGCAACATATGAACGCCGATTCCGCCATGCAATGGCCTCGCAGAAGATCACCGACGAAGACCAGAAGCGCTCTTGTTTCCTCGCTCAGTGCGGTTCTGAGACGCTTGAGCTGGCAACCCACCTCGTTCTCCCAAGGACGTAGATGTGGTGCCGCTTGCAGAAATCATGTCCACCCTGAGGAAACACCTGCAGCCAGAGGTTTTGATCTTTCTGGCCAGGGTGGCCTTCCACTGAAGGGAGCAGCGACCTGGGGAGTCCATTGCAGACTACGCTGCCACTCTGCGCATTGCTGCCGCCCCGTGCAAGTGGGACAACATTGAAGAAGCACTCCGGGACCATCTGCTGGCCAGCATGAGGGACGAAGATGCTCAATATCACCTCATGATCAGGAAGACGCTAACTTCCAAGGCTGTCCTAGAAGAGGCGGTAGCGTCTGAGGCCGCACGGTCCGGCATCAAGCTTTTCTGGCATCACCACTCCGCCACCAGTGCCACCGACTCAACTGTGCAAGCTCAGCAAAAGTCATCTTCATCCTCCTCAGCATCGCCTGGTTCCACCTCTTCATCGGAGTCCAGCAACGCAGAGGGAGAAGTCCGAGCAGTCAAGACGAAAGCACCGAGAGCACTGTGACAATCGGAAGAAGAAATTCCTTTGCAAGTGTGATGGCTGCAGAGCCTGGCATGACCGCAGGAAGTGCCCCTTCTGCACCGCAGAATGCCACAACTGCAGGCGACGGGGGCACATTACTAAAGTATGCCGACAGTGAAAGCAAAGAACTCCAGCACCTGAGTTCAAGAAGAGTCATCACCACAAAACGTCCATCGAAAGTGTCACCAGAGCCTGAGCCGTGCCAAGTGGGCATCGTCAGTGAGCATTTCCTCGAGACCTGAGCCTGCAGAATGTCCCCTTCACGATGGAGGTGGATTCAGGTACCACCTTTTCCATAATCCCACAGTGGGAGTTTTTGAGAATTCCCGCTGCCTCTCAGCCCAAGCTCAAATCTTTTAAAACTTCCCTCCGGGATGTGCAAAGTTGCCAGATTCCGGTCCTGGGGGTGGGAAATTTCTTGATCAAATTCAAAAACATTCACACCTCCTTGCCATCGGTTGTAGTTAAGCAGGGCACTAACTGTCTTATTTGGACCCAATGGTTTAGGCCCCTGGAAATCCGGCTTTCTGGCTTTCACGCAATAGATGCTGACCCAATCCGGGACGTTTGTGCTGCACATCCTGAGGTGTTCAACAAGGGGTTTGGGTTATACATAGGACCCCTTGTGGACTTTGAGCTTGACCCAACCGTCCGGCCCATCCGGATGAAGTCACGCCGAGTACCCTTTACTTTAGAGGAGAAGATAGAAGCCGAGCTGGACAAACTGGTGGGGCAGGGCATCCTAGTGCCAGTGGACTCTGCAGAGTGGGAGACACTAATAGTGACTGCTTTGAAAAGTAACGGGGAGGTCAGGATATGCGCTGACTACAAGTGTACCATCAATAAAGCTATTCGCCCGAACGCATATCCTGTGCCTGTGGTAAGCCACCTTCTTGCCTCCTTGCATGGAGGAAATTGCTTTGCAAAACTTGACCTTGCCCAGGCTTACCAACAATTGACTGTGTCTCCTGCTGCTGCCATAGCCCAGACCATAGTAACGCATAGGGGGCATTTAAGGTAACTAGACTACAATTCGAGGTGAATGCGGCCCCCGGAATATTTCAATCTCTTGTAGAACGTATTGTAAAAGGTTTGCCCAGTGTCCTGTCATATTTTGATGATGTCCTGATCACCGCTAAGGACACCATTGAACTAGCCATCGTTGAACTAGTGGCCAGGCTCGATCGAATCCTCTCATATTTGGAGAGGGCCAGTCTACATCTCAGAAGAGACAAATATGTGTTTTTGGCACAGGAAGTGGAGTTCCTGGGGTACCGAATTACACCCCAAGGTATCATGCCCTCTGACTCCAAGGTGGCGGCCGTGCAAAATGCACCCAGGCCAAAATGTAAAGCCGAATTGCAATCATTTCTAGGATTGTTAAACTTCTATCATGCTTTTCTCCATTGCAAAGCCTCAGTTGCCATACCATTACATTGGCTTCTTAAGAAAGATACTGTTTGGCACTGGTTCCATTGCCAGGAGAAAGCGTTCCTAGAAATTAAAAGGCTGCTATCTTCGGATGCTGTATTAACTCATTTTGATCCTACCAAGGAAGTTGTACTTGTATATGATGCATCCCCTGTGGGGGTGGTAGCTGTGTTATGCCATGTACTAAATGACGGGAAGGAAGCCCCCATAGCATTCTGTTCCCGTTCACTCTCAAAGCCTGAGAAAAATTACGCTCAGACAGACAGGGAGGCATTGACAATCGTGGCTGGCACTAAGAAATTCCACAATTACCTTTACGGAAGACCTTTTACCATCGTAACTGACCACAAGCCTGTTGTGTTCTCAAACACTGTACCCTTATACAATGTACCTATTCATGTGTAACCAATGTATCCTTCTACTTGTAACATGATAACCATCAGCTGCATCACTGTAACCCTAATAGGACGCGACCTAGTGACCACCAGATGGCAATAGCGAGCGTCCAAGCTCATTGGTCCAGACTCACCTAAAAACAACAGCGCGGGAAGATTCCCGCCATCACCTTCACCTGGACAAGAAGGGCGTGACCTGCAATGACGTCACGCAGACAGTAGCCAATAGACTGTCAAGGAGCCACATTCAAATGTATAGCCACTGTATATATTGAGCTGTTCATCCGCCATTACCTCATGTTCCCTCTGACCAGCATGTAATAAAGTTGTGTTAAGCCAGCTCTTCGGCTGCCCTGGTGTCTTTGGTCCCATACACAAAAAAGCCCCTCCTTGGAATCTTTGTGAACAGGAAGCCCACACCTCAAATTCTGTCCCCAAGGATGTTGCGTTGGGCAATTTTCCTAAATGCATACGGTTTTACTTTGGTGCACAGGCCCGGCAAGAACATCAGCCACACTGATGCCCTGTCACATTCTCCACTGCCAGGGGTCGGGGAAGCCGATTGCGAGATCGAAAGTGACCACCAGGTCCTTATGATTGAGGCTTTCGATTCACCCCCAGTCGTCCCCTTAGATATAGTCAAGGATGTAACATTGAATAAAGTAATGTCTTGGGTACAAATAGGCTAGTCTATCTCTCCTCTAGCTGAGGAATTCAGAACATTGCACTGCAAGCATTTGGAACTGTCAGTGGAACGAGGTTGCCTTCTATGGGGCCAGCGGGTGGTCGTTCTTGTCACTCTCAGGAAAAAGGTTTTACATCTACTTCACACAAGTCACCTTCACACCTGCCAAGTATCCCGTTTTTCCAGGGAAAACCCCTTATTTTTGCCCCTCTTCCCACCCCCTCCCATTTTATTAATTTCCCCGTAATATCCCTTATTTTTTCAAAAAAAAAAAATCCTGACCGGAGCCCTCACAAGCGAAGCTGCATTATGTTTTCCTACTACCAGAGGCCACTGTGGCTTTTCGCTTGTGGAAGGGGAGAGAGAAAGAGAAGGTGGTGGGGGCCTTCTCTTTCATTTCCCTGCCACATGGTCATGGAGGCTTCGGTTTTGCTGCTGCTGTCCGGAGCCACCATGGGATGGGAGTCTACTCTAGGTGAGTGATATTTCATATATGCAGGGGCAAATCATCTCTTGGTCTGGGGCAGAGACTTCTCTATCACTCTCATGGTTTATTGAGCTGTTTCTGCCCTGCCTCCTGGAGGTTTTTGTTTCTGTTCTAGAGTTAACTTGGGAGGGGGGGGTTGCTTGATCACTATTTGAGAGAGAGAGCGAGAGAGCTGAGGTTTATTTTGCTTGCAGTTGCCTGGCTGGGTTCCTTTTACAGTAGGAAAAGCATCTGCCGAAGGTTTCTCCGCCCTGCCCAACAGGCACCCCACATTCTAACGAACCATCTGGAGGGAGATTAACTCCTCAGCTGCTGGGAGGCTTGGAAACTACAGAGGTTGCTTTTTTACTTTACTAATTCCCCTCCTTAAGCTGGATCCGACATTCTCAGGTGTTGGTGCTTCAATTGGTTGCAGTGAGGAACAAATAGATTGGTTAATTTGGGGGAATTAATCCCTTGCTCCTCCACCCTAATGGGGTGTGTGTGTCTAGCCATGTGCAGGGCTAGTTTATTAAAGTCAAGCTGCTTACAAGCAGTTGGTAACCCTAGGGGGCTGGTTTACTATTCTGCACTTTGCTTCCCAGGAAAAAAATTAATTAAAAATGAGTAAACAAGAAAGAAAACAAAACAAAATTCCCCCAAGAAGATGGGAAAAGGGTTCTTTGGCCCATTGCATCTACAATACCATCTAGCCATCTTATTTTTGGCCCCTTCTTTTGTCCTGCACCTTTCCCAGCATCAAGGCTTTCTCAACTGAATCCTCTCTTTTCATTTGATGTCCAAAGTACTTTAGCGTCATTTTTACTATTTGACCTTTAATGAGCAGTCATGGTTGATTTTTTCTAGGATCAACCTATTTCTAACACCACATTTCAAAGGCATCTATTTTTCTGCACTCAGCTTTCCTAATGGTCCAGCTCTCACTCCCATACATTACCACCAGGAATACCATTGCTTTGACTATGCAATTTTTTGTTTGCAAGGTGATGTCTCTACTTTTAACTATGTTCCCCAGGTTTCTCATAGCTTGTTTCCCAAGCATCAGTCACCTTTTTATTTCATGGCTGCAATCACCATCTGCAGTGATCTTTGATCCTAAGAAAGTAAAATCTGCCAGTCGTATCCAACTCTAGGGTGCAGTGCTCATCTCCATTTACAGCCAAAGAGCCAGTGCTGTCTGTGTTTGCAGACATTTTCATGGCCATGTGGCAGGCATGACTAGAGCCCAGCAAGTCACATGGCTATATTCGGCCACGCCCACAGATTTGGCCATCCCCACAGAGCGGTGTGACTAAAATTTCCGTTATTTTAAAATCCAAAACTTGACAGGTATGCACCTGGGAATTGTCCGTTCCAAAGCCTTTGCTTGTAGCTACTTTTGGTGGCCTCAACTGGACCAAGACATAGAACAAATGGTCGGCACTTGTGCCAGTTGTCAATCCTCTCGCCCAGAGCAATCCCACCTTCCCTTTCAGGAATGGGATTCTGCTCGGGGCCCATGGTCCAGGTTGCACATAGATTTTGCAGGTCCATTTAGGGGTGCCCTATTTTTATTGGTTGTGGATTCATTCTCTAAGTGGCTGGAAGTGATTAGGGTGCCTAATACCACTTAAGCCACCACGATAATGCACCTAAGAAGGCTGTTTGCAGTATTTGGACTTCCAGATGTGCTGGTGTCCGACAACGTGTCCACGTTTACATCTGCAGAATTCCAATCCTTCATGGAAAGGAATGCAATGAGGCATTCCACCCAGCCACCGATGGCTAGGTAGAGCGGCAGGTGTGCACAACTAAAGACGTGCTTCGGCGTATGGGTGAAGGGGATTTGGAGCTCCAGTTATGCCAGTTTCTTTTTCATGTAGGCTCACCCCCCCTTGCTTCAGGGCTGTCCCCTATTGAATTGCTCCAGCGATGGAAACTGTCATCCTTGCTGGACAGATTGGATCCCTCTAGGGTAGAGGACAAAGGTACAAATATAGCAATCCAACACCAGAAGGGTTTCTAATCCAGAGACCCTGTACATTGCCGCAATTATGCAGCTGGTGGCCCTACGTGGGTGCCTGGGTTTGTGATTGATCAAACTGGTCCTGTTTCTTACAGAATCGAAACAGCCACTGGTCTGATCTGGAGGAGGCACACGGATCAATTGAGACCCAGAGTACTGGACCCACAAGACGAATATAGACATTCAATGCTAGGGTTGGCCCCCACCCGTTTAAACCCAGGGGGTAGAGGTAATAGTCAGCAGCCAGCCAACATTGACCCAGAAGTGTCTTCTAGGAACCAATTTCAAGGGGAATTTGTGAAATGCTCCCCTATTCCGGACAGGTGTACCCCTACACTGTCCCAGGCTAGCACTCTGGCTTCCTTTATTGATGATGACCAATTTTGTTTGGAGTCATCCTCCACTCTTAGTACACACAGGAGGGACCCTGAGTTGTCTTATTCATCCACAGAATTAGATTTTGGTTTTGAGCGATCCCCTGCTCCTCCATCTGATAAACGGGGCTTTAATTTGGGTTTACAATCCTCTCCCTCTAGTCAATCCCTCACTCCAGTCGGGTCGCCCATCCTACGAGCCTCTGACCCGGCTCAGCCAAGCGTCCGACCCAGGAGGGAAACTAGACCGTCATCCTGGTTAAAGGATTTTGTTTTTACCTAAGGGGGAAGAATGTTACATATGTTAACTGTGTTTTCTGACAGGAGCAGAATGTATCATTTCTCATGTATCTATTCTTATGCAAATAAGTGGATCGAAAAATGTGCACACTCTGTTAGCCAATGGGTTTGTTGTATTATTGTTACTGTTACTGTTACTGTTTATAGTGTATATAAGTCCGGGTTTTGCCCCATCCAAACAGTGTTCAAACCCCACTAATAAAGAGTTGAATTTCACTACTTCACTGGTCTGCTTCTTCATTCCCTGAACATGAAAGTTAGGGATAGCTGTATTCCACAGATGTGTATGTCATCCTTTGCAGGCGCACCCCCCCAATAACGGACACAGACAACATTGAAAGTGGATAACAGCAAAGGGCCACATTTATTGATTCAATGCCCTAGTCCGAATTATAAATTTGTATTGGTAAAACGACCAATCATAATTCCTAAGGCAAGCAGGCCGAAGTAACACTGGTAAGGTACCACCCCAAAATTGCCAACGGCAATTGGTTACAATGTATCCATTTGTATCAATTTGTTTGTTAACAACAAACAAATTGTTGACCGTAGTCAATAACTAACTCATGACCCCACCCTCTGACGCGTATCCGTGAAATCACAGGGGTGATGCATGCTGGTTAGCAATCGTCATCACCCCATCGCCTGATTCGTCGTTGACCGGACAACGTTTAACTAATTTATTCCTGTCTAGTGTTGTCCAGTCAATTGCGAACCTGCCGGATACTTGTGGGTCATACTGTTTACCTTACCAGTGCTACCCGCCCATGTGACCAAAGTCAACAGTAGGAACACAGAAAGACCCCTATATCAAACCATAGCAACAGTGTGGGATGGGCAAAAAAGCCAGGACCCGGAGCCAATATGGGTCCCAACCAAAAATTCCCACCCGGCCCCGAAGCGACCATAATATCACACTGTTAACTAGGGAGGGGGTGGAGGGGAAAAAACTTCTCCGCTCCGTCGCTGAGGGAAAATGGCAGCTCGGCTGCCTCGTGGCCACCCCTTTTATAAGGGAGCTGGCCACGCCCCTAACTACCCGGATTCTCTGTCCTGTGGGGGGGGGCCGCAAAGGGCGCGGCGGCCATTTTGGCGCCGCGCTTGCATTGCAGGCGCACCCCCCCAATAACGGACACAGACAACATTGAAAGTGGATAACAGCAAAGGGCCACATTTATTGATTCAATGCCCTAGTCCGAATTATAAATTTGTATTGGTAAAACGACCAATCATAATTCCTAAGGCAAGCAGGCCGAAGTAACACTGGTAAGGTACCACCCCAAAATTGCCAACGGCAATTGGTTACAATGTATCCATTTGTATCAATTTGTTTGTTAACAACAAACAAATTGTTGACCGTAGTCAATAACTAACTCATGACCCCACCCTCTGACGCGTATCCGTGAAATCACAGGGGTGATGCATGCTGGTTAGCAATCGTCATCACCCCATCGCCTGATTCGTCGTTGACCGGACAACGTTTAACTAAGTTATTCCTGTCTAGTGTTGTCCAGTCAATTGCGAACCTGCCGGATACTTGTGGGTCATACTGTTTACCTTACCAGTGCTACCCGCCACACGGAGGGGCTTCACAGAAGACCTGACGCCCCCCCCCAGACCGTCAGCTCGGTCAACAGGCCTGCTCGCCAGTCACCCAACAGGAGGTCCATACCTCCTCGCGACAGATGGACCCCATCCCCTGCATACAGGTCATAATTTTGTAGACTAATATCGGGGTGATGACTAACCCGTCCCCAAGCCCTGGTGGCAAGAAACCGCGCCACTGCCTTATTGACCGCGCGCCTAGCGCGGTCAAGAGCCAGGAGGTTAACGCCCCCTCTGTAAGAATGGCGCGGAACAATGTCCGACCAAACCAGGGTTGTGGCAGGCCAGACATAATGCAAATAGGCGAGTTCCTCGCAAATCGCATGCTTGAGCGATAAGCCGGTGACCTGGCCCAAATCATTGCCCCCCAGGTGGATGATTAGAATGTCAGGCGGGTCAGCCCCCAGGCCAGAAAAAAGGAAAGGCCGCAGCTCCCGCCATAACATCCCTGGCTTACCATGCCATGCGAGACTGGCGTGGTCACCCAGTCCCAGTCGGGGTCCCCACTCTGTCGCCGCAGCGTAACGCGCTGCCCTGTGCACATAGCTGTGGCCCACCAGCCATACTGTCACCGGTGTAATACGACACCCAGGGTCTGTAAGAAAATTGAGAAAAAGGGAAGGTAAGGTGACTGGATTGGTACTCATGGCGGGAGTGGGCGCACATAAAACTGAAAACATTGTGAGCCCCACCTCCCCATGCTGCGTATGTCAGCCCCAGAGTACCCAAAAGCAGCTGCTGTAGAGGCTGCACCAATGCGGAACGAATGTGTGCCATAACGGGCACCTGGTAGGCCCACCCTGGTGAGGGCTCTGGCTGTCACCTTCCAAAACTGAAATTTAGTAAGGGGAGACCCATCTTGGTGACAGAAAAACGGGCCGTGGTGCAAGCCACGCAGTGCCAGGTACTCCTGTAGGGCACCAACCGGACAGATGTCTGCCAAAGAACACCGTAGCAGTCTTACTCCACTGCCTACGCCATGCTGATCTGTTTTAGAGGAGCGGATCCTCAACTGGGCCCAGTCTTTGGCAACATAGACATCTTCGAGTTCCAGTGCCCTACCACTTGCATCCGCCTTAGACAGCATCACGAGTTCGCTGACGCGGAGCGCTCCAAAAAATGCCACCGTTGTGGCTGCATGAAAGAGGGCTGCCTCATAATGATCAAAACAGAGGCCTGGCCAGCCCCGGGCCAACTGGGTAAGAACCCCTGGGGAAATAGGGTGCCGGTCGTCCGGGCAACGCCCGCGCTCGCGCACCCACCCCTCCAAAACGTGTCTCACGCGGAAGTCAGAGGTGGTATCCACATGACCCCCTACTTTGGCCATAAAAGCCAACGCCGAGAGCTTGGATGCTATGGTGCGAGGTGCGAGGCCCTGTGCATGCAGGTGAACCATGAACCGCAGAACATGGTCCACCGGGATAGGCCAGGTCTCTGGCAAGTGAAATTGAGTAGCAAAAACCCTGTACGAATTGAATGCTTGTTGATACGCCTTACGCGTGCGTGGCGCTAGTGACAGGCCAATCGCCCGGTTCACCTCTCCTTGCCAATAGTCCACATCTCGTCCGGGAGTGGCGAGGGAAATTCCTCCGCATCCGGGGCCAAGGCGCGGAACCGGGAGATCTGCAGGCGGGACAAAGCGTCGGCAATATCGTTATTTACCCCTGGGACATGCCTGGCCCTGAACAAGACGTTGAGGCGCAGGCAGCGCAGTACAAAATGGCGCACTAGATCCATAACCCTGGGCGATTTGGAAGTCTGTGCATTGACAATGTGTACAACGGCAGCATTGTCGCACCAGAAATGCACCACTGAATTAGCCCACTGTTCGCCCCATAGCATCAAAGCCCCCAGAATGGGAAAAAATTCCAGGTATGTGAGATCCCGCAGGCGACCTGTGCCTGCCCATGCCGGTGGCCACCCACCATAGGCCCACTTCCCATTGAAGTACATCCCATAACCCAGGGATCCTGAGGCATCAGACTGGATCTGGAAATTAGGGGATGCCAGGAGGTCAGACCTCCAAAATGAGACCCCATTAAACTCCCTCAGGAATTGCAACCAGACGAACATGTCTGCCCTGATACCCCGGGTAAGCCTGACTCTGTGGTGGGGCCTGGATAACCCTGCCATGGCGTCGCATAAGCGCCGGGCAAAAGCCCTGCCCGGTGCGACCACCCTGCACGCAAAATTAAGGTGCCCATGGAGCACCTGCAGTTCCCTCAGGGATGCCTTACGCTTGGCCAGCAATTCCGAGATAAGGGTCACTATCCTGGACACCTTATCACCCGGCAACCTAGAAGCCTGCTCTACTGTGTCAATCTCAACCCCCAGGAATACTAACTTGGTCGATGGGCCCTCGGTCTTTTCGGGCGCTAAAGGGACACCAAGTTCCTGCATTAGCGTCTGAAATGTATTGAGGAGACGTGCGCACGTGTCCCAGCCCCGTTCACCCCCGAATAGAAAATCATCCAGGTAATGGGCTACAGACCGGGACCCTGACCGCAGACGAAAGCCCACTCTAGGAAGGTACTAAAACGCTCGAAAGCCGAGCATGATATGGAGCAGCCAAAAGGCATGGCCTTATCAAAATAATATTCCCCTTTAAATTTAAAACCCAGCAATTCAAAGTCGCCCGGGTGTACCGGCAAGAGGCGAAAAGCCGACTTAATGTCGCACTTGGCCAGCAGGGCACCCGGGCCACACGAGCGCACCATGCGCAGCGCATGATCAAACGATGTATACCTGACCGAACAAAGGTCATCAGGTATAGCATCGTTGACCGATCGGCCTGCTGGGTAGGACAAATGATGAATAAGGCGAAACTCCCCTAGGGACTTTTTGGGAACCAACCCCAATGGCGAGACCTTAAGATTGGGAAACGGGGGTGCGGGGAAAGGTCCAGCGACCCTGCCCGCGTCTAACTCCTTTTTAATGCTGGCCGCAGCCACCTCCTCCCTTCCTCTGAGGGATAAAAGGTTGGGGGCATCCTGAGGGGACCTATCACCCATAAAAGGGATACGAAATCCCTGCTTAAAACCTTGAAGGAGATACTCCCCGTCCTCCCCCTTCGGATACGATGCGAGCCAGCGCTCCAGCATGTCCACCTTAATTGGGGAGGGGGCCTTTTGGAGAACTAGCTCCATCCGTGGCAGCCTTGCCAGCCCACTGCCCACCCCTCCCTCTGCCTCGCGCCCCCCCAGGCTTGGGACAAGCAGAGGCTGCATGGGGACCAGAACATGTGGGACACTCATGCTTATACCTGCAGTTCTTTCGATTGCAGGAACCATTTGACGAGAAAGTCCAGCACAGCAGGCGGGCTGGAACCCCCTGCCCCGCCGGTTGGCGGGTAACCTGCGCTGGAGCCGCTCGCTGGACCGCATGTCCACAATGGTATCTCTCCCCCGGGGCAGGGCGTGTGGGTGTCATATACAAGAGCCACAGTCTCTGGCACGGCTCGTCCCATCTCATCTCGGGGTGGAGGGGAATCCTCATACGGAATTCCTCATCATATGCTAGCCATGAGGGGCCCGGAAAATCGACCATCGCCCTATATATGTTGTCCAAATATTGGACCATGGGAATAGCTAAATCCGGCCGCGCCCTCAAATATACCGCCATGTATATTAAATACGCGGGGAGCCAGTTGGCCCAAGTACGTGGCGGCTTACGGCGACGTGCCTGCTCCTTATCCTTCTCATCCTGACCCTCCCTTTCCTCCTTGGTGGGCTCTCTGTTAAGGAGTGAGAAGATATCTACGTACTCCCCTCGCCATATCTTTTCTCTGGTAGCCTGTGCCAAGTGATCACCCAATGGCAAGGAATACCCTGCCGTTGGTAAAGCTGAAAAGGGGACAGCCGGCCTACTAAAAGGGGCCTGAGCTAACCCTGCCACCCCCAGGATATTCCCAGCAGTGTAAGGACCGGGGCCCACCCCAGTGGGCATGGTGGCAGTCGTTGTCGCCGGGTGGGTCGCCAGCAGTGTGGCCCCCGCACCACCCGCGCGAGGCCAAGGCCACTGAACGGCCCCCCCTATATTGGGAATGTGTGTAGATGTACTTGCTTGCACCGTATACTCACATGCTGCACCCCCGCGGGCCGCCCCCACCGGGGGTTCCGGCCCACTGGGGGCGTCGGAGCTCACGACCGATGTAGAGCTCATCACCGGGGCTTGACCCGCACCAGGTTGCTGGCTGGGGAGCTGCGAGGCAGTGGCCGGAGCCGCGCCACCCGCCTGCAGCAGCTCAACCCTCCCCGCCGGCTGTCGTCCTGCTGCCGACGGCACCTCGAAAGGTACCCCGAAGGGGGCGCCTGCCTGGCTGGCCCGGGCCAAAGACGCCTCCAGGGCCGCAATGCGGGCCAGTAAGGTGTCCACGTTGACCATGGGCAAAGGGCCGGCCGGCCCGCCCGATCCTGGCATGGGGACAGGCCCCTGCGCCCCAGGGCCCATATACGGCCATTGGCCAGCGCCAAAGCCCGGCAGGGCTGATGAAGAAACCTGCCAAGGCAGGGAGCCGGGCCACCCCCAAGGCTAGAGGGCCCCGGGAGAGGCTGCGGCCCAAAAGAAATAGGCCCGACGGAGTGGGCAGGAGGAGGAGCGGTGTCCACCGCTCGCGGGCCGCGGGCCGGAGCGCCCTCCGCGCCCGCACTCTGATCGGGCCAAGGGGCGATAGACCCCATTCCACCAGCCCCGGCCGGGGGTGGCAAAGGAGGCTGCTGAGGAGGCGGCACCACGGTCCTCCGACCTGGGTTGCGCCTCCTAACAGCCCGAGCTGAACTCGAAGCTGCCTTCTTTTTCGAAGGCATCTCTCCTGAGACGAAAAAAGGGAAGCCAGCCAAACAGAAACGCTACCAAAAGGCTTCCCGGTAAGCTAACGAGCGACGGAGACGCAGGGAAAAAACTTCTCCGCTCCGTCGCTGAGGGAAAATGGCAGCTCGGCTGCCTCGTGGCCACCCCTTTTATAAGGGAGCTGGCCACGCCCCTAACTACCCGGATTCTCTGTCCTGTGGGGGGGGGCCCGCAAAGGGCGCGGCGGCCATTTTGGCGCCGCGCTTGCATTCTCCATCATTTGCACACCATCCATTGATTCAAATTGACCTTGGTGAGTCTGTTCCCCGGGTACAGCTTCTTGAACACTTAACAGAGTTCTAGATAACATGGCTTGGAGTTCATATGTTTCATGACTGTTAGCCAAATTGAGTGTTGACTGGTGGGCTGTATGTTTTATTTGGGTTAAAGATGGTGAAAAACAACACAATTATGATGATGTATACAATGGTAAAAAAGATTCCTATTCCAAGTGCTGTGTGGTTGAAGGATCGAGCTAGGCTTGAGTTTTTCCGAGCTGCTGCATAGTCTCCGTTGTGATTGGCTCGTTGGGTCTGCCGAGAAAGATAAATAAGAAACAGAGTAAAGAGAAGGGTGACAATTACAGAATAACCTATTTGGTGGCATAAACAATTTGCCACACCAAGGAGCTGGGATACAGATTCTCTTTTATGTTAAATTCTTTTATCTGGTAAAGTCATACACTTAGCAGCGACCATGAGGCGAGACTCTAGAACAGCACTTTCCAAACTATGTTCTGCAGAACACTGGTATTCCATAGAACAGGGATTCCCAACCTTTTCAAGCTGGGGGCCGGGTCATGCTCTCTCCATACCTGTCAACCTTCCCAGATTGGCCGGGATTTCATGGTTTTCGGTGCCGATTTGCGCCATTTCCTGCCCCGTACTGCCGAAACACCGGAATTTGGCAGTGGGGGAAAGGAGGTGCTGCACAGCCCTTCTGCGCAGGTCGCCTTCTATGCAAGCGGCGTAGCCTTCTACGCATGCGTAGAAGGGTTTTACACTTGCGTAGCCCTGTTCTACGTATGCGTAGAAGGCTACGACGCTTGCGTAGGACACTATGCAAGCAGTGTAGCCCCGTTCTATGCATGTGTAGAAGGCGACCTGCGCAGATCCGTTTGCGCAGGTCCAGTATTTTCTGGAGCCGCGGTTGACAGGTATGGCTCTCTCAGTCAGCTTCCAGGGCTGGATGGCCATTTTGCACTGCTTGCATGATGTGTGTGTGTGTGTGTGTGTGTGTGTGTGTGTGTGTGTATGTGTGTGTGTGGCCATTTTCTCCCAACAGCTTCAAATGGGCAGCCACTTTGCTTCTTGTATGCCCTTGGATGGGTGGGGGGCACATGAAATGTCGCCATGGGCCAGATACGGCCTGCAGGCCTTAGGTTGGGAACCCCTGCCATAGAAGGTCAATAAGTGATCTGTGAAAAAATATAAAAATCTGGTAAAACTCGCTGGCAAACGTGTAATGCCACAAAGTATGTTTTGTATCCCTCCTTTCGATGAGATGCATCAGCTTGCAAGAGAAACTTGTTTTGCAGCCATTTGTAAATATTCCTTGAAGAGCAACTCATCTGACCATATCATAGGATTTACCTTTGCTTCATCTTCTCGAAATTCTTGTCTTTGTATGTGCTTGATAGTTTTATCTATGTCAAGTAAGTTTTTTTTGTCTTTGCTTTTTTAAAAATGTAGGACAGATGTTAAGATGGGTAGTTGTCCAACTTATTTTGCAACAATTAATTTAGGTGGACATCTATTCAAAATGTTGGCATGTTAAACTACGAGATGAAATAGGAGAAAAGCTAACAGGGAGATCAGCCTGTCTTTCTGGGGAGTCATTTTTGTGTGGTGAATAAATAAAAAACCAGCCTATTAGAAGGGAAGGGTAAACTGCTGAATTCTATATACCAAGAAAACCCTAGAAAAGGTTGATATGTCAGAAACAACTTGATAGCACACAATTCTTACACAGCATCGCAGGAAAAAAAACTATTGTTTGCTACTTGGTCTAATCCATGTGTCCTATACTAAATCAAGCATGCTGAATCCAAATCTGAAGTCTGATTCTGCCTAAACAGTTACTTAAACTTCTATGAAACTAAACTTAACTAGTCTGGCTCGCCAACTGTCTGAGGGGGCGTGAACCGGCCCACAGCTTAAAAAGATTGAGGACCCCTGCACTAGAGAGATCCAAAGACTATTTCTGCCTGTTGGCAAGAGCGATGCAACACAATGTACAGGTATTAACTACATAAGATGTGACTTACACAATTCAAGGAATAATATACCGCATCACAAAACAACAAAAGGAAAACAACAAAACAAAACACTATTGTCTGCTACTTGTGTCTTATACTAAATCAAGTATGCTGAATCCAAATCTGAAGACCGATTCTGCTTAGGACATCAGGATCTTAAGCTAGTTAACCCAATTACCAACCATTTGAACAGCCATAGCATGCCTATATTTTGCTCCTTGATTTAGGTTCTCTATCAAGGTTTACTGCAGCTACCCCAAGCTATGAGAATTATACATTTCTACAGAAATATCACTTCCAGAATTCTGTTGCAAAACAATATGCTTCCACCAGAGCTCAGAATTTTTCTTAAGGTATAAGTCCCAGAATCCACCAGCTTTTAAATGACACCTTCTCCAAGTTCTGGTTTCTGTACAGTCAAACTTTGCCCACTTGTCGGCACTTAACTCTTGGCCTGAAAATCATTTCAATATATAGCTCCCAGGGACTGCAGTGGCTCAAGTGGTTAAGATACTGACTGGGAGATGGAAGGGCAGCAGTTCAAACCCCAAGAATTGCATGACGGAATGGGCGCCATGCTATCAAAACAGTAGGGTTACTGTCTTAACTTCACCTATCATTTAACAAACAAGATTAATCTGTAGTAGTTGCACAGAAAGTTAATTGGCCTATTGTCCTACTTAACATATCTCTCCAGGGCCTTAAGGTACAACAGGGCTTTTTTCTTACGTTTCAAGGACTGCATCTCTCAAAATGAGACTCACCAGCACAGAGAACACCAAAGCAGCGAGACCGAAGGGGAAACAACAGAAAACCGTGGTAAATATGGAATATGCCAGGTAATCAGGTTGGACCTCTGTGATGATGATAGTCGCTGATGTGGAAACGGGGGGACCTTGATAGAATCCTGTGCCAACTTGGGTATTATAAAAAGGAAGGTATTGAGGAAATGACCCATAACACATGGAGGTGGTTGGCTCGACTGAAGGTTGTTGCAGACTGCTTGCTGTAGAATGATATTTTTCATTGTCAGGAGATGGATTCATGGTGTAGATTTTCACACCTTCCTCCAATGTGCAATCTCTCCTCTTTCCTTGGTTCTCCACACTTTCTCTTGGCTGGCCAAATAAGCCTCTCTCCTTTCCCCCCTATGACGATCTTTTTCTTCTCCTTTATTGCTCCAGGAATCCTCAGTAAGGCACTCTGAATCTTCTTTCAGTTGGATGCTTGTTTTATGGCAACAGCGAGTCAGAGACTCTTGTCAAGGTGTCTTTATAAGGGCCTAGGATTAGGCAATGAATAACCAAAAGGGACAGGCTGATGTTGAGTGTGGCATCTTAAGCGAGGAAGAGGAAGGAGCTTTGAGTGTCATATTGCTATAATCTCACTTCCACTCGGAATGCATGGACTCACATGCTCAATTTCCTAGTTCTCTTATCTTGCTGCTTGATATTTCACCAAAGGATTAAGGACAGGCTACTCGAAATACATATCCATAGAAAGAATTAATGAACAATTGTCCCCAGTTATGCCAGCAAATTTTGGAGGAGTTGTTTGCATTTTTAGGTCAAGGTAAAGGTTTCCCTTGCTCGAAAGCCAGTCGAATCCAACTCTAGGGTTCAGTGCTCATCTCTGTTTCAAAGCTGAAGAGCCAGGGCTGTCTGCTTCTGCAAAGGTTTTTGTGATCATGTGGCAGGCATGACTAGACCGGGGTGCACGGAACGCTGTTACCTTCCCACTGAAGTGGTCCCTATTTATCTACTTGCAATTTCGAACTGCTAGGTTGGCATTTTTACAGGGTATGTTTTCTGAAATGAGTTTGCAGCAGTGTACATGGCTCCCTTCCTCAGTCTTGTGGCATATTGATAGAATACTGTACATCTTAGTTGGAGCTTGGTACCATTTTATAACTCACTAGCATGGGTACCCAGCTTTGCCTGGGGATTTGGGGAGGCACCCCTGGAGGTGCCGGTGGCCGTGGGGGGGGGGGGGGGCTGCCATGAGCCCCTGCACATGGTGGGAAGCTGCACTTCCTCCCCCTTGTCTGGGATCAAGCCGGGCTGCCACCTCCTTTGCCCATGCTCAACTCCGACCAGGGGTTCCTCCCTGTGCTTACCCGGGATGGTGTGGGCCGGCTCCCCCTCCATCCTGGGGGTGTCTCTGGCCCGGCATGGTGAGAGCTTAATCCCCATCGTTTCCTCCTGGGTGGCTTTGCTCCCATCTCATTCTCCACCCTGGCCATCCTGGATCCCCCCACGGTGTTCTTGCCCCGACATGGTGCCATCTCCCCTTCCGTCTGCGCCAGCACAGTCGGCCGGCCTCGGTGGTGGCGTGGGTCCTATCCAGTGTGCCCCCTGCACCCGCGCCCCTGCCTGATCTTGTTCAGGCCATCGCCTTTAATGACCATGCTGCGTCAAGGCCCCGGGTTCCATGGTGCACAGGTGCAGCAGTGACGTACCTGCTCCCGAGGCACCTTGGGAGTTGTAGTTCCTGGTGTTGTCCTGTTTTTTTGGGGTCTGCACCCTCTTTTCCCCTCAGGACCAAGACAGTGATGGATTCACATGTGCAAGGTACGTGTTTGCCCAATTTTGGGGTTTTTGGTCAAGGGGTGTGGGAACTTTTACCAGACATATGAACGTAACCTCTCTTTTATATATATACTAGCTTGGTACCTGGCTTTGCTCACCCCGTGTTGGTTCCGCTCGCCTTGGGTGCTCCGGCACACAGTGGTCAATGCCGCGGGCCTGCTGGGTGTGGTTTTGCCGGTACTGGAGGCTTTCCTTGTGGGGGCAGGTGTGTGTGTGTGTGTGTGGGGTGGTGGTGGTGGCTGGGCCAGGGTGTGGCCTCAGTATCCTTTCCTTTGCCCTCCCTCCTTCTCTTTTTCCTTTTCTTCCTCTGCCACCTTCTCTCCCTCCCCTCTTTCCCCCTACTTCTCTCCTTTCCTCCCACTCTTCTTCCTCCCATCTTCTGCTCGTTCCATCCCCCTCCTCTGCCACCTCTATTCCATCATTCTTGTCTTAAGTCTCATATTCCTCTTTTTTTGCTTCCTCCCTTCTCATGTTCATTTTCCTGTTCTCTCGCCCCTCCTTGTCCTTCTCGATGTCTCCTGTTCCAGCTTTAGTGTATGGGACCAGAGACAATGAAACAGCCGAAAGGTTGGCTTAACACAGGTTTATTGCATGATGATCCGGGGGAACATGAGGTAATGGCGGATGGGTAGCTCAATATATACAGTGGCTATACATTTTGAATGTGGCTCCTCGACAGTCTATTGGTTACTGTCCGCGTGACGTCATGGATGGTCACGCCCTTCTTGTCCAGGTGTTGGTGATGGCGGGAATCTTCCCGTGCTGTTGTTTGCTGGTGAGTCTGGGCCAGGAGAGCTTGACGCTCGCTATTGCCACCCGGTGGTCATTAGCTCGCGTCCTATTGTAAGGGCTACAGTTAAGCAGCTGCTGGTTATAATGTTACACAAGCATGGTTACATTGGATACACGTGAATGGGTACAATGTAAAAGGTACAGTAATAGAACACAACATCCCTCCCCCCTAGGATGGGACGAAGTCCCTCAGCCAAGATGGCTTATTGCAAATGCGTTTGGGCCGCGATGTGGGCTGACCTGCCCCATGGGCGCTACTGCTTCCTCGTTCCCTGGTCCCTTGTCCTGCAACGGGGGAGGGAGACTTGTTAGCGGCTTGCCGTGGTTTGGCGGTTTTGGGGAAAGGGAAAAACTCCATTGTGGGCAGACCGGAGACACTCGGGGCTAACGAAAAACCCCTCTTCTCGCTTGGACGGGTGGGGGACCACTCCGCAAAACTTCCCCGGTTCTGAAAATCAAAATCTAACTCTGTTGGGGTATCTGTATAAGTGGGGAGATCCCGCGGGATATCTATGAGATCGGCTTCCCTTCTCTCTGCTGACCGATCCCGCAGGATATCTACGAGGACAGATTCCCTTTCCTCCCCTCTTGGTGGGGACCCATGGCCCCCCTTTCCTCCCCCTTGGGCTGAACGGGTGGGGGAGAACCCTAACGCTGAATCCTGTTTCCCGCGGTCCGTGCCCTGCTCGCCGGGGACCCTGCGCCGGAGCTGGTCTGCGTGCCGCCTCCAGAGTAGACCTGTGCCGGTCTCGACGCGGTACGAGACGGGACCGGTCTGCTCTAAGATGATGCCCGGTACCCAGGCCGGACCCGCACTTGCGTAGTTCCTGCAATACATGGGGGCACCCACGTCAAAACTCTTTGTGTCCTCTATCCCAATGTTCTGCCCCTTGTCCACTACTCTCGTGGGGTCTATTCTAGTTAGTATGGTGGTCAGCTTCCTGTGCATAAGCAGCTCCGCGGGGGAGTACCCTGACGCTAGGGGAGTCACTCTGTAACCTAGCAGGAACTGGCACACTTGATGGTTTAGGTCCCCGGGCCCCATGCGCCGCAGCGCGTCCTTGGTGGTGCGCACAAGGCGCTCTACTTGGCCGTTTGTGGCAGGGTGAAAAGGAGCGGAGGTGATGTGCCGAATGGCGTTGATTTCTGTGAATGCCCTGAACTCTGAGGACATGAAACAACTTGCGTTGTCGCTCACGAGAGTGTCGGGTAAACCGAACGTGGAAAAAACCCTCCGCAAGTGTTTTATGGTTGTGGCCATGGACGTGCTTGTAACCGGGATGACCTCCAACCACTTGGAGAAAGCATCCACCACAAGGAGAAACAGCGTCCCACGGAACGGGCCAGCAAAGTCTACATGAATCCGGGACCACGGCCCCTTCGCCGCGTCCCACTCCCTGTGAGGCAGGCGGGCTTCTTCTGGTCTGGAGCTTTGGCAAGGCTCACAAGTGCCGACCATGTGCTCGATGTCGGCGTCTAGCTGGGGCCACCAGAAATAGCTCCGTGCCAGGGCTTTGGAGCGCACAATTCCAGGGTGACTGACGTGCAGGAGTTTGAGTACCCGCGGTCGTAAGGACGCCGGGATCACTACTCGCTGGCCCCACAGAAGGCACCCCCTCTCAAGGGACAACTCTAACTTCTTTCGAAAAAATGGGTCGAACTCTGCTGCCGGGGAGGACGCTGGCCACCCTTTCTGCACCCAGGAGCTAACCTTTGCTAAAATGTTGTCCTTGCCGGTCGCCTTGGCAATGTCGGCGGGCAGTATTGGGGGCGAGTCGAGGACCTCTATCATCAGCACCTGGTGGTCTGGCTCCTCCCCGCCCACGTGGCTGTTACCCTGGGGAAGGGGGGACCTCGATAGAGCGTCCGCATGGCTGATCTCCCTCCCGGGCCTGTACACGAACGCGTGCTGATACGCGTTGAGAAAAATGGCCCACCTAAGCATCCTTGGGGACAGGATCTGTGGCGTGGGCTTATCTGCGGTAAAAATGCCTAGCAGGGGCTTGTGATCGGTTACGATTGTGAAGGGGCGGCCGTACAGGAAGTCGTGGAACTTTTTGGTTCCCGCAATTATCGCTAATGCTTCCCTGTCAGTCTGGGCGTAGTTTCTCTCCGCTTGGGACAGGGACCTGGAGTAGAACGCTATCGGGGCCTCCCTCCCGTTTTCCAGCACATGGCACAGCACTGCCCCCACCCCCACCGGGGATGCGTCACATATCAGGACCACTGGGCGCTTGGGGTTGAAATGGGTGAGGATGGCATCAGACGCTAGAAGCTGCTTTAGCTCAGTAAATGCCCTCTCTTGCTCGTCGCCCCACTTCCATGCCTCGTCCTTTTTAAGCAATCTGTGCAACGGTTCGGCCACGGCTGCTTTCCGGGGAAGGAAGGAGTGGTAAAAATTCAGCAGCCCTAGGAACGACTGCAACTCGGGCTTGGAGGTGGGGCGAGGGGCTTTCTTGATGGCAGCTACCTTAGATGTGGACGGCCTTATTCCCTCAGGAGTGACACGGAACCCTAGGAATTCGACCTCGGTCGCGAAGAAGACGCATTTGTCTTTTCGCAGTCTCAACCCCGCCTTTTCGAATACCGCTAGAACCTTGCCCAACCTCTTTGCCAATTCGGCCCGACTCCCCCCCGTTATCAATACGTCATCAAAATAAGGCAACACCCCCTCGAGTCCCTTCAGGAGGCGTTCCACGAGTGATGGAAAATCCCAGGCGCCGAGTTTACGCCGAACTGAAGGCGCGTCACCTGGAACGCCCCCTTATGGGTGACGATGGTTTGTGCAGCCGCTGCGGCTGGGGTCACCGAGAGCTGCTGGTAGGCTTGTGCTAAGTCGAGTTTAGCGAAACACTTTCCCCCATGTAACCTGGCCAGCAAATGGCTGACTACCGGCACCGGATACGCATTAGGGCGAATGGCCTTGTTGATGGTGCACTTGTAATCAGCGCAAATGCGCACCTCCCCATTGGCCTTTAGTGCTGTTACAATTGGAGTTTCCCACTCCGCAGAATCAACAGGAACAAGAATCCCCTGGCCCACCAATTTGTCCAGTTCCGCCTCTATTTTGTCCTTGAGCGCGAATGGCACCCGGCGCGGTTTGAGTCTTATTGGGCGGACCTCAGGGTCTAGGTCGAAGGCTACTGGGGGTCCCTTAAATTTCCCAAGTCCCTTTTTGAAGACTTCGGGGTGCGCGTCGCACACCTCCTGAATCGGGTCAGTCCCCACGGCAACGGCGTGCACCCCCCCAATGAACAAACCCAGGGGCTGGAACCATTGAGTCCCGAGGAGGCTGCAATTCCCTCCTTTAAGAACAACTAGGGGAAGAGTCGCGGCGTGTTTCTTAAATTGGACCTGAAATTTCCCAACCCCCAACACTGGAATGCAGTTCCCTTGCCCGTCCCGTAGCGTGGACCTCAAAGCTTTGAGTTTGGGCCGCACGTGGGGGGCAATTTTCAGAAACTCCTTCTGGGGAATGATGGAATATGAGGAACCCGAGTCAATTTCCATCCTAATGGGGGCCCCTTGTACTAGTACCTCAACAAAGTAACGGGGGTGTCCCGCGGACACGCTGAACACCGGCGCGTCGTCCTCGCTGTCGTCGGCGATGCGGCCCACGCCGTCTCGCTTCCTCGTGGCCTGGGTGCCGTCCTTGGGACTCGTCGCACGGTCTCTCGAGCTCTTCCGGGCCTCGCGCCTTTTCCTGCAGACCTTGGCGATGTGCCCGCGGCGGCCGCAGTTGTGACACTCGGCCTTTCTGAAGGGGCATTTGGCGCGGTCGTGGTTCGCTCCGCAGCCGTCGCAACGCCGGCCTTCTTTCCGGACCTTCCGGACGTCCTCGTCGTCGCTGCTCTCCGCGGACGACTTCGAAACTCGCCGGGCCGCGTGCACCGAAACGTGCACCGAAGTCTCTGCCTTGCCCGTCTTTGGCCGCCAGTCCTGGAGCTCCTGGACCCCGGCCTTCGTAGCTTCCGTGGCTTGTGCCTCCTTCAGGACCTCCTGCAACGTGGGGGGTGGCTCCTGGTTCATCAATGTGCGCTGAGTTTCGGCATCGCTCAGGCTGCACAGCACGCAGTCTCTTAGTGTGATTTCTGCGTTCTCCCATTTGCATGGGCCGGCCGCCAGTCGCAGGGCCGCTGCAAAATTGGCGACCGTCTCCCCGGGCGCTTGGACTCGCCTCCAAAACGCGCTCCGAGCGGGAAACATTGCCGTCGAGGGCCGGAAGTACTCGCGCAGCATGTGCATGAGCTCCTTCCCCTTGAATTCACTCGCCCTCCTTGGCGCGATCAGGTCCACCAAGACCCTCTTGGTGTCTGGCCCCAGCATCCTGGTGAAAATGGCCCTTTTCTTTGCCTCATCCGTGACTTCGGATTCCACCAGGGCTCCCTGGAAGTCCATCTCGAAGATGTCCCAGTCTGCCGGTCTCCTGATTTCGAAACCGGCGCATGTCTTGGTCCCGTGGGCAGCCATTATCCCACCTTCGTTGCCAATTTAGTGTATGGGACCAGAGACAATGAAACAGCCGAAAGGTTGGCTTAACACAGGTTTATTGCATGATGATCCGGGGGAACATGAGGTAATGGCGGATGGGTAGCTCAATATATACAGTGGCTATACATTTTGAATGTGGCTCCTCGACAGTCTATTGGTTACTGTCCGCGTGACGTCATGGATGGTCACGCCCTTCTTGTCCAGGTGTTGGTGATGGCGGGAATCTTCCCGCGCTGTTGTTTGCTGGTGAGTCTGGGCCAGGAGAGCTTGACGCTCGCTATTGCCACCCGGTGGTCATTAGCTCGCGTCCTATTGTAAGGGCTACAGTTAAGCAGCTGCTGGTTATAATGTTACACAAGCATGGTTACATTGGATACACGTGAATGGGTACAATGTAAAAGGTACAGTAATAGAACACAACACCAGCCATTCTCTTTTGCCCATTCCCTTTCTCTCTCTCACACACACAATGCACACACACACACTTCTCTGCCCCTGCGCCCCTTGATTCGCACCCCATGTGCTCACATACAGACAGACAGACACACTCACCTCGCCCTTCCCGTGCCCCCTTTCCTTCCATCACCCCCCTCACACACACAAACACCCACCCACCCAGCGTCCCTCTTTTCCTGCCACTCTGCCCTACGTGGCTCTCCTTGGCTGCGTTCTGGCCATGCTGTGCATATGGCGCGGTCATCGTCCCGCCTCCTCTGCTGTCGGCCTGGGCTCCCCGATTGGCCTTTGCTTGCTGCAGTGGCCTCTGGGAGCTGCAGTGGCTCCTGGGAGATGTAGTTTTTTTGTTTTTGCTTTTCATGGGTGCAGCCCCCCCCCCCCACGGCATTCCGGACCCCGACAGTGCTGGCATGGTAGCGCAAGGAAGGGGTATGCCAAGTTGGGGTGAGGGTTGGTCCAGGGGTGCAGGAACTCATCCCGGTCACGTGGACCCACATCTTTGCTTTATAGGTATAGATAGATAGATAGATAGATAGATAGATAGATAGATAGATAGATAGATAGATAGATAGATAGATAGAATAATGGAGTTGGAAGGGGCCAATAAGGCCACTGAGTTTAGTCTCCTGCTCAGTGCAGGGATCCAAATCAAAGTTGATCTGACAGAGAGTTGCCCAATTTTCCATGCTTCCAGTGTTGGAAGTTCTTACTAGATCTAGAACTTTCCCAAGCTGCTCTTTGTCCTAGAGTTAGCTGTGAGACAAGAGAACAGGTACAGCTGCTGTGCTGTGTAGCGTACATATTTACAGTGGTTTAACAAAAACCCACATTCCTTTGGCAGCTGAAATGATAGAGAGGGAAGCAAACAGCAATGCTAGAAACTTTGCATACTGTTTGGATGTGCAGAACCTCTTGACTGTAATATCAACTTCCTGGAACACCAGAGATATCAGACATAAATCATGACACTTTAAATCCCCGAGTTGCAGAAACACAAGAACTAACAGACTCCATGGGTCATTTCCCATCAGGGGAAAATTAATACGAAACTTTGCAGAGCGATAGTTGGGATATGTCGAAGCAATTCTTTTGATGGCACATGGCCAAAGATAATAAAACAATTGACACTTCTTCTACAAGGTTTGTAGGTGATATAACACTACCATTTCTTAACTCAGCACCTTCCCAATGCTCCCAAGCTACATCATCCATGACCTCTGCCAGCTGGGTTTTTCCTGGTGATGATAGGAGATGTAATATAAAACATCTGCAGAAGGCTAGGTCAGGGAAAGTGGATGCAGATTCACTACAATCGAGAACAGAAGGGAGAAAGAGAGGCTTTGCTTACATTTATTGTCATATTTGCTGATCAGTTTGAAAACTGGAAAGAGTCTAAGGTAGGGAGTGTTGTTTTTCATAGATAATGAAAAGCAAGCATATGTCAGATAGTAAATGTCCGAATATTACTCTGCTGACGTTATTGCAAAGCAGTAAAACGTCTTAACAAAATGATGGAGGGCAGAGCACCTTATATGTTTTTGTTCTGTTAACTATTAACCCATTTTATTGAAAACCACATAGTTAGTTCTTTTTTTGATTACCAGAATGATCAAAATTCCAGTCTATCAAGGACATACATGGTTTTTTTGTCTATTTATTCTGTGTCTCAAACCAAAATGTGTGGGGAAGGAAGGACATCTCAAACGAAACCTTCAGACTGCCCTTTTTTTTGGCTTTCTTCTAATTTTGTACAAATCACATCCTTCCAATACACTGTTTTAATTGGTAAGTAGGCAGGCCGGCAGGCCGGCAGGCCGGCAGGCAAGCAAGTAAAACTGGCTGTAACCAAAGATAAGGAAATGAGTTCTTTATTTCTCTGAAATTTATTAATTTCACCTATACTATTTCTTAATAAAACCTTGGGAAAATTTATTTTCCAGAAGAAAGCTTTCAGAATCCTACAGGTGGCATCAGAATTCTCTCAACTGCCCAGCACATTCTGTAAGTTGTAGTCGAAAGCTGCAACTTGTCCAGTGTCCCGAGTTTTAAATAAATGCATGGTACAAGCCAGAGCTGGGTAACCCTTTTGGATTCCAGTGCTGTCTGGAACTTAATGAAGGAAAGAATGACGTGTCAGCGAGAGACAAAAAGGAAGTGAGTTTTGGATTGAAGTGAGTAGGACTTTGGACTTGGGAATTGTAAAGTCCAGGAAGTTAGTAATAAAGATGCATTTGTGGTTGCTTTTCTGGTATGTGCATGTTATGTGATCCCAAGTTGGAACCAATTTATAGGGACCCAAATGGGGCTTTCAAGGTAGGTTGGAGTAGTTTTAACAGTTCCACCCAGTCCCAGTGAGTTTCCATGGCCATGCCTCATGGAGTAGTGGTTACACTTTTGTACTGCAGCCAAAACTGCTGACATTGTGAGTTCGATCTAATTGAGGAGGCCCAACGGCCATCCTTCTTGCTTAAGCAACTATATGTTTGCAGTTCACCCTTAACTCAAAGCATTGGATCAAGAGAGTGTCTTGCCTCCTCCCTCTGGGTTTTATCTCCTCTCTCAGGATCCACCTTCTTGCCAGCCCCCTAAAGGAATCCAGCCAATGATCATACAGTATAATATGTCCATCACACATTAGGTTTCATTTCTTCCAACCCACAAGGCCAGCATGTTTACACATTCTAGTCTCTCTAAGGTATGTCCTAAAGGGTCTCCCATGCATGGAAATCTCCATCTTGGATGAGGCTACACCAGGGCACAAAACCTGCCCTGACATGCTCTTGCCCAGGGGCAGAAACTGACTGCCTCCCACCTATTACACGCATGCAAAGTTCTCAGAATGACCTTTTGTTGGAATAGAGATAATGTGTTTGGAAATGTACTTTATTAATTTATAGCCATCTCTAAGGACCTCAAGACTTAAGGGATATCAGGCGAACCTTCACCAAAAGGTTCCTTCATTTTGGCAATTTCACATCTGGCTTAGACAAGGAAAAGGAAGATGAAGAAGCAGAACTAGTTACCCCTTTTTAAAAATTGAAACAGCAATCCTAGAAAGTAGGCTAGCCAGAAAAATCAGCAACCTTTCCTAGACTGAGTCTTAGCCTGCACTTTTCCCCACCTCACTGTATGCCTTGGTGGCGCAGTGGTTCTGATGCTGTCCTGCAACCAAAAGGTTATGAGTTTCCACCCACTGGCTACTATCTGATGAAAGGTTCACCTTCACCCACAACACTGCCAGGGTCTGTACCGCCGCGTGTAAGATCAGAAGAACAATCCTGGCAGGACCTTCAGCCAAATATACTACTAGTGCCACAACACAGGCTTAGTAACAGCTGTAACACTATTGATCTATGTACTAATTTCACTTCTCCTTAACTATGAGCAGAAATGCTCCCCTTTAAGCACCCTCATTTTAAATTTTGTCTCTTAATATATTTTAAGTACCCTAATTTTAACCTCTGTTTCCTTTGCTGTTCTATGCTGGTCTTGGACTGTAATAAAGATTTGATCAAGGTTGACTCAGCTTTCCATCCTTCTGATTCAATTCAATTCAATTTTCAATTTGTATGCCGCCCAACTCGCAGAGCAACTCTGGGCGGCTAACAAGGAAACACAATATTACAATATCATAGTTGCAATTAAAAAATAACAATCACAGAAACATCTCAGATGCATTCCAATATTTCAGAAGCATTTCAACAAATATCCCAATCACCCACCGTCGTAAAGCATCAACTCATCCCAACACAAAACTTCAATAATAATATTAATACGAAAAATGTCACTAACTCAACCCAACAGCATGTTGGGGGCAAAATGCTAATTGACTTGTGAATTGCCCTGAGAGTACACTAAGTGCTATGGGGTGCTATATAAGTGTGTAATTGTTTTGCTGTGCTTTATGCCAGGTGTTTCCAACCTAAGGCTCGTGGGCCAGATCTGGCCTATGGTGCCATCTCATGTGGCCCCCATTCCTCCAAGGGCATTTGATAAACAAAATGACAACCTCTTGAAAGCTGTTGGGACAAAATGGCCACCCCACCATGCAGGTAGGGCAAAATGGCCATCTGGCCCTTGAAGCTGACTGAGAGAGCGTGACCCAGCCCGCAGCTTGAAAAGGTTGGGAACCTCTGTTTTATGCTTTATCTGAACTTTTTCCAATCTGTGGTCCTTCCAGATGAGTTGCCTCCTACCCACATTCCATACCAGCACACGTATATATAAGGATTATAGGAGTAGCTTGATAACATAAGCAGAAGACAAGAGATTGGAGAAGGCTAATGACACTCTTTTACCAACTCCCCATCTTTCAGATTCTTTAACAAACATAAGAGCAATGCTGAAGGAAAACAATTCCCACATTGAAAAATGAATGACTCCCTGGTGTAAATTAAATTATCTTGCAATAACAGGTTCTCCGCTTTCCCCTCATCCTCCGCAAAGCAGGGATGCCTGACATAAACTAAATAGCAGTCACAAAATTTAAACAAAGCCAACTTTTTGTAGCATTTTCAGGAATTCCTGCTGAACCCAGTGATTTTCGAGCCTAACCCTGCTTTGTAAATGACTAACAAAAGTAACAAATTCAGCAGCAACAAACCTTCATTGTCTTGCTTGCCATACACACTCCTTCTATACAACAAGGCCTTGTATCACAAGACTTCTGATACAAAAGGGGGAAAAAATCTTGGATTTTTAGTGCTTATCTAAAATTGGAGTTGCATGTTGTCTAGCTTGCTTTTGAAGAGATCCATTGGACTCTGTGGGAGAGCCATCATGGTAGGTATGCTGTAGTAATGACTGGTTTAAACTCTCTTTTATGAGAACTTACCAGAATTTATTTATTTATTTATTTATTTATTAGTCACATTTGTATTGCTGCCCACTCGACAAGCTACTCTGGACGGCATACAACAATTACATCATGAACTACATAAATCCCACTAGAAAACTATATAAAAAAAAACTTAAAACCAGTAAAAAACCCAATAAAAATACAATAAAAAATTAGCCCGAATCAAATTTATGAAGCCACAGTCTTTAAACATGTTAGATCTTCTAAACATTTCCCAAATAAGGATGTATTCTCCTCCTTTTCCCTGTTGCTGGGGAACAGAATCATTACAGTGATGGCGAACCTTGGCACTCCAGCTGTTCTTGGACTTCAATTCCCAGAAACCCAGGAGTGCTGACTTGGGTGTCTGGGAATTGAAGTACAAGAACACCACCTCTCAAGCCAATCTGAGTCAGGTGTGTTCACCTACTCTAATGTACATTACAGAGTTCATGTGGAGATAACCTTTTTTCTGGAGGAAGGAGAGGCTGGAACGACCGTTTGAGCAGGCCACTCTGAGCAACTTGGAGGAAAAACAAAATAAAAGCATGGTCAATCTATAAAAGCCCTTTGAGCAGTTGAAACCAGCTGTGCTCTTTGATCTTGTTAAAGTTGTCATGGTCTATTAAACAAAACGATACCTAGGCAAACATCCTGTTTACATTTTATTTCAGGCTGGAGGAACAGTGTGTGTTCTTTACTGATCTGCTGGCATTGTGTTCTAATTTCTTAAAACAATAAATTTCCTAGTTAGGATTCTCACTCATGCCTCCTGTGTGAGCCAGAGTAAAGAATCTTAAGGGAAAAAACCCTGAACACTGTGATGAATTTGCCCAGCCTATGTCACAGAACGAAATCTCAGTCTAAGTTCATGGCACAATTAATTTGGAACTCAGAACATTATCTATTGCAAAGAAACATTCCAATTCTTCATTAAGTCTGGACAACTAAGTGGTTGTCGTGATTGTTATTGTTTGCTCTGTAAGCACATGTAATTTGGTGTAGCTTAGGGAAAGGAAGAAATCTGCCCTGTTCTAAACAAATATATAAAATTCATGGGATTCTGCTGAAATTAAAACTGAGATGTATCTTGATGAGAAAGTCACAGAGAAGCTATACCTTGAGCAATAATGTTAATTAAATAAAGTTTTAGACACCACACTGCTGCAATCCCCACTTCATGCCTCAATGTGGAGGAGCGGTGACCCTGGCCGCCCGATAGTTATGATGGAAGGGCAAACAAACAAACAAACAAACAAACAAACAAACAAACAAACAAACAAACAAACAAACAAACAAACAAACAAACAAACAAACAAACAAACAAACAAACAAACAAACAAACAAACAAACAAACAAACAAACAAACAAACAAACAAACAAACAAACAAACAAACAAACAAACAAGCTTACTAGCCATATGGGGAAAAGTAATATGCAAATCCCTGGCTTCCTATTTTTGGGATTGTAAAAAGATACACTCTGCTGCTTATTTTCCCATGGAACACCTAAGAATTGGAGCCTGGCTCGGACAGCATGCCATGAAAGTGCCTAAGTGCCTGATGAAGTAACCTTTGAGTTGCGAAAGCTTGCAAAGTTTTGAATTTTGAAAGTGACCTATGAAAGGTACTGCCTTCCTCCTGCATTTGTTTGATTTTATGCATGATCACAGTGGCTCAAGTGGCTAAGATGCTGATTGGAAGGTGGCAGGTCAGCAATTCGATTCCCGAGTACTGCAGGACAGAATGAGCTCCCGTCTTTGTCCCAGCTCCTGCCAACCTAGCAGTTCAAAAGCAAGAAATTGCAAGTACCGTATTTTCCGGCGTATAAGACGACTGGGCGTATAAGATGACCCCCAACTTTTCCAGTTAAAATATAGAGTTTGGAATATACTTGCCATATAAGATTACCTCTCTTCCAACGCACACCAAATAAAAATTAACCCACAGTCAACCCGAAGACGCGCAGCCCTCCAAGTCAAATGGGCAGGTTCTGGTGGAGAGCCAATCCACGCTTATGTTCTCCTCCTCGAGGTACAGGAAGATGTGTGCAGCTTGCTTCTCCTTGCTTCATACTCCCCGCACAGAGCAGGGACTCAGCCGCAGCACCCCCCACCATATGCACCAGACATATGAAGCAAGGGGAAACAAGCCGCAGTTAAGTACCTGTCCTATAAGACGACCCCCGACTTTGGCACAGATTTTTTGGGGTTAAAAAGTAGTCTTATACGCCAGAAAATACAGTAGATAAATAGGGACCACTTTTGTGGGGAGGTAAACAGCATTCCATGTGCTCCGGTGTCTAGTCAGGCCTGCCACATGACAACGGAAACATCTACAGAAGCAGACAGCGCTGGCTCTTCAGCTTTGAAACAGAGATGAGCACTGAACCCTAAAGTTGGATACGACTGGCTTTCGAGCAATGGAAACCTTTACCTTTACCTATGCATGGTCACATGGCTTATTTTTGCTTACTGAGCATATTTTATGTCAGCTTTGTTTTACAATTTGTGCTATGTGTTATATGTTTGTTTCTGATCTTTATTTGTAAGAAATAAAATTAATTTTAAAAATCTAACTTTCCTTTGTTTGACTGTAATTAATCTTATAGCTTTAGTGGTAAATTCTTTCTTTTGCCATTTGAATTGCATATTTTCAGAGTCCGATTATGGGGAGTGTAGGATATTGCAATTGTAGGATACTGTAGGATTGTAGGTTATTGCAGGCACCTTTAGTCAAATGGTTTCAAAGTTCTTGGTAGATCCCATTGCTGGCTTCCAGCCAAGGAATAAGTATACAGTACTTCCTTCTGGGCCAAATGCCAGCTGACAACTGTCTAAGCATCTTAGATGGTGCCAGACTAGGAACAAAACCCTGGCCCCTCCTGGAATCCTTAATCTCATGTCCCAACCATGAGACGTCACTCTTCTCTCCCCACCCCCGCCACGTTGATTTTCAATCTTATCTAGCCCTTCCTTGCTTATTGAAAATCATTTCACTCTCTGGTTTAGGAGTCACTTTGTCTACTTCCAAAAGAGACAGCAAGACTAAATAATTTACATAATTTTGGAGGCTTTGTGTTCTTTTTCCCAGACCTCATCCACTCCGAGGGCATCTGTCCCTTGCAGGGGATGACGGGAAGAAGGATGCAGCTGGACAGGGAAAGGTCATGCATTCAGATGTGCTATTTTCAGATACAAGATTAAATGCAGAGGGTGGGAGGAAACATTAGAAAGTGCCTGACAAACAAACCAGAATGTTTAGGAGGGTAGAAGCCAGACAAAGAGGGGCCAGATTCAGGTGGGGCATGAAAGTCTTAGTTGAGTTAATGCTTCCATCCAGGAAAGGGAAAAGGTGGCAAGTTTAATGAAACAGGAGGGCACTGAAAGATTTAATTTTAGAGGGACCTTTCAGCGTGGGATGCTAAAGATAGCTGGGTTTAGCAAAATCATCACCATCATGATATGCATTGCACCATTGCCAGGCATTGAGTGCTTCTAATTAAGGTATTTGTGGACTGTGGTGGCTTAGTGGTTAAGAGGCTGGACTTGACGACTGGAAGTTTGGCAGGTCAGCAGTTCGATACTTGAGTGCTGTCCCATCTCCTGCCAACCTAGCAGTTTGAAAGCAAGAAATTGCAATTTGATAAACAGGTACGGCTTCGGTTCCTTTTCTTTCGTGTCCCGATGAAACCCTGGACTGCCAAAATGAAGCCACTTTCTTTGCTTTGTCATTGCCTACATTTAAGTCCCCATCGGTGCATGTTTCTGTCAGTAATTGGCAAACCAGTAAACGAGCCGGGTTCTGTAACTCTCCATATTCACACCATGTGTTGTTGTCCGCCAGCAGCCCCCACAAGTACAATCTGCCAATAGTCCAAAGGGAAAAAATTCCTGGCACCAGAACTTGTTCCACTGTGGCCATCTTAACCTATAAAACCAAGGGTTAACCGTTGGAACTTCGCATAGGTTCCTAAGCCTGGCCCTAGTAACCCGCACCCACCATTTGTGCACACGGGCGAAGTGGGTCCGCAGGTCAACGAAGGATTTAGAAAACCGGCAGTGGGGCAACAGCCCCACAAACACGAAAAAGGGAAACAACTTCATTTCCCAACATTCCTTGCGCCGCGCCGCAGCAGAGCCAATCAGGCTGAAAGGCTCTGGTGCGACGCGGTGCAAGGAACGTTTGGAAACATGCCGCGGCCAATCAAAACAAAACCATTTTTTAAAAAATGCAGCACAAACACAAACCACAAACCCATAACTACAAGCCCCAGAATCCTGCGCGCAATGAGCACAAAGAACGCTGAGGAAGCCGGCACTCAAAAAATAAAAATTAAAACCACAACGTGAACGTAAGTCCATGCAAACACCCGCCAGCATTCATGCACGGAGCAACGGTGAGGAGAGGGACTCCCTCTCCTCCACGTTACCCTGCTGAAGACATGCCGAGAGAACCACCGGCCTCAACAAAAGTGGAGGCGGGGTGGAAAAAACCATAAAAACAGAGGGAGTTCAAGGGGGGGGAAAGGTATTGATGCCTTTGCCCCCCCTTGAAAGCAAAACAATTCCTCCCCAAAGCAAAGGCACCGGACGGCACTCCGCCCGGTGCCTTTACTTTAACAGTAAGTGTTTCGCTTACAAGGGAGGGCGAAGGTATAATTGCCTTGGCCCACCCTTGAAAGTGAACCCATTCCCAGGTAAGCAAAGGCAGCAGACGGTGCTGCACCCACTGACGTTACTTACCCCAAAAGAGTTTCACTCTCAAGCAGGAGCCAAGGCAATGGTGCCTTAGCCCCCCCTTGAAAGTAAACCCATTCCCAGGTAAGCAAGGCCAGTGGACGGCGCTGCACCCGCTGACTTTACTTACCCCAAAAGATTTTCACTCTCAAGCAGGGGCCAAGGCAATGGTGCCTTGCCCCCCCCCTTGAAAGTAAACCCATTCCCAGGTAAGCAAAGCCAGCGGACGGCGCTGCGCCCACTGACTTTACTTACCCCAAAAATAAACTATTAATTAAAAAACAACACCAAAAACATCCAAAAACAACCAAAATCAACAAGAAAGAACACACAACCCCCCCAAATACAAAAAATACCCCAAAAGAAATTAAACCAGAGAACTCACCCAAACGATCTTCCTCCACGACGACCGGAACTGAAATGAGGAAAGAAAGAGACTACTTACCGGAAGAAGCGACACCCAGAGGCCAGTAGAGAAAAACAGTCAAAATCAATGAAAACCTCAACAGCCCCACCCAGAGGCCACAGGAGAAAAAAACAGTCAAAAATATTCACAGAAATAAATCACAAAATAATACAATACAAACATTTCTAAAATCCTGTATACAGTTTTCACTCAAAAACAAGTCAAAACATCTAAACACAGTTTAAAAATATTAAATTTAAACAAACATATACTTACACATTTTTTAAATTATTATCCAAGGTACAACTATTAAAAAAAATTTCACATAGTAAAACATTATTTGGTTAAATAAAATAATTATAAAAAATTATATCATCCTTTCCTCTTTTTTAATCCAAAAAAACAAAACCAAAAAAAGCCAATCACAATTTATAACAGCCCGTGTGTATAAATAAACATTTTAAAAATCACAATTACAGATTAACCTCATTTGTATAAACATAAAACAAAAACCTTTCAACACTAATTAAAACAGCCCGGCAACGCCGGGCAACCTGTACTAGTGGCATATAAAAAAACCAACGAACTATGAGTCACAACAGTAGTACATTACTGTAGCTGTTGTTTTGCTCTAAGTGTAGCCAATACCAGTATTCTGCAAAGTCAAAGATCTGGAGCTGCATAAAAATTGGCTGAGACTTCATCTGATGCTTGAAAATCTGATAAGAATATCATTAACACTAAGCAGAGTATTAGGGCTGGCCATTTTGTTTGGCAGGATGTGCAGACTACCACAGGCTGCAGAATACTTAGGGAAAGTGGTGGTAGCCTCCATTAAAAGGATGGCTTGGGATGACATACAAGCTCCACTGGCCTCCTTAAACTAACCCTCACACTTGGTAGAAAATACGATCCTATACCTAGAAATAACATTCTATGCTGGCCTGGTCCATTTCTGCTGGTGGACTGAGGAAAGAGATGTTATCTTGCCCTTTACCTCAGGCAACAAAATGTTTTGGGCTGGCCTTGCACACTACTGTCCATTTCAAGATGCATCTACGTGGAGATGTTGTCAAGGAAGTCTAAGATGATGTGGGTGTGTTTGTTAAAGGTACCAAAAGGACTGGCCAGATCTGTTCAGGATACTTTGGGAGCTAAAATTGAATGTACAGTATTACCAGAGATTAGGAAAAGTACAAAAAGAAAGAGGATCCTGTAATTGTTAACAAACCGAGCCAAGGAAGCTATAAAATCAAAGACAAGGCTCTCTTTATGACAGGGTGGAGAACCAGTGACCAACAGATGTTGTTTTCAAAAGGAGCAAACATATTTCAGGTGTAAATAAAGCAAGTTAAGAAAGGAATCTGAACAGTATGTTACTAAAAACGTTCAGACTGATGCTCTGTTCAAGCGTTAAGCCTAAAAAGCATAAACATATTGTATACAGTGGAACCTTGGTTAACATGATCAATGCGCTCTCCAGGACATTTCTTACAGCAAAAATTATTTTAACCGAATTTCCCATAGAATGCATTGAATGCAATTTCCCATAGGAATGCATTGGAGACCAATTACCATATATACTTGAGTATAAATCAGGTTTTTAGCCCCCCAAATGAGGTCCAAAAATGGGACTCGACTTATACTCGGGTCAATGTAAACCCTGAAAAACATAACCACACAAATGTCTGAATTGATTAATTTTACCGTATTTTCCTGTATTTTAATTATTGAAACTCACTATCAGCTGCTGCATTTTCCACCCTGACTTATACTCAGGTCAATCTATTTTCCTAGTTTTAGAGTCCAAATTAGGTACCTTGACTTATATTTGGGATGACTTATAGTCGAGTATATACTGTAATCTGCTTTGGTAGTGGACACAATGCAAAACAAACCTAAAGAGGTGGAGTTATAGTGTCAATGTGAATGTGTCAAGAGATAAGACTTTGAACACCTGCTAATCTTTGGCAACTTGCCTGAAATGTGTGATACTAAGGATTTGTTTGAAGCAAATGACAGGGTTATTAAAACTGCTGAATATAGGAAAAATAGAGTGTAAATCTTTAGACTTTCCCACCTTATGTTACCACCTTATGTTACTAAAATGCTATGTAATGTCATGTTAACATCCCCACCTTATATTACTAGAGCCAGATACACTTACAACAAAATATAAGCAAAGGTTGGCTAGAAGGGATAAAATCAGAAACAAAGTTATAAGGGAAAGAATTTGAACAGAACCAATCTTGCACAGAGACAACAAATATAGTGGCAGTGGCAGCGGCGGGTGGGAGCCAAGGCATGGGGGCCCAGATGATTTGGCGCTGCAAGCAGGATTCGGCCCTTGGCCCGTAGGTTGCCAACCCCACCTTAGAATATCATGCCCCTATTTTTCAACAAATTCACTAGCTGTTTATGGTTGGGGCAATCCCAATTATAAAACAATCCTGATTATAAAAGGGGAGTGTCAGGTGACATCTTTTCACTCATTAATCGAATGATTTGAATATATCTCTGTTGTCATTTTGCCAGGTGGTATATAAATGTGTTATCACAATAGCTGTTAACAATTTGCTCTCTTATCATTTTGTCAGTTAAGAATGGATACATTACAAAATGGGAATTGGTCATAACTGGTTCTAGTTGGTATTATTCAACTTCTCTAGAGTGTTGCATACTTATGGGGAACTAACTGTTGCTTTGTTTATTTGTGTCAGAAACACCACCAGCATGTAATAACATACAAAGCTAAAATTAACATATCTAGAACAAAAAGGAATTAAATGGACCAGATGACATTCTCTTGCCAACATAAGGTCCTCCTCAGTGCACGTTGAAGGGCATTGTGTGCATTGTATCATATGGGAGATAGTTTGCTCTTCTCCACATTCACACAGACTACCATCTACGGCAGGCATGCCCAAACTATGGCCCATGGGCCAGATATAGCCCCTGAAGCCATTCCAACAGACCCCTGATGCCCCCAGCAAACCAGGAAGTAAATATGGCTGCTTCTGTGCATGCATGAAAAGTGGCCATTTTAGTTCCTCGTTTGGCACAGTAAGTAAAATGGCCACTTTTGCGCATGCACAGAAGCGGCTGCACCAAACTAGAAAGTAAAATGGGTGCTTTTGTGCATGGGCAGAAGTGGCCATGCCATGCATGCGCAAACATGGCCTGTTCCATGGCCGTGGTCTGGCCCGCTCAGCTGTTCCAGGGACATGGTCAGGCCCGGGAGGGATAAAAGGCGGTGAGCACTCCTGCCCGATCACCTCCAGCCGTGCCACCGCCAGAGGCTAGAGGGGGCCTGCTTTGATCACTCGGCAGCCCACGGGAGCGGCTGCCCGCACCTGCGGGGTCCGGGGGGTGGGGGACTTTGGAGCGATACCCTCCCTCCTTTGGCAGTTCATAAGTTGGCCTCAGTTGTGCGGGTCTGGTGCGGCAGTTGTAGGAAGATCTTGTCGCCACTGCTATGCCCCCCCGATACTCGTTCGCAGGTTCTCTCCCATTGTTGGACTTTTCCTGTGGTCCATCCTTGCTGCGAGGGAGATGAGGGGAACAGCTGTTGGTGTCGGGCTTCGTAATTTTTTTTGGCTTTTGTGATGTATATCGTGCTTATATGGTGATATGATACTGTAAATTTGGATTTTTATATGATATTTGTATTGACTATTTAATTGTACTGTCTAGGTGATACACTGTTACATTCTGTATCTTATTGTAATTGTATTCCACTGTATTTTTGTTTTTGCTGTATGGTATTATGCATCTCCCTGCCGCAGCTGCGCCCTCCCCACCCCTACCATTGGCGGGGAGATAAAGGGAGGCTCCAGTGGCCCGGGAGGCTCTGAAGGATGCCACCGCAGCCGCGACCTCCCTGCCCCCACCATTGTGGGGAGATAAAGGGAGCCTCCCCCGTGGCCCAGGAGGCTCCGAAGGATGCCGCACCCTCCCCCCCACCATCAGTGGGGAGATAATGGGAGCCTCCTGTGGCCCGGGAGGCTCCAAAGGACGCCACCACAGCCGTGTCCTCCCTGCCCCCACCATCTGCGGGGAGATAAAGGGAGCCTCCTGTGGTCCGGGAGGCTCCAAAGGACACCACCGCAGCCGCACCCTCCCTGCCCCCACCATCGGCGGGGAGATAAAGGGAGCCTCCCATGGCTCAGGAGGCTCCAAAGACGCCACCGCAGCTGTGCCCTCCCTGCCCCCACCATTGGCGGGGAGATAAAGGGAGCCTCCCATGGCTCAGGAGGCTCCAAAGATGCCACCGCAGCTGCGCCCTCCCTGCCCCCACCATCGGCGGGGAGATAAAGGGAGCCTCCCGTGGCTCAGGAGGCTCCAAAGACGCCACCGCAGCCGCGCCCTCCCCGCCCCCACCACCAGTGGGGAGATAAAGGGAGCCTCCCCCGTGGCTCGGGAGGCTCCAAAGGATGCCGCTGCTGTGAGGCATCATGCCCTCCCGGCCCTTTGTTGAACCTGGAGGTTGACTAGGGCGGGTAGCTTTGACTTTGATTATTTTTGTGGTGGCCTTGTTGTACCTGGACATGTGGGGCTTCTGAAAAGAGGTTTTTCCCCTTTTATCTTGATGCTTGCTATTGGAGGGTTGATATTGTATCATTGTGATTATTGTTTCTCTGTATTTGTACTGATTAATTGTGTTTTTGCATCATTATATTGTAACAATATGTATCTTAATATGTTGTTAGCTGCTCTGAGTCGGCCGTGGTTGAGTAGAGCGGGATATAAATTTAAATAATAATAATAATAATAATAATAATAATAATAATAATAATAATAATAATAATAATAATAATAATAATAATAATAATAATAATAATAATAATAATAATAATAATGTGAGAAAGCTTTCTTTTGCTGCAGAAAGCTCTTTTCTTGTGTTGTAATGCCACTCTGAGTGGCGCTCGCACCAGAAGGGTGGGATATAAATAAACCTATAATAATGTATAATAATAAATAGAGATCACCAAAACCTAGAGTCGGATACGACTGGCTTTTAAGTAAGGGCGACCTTCCCCTTTATTTTGGTAGTGTTCTGATACTGAGATGTTTTGCATAAAGATACCCATTTGTGCACACACTTGCTTGTTATCTTTGTTCTTCTTTTCAACACATTGCTCAGATTGTGTAAAACATACTGGGTTAGGTGAAAGCAAACATGATCATGTTTTACCGCACGTACACATTGGACTTTAGAAAAGTAAACTTCAATAAACTCAGAACAATGAAAGGTAAAATTGCATGGCAGGAGATCCTTTCAGTCCAAGGTGTTCTAAAGGCACAACTCCGAACAGTTCCAGAAAGAAAGGTGGAAGACAACAAAAGAGACTGGTGTGGTTCAACAAAAAGCTCAGAGATGAGCCAAACAACAACAACAACAACATACACACACAAAAAAACACATATAGGAAGTTGAACGAAGTCCAGGCTAGTAGGAAAGACTACAGACAAGTAGCGAAGAATTTCAGGTATAGTATTAGGAAAGCAAAAGCTGAAAATGAGTTGAGGCTAGCAAGAAATGGTAAGTGCAACCAAAAAACCAAACATTTATTCAGGTATGCACAAAGAGAAAAGAAACCGTAGCTCAATTGCTCAATGGGGATGGGAAAATGGCAACAGCTTTTTATTTATTTATTTATTTATTATTTAAATTCAAATTTTTATGCCACCCGATCAGGTAAACCCGACTCTGGGCAGCTCACAACAAGTTAAAACATACATAAAAAACAATTGAACCATTAAAAACCCAACATACCCACCCATCTATCCCATTCATCTTTAAAAGACTACTCACGTTAAAACTGGCTGCATTGGAATTAAAAGAAATGGGGGCTTATTTAATAAGCCAATAGGCAGGGACCATCCTTTCATCTGGGCCCCACACCTGTCCTGCCAACCAGGTTTTTAGGTCTTTTCTGAAACGTAGCAGCTCCGTCTGCTCCCGCAGCTCTACTGGTAGGAGGTTCCACAAGGCTGGTGTGGACACGGAAAAGGCCCTCCTTCATGTATTAGAGAGATGAGCCCCTCTGGCAGATGGGACAATTAGGGAGACCCTCCGGTCTGCTCTGGTTGGATGGGCGGACACTCTTGAGACGCTGCGGTCTCTAAGGTATCCTGGCCCACTACCATGAAGGACTTTAAAGGTCAAAACCAGCACCTTGTACTGCACCCGGAGAAAAACTGGTAACCAGTGCAGCTCCCGAAGTAATGGTGAGGCATGGGCATAACGCCCGCACCCCATCACCACCCGGGCTGCTGCATTCTGGACCAACTGCAACCTCTGAATGGTTGTCAAGGGCAGCCCCATGTAGAGCGCATTGCAATAATCTAGCCTGGAGGTGACCAGAGCATGTGTGACCCTGAGCAGGGAGTCCCGGTCCAGGAGCGAATGCAACTGATGGATGACGCGAAGCTGTGCGAAAGCCCTCCTGGCCACGGCCGCCACCTGATCTACAAGTAGCAGCCCCAAATCCAGGAGGACCCCTAAGTTGCGTACCAGGTCTGTCTGGGGCAAAGCAGTCCCATCCAAGACCAAAGTTGGTAGCTCCCTGGATAACATGGGACACCCCCATCCATAGCCACTCAATCTTGGAGGGATTCAATTGTAGCCTGTTGTCCCCCATCCAGACCCCAACCGCTTCCAGACATCTGGATAGGACATTGACTGCATCACTGGGGTCCCCATGGGCCGAGATATATAACTGGGTATCATCAGCATACTGATGATACCGCACCCCATGGGAACAGATAACCTCACCCAACAGCTTCATGTATATGTTAAATAGGAGAGGAGAGAGCACCGAGCCCTGAGACACCCCACACTGACAAAGAAAAGGCAGAAGTACTCAATTCCTACTTCCGTTAGGTCCCCCACCCCAAAGGTAGCATACAACCCTCCAGGCATCTGTCATATCTGCTTTGATTCGGATTCCTGCATTGAGAAGGGGGTTGAACTCAAAGGCCTAAAAGACCCCTTCCAACTCAGTGATTCTATGATTCTATGTAAGATATTGAAATTCTAGATGTCTTCTTAATAATGAGCCAGCCCTTCTGTGCTTGGTGTGGGTGTGTTTGTGGGCATGTATTCCAGGGGTGATCAACCTACACCCCATAGGCTGGACCCAGCCTATGGCACCATTTCATGTGGTCTGCCGCCCTCACCACTACCAGAAGCGGATGTGAACATGGACATGTTTATGACAGCTGTAAAACGCGCCTGCGTAAATGTCTGCCGTAAAACGCTGTGTCTGCCGTAAAACGCTGCCGTAAATGCACCCGCAGCTGTCATAAATATGTTTATGACAGCCATGGATGTGTTTTATGGCAGCATTTATGGTGGGAGGAACCACGTGACTGGCCCGCTGTCCGAGGGGCATGATCCAGCCTGCAGCGTGAAAAGGTTGGGAACCCCTGATGTAGACACCCTGGCTTGGATTGGATTTGCAAAAGGAAAGAAAACTTCAGACATTCCATGCAAATGCATAAACCTTGAGAGTCTTGCTTATTGCTGGAGTTGAGGAATCTCACAGGACTTTGATCTTTTTCCTGGAGATGTTTTCACCATTTGTAATGGACAAGAATGAAGAATTTAGGGAGTAATATTTTTCATTCCTTCTGCGTGCTCAATTTAACATATTTGATTTCACATCAATATTTTTTTTAAAAAAAGGAAAGCCACTCCCTTGCTTCCTAGCTCTACACATAAGACTACACGTAGGCTGATACCACATGGAATTCCTTCTGGAATTGATGTTATTGGGACTGGACACTCCAAAAACAATGGGAGATTGTTGTGATGCAAGCAGCTTGTCTCATTTCTCCCAGGAGATGGGTGGGAGGCTCAGCCCTGGATGCAAGACAGGTTGGAAAACCATTATCTGCATCACTGGGTATGGTAAACATAAAGTAGAGGACAATAAAGATAAATAAAGTTTCTACCATACAATGGGTTTTGTCAAAAGACAGAAACATCCTGTCCTCTTTTTTAATGGCTCAGGAACCTTGATTTTATTGTCTTATCTATGAAGCTGCCACCACCCCTGCCAGATATAAATGGACCTTGGTAATACAAGGAAAACACCATCTTTATAAATAAAGCTTGGCTTCAAATCTTCAGAAGTAGAAATCCAGGCATGTTGGTCCACAAGACTGGACCCCCTTCTTTGCAAATCTGGGAATCAAACTTTATCATTCAAAACTGTGAAGCGATGCTCTGTAAATGCCTTTATATATATATATTTTCCTGTATCCCAACACACACTGCAAATTTCCTCCTCTTAGATCAGGGATTCTCAACCTGTGACCCACAGTGACAATTCACGTGGCCCCCCCACTGCTTCCACCACACCAGGAAATGCCATGTGATGGAGGAAGGACAAAATGGCCGTCCGGACCCTGAAGCTGTCTGATGGAGTGTGACCCGGCTCCCGGCTTTAAAAGGTTGAGAACTTTTGTCTTAGATAACAGGCAACAGGGATTTTCTTTCCCTGTGGGCAAAGAAAGATGTGTTTGCCTCAAAGCTTCTTGGTCTTGGGAAGAATCCTGCTCTTGAGTAACCCCATGTGTCTGCTTCCTCAGTGGGGAATCGAACTCCCAACCATACGTAAACCACTAAGCTATCTGGCCAATTTATAACTAACTGGTTCAGAAAGTCAACTCTTATGTAAATCCTACTAATTCAGTGGGTCTGCTCTTGCTGGGACTAGGATCTGGATTCAAACCAGTATAATTATTATTAATTTTCCCTGACTTATTTTTTCCAATGAACACATTAGGAAAGATTGTTCCCCTTCTAAACATCTTGTTATTTTTCAAGAAAACACAGACACTCTGAGATTATTCCTCTCCATCCTTTTTCTTTTTCACATATCCTGAGAAAGTTCCCCTTCTTGAATAAAACTGACTGTATTCAAAGGACATTGTTTCTGGAATTAACTGATTGCACTTTGTTAGACTTGATATTTGCATGTCTGATTCCATGTGTTTGCCTCTTGCAATTGTTCTTACCACTACCCTTTTACTAAATAGTATACTCAGTACGGCCTTGCTAAGCCAACCCCCTCCCCATGATTTTATGTCTTGGCTTTAGCATAACATAAACTTCATTCAATAGTATACAGAAGCTGAATTGCCATTGGTATGGGAAGTGAAACGGAGACTGTGGATTCCCCATGCCCTGTGGGCATGGAACGGCCCTGGCAGAGGCCACTTCAGTCGAGAAAACTCCTGGCCCGTGGGCTCTGCGAGCACAGAAATTAAGGGGGGTGGATTAATGATAGGGTTTGATTCACCCACTTCTGACCTGACCTACGGCTCTGCCGAGTAAGCAGATCGCTAACTTCTGTTACATATTAGGCAATCACTCATCTCCGAGTTTAGCGTAATCCCTGGTGCAAATAGTGGCCATATTTACCCTGGTTTTAGCCCTAGACAATGGTGTTTTCCCCTGTCAGTGTTTGCCCAAGTTAATTAACTTCCCCAAGAAAGATTCCCCATTAACCCGAGTAAATGGGTGATGTGATTTTCTGTCAGATGACGGTTTTTTCCTGCCTTGCCTTCTGATCTATAAATGATGATGTCTTTTCCTCAATAAACGACTGATCTGATCTCGCTCCATATTGCCTCATGTCGTTCCTTGATCAGTCTCCTCCGGGACCTAACGGCCGTCCTAGCAGCCCCGATCCCTACAGGAGACCTACTTTTTTTGGCCAATTGTAATATCCCTGTTGCTTTGCATTTATATGCCAAATTTAATTATCTCCAGCCTGCAGCCAGTCTGGTCTTGCTGGATAAGCAGGACAGTGAAGTACATACCAGTTCCAAATCTTTAATTTGGCCATTTTTGAGTCTTTCAGCTCAATATTTCAAATATTGAGAAAGAGAACAGTAACATTCAATTCACTGGTCAAAATCCTGTTATGTAACTTGATGATATGGCACCAGTAGTTAAGTTACCAGTGAGGCAGAAGCCCTATCTTCAAAGCACTTTTGCTTGTGCATTGTGCCACTGGTTACATTGGGAGTGTGTGACCATTTGCTCAATGATTAAATAAATTTGCATGAACTGATGGTAGTAATTATTGGTGGTAATTTCAGAGTACAAACATAGAAAGGCAGGATGTATCCAGGCGCATACTGGTATATCAGGCAATCGGGCTTTGCCCCAGCCTGCCCTCACCTCTGGTGCCCTGAGGCACCAATAGCAATGTATGGGATCCACCCAATAGGCACCCCCACCACTCCCTGTCCAGCGCCTTCCCATGGTGCCATGCACACCCCTGGATGTATCTTTGAAGGTTGGAATAGCCCAGTAAAGACTGAGCATGCTTAAAAGTAAAGGGGAGGTACCAGGTGTGTATGGAGTAGAATAGGGTTTCTTAACTTTGGGCCTCCATGTGTTCTTGGACTTGACTTACACTGCACAACAACGATTTTGCTACTGGGAATAACACATGTGATTTACATGATATCAGGTGTGCTGATTCCAAATCTGAACTCAGAATTTGCCTATCACGTACAGATGTTAAGGCGTACTATAGCTGTTCAAACGGTTGGCAATTGGGTAATGTACCGTATTTTCCGACTGGGCGTATAAGACGACCCCCAACTTTTCCAGTTAAAATATAGAGTTTGGAATATACTTGTCAGCTGCAGTTAAGTACCTGTCCTATAAGACGACCCCCGACTTTGGCACAGATTTTTCAGAGTTAAAAAGTAGTCTTATACGCCAGAAAATACAGTATTTTTATATGGGAACATTATAACAGTTGCAGCTAGTACTATGCCTGCTGCTGACTTAGCTGAATCTTGCCCCCTGGTGGCATGCATGTTCCAGCAGTGGCCGGGCATGTCTGTGCAAGTCATTTAGCTGATATCAGATATAGGTATATAAGGCAAGATGGACTAAGGGATTGTCTCTAGTGTGAAACCATCTTATTGGATAGTACAGCTAGGCCACAGTGAGTCTCTTTTGAGCTAAAGATGAGTAGGTGCAGGTGTGTTAATAAAACAGACAATTTTTTGCTACATTTGTGGCAGATACACCCCATGTGATCAATGCAAGAACCTAATCAAGAGAGTGAGATTTGCTTACTTAAGATCCTGATGTCCTAGGCAGAATTGGAGTTCAGATTTGGATTCAGCGCACTTGATTTAGTATAGGACACATGGATTAGACCAAGTAGCAGACAATATTTATTTTTTGTGATGCAGTGTTAACCAAAGCCCAAGTCAACACACCTGCTGATCAGGGCTTCTGGGAATTGAAGTTGAAGAACTTCAAGGTTGATAAAACCTGGAGAAGAAGTACTGGAGCTAAAGAAGAACAATCCATACTTCAACATTTTGTTGTAGTTCTCAGTGGTAGAGAAGGCATTGGATAAAGCCTGGATGTGAATGAAGACTGTTGGATTAAGTAGCCTTGTCAGAAAAGAAATTTCCTTTGTCTTGACACTTCCTACATTTGTGACAATTATCGGTGTTTCAGAGAGAATGCAAGCAGAGTAGTGTGTTTGTTTTAAAATTTAAATGGCAAAAATGCATACAATTGGGAAAAAGCCACTGCACAAGCTTAGTTTAGTTAGGGAAATGCATATTTAGCAAAGACATGTGTATGAAAATAGAGTAAAAATACAGATTTCAATGCAGGAAGAAAAAGAAGACTGGAAGAAAACGAGTGTGGGATCCATGGCAATGCCATGGAATTGGCTGCAATATTTCCATCTGTACCTGTATGCAGAGCATAGAAATGCAAAATCATTAGTAACAAAAGTAATGGGTTAAAAAAAATCACCTATGGAAATATCCATTTGAAAATGCATGGATAGATAATTGCATACATATAAACACATACACACATAGCTTCCTCCTTTTCAAATAGGCCAGGTTTATAAACATTTTGTTGTCTTCTTGCATTTTCTCCACCCAGTATGGTTTCCTCCTCCAAACCCCTTCTTCCCCCTTATTTCCTGCCAAAGGGGACGTCGAAAGGAGAAGGTAGGTGGTTGGGATGGTGGGAAGGAGGCTTTATAAGTAGCCCAGGAGGTCCTGTTCTAAACTGCTGGTGCTGAAGCCCAAATATCCTCATTCATACACAACCTTTCATATGATGGGATCCGGGAGATTCCTCATTCTGATTCTTGTTACAGGTAAAGTGAATGGATCAAACAGATCAGGGAAAGAAGCTGAGGGTGTTTCCAAGCTGCATCACCTAATCTGCTCTTTAAAAAATTTAAATTGATTAATTTAGGGAAGGTTTCCCTGACCTTTATCCCTTCCCAAGGCAGTAACTTTTAATGGGGTTTTATCTGTTTTTAGTGGGTTTTAATATTGTAAGCCGCCCAGAGTCTTTGTTGAGTTGGGTGGCCATAGAAGTATGAGAAATAAAATAAAATAAAATAATTCCTTTAATCTCAGCCAGTTGATCATTTTGGCTAGAGCAGATAATGAATGTGTGTCTAAGTTTGTGTCTCTGTTGTGAGATTTGCAGGATCTCAAAGGCTGGAGGAGGCTAATTTAAGTGCTATTTTAAGATATTGCTCAGTTATGTTTAGATTTTTTTTTGCAATCACATTGTTATTGTGTCTTACTTGTAAGATACTGTGTGCACTTCTAGTCATTTCCTTCTACAATTGCTCTTCCTGGAACTGCTATTACTGAGATTTCAGAAGGTTTGGAGAAGACTTTTGTGTCTTCTAACTGCATCTAATGAAGGGCCAGTTAAAAGGAGGAGGTAACTGTTTTGAATAGGAATAGTTTCATTCAGTTCTCAAATATCTCTTTCATGGGACCCCCTATAAGTGTGATGGTGAACCTTGGCACTCCAGGTGTTATTGGACTTCAATTCCTAGAAACCCAAGTCTCTGTGAATCCACACGAAGGGGTTTACTGTGACTTGGGGTTTTGGGAATTGAAGTCCAAAAACACCTGGAGTGCCAGTAAGCCCATTTGTGTGGATTCACAGAGACTCGGGCTTTTGGGAATTGAAGTCCAAAAACACCTGGAGTGCCAGTAAGCCCATTTGTGTGGATTCACAGAGACTTGGGTTTCTGGGATTTGAAGTCCAATAACACCTAGAGTGCCAGTAAACCCATTTGTGTGGATTCACAGAGACTTGGGCTTCTGGGAATTGAAGTCCAAGAATACCTGGAGTGTCAAGGTTCACCATCACTGCCCTATAAGCTTGGTGTTATTGCTGTACCCACCCTACCTTCTTGGTCCCCTTAGGCCATCTATGATGCTAGGCCAGCCATGAGAGGATTATATTGTTACAACCTCAGATTAGTTCCAGGAAAATGGATAGGATGCCAAACAATGGAAGGTGGACATTCCTATTCTGAGGTACCATAAAGAACCCTAGGAAAGACTGCCTCAGATTTAAGGAACAGCCAGAGGTCTCTAGATTTTAAAAAGGCTCTTATCTCTGATCACTAATTGATAATCAAAGCCCAGGCAGCTAATGAGCAAAATAGATACCCCCCACTCCCTGTGGGTCACTTCTGCCTTGAGAGCCCATCATTCTCCCCCCCCCCCTCCGGTACCTTATGTTGTTGAGGAGAGAATTCCTGCTGTTTCACCTTCATTATTGCTAGAAATCCTGGTGTTTTTTTTTTAAAAAAAATATTTCTACATTGTATGGCTGTTAAAGCATTTTCATTCTGAAATCAAATGTAAGATTAGTTGTATAGCGTTAAATGGGACTGCAGTGGCTCAAGTGGTTAAGACACTGAACTTGAAGACTGGAAAGTCGGAGTTCAATACCTGAGAACTGCATGATGGAGTGAGCTCCCGTCTCTAACCCAGCTCCTGCCAACCTAGCTGTTTGAAAACAAGATTGAAAGTAGATAAATAGGGGTTACTTTGGTAGGAAGGTAAATGGTGTCCTATACACTCTGGTGCCTAGCCATGCCTGTCACATGTCCACGGAAACATCTGCAGACACAGGGCGACCTTTACCTATATCCTTAAGCAATGAATTGGTCAAACAATTAATTAGATTTGATTCTACACAGCCTTGTGTTGAAGTTCAGAAGGTTCGGAGAACATTGGGAATGAGACCTCTTGAATTTAGTGGGGGTTTACTTTTCAGTAGACCTGTATAGGATAATGTTGTTGAGGAGAGAATTCCTGCTTTTTCACCTGAGAGATGGACTAAATTTTAGTCAGTCTTGATGGACGCTGAATTGGATGACTGGATAGCTGGCAGGTCAGCAGTGCGAGTCGCGAGTGCTACAGTTCAAAAGCAAGAGTTTGCATCTAGATGAAGAGGCACCACTTTGGTTGGAAGGTAACAGCATTTTCTGCACTCCGGTGTCTAATCATGCCTGCCACATGTCCACAGAAACATCTGCAGGCTAAAAACATAGAGTCAGATATGACTGGCTTTCAAGCAAGGGCGACTTTCTCAGAGGAAAGAACTTTAGTCTCTGATGAGAGCCAAACAATTTTTGACTGGTCTTTCTTCTTTCTCCTAGGAGCTGTCCACTGTTCCAAAGAAGCTTTGGAGATTATTCCAAGCATAGGGGATATTCAGCTGGGCAAGAAGGAGTATTTCTTGTGCAAAGGTAAAGGTTGTTGTTGTTCATTTGCATAGTCAAGTCCGACCCTTTGTGACCCCATTGACCATTGCATGCCAGGCACCCCTATCCTCCGCCATCCGCCTCAGCCCACTCAGCTTAGTTCAGACCTGATTGAAGTTTATAAAATCATGCACGGTGTGGACAAAGTAGATAAGGAAAAACTGTTTTCCCTATCGCACAACACTAGAACTAGGGGACACTCCATGAAACTTTTGGGTACTATTTCTCAAACAAATAAGAGAAAGTACTTTTTCACCCAGAGGATTACTGGTCTATGGAACTCCCAGCCAGAAGACGTGGTGACAGCTGTCAGTCTTGACAGTTTTAAGAAAGGATTAGACAAGTTTATGGAAGACAAGGGTATCAATGGCTATAATTATGGATACCTAAGGACAATCTCCGGGTTGGAGAGATAGGCAGGATATCTCTCAATGCCATTTCCAGGGAATCCTAAGCAGGTGAAGGCATCTGCTTGGGAATACCCTGAAGGAAATGGTGAGCCACTGTGTGAGACAGAATGCTGGACTGGATGGGCTCCTGTGGCCAGTTCCAGCAAGGCTGTTCTTATGAACATACATAACTTACTGAGTTAGGTCCCTGGCAACACAGCTGGAGGTTGGGAGCTATATTCCCTTTTGAGATTTCCAGAGGAGCAGCCAGCCTGCATTGATTTGGGCAAGCCTGGGTTGTCATGAGAAACCTGTGAACTTCCAGAAGAAGGAAAGGAGAAGCTTCTTCTGAATATTATCTATTCAACCTAGCCAAACTAGCAGTTGGAAAGCAAGAAATTGCAAGTAGATAAATAGGGACCACTTCAGTGGGAAGGTAACAGCATTCCGTGCGCTCCGGTGTCTAGTCATGCCTGCCACATGACCACGGAAACGTCTGCAAAAGCAGACAGCGCTGGCTCTTCGGCTTTGAAACAGAGATGAGCACTGAACCCTAGCACCAGATACGACTGGCTTTTGAGCAAGGGAAACCTTTACCTTTACTAAAAAAACACTAAAAATGGCTACAGTTAAATTGATGGGTGGTGTGTAATTATTATTTTAAATTTTTATTATTATTGCTGTTATCTTTATGAGCATGCATAAAACAAGAGCCAGCAGGCTAGTTTTGCCCTTGTGGCTTGAACCCAGTGGCAGTATATATATTATATATGTTTTGTAGATGGGGTTTAATAAACAATGGATGGTTTCTCAGATATACATATATATCCCATGATCTATCTATCTACTTACCTACCTACCTACCTAGTTGCTAGTCCAAATGAGAAATCTGCAACTCAACTGTGTATGTTTTAAACTCTTCTGTCCAACAGTGAGAGGAGGTGGAGATGCTACGTTGACATGGTTTGACCCCAGTGACGCAGAAATTGAAGCTGATTCGGAGCCATACAATGAGAAAATGGTTGATGAACGGTCGAAGGGGCTGGAAATTACTCTTTCTGACCCAAATATGGGAGGAATCTTCTCATGCAAAGGGACATTTGATCAATCAGGAGCAATGGCTACTGCCCAGATTAGAATCCGCGTAATCCGTAAGTGGCATTCTATTAGGAACAAAGCAATCACTAATGGTCACCGCCAACTCTAGTGTAAGCCACTCTGCATGGATATCTCAATGTGGATTAGTGCTCAAGGGTTGAGAGCTTCATTTGAACCACAGGAGAGATCAGTGAGAAGAGAAGAAATGCAGTTAAAATTTAAATCTACTCTATGTAAGTGTGTCTATGCATGCCAATTACCTCACAGTAGCCAGTGAGAAAGACCTTTGACTGCCTTTTTCTGCCTGCAGTCACTGTCAGTTTATGCCTTCATTTTACTATGATTTATAGAGTGGTTTAGGGTTTGGTCTTCTAAGTGCTTAGTGGTTAAGATAGGAGTTCTCAACTTTTTAAAGCTGTGGGCTGGGTCACACTCCCTCAGACAGCTTTATGGGCCAGACAGCCATTTTGCCCTTCCTCCACCACATAGCACTTCCTGGTGTGGTGGAGACAATGGGGGAGGGGGCACATGAAATGGTGCCATGAGCCACATCTGGCCCATGGGCCACAGGTTGAGAATCCCTGGGTTAAGACAGTGAGCTTGATGACCAAAAAGTCAGCAGGCCAGCAGCTTTGAGACCCAAGTACTGTGTGATGGAATGAGCACTCGTCGTCTGTCCCAGCTACTGCCAACCTAGCAGTTTGCAAGGAAGAAATTGCAAGTAGATAAATAGGTACCACTTTGGTGGGAAGGTAAATAGTGTTTCATGTGTTCGGGTGTCTGGTCATGCCTGCCACATGACCAAATGTCTGCAGTTGCGCTGGCTCTATGGCTGCTAACAGAGATGAGCACTACCCCCAAGAGTCGGACACAACTGGCTTTCAAGCAAAAGAGATCTTATTGTAATGATTTACAAGATTACAATCCTGTTGCTTAGCAGAGTAAATTGTGTTAGACTAGGCAAATTGCATCAGAAGAGATTTAGTGAATCAACGCCTCCATGAGCTCCATAGATTTAATGAGCCTATTCTAGTAAGTTCCATTGATTCAAATGGCCTACTATTAGATGCCTATTTGAATCAATGGAGCCTATGGAAGAATTGGCTTGCCAAATCGTTGATCTAGTGGACCTACTGTAGTGCAAACTCCTATGGGAAGCAACAGAATTTCAGCCAGAATGTAAACAAAAAGTATAATACAATAAGACAGGGGTTCTCAACCTAAGGTCCAAGAGCCGGATCTGGCCCACGGTGCCATTTCACATGGCCCCCACCCCAAGGGCATTTGAGAAACAAAATGCCCCCCCTTTGAAGCTGTTGGGACAAAATAGCCACCCCAATCATGAAGGCAGGGCAAAATGGCCGCCTGGCCCTCAAAGTTGACTGAGAGAGCATGACCTGGCCCCTTGGCTTGAAAAGGTTGGGAACCACTGCAATAAGATATGGCACTTAAACATTTGCAATACCTGTCTAGTTGTCAAGATTTCCTCTGGGTACCCTGACATTTTCTCTTAGGAATAAAGCAAGATGTTTCCTAATACCAAACCCTAAGACCCTCACAAAGTAGAATATACTGGTTTCATCTAAATAAAATAGCATTTTCACTCATTTTAAAGTATATAGTACATGTGTCTTTAATATACATTGTTCAATATTCACTACTGATCAGGCAGTACTGGTATAGGCATCAAAGCCAGAGGTTGAAAAAGTTGCTTTTCTATTGGAATTCTTCTGCCAGTGTTGGACTGTGATATGACAAAATAATTTTTCTAAGTTCTGAATCTGTTGCAAGGACAATACTGCTATTTATAGCCAAACCAGGCCTTGTCTGGTGGTTAATCTTATAAGAAAGAAGATCCAAGAGATCATTGAAGAAGGTAAAGGGGCTAAGTGAGATACTCCTTGTACCATCTGCATTGGACTTGTCCCCCAAGACTAATTCAGTATGGCACAGTGATTTCCATGCTTTAATGCTCCCTCACTGCATCCCACCTGATCATGGTATTTATTTCTGGATGTGCATTATAGAGAAGCCCACCTTTGTGACGCAGATAGAACCTGTGAAGGAAGTTCGTGAAGATACCCGGGTTGATTTCAACTGCCGGGCTACAGGCATCCCACCACCGACTGTCACATGGGTCTTTGGAAATCAAGTTATGAGTAATACCGATGATGGTAAGTAAGAGATTTTATGTAGAGTCCCCTCATACCATCTGCATTTAACCCCACCCCAACTATGGACTTGATTGCTACAAAAATTTAGTGGCATCTGTTTTTGCTGTTTTAGTTACTACTAGCAGAGGTTGCCCGGTGTTGCCAGGCTGTTTTAAATCGTGTTGGATGGTTTTTGTTGTATGTATATTTAAATGAGGTATGTTATTTTTTTAAAAAATAATGTTTTTTTATACATAGGTAGTGTTTTAAACTGTCATCCTTTTTTTTGGATTTTAAAAAGAGGAAAGGTTGATATAATTTTTTTCAATTATGCCATTTTTAAAAATAATGTGTTACTATGTGAATTTTTGTTAATAGGTGTACCTTGGATAAGATTTTTTTAAAAATGTGTAAGTATGTTTTTTTAATTCAATGTTTTTGACTGTGTTTAGATGTTTGGTTTTTCTTTTAGTGTGTTCTTATTTATTTATTTTTGAATAATTTTTTTGTTTGGATATTTTTGAATGTTTTAAAAACTTATTTCCCTTTTTAAAAAATCTTGGAGATTAATTTGAATTTATTGAGTGTTATTTTTCCTGTGGCCACTGGGTGGTGCTGTTGTGTAATTTTTTTAATTTTGACTGTGTCATGGACTGTGTATTCTTCCTGTTCTTTTGTCATTTCAGTTCTGGACCTCGATGAGGCTGGACGTGTCGTGGTAAGGTGTCTGCTCTTTTTTGTTAGGGGGGGGTTGGGATTTGTGGGGGGTGGGGGGTTGTGTTTGTCCTTGTTTATTTGTGTTTGTTTTTGGATGTTTTTCTTTTTAATTTTTATGCTTATTATTGTTTTTGATTTTTGTTGAATGTTCTTGTTTGTGTTTTTGGTGTGGGTATTTCCGTGGGCCGGCCTCGGTGGCTGGCTGGCCCATTGAAATACCATGTGGTGGTGGGTTGGGGGTATTTTCATGGGCAGTGTCGATGGCTGGCCCATGGAAATACCATTGCTGGTTCATGCGTGGTTGGGGTTGGGGTATTTTTTCGGGCTGGCCGCATTGGAATATCCACGCCGCCGGCCCGTGGGAATTCCCATGTTGTGTTTGTTGCTTGTTTTGTTTTGGTGGGGGTGGGGGGTTCGCGGCTCGGCCTTGGTGGCCAGACTGCGAAAATCCCCACGCCATTTTTGTTTTTGTTTTGGGGGGGAGCCCAGTGTCGGGGTGTGTGTGGGCTTTCCTTCCCGGGGGCTGGCTTCCGGCCCGCGGTAAGGAAGCCCAGCGGCGGAGTGGGTGGCTGGGCTTTCCTTACCGGGGGCTGGCTTCCCTGGGCGGCCCACAGTAAGGAAGCCCAGCGGTGGGGTGTGTGTGCTTTCATTACCGGGGGCTGTGTGGCTGTGCGCTTTTTATTTTTATTTTGCCCGCGCTGGCTTTCCCAGAGTTCTGTGCTTTCCCTTTGTGCTCCCTTTTTTTGTGCAGCTCATTTTTGATTGGCCGCGCCGCGTTTCCCCAGGTTCTTTGTGCTTTCGCCTCTCAGCCTGATTGGCTGTGGCGCAGCCCGGTGCAAAGAACGTTGGGAAATGAAGTTGTTTCCCTTTTTTTGCGTTTGTGGGGCTGTTGCCCCACTTCCGCTTTATTCAATCCTTCGATGACCTGCGGACCCAGTCCGCACGTGTGCACGAAGGGGGAGTGCAGGCAAGTAGGGCCAGCCGTAGGAACCTATAGCAAGTTCCAACGGTTAACCCTTGGTTTTATAGGTTAAGATAAAAAACACAACAATAATGTTGACATTGCTGTATGGTACAAGAAATGTTGAAGTATCCTCCTAGAATCATGCCAATCTGTAATTCAGACCATCTTCTGGAAGGAAATTGTTGTGGGGATATCCTGTGACATAGGTGCTGATGCTGTTTTTGTCTGAGCAGTCTTGTGAGCAATGGTAATTATAAATGTGGCTGCACGTATAGCATGTGTCACCAACCCTTGCCATGGATGATAATTTCACCATCCCTCATACTGATTTCTACAACATCTTCTTTCTGCGTGGCAGGGCGAATTTTGGTGGAAAATGGAGCACTGGTGATAGAGAATGTCCAGCGCTCAGATGCTGGTATCTACAGCTGCAAGGCCAGTATCAAAGAGCGGAATGAAGTGGTTTCCACAAATGTCTCTCTCATCGTTAAATGTAAGCATTGGTGTAGCATCTCACTGTATCAATATAGTACGTTGGTCTGTGTTGAGTTTGCAGGGCTGTGTCCAAGATGTTAAGTGAAGTGGGACCACACACCTAAGTCATGTTTGAGAAATAAAGAGTAGGCAAATCTATTGATGTGACAGAGAAGAATATTAATATGGGGGGGGGGGGGGTCCCATGGTATGCCATGATAAGACTTGGATGTCTGTTCATTCCTGATGTGCTAGAAAGATGGGAAACCATCATCTGTTGAGATGTTCAGATCTACCACTTTCACTATGCCTCACTATTGGTCTTACTGCCTATGAAGGGGACCTAGAAGGCCAATGGTTACCAGTTTTATATGAAAAGAGTAGACACTTCATTCCTGTTAGAAGGAAATAGTGGAAGGAACAAAGTCCTCCTTTCCATGTGGCTGTTTGGTGTTCTGGCCGGACATCCTGTTACGGTAATGGAGTAGACCGTACAGCCAGGGACTCAACGCCGAGTGTTGGGTGGTGGTAAATAACCTGACTCCCTAAAGGGGCCAATGACTATTGGTGGATGAGCCCCTTTAGGTGGGGTGATGGTCCCCTCAGTGGAGAAGATGCCACTAGAAACCATTATATTGGGCCCAACAGCAAAATGAGCGGAGGAGGAACTCTGATTCCCAATGGTCATGTAGGCGGAAGAGGCCATGCCAGATAATATAAGTTCCTTATATTTTATCACCTCCTACCCATCATGACTGCACCTTACTGAGGAAGACTAGGAGTGGTGAAAAAGTTATATTTCTGAAAGTTGTTTTTATGCTATTACTGTTGTTCTGTTTGGAGAAACTGCGTTAAGCCATGGAGGAGGCTCAAGATTGACATGCAACTTGGAAATTGTTGACAAAAATTATTTGAGAACAACAATCTTTATTTAATGGTAAAGGTAAAGGTCGCCCTTACTTGAAAGCCAGCTATATCTGACTCTAGGGTTCAGTGCTCATCTATGAAGAGCCAGCGCTGTCTGCATTTGCAGAAATTTCTGTGGACATGTGGCAGGCATGCCTAGACACCAAAGTGCATGGAACACTGTTTACCTTCCCACCAAAGTGGTCTCTATATATCTACACGCAATTTCTTGCTTTCAAACAGCCAGGTTGGCAGGAGCTGGGACAGAGATGGTCTCAGGTTTTAAACTGCTGATCTTCTGCCTTCCAGTCAGTGTCTTAACCACTGGAGCCACTACAATTTAATGGTATTTGCTTATTTAAGGGTAGTGTCCATTAAGTATAATGGACATTTTATGTCCTGATGTCCTGATAGGATATAAGAAGAGAGTGCATGTAGCAAGTTTATATAGAGAAGGAAGAAAAAGATAGGGACCTTCACAGAGTTAGAGCATCAAATGCCAAATCGTAATTTGGTTTGTTTTCTCAGTTCCTCCCAAGATACAATTTCCTATGGCTGAATTATTTCTTATCAAGATTGGGCATCCCATTCAATACAACTTCACAATCCTGGCCAACCCTCCTCCTTCTTTCACTGTGTCTTGGAAGGGAAAGGTTTTTGAAGGTGATGATACCATGGTGGTGGAAGAGGACCAGAACACATACATGGCCTCTTTTGAGGTGAGACATGATTCTTATAAAACCACAAGGGTGGTGGGGGAGAAAGGAAATCTCTTTAGAGGCTCAAGGAGTGATTTCTCTTTCCTCTTCCACATTTAAAACAATCAGATTTATCCTGAGGCTAGTTTAATCCCTTACTCAAGAGTGATCTAACCTTCTTCTTCTTGTTCTGCCTTATCTGAATTCAAATATTGGCAATCCTCATGGTGATCAGCCATGAATACTATCCTGAGAATACAATGCAGTGGCCTTTCATCTGCCTTCTGCATCGCAGCATAACACCAGTACCACTGATCCAGTTCCACAAGTCACTTTCTGGTCCTGAGCACTTTTGGCACACAAGGTCCTCCTCAGCCCCAGGCCAGTATTGATGAAGCTGCCGGAGATGGATTCAAGATGGATTCAAATGGGATTTAATCCACTTGAGGAACATCACTCTTCCTTGTGGACTTCAACACCCAAACCGTTAGTCCTCGGGGTTGTCAGGATAGTTAACCACTGCCTGACACTCAGCGTTGAGTCACTGACAGTATGGTCTGTTCTATTACCACATCAGGATAACATGGCCAGATACCAAGTGATCTAATCCAATTCATAGTTAGAGTGAAATCATATGATGAAAAAAGATTGCATTTGATGACACCATGGAATCAATGGTCTATACTAGTTTAGCTAGTAATCGGATATTAGCCAAAGGGCTGGGCGAACATGCTGAGTTGGGAGAACTGCAATGCAAGCTGGGGAGATCTTCCTAAATTTGGCAGATAAATTATCTTTCAGCGGATGACAGATACTGGATCCCTATATCAATTGTTTTATGGAAGTACTGTATCTGCAGTGGAACCTCAGTTAATGTAATTAATGCATTCTCCAGGACATTTCTTACAGCGAAACTTACTGTAACTGATTTTCCCATAGGAATGCATTGAAAACCAAAATACTTTAACTGAAACATGGTTTCCAATAGGAATGCAATGAAAACCAATTAATCCGTTCTGAAAAAAATATCCATAAACAGAGCCACTATTTTCTATGGATTTCCTTTTGTTATACGGTTTTTATGTTAAATGAGCCTTTTGTTAACTGAGGTCCCACTGTATGTATCTTGCCACAGGCTCTAGGGACAGGTCCTGAGTACATGAGATTAATTGTCCCTCCGAAATGTTCATTTCAGATCAAGCCAACATCAAAAGAAGATATTTCCGACCTCCTCATAAAAGCCACCAACGAGTTGGGCAGCACTGAGAAGAAAGTTACTCTAAAAGAAGGTAAGCTACAAAACCAGTCTTCAAATTGTTGGACAGAAGTGTAGCAAACTCTAGTAGTAAAGACAATGCCATGGGATTGCCTGAGCATCAGGGACTATGAAGCCCCACCCCCCCCACCCCCCAAGCTTCCTTGTTGCTTCTGAGCCCAGCTGCATGACTCCCAGTTACTGGGAATTAATTGCAAGTGCCTATTGTAATGTAAAGTTATTAAGGGTGGCTAGTTCTTGAATGGACAACATATAGCCATTAATCTTACAAAATATTTGCTGCTTAATTATTGACATGCACACAGATGCAATAGAATCAGTCTGTCCATGTGGACTAGCTCTTTGGCTATAAACAGAGATAAGCACTGAACCCTAGAGTCGGATACGACTGGCTTTCGAGCAAGGGAGACCTTTACCTTTATCTAATGGCCTTTTATGCTTCCTTCACGTGAATACGAGTTCACCTTTTGAATAATAAGAATCATATGTCATGGGGTGGTGGTGGGGTGAATCAGGATTTTAGGAGCCTTGATGGCGCAGTGGTTAAACTGCTGTCCTGCAACCAAAAGGTTGTCAGCTTGATCCTGACCAGGGATCAAGACTGACTCAGCCTTCCATCCTTCCAAGGTCGGTAAAATGAGTCCCCAGCATGTTAGGGGCAAAATGATAAATAACTTGTGAACTGCCCAGAGAGTGCATGAAATGCTATGAAGTATGATTGCTTTGCTTTTTAGGTTGGGCATGGTGGGGATTTTTTTTTTTTTGTGGTACTACTGGCTGATTCTAAACCACTCTAGAATCTAGAGTGACTTATTATGTTAAGCAATAGGATTTCAACCTAGGCAGAAGGCATTCAGATCCCTTTCCCCATGGTATTTGCCAATGAAAGTTCTTCTTTTCCAGATGTTCCTGACAAACGTTTGGGAACAGGAAGCATCCTGGCGATTGTGTTGGCTATCCTCCTTCTGGTGATCTTGTTAATCGCGGATCTTTCATGCTATTACAAACGTCAGCGTGGCTTGTTCATGTATTGCCGAACAAACATCCTAGACAAACATTCAGCTGGGACAGGTGTTGAAAGCAATGGGTGAGTCTGTGTGGAAGAGACAAAGAACAGTTTGGGAACAACAGAAACCAAGACTAGCTTAGGAATTCCATCTTATCCCATGCTCCATTTTTGGTTGAGCATTTGGATAGATCCACATCAGTCTTCTGGCTTTAAGATACAATGGAAATTTCAGGAAATTTCATCCCAGAGCTCTTTCAATCTGCTAGTTGGTTTTTTGAGACTGAAGCTAGAACCTTGCTGTCAAGCCAATAATGTTCCACCATTATTGAATCCTTATTGACAAAATAGGATGGATCCAGATTCATTAATGTCTAGAATAGGCTGAAGAGATCAGTGGGAATTAAATTACCCTGTTTGAATTATAACTTAGAACAGGGGTTCCCAACTTATAGCTTACATAAGAACATAAGAACAGCCTTGCTGGAACAGGCCACATTGAGTTTGCTTTTTTCACTGCTAAGGCACACTGGGTTGACATCTTCATTGAGCTCTCCACCAGGACACCAAGGTCCCTTTCCTGGTTTGTCGCAGAGAGTTCAGACCCCATCAGTTTATAAATGTAATTGGGGTTTTTTGCCCCAACATGCATCACTCTGCACTTACTGATGTTTAAGCTCATTTGCCACTGTTTTGCCCACTCCCCCAGTGTCAAGAGATCCCTCTGGAGCTCTTCACAATCTCTCACAGTTTTCACTACCCTGTATAATTTAGTGTCGTCAGCAAATTTGGCTACCTTGCTTTTTACTCCTACCTCTAGATCATTTATGAAGAGGTTGAAAAGCAGGGGTCCCAGTACTGAACCTTGGGGGACCCCACTCTTTACTTCACTCCACTTGGAGAAGTGTCCATTTAGTGCTACCCTCTGTTTCCTGTCCCTTAGCCAGTTGCTGATCCAGGACAAGACCTGTCCCTTTATTCCATGACTGGTAAGTTTATTCAAGAGCCTTTGGTGTGGGACCTTGCCAAAAGCCTTCTGAAAGTCCAGATAAACAATGTCAACTGGATCCCCCTTATCCACATGCTTGTTGACACTCTCAAAAAATTCCAACAGATTAGTGAGGCATGATTTGCCCTTGTAAAAGCCATGTTGGCTCTCCTTTAGCAGCGCCTTCTCTTCTATGTGCCTATCAATTCTATCTTTTAGGATGGTTTCCATCACTTTACCTGGGACACATGTCAAACTGACAGGTCGGTAATTTCCTGGATCACCCCTGGATCCTTTTTTGAAAATTGGTGTTACATTCGCTACCTTCCAGTCATCAGGTACAAAGCCTGATTTGAGGGAAATATTATATATTTTGGCTAGGAGATCAGCAATTTCATCTTTAAGTTCCCTGAGAACTCGTGGATGGATGCCATCTGGTCCTGGTGATTTGTTAGTGTTTAGCTTAACAAGACATGCAAGGACCTAGAACATAAGAACATAAGAACATAAGAACAGCCTTGCTGGAACAGGCCACAGCCCATCCAGTCCAGCATTCTGTCTCACACAGTGGCTCACCATTTGCTTCAGGGTATTCCCAAGCAGATGCCTTCACCTGCTTAGGATTCCCTGGAAATAGCATTGAGAGATATCCTGCCTATCTCTCCAACCCGCAGGTTGTCCTCAAGTATCCATAATTATAGCCATTGATACTCTTGTCCTCCATGAACTTGTCTAATCCTTTCTTAAAGCTGTCAAGACTGACAGCTGTCACCACTTCTTCTGGCAGGGAGTTCCATAGACCAGTAATCCTCTGGGTGAAAAAGTACTTTCTATTATTTGTTTGAGAACTAGCACCCAAAAGTTTCATGGAGTGTCCCCTAGTTCTAGTGTTATGCGATAGGGAAAACAGTTTTTCCTTATCTACTTTGTCCACACCGTGCATGATTTTATAAACTTCAATCAGGTCACCTCTTAGACGTCGTCGTTCAAGAGTAAAGAGGCCCAACCGTTGCAGCCTCATATGGTAAGGAAGGTGTTCCAGTCCCCTAATCATTCTGGTTGCCCTCCTCTGCACTTTTTCCAGCTCCATAATATCCTTCTGGAGGTATGGCGACCAGAACTGTACACAGTATTCCAGATGGGGCCTCACCATAGATTTATAAAGAGGCAAAATGACACTTGCTGACTTATTTTCTATACCCTTCCTAATGATGCCTAGCATTGAGTTTGCTTTTTTCACTGCTGAGGCACACTGGGTTGACACCTTCATTGAGCTGTCCACCAGGACACCAAGGTCCCTTTCCTGGTTTGTCGCAGAGAGTTCAGACCCCATCAGTTTATAAATATAATTGGGGTTCTTTGCCCCAACATGCATCACTCTGCACTTACTAATGTTGAAACTCATTTGCCACTGTTTTGCCCACTCCCCCAGTGTGGAGAGATCCCTCTGGAGCTCCTCACAATCTCCCACAGTTTTCACTACCCTGTATAATTTAGTGTTGTCAGCAAATTTGGCTACCTTGCTTTTTACTCCTACCTCTAGATCATTTATGAAGAGGTTGAAAAGCAGGGGTCCCAGTACTGAACCTTGGGGGACCCCACTCTTTACTTCTCTCCACTTGGAGAAGTGTCCATTTAGTGCTACCCTCTGTTTCCTGTCCCTTAGCCAGTTGCTGATCCACGACAAGACCTGTCCTTTTATTCCATGACTGGTAAGTTTATTCAAGAGCCTTTGGTGTGGGACCTTGTCAAAAGCCTTCTGAAAGTCCAGATAAACAATGTCAACTGGATCCCCCTTATCCACATGCTTGTTGACACTCTCAAAAAATTCCAACAGATTAGTGAGGCATGATTTGCCCTTGCAAAAGCCATGTTGGCTCTCCTTTAGCAGCGCCTTCTCTTCTATGTGCCTATTAATTCTATGTTTTAGGATGGTTTCCATCACTTTACCTGGGACACATGTCAAACTGACAGGTCGGTAATTTCCTGGATCACCCCTGGATCCTTTTTTGAAAATTGGTGTTACATTCGCTACCTTCCTGTCATCAGGCACAAAGCCTGATTTGAGGGAAAGATTATATATTTTGGCTAGGAGATCAGCAATTTCATCTTTAAGTTTCCTGAGAACTCGTGGATGCATGCCATCTGGTCCTGGTGATTTGTTAGTGTTTAGCTTAACAAGACATGCAAGGACCTCCTCCTTGGTTATTTCTATCTGGCTTAATTCTTCGGTTTCCCTCCCTACGAAGATAGGCTCTGTTTTGGGCATGTGGCCTCTGTCTTCTTCAGTGAATACTGAAGCAAAGAATTCATTGAGTCTCTCTGCAATCTCTGTTTCCTCTTTAATAACCCCTTGCCTTCCATTGTCATCTAATGGTCCAATGGCCTTCCTAGTTGGGTTCTTACTTCTAATGTACTTAAAGAAGTCTTTGTTATTTCTCTGAGTATTTTTAGCTATACGCTCCTCAAAGTCTTGCTTTGCTTTCCTGATTGTTGCCATGCATTTGTTCTGCCAGAATTTATGTTTCTGCCTGCTGTCCTCATTTGGACAAGCCTTCCATCTTCTAAATGAGCTTTTCTTGCTCTTGATCACTTCCCGAACAGCTCCTGTAAGCCACATCGGAGTCCTCTTGGACCTGGCAGTGCCCTTTTCCCTTTTGGGTATGCATTCCAATTGGGCCTCTGTTATTGTTTTTGTAAACAACCTCCATGCCTCTTGGAGTGTTTGGACTCTCTCAATTTTCCCTTTCAGTTTCTTTTTTACTAGTTTCCTCATCTTTGGGAAATTTCCTTTTTGAAAATTTAAGGTCTCTGTGTTTGATTTTATCAGTGACTTGCAGTCTATGATCAAGTTAAACATAATTGAGTTGTGGTCACTGTTCCCTATTGGATCAGTCACATTAACATCTTGCACCAGATCCTGAGTATTACTCAGGATCAAGTCAAGGATTCTTGTACCTCTAGTTGGGTCTTCAACCATCTGTCCCAGGGAACAATCATTTAGCATATCTAGGAACTTTATCTCTTTATCATGTGCTGAACAACAATTCACCCAGTCTATGTGAGGGTAATTAAAGTCCCCCATTATAACCAGGCTTCCCTTCCTGGATGCCTCCTTTACAACATTCTCCAACTGCCAGTCTCCCTCAAGAGTTTGGGTCGGAGGCCGATAGTATATGCCTACTGTTAGACCATCCTTGTGGCCTGGTACTCTTACCCACAGAGCTTCTAATGGTGACTCTGAATCACCTAGATATTCCAATTCATACGATTTTATCACTTCTTTGACATACAAGGCTACACCACCTCCTGTTTGCCCCTTCCTATCCTTCCTGTACAGTTTGTAGCCTGGGATAACTGTATCCCATTGGTTATCATCCATCCACCAGGTTTCAGTGATACCAATAATATCAATATTCTTATCTATTGCTAAGTATTCCAGCTCCCCTATTTTGTTCCGGAGGCTTCTGGCATTTGTATACAAGCATTTATATATGCTTTCCAGATACAGTCTTTTGAATCCAGTTGCATTGTTAGACTGCCTCTTGCATTCTTCTGCTAGAGTGCTGGTGACTAGCTCCTTGCTCTGCTCAGTAATTTTTGCATCCCCCTCACTACTCAAGTATACACTTTCCCGAACCGGATGCTGCCAAGCTCCTGTCGGCTTTCCCCCAGTTATCAGTTTAAAAGCTGCTCTGCAGCCTTTTTGATGTTGAGTGCCAGCAATCTGGTCCCATCATGGTTTAAATGCAACCCATCCCTCCTGAACAGATTTGGCTTGTCCCAAAATGTTCTCCAGTTCCTGACAAATCTGAAGCCCTCCTCTCTATACCACCGCCTCATCCACACATTGAGGCTTCTGAGCTCTGCCTGCCTGGTAGATCCTGCGCGAGGGACAGGCAGCACTTCTGAAAATGCTACCTTGGAAGTCCGGGACTTCAATCTTCTTCCTAACAACCTAAATGTGGCTTCCAGGACAGACCGCTTGGCCTTCCCAACATCATTGGTACCAACGTGTACCATGACAACTGGCTTGTTCCCAGTTCTCTCTAACAATCTATCTAGATTTCTTGTGATGTCTGCAACTTTTGCACCTGGCAGGCAAGTCACCATACGGTTATCATGTGCATCACAAATCCATTTCTCTGTATTTCTAATTATTGAATCACCTAGTACAAGGAGCCTCTCTCCTGCAATCTGTTCATCTACATGCACCTCATCAACCATATTAAGGGAGAGAACCTCAGTTTGTTCCTGTTGTTCATCTTCCTGGATCTCATCAAGTGTGGTTAAGGAGAGATCATCAGGTGGAACCAGTTGTTCCTCTGTGTGTTCCTCATCAGGTGTGATAAGGGAAAGAGCCTCAAATTTATTCTGTAATTTCAGACTCTCAGAGTGATCCCCTACTCTTCTCCTCCTTTGAGTCACATTTCTCCAACCATCTCCCTCCTGAGTTAGTGAAGGGCCTTCTCCCTCAGAACTGTGCCCTGTCTCTTCTTTGTCCAGCATAGTCTGCTCTGCTCTGTCCAAGAACAGCTCAAGCTCCTTAATTTGTTGGTGGTTAGATATGTGCTCCTTAATTTGTTGGTGGTTAGATATGCGAACAGGGGTTCCCAACCTTTTCAAGCCATGGCCTGGGTCACACTCTCTCAGTCAGCTTCGAGGACCAGACAGCCATTTTGCCCTGCTTGCACACTGGGGTGGCCATTTTGTCCCAACAGCTTCAAAGGGGGTGGTCATTTTGTTTCACAACTGCCCTTGGAGGGTTTAGGGGGCACATGAAATAGTACCATGGGCCAGATTTGGCCCATGGGCCTTAGGTTGGGAACCCCTGGCTTAGAACAAATATGTTCTAAATATGTTGGTCTGGCTTTTAGGCTGGAGGATTAGTGCAGACGATCACCTTGTAGAATCAGTTTCACGGATTTGTTTCTCTACCTCTTCAAGTTGGCTCCTTTTGTGGGCAAAAGTTTTTTTTAAAAGAGGAATATTCATAATACCTTCTGAAGATTGATTTCCCACTTATTTCCTTCTTTCTACAGGAAAATGCTCTCAAAGTCTGGAAAAAACACTGTTGTCAATGTTTCTGGCATTGAGGCCTAGAGAGTCAACAGGCAAGACCTTGGATAATGAAATCATGGGACTGTGCAGTGAAGGCTGGATTGGCAGTATGAGTACAAAGAATTGCAAAGACTATTTTGACTTTGCCACCCACACTGAACTTTTCCTTATGCTCATTAAGCACCAAACTATACATTAAGGGTAGGTTAGGGGATACAGATCCTTGTGACTGATCTGCTTTTACTCCTGCAAGAGGATTTCCTTAGAGACACATGTCTCAGCAATCAAACTTCCAAATTAAGCTCATGTTGACCTTTCGGGGACCAATCATAGGAACAAAACTTGTTAAATGCAAAATGTAGAGATGGAAAAGCACAAATGGTAAATGTATCATGTGGACTGATTCAGACAGATCGCACCAATTCTAAAAACAGTGGCAGATAGATTCTCTGGCATGCTAATTCCCAAAATGTTCTTTGCCTGTCATCTTCTTTGGATGATTTTGAGGTGCTTCATGCCTCACTATCCCAGGTTCAACTATGACACTTCTTTAAGCATTGATCTTTAGCATTGTGGTTTATATTGTTCCTGAGATTCCAAGATTTCATTCACTTGGCAATAAGGATTCTCTGTGGTGCCTCCTTCAATTTGTTCTCAGTCTATCCATTATTTGAAGTTAGGGTCTGCATGGAAAGGTGCCTCAATTCTCATTGCAACGCTCTATTTCATCATGATAGTCTTCAGTTTGGATCTCTGGGAGAGCTGTAACAATAAAATTATTGTTTGATAATAAATGAATTAATAATATCTGGAAAGACGGGTTGAGCAAGTGTCTGTAAAGTGGCTGACTGAGTTTAACTCACGCACACATGCATGCACGCACACATGCACGTGCGTGCGTGCACACACACACACATGCACACGCACACGCACACATGCACGCACGCACCAGGCAGGGACCTGCTTGAAACAGACGGACCCAATGTTTTTAGTGAATCCATTCCTTAACCAAGTCCACAAATTTAAAATGAGCTGTTTCAATCAAAAAGTAAAGATTTGCTCTAAACTTGTAGAGCAAAACCGTGGAAGGAAAACTAGAAAGGAAAAAATAACCAGAAGTTTTCTTATGGCTGTAGGCTAGGAACATGAAATCCTACATGTATTGTATTCTCAGAGTGAATGTCATTACCCTGACATTATAAGAACATAAGAACAGCCTTGCTGGAACAGGCCACAGCCCATCCAGTCCAGCATTCTGTCTCACACAGTGGCTCACCATTTGCTTCAGGGTATTCCCAAGCAGATGCCTGCTTAGTATTCCCTGGAAATGGCATTGAAAGATATCCTGCCTATCTCTCCAAACTAAGGTTGTCCTTAAGTATCCATAATTATAGCCATTGATACCCTTGTCCTCCATGAACTTGTCTAATCCTTTCTTAAAGCTGTCAAGACTGACAGCTGTCACCACTTCTTCTGGCAGGGAGTTCCATAGACAAGGGATCCTGTGGGTGAAAAAGTACTTTCTCTTATTTGTTTGAGAACTAGCACCCAAAAGTTTCATGGAGTGCCCCCCTAGTTCTAATGTTATGCGATAGGGAAAACAGTTTTTCCTTATCTACTTTGTCCACACCATGCATGATTTTATAAACTTCAATCAGGTCACCTCTTAGACGCCGTCGTTCAAGAGTGAAAAGGCCCAACCGTTGCAGCCTCAGATGGTAAGGAAGGTGTTCCAGTCCCCTAATCATTCTGGTTGCCCTCCTCTGCACTTTTTCCAGTTCCATAATATCCTTCTGGAGGTATGGCGACCAGAACTGTACACAGTATTCCAGGTGGGGCCTCACCATAGATTTATAAAGAGGCAAAATGAGACTTGCTGACTTACTTTCTATACCCTTCCTAATGATCCCTAGCATTGAGTTTGCTTTTTTCACTGCTGAGGCACACTGGGTTGACACCTTCATTTTGCTCTCCACCAGGACACCATGGTCCCTTTCCTGGTTTGTCGCAGAGAGTTCAGACCCTATCAGTTTATAAATGTAATTGGTTTTTTTTGCCCCAACATGGATCACTGTGCACTTACTAATGTTGAAGCTCATTTGCCACTATTTTGCCCACTCCCCCAGTGTCAAGAGATCCCTCTGGAGCTCCTCACAATCTCTCACAGTTTTCACTACCCTGTATAATTTAGTGTCGTCAGCAAATTTGGCTACCTTGCTATTTACTCCTACTTCTAGATCATTTATGAAGAGGTTGAAAAGCAGGGGTCCTAGTTCTGAACCTTGGTGGACCCCACTCTTTACTTCACTCCACTTGGAGAAGTGTCCATTTAGTGCTACCCTCTGTTTCCTGTCCCTTAGCCAGTTGCTGATCCAGGACAAGACCTGTCCCTTTATTCCATGACTGGTAAGTTTGTTCAAGACCCTTTGGTGCGGGACCTTGTCAAAAGCCTTCTGAAAGTCCAGATAAACAATGTCAACTGGATCCCCCTTATCCACATGCTTGTTGACACTCTCAAAAAATTCCAACAGATTAGTGAGGCATGATTTGCCCTTGCAAAAGCCATGTTTGCTCTCCTTTAGCAGCGCCTTCTCTTCTATGTGCCTATTAATTCTATTTTTGCAAAGAGAAGCCTGCCCATTTCTTCTGGGAAACGACCAGGAACACATTCATGAGTTTTTACTTTGAGTTCCTGAAAGAACAGCTGTGATCAAAAGTTCAGGGTCACTTTGGTGTTTGTATCCTCAGAGAGTTGGCTGGGGTACTGTGTCAGAGACTACAGGCGAGCATGCAGACAGTGCCACCTACTGTACTGTGCAGAGATGGAGAACAGCAGCAGAGTTAACAGGCAGTCAAAGTTGTCCCACCATTTGGAGCATTGGGGTTGAAGGTTGGTTTGCTCTCCGCCCCCCCCCCCAGCAATCCCACAACATGGTAATGACTAGAGGCTGGAATGCACAAAACACAGTTACCTTTCCTGCTGAAGTGGTACCTATTTATCTACTTGCAATTTCTTGCTTTCAAACAGCTAGGTTGGCAGGAGCTGGAACAGACAATGGACACTCAATTCATTGTGCAGCACTTGGGTCTCGAATTGCTGGCCTGCCCACCTTCCAGTCACTAAGCTCAGTGCATGTGGGTCTATCCTCAGTGCACGAAGCTGCTAGGAACCGTCCCAATTACACAGAGTGAAGCACTTGTCTCCAGTGGTGGGTTTCAAATTTTTTTTTACTACTGCACTGTGGGTGTGGTATTGTGGGCATGACCAGGGGGAAAGCCCTGCATTGCACCCAAATTAGGACTACTTTATTTTGAAAACTTGGATGGGCAGGACCAGCCAGAATTTCTGCTACTGGTTCTGGTGAACTGGTGCAAACCTGCTGATGCCCACCACTGCTTGTCTCTGTTAATAGAATATACGAGAGCTATTAATTTGGTTCTCCCTATCATATATATACATTTATAAACTGATGGGGTCTGAACTCTCTGCGACAAACCAGGAAAGGGACCTTGGTGTCCTGGTGGACAACTCAATGAAGGTGTCAACCCAGTGTGCCTCAGCTGTGAAAAAAGCAAACTCAATGCTAGGGATAATTAGGAAGGGTATAGAAAATAAGTCAGCAAGTGTCATTTTGCCTCTTTATAAATCTATGGTGAGGTCCCACCTGGAATACTGTGTACAGTTCTGGTCGCCATACCTCCAGAAGGATATTATGGAGCTGGAAAAAGTGCAGAGGAGGGCAACCAGAATGATTAGGGGACTGGAACACCTTCCTTACCATCTGAGGCTGCAACGGTTGGGCCTCTTCACTCTTGAACGACGACCTCTAAGAGGTGACCTGATTGAAGTTTATAAAATCATGCACGGTGTGGACAAAGTAGATAAGGAAAAACTGTTTTCCCTATCGCATAACACTAGAACTAGGGGGCACTCCATGAAACTTTTGGTTGCTAGTTCTCAAACAAATAAGAGAAAGTACTTTTTCACCCAGAGGATTACTGGTCTATGGAACTCCCTGCCAGAAGAAGTGGTGACAGCTGTCAGTCTTGACAGCTTTAAGAAAGGATTAGACAAGTTCATGGAGGACAAGAGTATCAATGGCTATAATTATGGATACTTAAGGACAACCTCCGGGTTGGAGAGATAGGCAGGATATCTCTCAATGCCATTTCCAGGGAATCCTAAGCAGGCATCTGCTTGGGAATACCCTGAAGGAAATGGTGAGCCACTGTGTGAGACAGAATGCTGGACTAGATGGGCTGTGGCCTGTTCCAGCAAGGCTGTTCTTATGTTCTTATGTTCTTATATTGTGTATCTCTCCCCCCCAGTTCAAGGTAGCCTAGCTTTGCAGCACCAGTTTTAATCAAACATTTAAATACAATAAAACCCCGGCTTACACATGCCTTCAGTTACATACAATTTGGGCTTTGAGTTACATAAAGATTCTTTTTCCTATGGGTTTGCTTCAAGTTACATAAAAAATCATTTTCCTATGGGTTTGCTTTGTGTTACGTAAAAATATATTTATTTTTCCTATGGGTTTGCTTGGAGTTACATAAAAAGCCGATTTAAGCAAAAGCCTGCGGAACGGACTTTTTTTTTTTTTTTGGTAAGTAGGGATTTTACTGTATACACATGGGCAAGATTCAGAAGCTGAAGCTCATGTTACTCAATTGAGGGCAAACACTATCCCATCAGGTTCTGATTTTGTTAATGATAACTTAAGGGTTTGCTTTGCCAGCAATACAACAAATGTCATGCAGTAGAAGGATGGTTTGCATAATAGGTGGAGCAGAAAGTTGTGGAACAGAGTATGAGTTTGACCAAATATGAGCAAAAACCCCACGGTAGAAGCTGCACCAGTTAGACTAGTCTCTGAAACATTGATGTCTGTTGTCTATATCACTGGCATAGTGTATGGGCATGTAGGCATCTGTCAAGAGAAGAACCAGGAGCCTTCTATTGACCTTCCAGTCTAGGAAAGCTTCTCAGTAAGACAGACCGGGTAAGGTCATTGCGATGTAGCTGAGAATGCTAGCCTGCTGGAACAAAGCTCTATTCTGCATCTCTGATGGCTCATCACATCAGGAAACTACACAGAACAGAGGTGAACCAAGTGTGGCCCAACTAGGTCTGGCTGGATATCCCGCTACAGTAATGGAGTAGACCGTAGAGCCAGCAACGCAACACTGAGTGTGGGTAGTGGTAAATAACCTAAAGAGGACAACAGCTATGGGTGGATGAGCCCCTTTAGGTGGGGTGATGGTCCCCCTCAGTGGAGGAAATGCCACTGGAAACCATCATATTGGGCCCAATGGCAAAATGAGCAGAGGAGGAACCTTTTTGAGTCCCAATGGTCATGAAGGCGGAAGAGACCATTGCAGATGGACCTGCTGTGAAGGTGCACCTTGTTAATATCCTCAAGGCTGTGACAGTCCATTGCAGTCCTGGAGATAAATCCTGCACGTCTCATTCCATATATGCCGCAGAAGAGGCTCTGTGATCATAGTGTGTGGGTCTCTTCACGGCACGCTGGGATCCACAAATTCACACCAGTGGCATTTTTCCTGAGAGACACATCCATCAACTGTGAAAATGATTTTCAGGGGGGAAATGTATATTCGGACATGAGTAGCAGCCACCACTGCCGCCGATCATACTGGGGCTCTCTCTGGTTCCTAGTAGCTGCTTGTCAATTGAGTGGATTGCACAGATGCAGGAATGAAGAAAATACAAATGTTTGGCAAACAGTCTAGATGCCAGTAAACGTCCTTGACTTTGTCCTGTGCCAATCTGTTACTTCCCTTCAATATACAAACATTTGGTTAGAGAGGAAAAACATACGAAAAGGACAGCTTCATAGCTCTTCTTTCTGAAGCACTTCAAATTCATTTTTTAGAAAGGACCAATTATCAGATTTAAAAATTCCACACAAAGGTGAGTATGCCTTTGAATTTACTCTTCTCAGTTCTACTGTGGGTCTCCGGAGGTGAGAAAGCAATGGAGAAATCAACACCTGTTTTTCACACTGTGGGCATTGCTTCCATATCTTAAGGAAGCTTGCCAGCTTATTGTTGTTTCTCTGCTTCTGTGCCTTCACCAGCAACCTGACCAAAAGGTATCAGAAAATCAACAAGTTTACTTCTGTTTATGGAAAGATGCTTATTCAAGTGTTAAGCCTGAAAAAGTGTAGAACTTGTAATTGTAGTGATGGATGCAGGGTGCCTACATTAGTCCCAATGTCACCCAGAAATAAGGCAGACATTTGTGATCCACTGCGAACATCTGCACAAATACCTGAAAGCATGTTAAATTTAACTACAGTTAATACAGACAATGCTCCTCATTGTGGAAATGCTGTAAGCATGTTCAACTGAGGTTGCTCACATGTGCTTCTCAACTTTTTGTACTGAACTTCAGAAGGTCTGTCTGACCTCCAGGTTGGGTTGGAACATGGAGGTGGACCTCATCTCTGTCACCGTCACATATTTATCCTTGCACACATTCAGAATTAATGACTGAGGAAGGATAATATTTAAACTTTTTCTCCTGTAGAACAAACCTACTCTGAAATGTAAGGGAGCATGATTGCTAACCTTGGCACTCCAGATGTTCTTGATCTTCAATTCCCAGAAGTCCTGATCAGCAGGAGTACTGACATGAGCTTCTGGTAATTGTAGTACAAGAACACATGGAGTGCCAAGGTTAGCCATCACTGTGGTAGACTGTGCTTATCTGGTTACTTGGATAGCCAGGAATGAATAGGCAAGTAATAGTAGGCTAACTGGAAACAGGGTATTTTAAGTCATAACTTCATGATGTTTGGGTTAGCTAGAATTATGAATCGTGGCACCATTGTCTGCCTCAACTCTATTTGCCTACGTTCTTGTTTAAGTGTAATCCTTACTGTAGTCAGGGGGTGAAGGATTCTGCCAAACAGTAAATTGCTTTGAGCTTTGCTGTAATGCAACAAGAGATTGGGGTTGGTTTGCTCTTTTTACAAAAGGCTTAATCCTGATTAAGACAAACTTCTCCCAAACTGGTTAGTTGTTATGGTTCAACAGATATTTGGACTGTCTGTAGGGGCATCACAATAAGGGTTATAACAATGCAAGCCCAAAAACTGACCACTGCGTCACCACTTGGAAACAACCTATAAATTAAGATGTTGTGCAAATGAATGACAACTCAGATCAATAACTTGCTTTTCCTTCTAGGCTTTGGCAGCTCCACAGAACCACAATGAGGTCTTTCTTTTGGCTGCTTTTTCTCCAGGGTAATATGACTTCCATCGAATAAAGAGGACTTTATATATGTCAATCCTGCAACTTCTTTTAATCATTGGGGGAACATGATGAGGGGATTGGCAACCTGTGCTCTCCACAGTTGCATACCTGTCAAGCGCGGCTCTGGACAGGTCCATTTTACGCATGTGTAAAAGCTGTTCACGCATGCATAGAACGGACATGCGCAGAACGGTTTTGCGCAGGTCCATTGTATGCATGTGTAGAAGACTTTTACGCATGCGTACAATGGACCTGCGCAAAACCGTTCTGCACTGGTCAGTTCTACGCATGTGTAGAAGGGTTCTACGCATCCCCTTCTGCACAGAACCCTTCTACGCATGCATAGAAAGGACCTGGGCAGAAGGGATGCGCAGTAACTCCTTTCCCCCCACTGCCAAGATCCGGGATAGTGGCAGCTCCAGGCGGGAATGGACGAAAATCGGCGCCGAAAGTCAGGAAATCCCGGCCAATCTGGGATACTTGACAGGTATGCAGTTGTGGTCTACCACTTTTACAAGCCCCAGTGAGCATGAACAATGACTGAGAATTGCTGAAGTTGAAGTCAAAAAGATCTGGAAGACACTACGTTGTCTATATCTGTGTTATATATCATTTTGACTGTGAATCTGAAGTCTTCCTCTTCATTTTACTGTCAAGTGATGCAATTATTAAGAGCCACCTAAAAATGACTTGAGATTGGAAGTTAGAAAAATCTATTGATAAAATGTGATGGTACACCACCTAACCCAGGGTTCTCCAACCTTTTCAAGCCAGGAGCCGGGGCATGCTCTCTAAGTCACCTTCAAGGGCCGGATGGCCATTTTGCCCTGCCTGCACGATGGGGATGGTAAAATTTGTCCCAACAGCTTCAAAGGGGAGGCCTATTTGTTTCTTGAATGCCCTTGGAGGGGTGAGGGGCCACATGAAATGGCACCATGAGCTGGATCTGGCCCACGACCTTAGTTTGGAAACGCTTGGTCTAGCCAGACACATGGCAGTCTGAAATAAATAGAAGTTTGTCAATTCCCCTAATTCTGCTATAGTGATGAGAAAGACAAGGATGTGCTTTGTTTCTTTCAGTTTCAGTTAGCTTCACCTGGGGAAAAGCAGGGCATTGGAAGGGCATCTCTGTGGTTTTCAACAAACTAAACAAGGTGACTGACCTTTAACATGTGTTTTTTTTCCATATCAGGTTTCCTGTGTAATGAAAGCCCATTGAAAATACATCCTAATCCTTTGGATGGCTGGAAAGGTTTATGTATGGTGATTCCATGCCACATCAGTGAAACCCTTAACTCAGAGGAACTCAAACCTACAGCCATGGTTTGGTATTTTAACCCCGTTTTTGACCATCGTTTGCTCAGCTATAAGGGTGAACTGTTATACGATAGCTCTAAAACCTCAATGGAACTTAAGAACGTAACAAGCCCCAACTTTCGGGATCGAGTAAGATTTGTAGGGGATCTGAATCGAGGAGACTGCACTTTGATGATTACAGAACTCCGCACAAATGACAGTGGCACATATGGAGTTATTGTAGCTGCTTTAGTTGCAAAAACGTCTCGGAGACAGATGCTGTACCGCACTGTAGAAGCTCATATTAGAGGTAAAACCTTGCCAAAACAGGTTTTCTTTGTGTCATCATTCCATAGGAGCCTTGTCTTTTAGACAGGGCACAAAGCCTTCCCTTCCAAAGCACCTGTTGCTTTGATTCATTTCCTGTTCAAACTTTTCTTCATGACAAATAATGACCAGAGAAGAATCACAAAAGCAATTTGACCAATAAACAGAAAAACCCATCCCCTTTGCAGTATTGATAATAAAAATAGTTATGTGCAATCAAGTCTATTCCAATTTACAATCTCGCCACAATCTTGCCCCAACCGTTATCATGCTCGTCTCCAGGGGAAGGGTAGCGTCGGATTACACAGCGAGTGGTCTGGAGTGCTGCACGTAAGAATTTAGATTGTCCTCTTTCCATAAGAGCCAGGTTATTAGGTGGTGTGTGTGTGTGATTTGACTCCATAGAGTAGCTGCAACAGGATTTTGGCTTCAAATAGTTTGAGTGCAGCAGGGATGGCTTGGCCTCCTTTTGTCCTCAGGAATTTTAGTATGGTGAAGGAGATCTCTGGGCTGTAAGAACGGTGTGTGTTGTATGGGCTTTCCTTGAGCCTGAAGCTTGGAGGACTACTCCCAGGTATTTAAAGCTGGTAACCTGTTCTATCTTGTGACCATTTATTCTCCAGGTATGTTTCTTAGGCTTTTAAGCAAAGGTTATCATTGTCTCTCTCCCCCCCCCCCCCCAATAGCTGATCTCTAATTGATTGCTGTTGCAGTAGTGAGCCAGAAATGCCAGCAAACCTCTGAGGCCTATTGGGGTCCTGGAGGGAATTATGGCATCATCAGCACATAGGAGTATGTATATGGGTTTCTCAGCAAGCTTTAGGGGTGGGGGAAGGAAAGCATGGCTTCTTAAATGGTCAACCATGTCATTGATAAATAAGCTGAACAGAAGTATTCCAATTTACAGCAGCCCAATGTAGAGTTTTCTAGCTACACAGTACTCAGAGGTGATTGACCATTCCCTTCCTCTGGGGTGTGTCCTGGTTCTGTGCAGCTTGCATGAAACTCCACTGGCTGGTTTTTTCTCTGAAGAAGCACAGGGTGGTGGTGGTGGTGAAAATCAAATTTCCAACCTTGGCTCCATAGCCAAATACCGAATTCATTGAGCTATCCACCTTAATCTGGCCATTTTGTTCTTATCTCTTACAAATCTGCCCAGGTTTTTGAAATTTATGATTTGTCTGAACCTGTGAGCCATACAGTGACCAAGATTTATGCAATGGCCCCCAGCACTGCCCCTGTCACCAAAGCAAAGCAAAGCAAAGCAAAATAAAACATGAATTCATGTTTACTTTTAATTTTCTGAGTACAGAATCCCCTCCAAAACCCAAGATAGAAATGGTGGATGAAGAAACGCAAGAATGGTGGACAATGAAAGTGGCCTGTTCAATACCTTATCATTGCCCCGATGAGCGAATGACATTGACTTTCGTTGGCTTAGAGAAAAATCAACAAAAAATTACGATTGCAAATGGAACGATCCAGACAGTAGCAACTGTGGAACCAATACTGAAAGATAAGAAGGATAAAACAATGACATGTTTACTAAGCAGTAAAGATGGGTCCCTGAGATCCAAGAGCACTGTGGAACTGGAAGGGCCACGTGAGTATACAATAATGGTGGAATGGGTCACTTTGGGTGAGGATGGTTGAAAGAAGATTATAAAAATAGAGATCTGCCTTATTTGATTCAGGCCATTGGTCTGTTCATTCCAGTATTGTCAGCTCTGACTAAGGGGTTGGCAAATCGGCAGCTGGGAAGCTGGCAAGTTGGCAGTTCAAGACCTGGGTACTGCATGACAGTTTTAGTGCCTGTCTGTGTCCCTGCTCCTGCCAACCCAGCAGTCTGAAAGCAAGAAAATGCAAGAAGATAAATAGTTAACACTATGATGGGAAAAGATCTTGGGGACATAAAAGGAGCTTCATTCAGGCGCCCCCTGAGTGGAGTTCCTCCAGCAAAAATTCATTCATTTATAGCTTTATTTGTATCCCACTTTATTTGTATCCTTTCAACCCAGAATAATTTCTGACACGAAATTATTATTATTAGTTCTGACTAGCCACAGCAGGGATTTTTCCTAACCCTGCCTTAAGATCTCAGCCGATGGTATACAAGGGGTAGAATGAATCAAAAGGGCAAGGGCCAGCCAAACAAGAGAAATTGGAAGTTTTAATGAGAGAGACAGAGGCCTATAATTGGCAAGTATGCTATTTAGACTGGAGGTGCTGGAGAGGGAGAAGTATTTGGCAACTTAATAAGATTAATAAATAACTTTTTTGTTCACTTAACAGTTATGGAGGAAGTGCAATGGCCACACCAAACATTCCATACAGCCATGAAGAAGGTCCGAGTGGTGGCCACTACAGTGGATGAGTTGCCTGGACCATTTATCACCATGGGATCCCATCAAGGTGACTACTTTTCTCCTTCAAGATACAAAAGGCAACAAAGTATTCAAATCCACTGATTCATACCAGCTCCATTGCCTGCCCTTAACGTAATCCAGTCTTCTTGCCATCTGAGGTAGAAGTACCTTTTCTCTAGTTCTGCAGCTACAGTCATTCCTGGATAGTGATTGTTTGGGCACAGTGGTACTTTATGATGATGATATATAATACTCTGATGCCTTCAGTAAGGATTATTTTAACTGATGCAACTTGGATCCCAAATGTGGCATTTGTAATCATAGTTACATGGGGAACAATGCTGCATCAATGCAATGTTATGTCAATCCACCTTTGTAAGAGTTGTTTTAAAAATTCCAAGCAGAAGTTTGAGTGCAACATGAGCTGTGCCTTCCAAATTCTTAGGCACTTTATTTGCATGCCTTTACTGTACAAATCTACTGTAACATTGTCATAACCTATTTCCTCTGCAAACAGACACGTTGATCTGATATTTCAGGCCATCCCGAGGACATCCAGCTTACCCTTTTAAATGATTTGCCGATTAAGGAAGGAGATAAAGTCACACTGAACTGCTCTGTGGGTAGAAGCTTTCCTGACGGCAATTGGTACAACTGGGTCAAGTCAGATACCGATACAGCTGAAATTCATTACAGTCGCCCCAAACTCTTGTCTTTCCATGCAACACCTGGATCAGCCCTTACTTATCAGTGTGAAGCATGCAGCAGGATTGGATGTGTTTTATCTCAAACAGTCTCTATTGATGTCCACTGTGAGTAATATTTTTAATATATAAACTGGAAGCCCTTAATTTTTTTGTCACTAACAACTAGAGACGTGATGATGAACCTTGGCACTCCAGCTGTTCTTGGACTTCAATTCCCAGAAGCCCAAGTCCCTGTGAATCCACAGGAATGAATTTACTGTGCATACACGCAGTAAAATCATTCATGTGGATTCACAGGGACTTGGGCTTCTGAGAATTGAAGTCCAAGAACAGCAGGAGTGCCAAGGTATGCACAGTAAACCTATTCATATGGATTCATAGGGACCTGCTGATCAGGGCTTCTGGGAATTGAAGTCCAAGAAGAACTGGAGTGCCAAGGTTCAACATCACTGAACTAGAGCATCTTTACATAGAGCAGGAGAGGTTATGTAATTCCTTCAGTGTATGATGCACTTGAACTATGCAGAAGCATTACGTTCTTAAAAGCCATGAATCTTTATACCCAGAAAATGTAGGAACTGTAGGCAGAACATGAATGGCCTATCCCTGTGATGGCGAACCTTGGTACTCCAGCTGTTCTTGGATTTCAGTTCCCAAAAGCCCAAGTTGCGCAGTAAACCCATTCATATGGATTCACAGGGAACTGGGCTTCTGGGCATTGATGTACAAGAACAGCTGGAGTGCCAAGGGTCCTCAAACTTGGCACTCCAGATGTCTTTGGACTTCAATTGCCAGAAGCCCTGATCAGCAGGTGTGCTGACTTGGGCATCTGGTAACTGAAGTCCAACGACACTTGGAGAACCAAGTTTGAGGAACCCTGGTCTAATCAAATCAATGGACAAAGTGATGTTGGAGATGGAATATTTTGCCTTAGGAGACTGTGCGTCCATCTGATACTTTGTCTTTGGCTTGTCTTACAGATTCTCCTAAGGAGGTAAAACTGTTGAAATGGTCACCAGAACATATTGTGGAAGGCAGTGACGTAAAGCTGAAATGTGAAGTGGGAATGGCAAATCCATACAAACTCACTTATGCGTGGTACCATGGCGAGGAACAAATAATACAAAACTCTACACAAGAAATGCTGATACTCTCAAATGTGACTTCAAATGACTCTGGTGATTACCGGTGTGAAGTTAGCAACAGTGTGGGCACAACAGTTTCCTCCCAAATCTCACTATATGTTGTTTGTGAGTAAGAGAATGGGAATGGGCACCTGATAAAAAGCTGATCTGATTTATTGCTGTAGTTGATGTCATCTAATTGAAGTTATTAATCCTATTCTGTCACCGGATAAAACCCCACCATCTTAGCCTTTATAGCTCTGTCTAGCTATCACTGATAATAGTTTCCATAATATTTTTGGCATTGTGTTTGCATGTTTGCTCAACTGCCATCAAAGAAACTATGCAGAAACATACACATTCGAAGAATGAGCTGAGGTATTCCCTTTATTCCCTTAATCAGATCACTGATACATTTCTTACTCGTATAAGCTTATTAAACTGAAATGCAATTTTGCATGAAGTAGACATTTCAATACCCAGATTCCTATGGGGTTGAATTACAAACAACATGTTCCTTTGCATTTGGCCAGTAACCTGTTGTGTAGATTCATATGAGCAACAAAAATCACATCACCAGCAGGGGCAAATTGCTGCTGATTAAAGAGTTTCAATTTCATTTTCAGGATGTGCATGATTTTGTCTTGTTGTACAACAAGTCATACAAACTGAAGCAGGACTTCTTTCATTTGTGGCAATCTGCCACTGCTTTTGATATCATTCCCATTATGCAGGCACAGCTGCCCAATAGGATTTTGGAATAGCATGACATTTCCCTGAGTCCTCAAATCCTATACCTGTCAAATTCTCAAGTACCACAGACATCATAATTCTCCATTTTAGGAGTCCTACCTCCTTTGCTGGCACTAACAACCACCTCAAGGTGATACATCTGGGAGAATAGCCTAAATTAGAAGGCTTAGAGGCTTAGCTAGGCTTAATGCTGCCCAAGCTTCTTGTTCCTTCCCTAGCGCTTGCTAGAAGTACTCTTCTTAAGCATGACACTTAGGCAGAGCTTAGCCTAGCTAAGCCTCAAAGCTTTCTAATTTAGACCTTTTTCTTAGGTGCACCACACTGAAGTATTTGGCAGGTGTCTGGCAAGGTAGGTACAACTCCCAGAATGGAGGATTACAGTATTTATGGTCCAAGAAATATGAAAACCCACCTCCCAGAAGCTACACTACTAGTGGCTGCTTCAGTAAAGAACCTCCATTGTTCTCTCAAATTGTTGATCATCAGTGGCACCAAGAATTTTAAAAACAATGCAAGCGCGGCGCCAAAATGGCCGCCGCGCCCTTTGCGGGCCCCCCCCCACAGGACAGAGAATCCGGGTAGTTAGGGGCGTGGCCACCGCCTTGATAAAAGGGGTGGCCACGAGGCAGCCGTGCTGCCATTTTGCCTCAGCGACGGAGCGGAGAAGTTTTTCCCCCTGCGTCTCTGTCGCTCGTTGGTGCTACCGGGAAGCCTTTTAGTTCCGTTTACTAGCTAGCTTCCCTTTCTGCTGCGGTGAGATGCCTTCCAAAAAGAAGGCTGCTGCGAATGCAGCTCGGGTGGTTCGGAGGCGTAATCCGGGTCGGAGGACCGCGGTGCCGCCTCCCCAGCAGCCACCTTTGCCATCCCCGGCCGGGGCTGGTGGCATGGGGGCTATCGCCCCTTGGCCCGATCAAAGTGCGGGCGCGGAGGGAGCTCCGGCCCGCGGCCTGCGAGCGGTGGGCACCGCTCATCCTCCTGCTCAATCGGTTGGGCCTATTCCTGTTGGGCCGCAGCCTCTCCCGGGGCCCTCTAGCCTTGGGGGGTGGCCCGGCTCCCTGCCTTGGCAGGTTAATCCACCAGCCCTCCCGGGCTTCGGCGGTAGTCAATGGCAATATACGGCCCCTGGGGTGCAGGGACCTGTCCCCATGCAAGGATCAGGTGGGCCGGCCGGCTCTTTACCCATGGTTAATGTGGACTCCTTACTGGCCCGTATTGCGGCCCTCGAGGCGTCTTTGGCTCGGGCCAGTCAGGCAGGTGCCCCTTTTGGGGTACCTTTGGAGGCGCTAACGGCAGCAGGACAACAGCCGGCGGGGAGGGTTGAGCTGCTGCAGGCGGGTGGCGCGGCTACGGCCACTGCCTCGCAGCTCCCCAGCCAGCAACCTGGTGCGGGTCAAGCCCCGGTGATGAGCTCTACATCGGTCGTGAGCTCCGACGCCCCCAGTGGGCCAGAACCCCCGGTGGGGGCGGCCCGCGGGGGTGCAGCATGTGAGTATACGGTGCAAACGAGTACATCTACACATATTCCCAATATAGGGGGGGCCTTTCAGTGGCCTTGGCCTCGCTCGGGTGGTGCGGGGACTACCCCTCTGGTGCCCCACCCGGCGACAACGACTGCCACCATGCCCACGGGGGTGGGCCTAGGCTCTTACACTGCTGGTAATGTCTTGGGGGTGGCAGGGTTAGCTCCGGCTCCCTTTACCAGGCCTGTTGTCCCCTTTTCGGCTTTGCCGACGGCAGGGTATTCCTTGCCACTGGGCGATCACTTGGCACAGGCTACCAGAGAAAAGATTTGGAGGGGGGAGTATGTAGATATCTTCTCACTCCTGAACAGAGAGCCCACCAAGGAAGAAAGGGAGGGTCAGGATGAGAAGGACAAGGAGCAGGCACGCCGCCGTAAGCCGCCGCGTACCTGGGCTAACTGGCTCCCCGCTTATTTGATATATATGGCGGTATATTTGAGGGCGCGGCCGGATCTAGCTATTCCCATGGTCCAATATTTGGACAACATATATAGGGCGATGGTAGATTTCCCGGGCCCCTCATGGCTAGCATATGATGAGGAATTCCGTATGAGGATTCCCCTCCATCCCGAGATGAGATGGGATGAGCCCTGCCAGAGACTGTGGCTCTTGTATATGACACCCACACGCCCTGCCCCGGGGGATAGATACCATTGTGGACATGCGGTCCAGCGAGCAGCTCCAGCGCAGGTTACCCGCCAACCGGCGGGGCAGGGGGTTCCAGCCCGCCTGCTGTGCTGGACTTTCTCGTCAAATGGTTCCTGCAATCGAAAGAACTGCAGGTATAAGCATGAGTGTCCCACGTGTTCTGGTCCCCACGCAGCCTCGGCTTGTCCCAAGCCTGGGGGGGCGCGAGGCAGAGGGAGGGGTGGACAGTGGGCTGGCAAGGCTGCCACGGAGAGAACTAGTTCTCCAAAAGGCACCCTCCCCAATTAAGGTGGACATGCTGGAGCGCTGGCTCGCATCGTACCCAAAGGGGGAGGACAGAGAGTATCTCATTCACGGTTTTAAGCAGGGATTTCGTATCCCTTTTATGGGTGTTAGATCACCTCAGGATGCTCCCAACCTGTTATCCCTCAGAGGAAGGGAGGAGGTGGCTGCGGCCAGCATTAAAAAGGAATTAGACGCGGGCAGGGTCGCTGGACCTTTTCCTGCACCCCCTTTTCCCAACCTTAAGGTTTCACCATTGGGTTTGGTTCCCAAAAAGTCCCTAGGTGAGTTTCGCCTTATTCATCATTTGTCCTACCCAGCCGGCAGATCGGTCAACGATGCTATACCTGATGACCTTTGTTCGGTCAGGTATACATCGTTCGACCATGCGCTGCGCATGGTGCGCTCGTGTGGCCCGGGTGCCTTGCTGGCCAAGTGCGACATTAAGTCAGCTTTTCGCCTCTTGCCAGTGCACCCGGGTGACTTTGAATTGCTGGGTTTTAAATTTAAAGGGGAATATTATTTTGATAAGGCCATGCCTTTTGGCTGCTCCATATCATGCTCGGCCTTCGAGCGTTTTAGTACTTTCCTAGAGTGGGCTTTTGTCCGCAGGTCAGGGTCCCGGTCTGTAGCCCATTACCTGGATGACTTTTTATTCGGGGGTGAACGGGGCTGGGACACGTGTGCACGTCTCCTCAATACATTTCAGACGCTAATGCAGGAACTTGGTGTCCCTTTAGCGCCCGAAAAGACCGAGGGCCCATCGACCAAGTTAGTATTCCTGGGGGTTGAGATTGACACAGTAGAGCAGGCTTCTAGGTTGCCGGGCGATAAGGTGTCCAGGATAGTGACCCTTATCTCGGAATTGCTGGCCAAGCGTAAGGCATCCCTGAGGGAACTCCAGGTGCTACATGGGCACCTTAATTTTGCCTGCAGGGTGGTCGCACCGGGCAGGGCTTTTGCCCGGCGCTTATGCGACGCCATGGCAGGGTTATCCAGGCCCCACCACAGAGTTAGGCTCACCCGGGGTATCAGGGCAGACATGTTCGTCTGGTTGCAATTCCTGAGGGAGTTTAACGGGGTCTCATTTTGGAGGTCGGACCTCCTGGCTTCCCCCAATTTCCAGATCCAGTCTGATGCCTCAGGATCCCTGGGTTATGGGATGTACTTCAATGGGAAGTGGGCCTATGGTGGGTGGCCACCGGCATGGGCAGGCACAGGTCGCCTGCGGGATCTCACATACCTGGAATTTTTTCCCATTCTGGGGGCTTTGATGCTATGGGGCGAACAGTGGGCTAATTCGGTAGTGCAATTTTGGTGCGACAATGCTGCTGTGGTACACATTGTCAATGCACAGACTTCTAAATCGCCCAGGGTTATGGATCTAGTGCGCCATTTTGTGCTGCGCTGCCTGCGCCTCAATGTCTTGTTCAGGGCCAGGCATGTCCCAGGGGTTAATAATGATATTGCTGATGCTTTGTCCCGCCTGCAGATCTCCCGGTTCCGCGCCTTGGCCCCGGATGCGGAGGAATTTCCCTCGCCACTCCCGGACGAGATGTGGACTATTGGCAAGGAGAGGTGAACCGGGCGATTGGCCTTTCACTAGCGCCACGCACGCGTAAGGCGTATCAACAAGCACTCAGTTCATATAGGGCTTTTGCCACTCAATTTCACTTGCCAGAGACCTGGCCTATTCCGGTGGACCATGTACTGCGGTTCATGGTCCACCTCCATGCACAGGGCCTTGCACCTCGCACCATAGCATCCAAGCTCTCGGCGTTGGCTTTTATGGCCAAAGTAGGGGGTCATGTGGATACCACCTCTGACTTCCGTGTGAGACACGTTTTGGAAGGGTGGGTGCGCGAGCGCGGGCGTTGCCCGGACGACCGGCACCCTATTTCCCCAGGGGTTCTTACCCAGTTGGCCTGGGGCTGGCCAGGCCTCTGTTTTGATCATTATGAGGCAGCCCTTTTTCATGCAGCCACAACGGTGGCATTTTTTGGAGCGCTCCGCGTCAGCGAACTCGTGATGCTGTCTAAGGCGGATGCAAGTGGTAGGGCACTGGAACTCGGAGATGTCTACGTTGCCAAAGACTGGGCCCAGTTGAGGATTCGCTCCTCAAAAACAGATCAGCACGGCGTAGGCAGTGGAGTAAGACTGCTACGGTGTTCTTTGGCAGACATCTGTCCGGTTGGTGCCCTACAGGAGTACCTGGCACTGCGTGGCAGGCACCACGGCCCGTTTTTCTGTCACCAAGATGGGTCTCCCCTTACTAAATTTCAGTTTTGGAAGGTGACAGCCATAGCCCTCACCAGGGTGGGTTTTTCAGGTGCCCGTTATGGCACACATTCGTTCCGTATTGGTGCAGCCTCTACAGCAGCTGCTTTTGGGTACTCGGGGGCTGACATACGCAGCATGGGGAGGTGGGGCTCACAGTGTTTTCAGTTTTATGTGCGCCCACTCCCGCCATGAGTACCAATTCAGTCACCTTACCTTCCTTTTTTCTCAATTTTATTGCAGACCCTGGGTGTCGTATTACACCGGTGACAGTATGGCTGGTGGGCCACAGCTATGTGCACAGGGCAGCGCGTTACGCTGCGGCGACAGAGTGGGGACCCCGACCGGGACTGGGTGACCACGCCAGTCTCGCATGGCATGGTAAGCCTGGGATGTTATGGCAGGAGCTGAGGCCTTTCCTTTTTTCTGGCCTGGGGGCTGACCCGCCTGACATTCTAATTATCCACCTGGGGGGCAATGATTTGGGCCAGGTCACCGGCTTATCGCTCAAGCATGCGATTTGCGAGGAACTCGCCTACTTGCACTATGTCTGGCCTGCCACAACCCTGGTTTGGTCGGACATTGTTCCGCGCCACTCTTACAGAGGGGGCGTTAACCTCCTTGCGCTTGACCGCGCGAGGCGCGCGGTCAACAAGGCGGTGGCGCGGTTTCTTACCACCAGGGCTTGGGGACGGGTTAGTCATCACCCCGATATTAGTCTGCAAAATTATGACCTCTATGCAGGGGATGGGGTCCATCTGTCGCGAGGAGGTATGGACCTCCTGTTGGGTGACTGGCGAGCAGGCCTGTTGACCGAGCTGACGGTCTGGGGGGGGGGGGCGTCAGGTCTTCTGTGAAGCCCCTCCGTGTGGCGGGTAGCACTGGTAAGGTAAACAGTATGACCCACAAGTATCCGGCAGGTTCGCAATTGACTGGACAACACTAGACAGGAATAAATTAGTTAAACGTTGTCCGGTCAACGACGAACCAGGCGATGGGGTGATGGTGATTGCTAACCAGCATGCATCACCCCTGTGATTTCACGGATACGCGTCAGAGGGTGGGGTCATGAGTTAGTTATTGACTACGGTCAACAATTTGTTTGTTGTTGACAAACAAGTTGATACAAATTGATACATTGTAACCAATTGCCGTTGGCAATTTTGGGGTGGTACCTTACCAGTGTTACTTCGGCCTGCTTGCCTTAGGAATTATGATTGGTCGTTTTACCAATACAAATTTATAATTCGGACTAGGGCATTGAATCAATAAATGTGGCCCTTTGCTGTTATCCACTTTCAATGTTGTCTGTGTCCGTTATTGGGGGGGTGCGCCTGCAATGCAAGCGCGGCGCCAAAATGGCCGCCGCGCCCTTTGCGGGCCCCCCCCCACAGGACAGAGAATCCGGGTAGTTAGGGGCGTGGCCACCGCCTTGATAAAAGGGGTGGCCACGAGGCAGCCGTGCTGCCATTTTGCCTCAGCGACGGAGCGGAGAAGTTTTTCCCCTCCACCCCCTCCCTAGTTAACAGTGTGATTATGGTCGCTTCGGGGCCGGGTGGGAATTTTTGGTTGGGACCCATATTGGCTTCGGGTCCTGGCTTTTTTGCCCACCCCACACTGTGGCTATGGTTTGATATAGGGGTCTTTCTCCATTACTACTGTTGACTTTGGTCACATGGGCGGGTAGCACTGGTAAGGTAAACAGTATGACCCACAAGTATCCGGCAGGTTCGCAATTGACTGGACAACACTAGACAGGAATAAATTAGTTAAACGTTGTCCGGTCAACGACGAACCAGGCGATGGGGTGATGGTGATTGCTAACCAGCATGCATCACCCCTGTGATTTCACGGATACGCGTCAGAGGGTGGGGTCATGAGTTAGTTATTGACTACGGTCAACAATTTGTTTGTTGTTGACAAACAAATTGATACAAATTGATACATTGTAACCAATTGCCGTTGGCAATTTTGGGGTGGTACCTTACCAGTGTTACTTCGGCCTGCTTGCCTTAGGAATTATGATTGGTCGTTTTACCAATACAAATTTATAATTCGGACTAGGGCATTGAATCAATAAATGTGGCCCTTTGCTGTTATCCACTTTCAATGTTGTCTGTGTCCGTTATTGGGGGGGTGCGCCTGCAAAGAGGCGTTGTTGAAAGAACTGGTTGGGTGTTGGGGTCAGGTCTTACCTGGCTTCTGGAAGCATGGTTTATAATAATAATTTTGTGTCAGAAATTATTCTGGGTTGAAAGGATTTGGATTTTTGCTGGAGAAACTCTGCTCAGGGGATGTCCGAATGAGGCTCCTTTCATGTGCCCAAAATCTTTTCCCACTGAAGTGGTTCTTATTTATCTATTTGCAATTTCTTGCTTTCGAACTGCTAGGTTGGCAGGAGCTGGGACAGAGATGGGCACTCAAACCGTCATGGTTGAAAGAACTTTACTCATCCTAATATGGTGATGGCGAACCTTGGCACTCCAGATGTTCTTGGACTTCAATTCCCAGAAGCCCAAGCACCCTGTGAATCCACATGAATGGGTTTACTGTGATTCATCTGGCCAGCGCTGCCCTCGTCGCTCCCGGAAGTGTACGGGAACATTTTACTTCCATTTCTGGGAGCGATGAGGGCAGCATGGGCCAGATGAATCGCAGTAAACCCATTTGTGAGGATTCACAGGGTGCTTGGGCTTCTGGGAATTGAAGTCCAAGGACATCTGGAGTGCCAAGGTTCACCATCACGGTCCTAGCAGAACCCTTAACAACAACAACAAAAAGATACCTGTATATAGAACAGAGTGTCACGAGGCATCTTTAGCGACTTTTATTAGGTCCTGAACTTTAATGGACTACACCTGCTTTCTCACACACTTGTATAATCTTAAATTTTCAGTGTATATATGCACATGATTGTGGAGTAAGTCGTTGCCAGTGTAGCATGACCTGAGACCCAGGAAGCACTATGAGTGATGATTATTGGGTTACCTCTGGCGATTCACAAGTCTGTGAGTGATAGCACAAACATCCTTCACAACTAAGGCAGTGAATACCTGTAATGTAATGGACTTTAGTTATCTAATACAACGTTCAGCAGCATCTCACTGTGATCTAAATTTAAATTTGTTCATGCTTTAAAGTAACAAAGATTCTTGTTTCTAAAAGGCTGAGGATTTTGTTACTGTAAATGCACTTTGAAGACATATTAATATTGGCCAGATACAAAATCCTTTAATGTTTTGCAGCAATAGGCGTTTCAATTTGTCTGTGAGAAACCATTATTCTGATTCATACCCATACTGATAAGAACTAGGGTAGTGATGGTGAAACTTTTAGAGACTGAGTGCCCAAATTGCAACCCAAAATCCACTTATTTATTGCAAAGTGCCAACATAGCCACAGGGGAGGGAGGAAGCACTCCCATTGGGCAGAGGGGTGGGGTGAACTCTGTGCTGGGAGGAGGGAGGAAGCACTCCCATTGGGCTGCTGGGCAGAGGGGCAGGGTGAGCTCTGAGATGGAGTGACTGCACGGGTGCCCACAGAGAGGGCTCCGAGTGCCACCTCTGGCACGTTGCCATAGATTCACCACCACTGAACTAGGGGTATCTGGGGTCCCCCACTTCAGTTTGAAGGTTAGCCTTCTAAATGTACCCAAAACAGTAATTACAATATACCTTAAACAAGTGAGTAAATCTGCCAAATTTTAGGCAGCTAGGTTGTGTTTAAAATTAGCTTTTTATTGTGGGTGGGCTATAGTAGATTGAACAGATTTGTTACTTATACAATTTAGTTTTTGCCCCAGACCTGAACTGATTTGTTAATGTTATTTGCCACACTTCAGAACTGAAAATGGCCATTCATTTTAATCTAGAGCTCTTACAAATCAGTTTAAATCAAGCCAAGCCAGTTTGAAATTTGTTTCATTCGTTGTTCAGCCTTAACAAACAGTAACATTCTGGTACATAATGTCGGTGATCGATCAGAACATGTTAGTGGATTCTGATTTAGCTTCAGATGATAAAGTGAATTAAGCTTGATCTCAGTACAAGCAAGAAGCAGAACTCACTGCTTCAGTGTTCCAGTGGCAAAAGTGTATTTGCTGACAGATTATTATTGTGGTTCAGTCACATAGTCAAGTCTGTTTCTTTGTGACCCCATGGACCACAGCATGCCATGCCCCTCTGCCATATGCCATCCTCCATAGTCTACCCAGATCTACACCCAATGTGTCAATGATGCTGTCTAGCCATCTCATCTTCTGCCACCTCCTTCTCCTTTTGCCTTCAATCTTTCCTAGCATCAGGGCTTTCTCCAGTGAGTCCTCTCTTCTCATTTGGTGGCCAAAGTACTTGAGATTCATCTTCAGTATTTGCCCCCCCCCTCCCCCACCGCACAAATAAGCAGTCAAGGTTGATCTCATTTAGAATTTACTGATTTGATCTCCTTGTAGTCCTGGGGACTCTCAAAAATCTTCTCAGCACCACAGTTCGAATTATTATTGCATAGATTATTATTATCTGCCTATTTATCTGTTCAAGAAAACAATAGTTTGGAAATCCATTGCCAGTCAACAATCCATTATCACTTAATTTCATTACCTCAGCTAATAATGCCTCTGTCATCTGTATCTAATTTCACATGGTCTCCATCTATAGCAACCTTGCATAGTGTTTATGTAAGTCTATACTCTAAATATTTTACTCTATGTGTCTAAAGAAATGGATTATAATCTGGATATATTTACAATGAAATAAAACTGTTTTATTTAAAGGTGTCAAAACTCTCTTTCTCTCTCCGTCTCCCTCTGTTGTTTTGTTTTGCTCCAATTTAGACACCTCTCTAATCTCACCAAATCAATTTGGATCAGATCGGGATTAAGATTTTATCAAAATCTGAAGTACACCCTTACTAAAAGGATTAAAATGAGGATAAATAAGAGAGGAAGAGAGTAGAGCATGTAGAAGCAGTGACCACAATAATGATAGGCTGGCTTCTAGCTAGGAAAAGTTTCCTTGGATTTGAACATATATTTGGGAATGTTGAGATTATTTCTTCTTCTTCTGTGTCTAGGCTAGATGCGAACCTGCCAAAGGTACCTTTTGGCGAGTTTATTCTGTAGTTCCTTCCACCTGACCTAGTGTGAGAAAGATTAGCCGGTAACACAAAGTTGCTGTTACTAGGGTATGACTGATTGTGGTTCAAAAATACCACACTCTTCGAGGAGGCTCTTTCTGTATACCTTGCTGAGGTATCTGGGGAAGATGCAGACAAAATACATCCAATCTAGCAGAGATTGCTTGCCCAATTTTTCTCAGATTCTCGAATCAGTCATTGCCAACTGCAACTCGTATCCGAGAATGCATTTTTTCCTGAAGCAGGAAAAATGTCATTGGCGTGAATTTGTTTAAGCTTGCCATGAAGTGACCCCCTCCCCCCCCCCCCACTATGGTCATGGAGCCATCTCCTGCAGCACACATGAAATGAGACATGCAGGATACAACACCGGGACTGCAATGGACTGCCACAGCCATGAGGATATTATCAAGGTGTGCCTTCACAGCCAGTGCATCTGGCATGACATCTTCCGCCTCCATTACCATTGGGAATCAGAGTTCCTCCTCTGCTCATTTTGCCTTTGGGCCCAATATGATGGTTCTCAGTGGCATTTCCTCCACTGAGGGGACCATCAGCCCACCTAAAGGGGATCGAATCAGTAGAATGGAAGTTAAGTGTTTAAGAATCAATATCCACAGCTTCCCTGGGGGGAAAAACCCTCAATGACTAATGAGGTGATTTTTTTGGTTCTTGAATTAGCATTTGCATGGAAGCACCCAATATGTTTTATGTTGTTTATAGCATTTGACTGCCAAATAGCCAAATAAATGTGAAGGAATGACAAAATTGTGGCCTGGCTTCTTAATTGTGGGAGGTTAGTGGGGTTTAGGGGCTGCACCCTTCTAGTGTGAGATGATCTATATGTTTCAGCCATTGTGTGAGACAGAATGCTGGACTGGATGGGCTGTGGCCTGTTCCAGCAAGGCTGTTCTTATGTTCTTATGTTTCTGGATGAACTATGGGCAGCTGAACAATGTTACCCATTTGATTCCCTATTGCAGGTGTCCAGCGTTATGAAAGTCTGTTGAGCATAACCCTCAGTTCCCTGGCCGGCTGGGAAGGATCCTGTGTGCGGATTGCGTGTCGTATCGATGAGCATAATCTTTCTGATAAAATCAATATCACTTCTTTGTTGTGGTATTTTGATCCTTATATTTGGTACAACAACATCGATCACCTCATATATGACAGCTCAAATACCTCAACGAACCTACTAAGTCCCAATTTCCAGGGTCGGGTCAAGTTTGTTGGGGATCTCAGTAAAGCTGACTGCAGCCTGTTGGTTACTCACCTCCAGACAAGGGACAACGGCTGGTTCAGGGCAAGAGCAGTCCTTTCTTTACCAAATTATCCTTGGCCACTCACGAGGTTTCTTAATGCAATGGTAAACGTTACAGGTAAGAAAACCTTTGCAGTAGCAGTTCCTATTGCTTTGTCAAACATCACTCCTTTGTTAAAATACACACTCTTACTGTTTGGAATAATATCCTCAAGCTCTGAGCTGGCAGCTTCCTCTTTAGAAAGAATCGCACATGGTTTACAGTTAAGATGTGAATGTGATCTTTGATGTTCATTTGACCTTTGAAATTCATATACTGTAACAATCTTCCTGTCTCCTTAAAATTTCTTGGACTAAACAGTCAAAAGGCAGATACTCTAGTATCTCAAGCCTTTCGGGCCGCGGGCTGGTCATGTGGTTCAGTGGGCCAGTCGCGTGGTTTCTCCCACAAGAAGTGGAAATAAAATGCACTCATGTATGAGCAGAATGCTGCCATAAATGCACCCGTGGCTGTTGTAAATGCGGGTGCATTTATGGCAGCGTTCTATGTGCAGACATATTTTATTTCTGCTTCCAGGAGTGGCACGGGCCAGATGAATTGCCATCGGGGCCTGGATCTGGCCCACAGGCTGTAGTTTGTACAACCCTGATCTAGTTTTGCAATTAGAAGCAGAGATGCCTTAAAACATAAATAACATTAGGTTTTCCTACAATCGGATTTTATTGATCTCTAACTTGCAAATTAGCTTACTGTTTTTCAGTGAGCAGAACGGAAGCATGGCTTCATTTACAATTTGAATTTATAGGTACAGAAGCTTTACTTCACAGACCAAACAGGATTGAGGCCTGAAAGCATTTCTTCCCTATGTTTCTTTATATGCAGTGGTGGTGCAACCACCTAAAGGTTAATGGTCAGGGCTTTCTTTTGGGCAGAACCATACCTGTCAAGTTTTGGATTTGGAAATAAGGGAAATTTCCTGGCAAATACAGGATACTTGACAGCTATGCTTATCCTGTGCTGCCCTCCAATGGTGGCAATAGGGCATTGCAGTGGCAATAAGGGATGACAGCGGAAAAGAGGGTAAAATAAGGGGTTTTCCCGGCAATAAGGGATACTTGACAGCTATGGGCAGAACCAAGGAGAAATTTGTGTTTCTTTGGCTGATCATTTCATTCCTCTCCCCTAGAAAATTGATTGGAATTTTCCTCTTTTATTTTCTGCACCCACCACAGAGTTGCCTCCGGAACCAAAGATAAGAACCGACCCCATGGAAATCCATGAAGGGAAGCCAGTTAAGGTGATCTGTTCAGCACCTTACCATTGCCCTGATGAAAAGGTGACATTAACTTTTGCTGGATTACAGAAGGATCGTCTATCTTCGCAACAAACAGCTATGGAAAACAGAGCTGTCCAGACTGTGCTGAGCTACAGGCCAACTTTAGAGGACCACGGGAAAGTTCTGAGATGCTCGTACAAGAGCCTGGCTGGGGCACGCAGATCCCAGTCTACGATGGAGCTGGATGTGAAATGTAAGTGTAGAGGTGGGTGGCCAACCTCTCTCAAGATGTTGTTGTACAACTCCCGTGATTGCATCTGAGGCACTGTCACCCACCCCCCTGCCTTCATCCTTCATCCTTCTTACATCTTCATCACTGTCACCATTCACATCCTACTGCAGTTCCTTCTTGACAAGATCCAGTAATGATGCCCCAGCTCTGAGAACTGCAATTTCTTGGAAGAGTAATGGCCAAAGGAATGCCGTAGGAACATACCTGTCAACCACGTCTCCGGAAAATACAGGACCTACACAAACGGTTCTGTGCAGGTCACCTTCTATGCATGCGTAGAAGGCTACGCCGGTTGCGTAACCTCCTACGCAAGTGGCGTAGCCTTCTACACATGCGTAGAACGGGGCTACGCAAGCATAAAACCCTTGTATGCATGCGTAGAAGGTGACCTGTGCAGTAGGGCTGCACAGTATTTCCTTTCCCCCAGTGCCAAATTCTGGGGTTTTGGCAGCGCGGGGCGGGAAATGGTGCAAATTGGCGCCAAAAACCGTGAAATCCTGGCCAATTCGGGAAGGTTGACAGGTATGCGTAGACAGTAAGAAAGAAGGCATTTGTGGTAGCAGCGCAGCACAGGGAACCAGCACTGTCCTTGGAGTTTGCAACATGACGTGATCCTCAGTTCTGAAATTGGTTGGGCCGGTAAGGTAAAGGTCACCCTTTCTTAATAGCCAGTCATATCTGACTCTAAGGTGCAGTGCTTATCTCTATTTATAACCAAAGTACCAGCGTTGTTTCTCAAATGCCCTTGGAGGGGTGGAGGGCCACATGAAATGGTGCTGTGTGCCAGATCCAGCCCACAGGCCTTAGGTTGGGAACCCCTGCCCTAGATGGTGACATTCTTTACCCTAGATACTGTACCTCACCCAAAATTTCATTTCTCTAGTTAGTACATGCATTTCAAAGGATTGTTCCATCACCGATGTGACAAAGACTGCAGTCATGAAATTAATGGTTCATCTAATTTGGCCCCAAGGTTGTCACATTGACCCCTTGGCATGGAAATAAGTGTTCAGTAGATTGTAAATGAGTGCTGCTTTTCTGGGTTCTCCTGTTCTACAAGGATCTGCACATCTGGCCAACCTTTCTCCCTGCAGTTGCCCCCAGAGAAGTAAGAGCTGTGCAAGATCCAGAAGAAGTCATCAAAATGGGCTTAACACTTCATCTGGAATGTAAAGTGGGGAAGGCAAACCCACAGAACCTCACCTATGCTTGGTACAAAAATGGGCAACAATTACCACTGGACTCTGCATCATCTGCCCTGCTGACCATACAGAAAGTGAGAACCAATGACACTGGCCTTTACCACTGCGAAGCCAGCAACAGCGTCGGCACATCAGGGTCCTTGCAAGTAGAGCTAACCTCTCTGTGTAGGTAAGAAAATGAGAAGGGGATGAAAATGGTCTTGGAGGATCAGTTTGCACCTGCTTGGTAAACCATGTGCCAGAAATGAGAAGCAGGAAAGGGGAAGAGAGAGAGAGAGAACACAGAGGAAATCAAAAGCAAGCTTTTAAAACTTTAACTCACACTCCTGAGCTTAAATGAACGAGGCAATTTCAGTTCCTGATACATTAAAGGCAAAGGTAAAGGTTTCCCTTGCTCGAAAGCCAGACATATCCGACTATAGGGTTCAGTGCTCATCTCTATTTCAAAGCCGAAGATCCAGCTTTGTCTGCTTCTGCAGACATTTCCGTGGTCATGTGGCAGGCATGACTAGACACCGGAGCGCACGGAACGCTGCTACATTATTTCTTAAAATACTCAGTCCTCTCTCATTTCTAGATATGAAGAAATTTGAGAATGTTGTAAAGGTAAATGTCACCCTTGCTCGAAAGCCACTTGTATCTGACACTAGGGTTCAGTGCTCATCTCTGTTTATAGCCAAAGAGCCAGTGCTGCCTGCCTTTGCAGAAGTTTCCATTGACATGTGGCAGGCATACCCAGATACCTAAGTCCACAGAACGCTGTTTTCCTTCCCAGCGAAATGGTACCTATTTATCTACTTGGAATTTCTTGCTTTCGAACTGCTAGGTTGGCAGGAGCTGGGACAGAGACCGGCGCTCATTCTGTTATGCAGTATACACTGTATTAAAGATTAACTGAACTAAAGCCACTCTTACCCCTCAACCCCATTTTGTGTCTGAACACAAATTGATGATTTGCTTTAACAAATCACTCTTCCTTCTTGGATGCATAAGAGTAAACCTGGCCAAATGATGGATACTAAGATGGTTTTCTGCCTTTATTTATTTATTTATTTATTTATTTATAGCCCATCACTTCCAGATGACTGCTTTGTCAAGGCATGGAATCCATAACCCTGGTAAGCAGAAGTAGCGTGAATAGATGTAATTTGTTGATTCGAGACATGCAAGTGTTCATGTAATGCTTCCTTCTTTTTCCTTTTCAGAAAATGCACAGCTTCTCCATTTAGACACTTCTCTAACAGATGTGCTTCCTGCCTTTAATTTCTCACACTTTTGTCTAATCGTAATTCATCCCTCCTTTCTCCCATAGGCTCTGGGCAGAACTAGACCAAGGCACTATGCAATAATAAGGGGATTTTTTCCTTTTTTAAAAAAGGCAATGCTTCAAAGGTGCTCTTTATGATCATTTCAGTCATCAAACAAAACAAGCCAATTTGGAGACGAGAAAACTTCTTGAAACCATTACATTGCTTCTGATCAAAGATGATCCTATGAAGTTACAACTCCAAAAGGTCATATAATTAATAGCCATGCTCGATTCTTGCAACTGGACAGTCTTTTCCTAAGTCATCTTCTTTTCCTATTGCTTCCCATGATTCTTAGTATTATTGTCTTTACCAGTGGTTTCCAACCTTTTCCCGCCAGGGGCCTGACTACGCCCCCTCAGTCAGCTGAGCAGGCTGGTCAGGTGGTTCCTCCTGGTAGTCGGGGCAGTGTGTGCATTTGCGCTGCATTCATACCTGTCAAGTATCCCGGATTGGCCTGTATTTCCTGTATTTCCGCGCTCGTTTGGCCCCTTTCCTGCCGCCTTCCTGTATTTTCAGTGGCGGGGAAAGTAGCTACTGTGCATGCACACCGCTGCCTCTGATGGCCACGCATGCACAGTAACCCATTTCCTGGCCAAAGGGGTTTCTGCGCATGTGCACAGAGGTTTCTGCGCATGCGCACATAAGTCTTTGTGCATGGGTGCCGCAGCCTCTGATGGCCATGCATGCACAGTAACCTATTTCCTGCCCGTCGCCTGGAAACTTACTGCGCATGCATGCCCGGCTCCTGGATTTCCAAAACCACGACTTGACGGGTATGGCTGCATTTCCGGGTGTTTTTCCCAACCTCTGTGGCTTCCCTTGGAGGAGGGAGCAAAAGAGGAACATTTTGGTGCTGTTTTTGATTTTTTCACCATGTTTTCGGCACTTCTGGTGACATCAGGGGATTTCTAGCATTGGTGACAATCTGGCCCATGGGCTAGATGAATTTGACCCATGGGTCAAATCTGGCCCATGGGCCATAGTTTGGGAATCCCTGGTCTTGACTATCTGAGAGAGGCTGCCAAGTTTACTTGTTGTTGTTGTTCAGTCGCACAGTCGGTTCCGACCCTTTGCGACCCTATGGACCATTGTTCTCCAGGCGCCTCTGTCCTCCACCATCCCCCTCAGCCCGCCCAGCTCTGTGCCCATTGTGTCTACAATGCCATCTATCCATCTCATCCTTGGCCTCCCCCTTCTTCTTTTGCCCTCCACCTTTCCCAACATCAATGCCTTCTCAAGTGAATCCTCCCTTCTCATTTGATGTCCAAAGTATTTTAGCTTCATCTTTACTATTTGACCTTCCAATGAGCAGTCAGGGTTAATTTCTTCTAAGATTGACCTATTTGTTCTCCTCGCTGTCCAGGGGACTCTCAAAACTCTCCTCCAACACCACATTTCAAAGGCATCTATTCTTCTGCGTTCAGCTTTCCTAATTGTCCAGCTCTCACATCCGTACATTACCACTGGGAATACCATTGCTTTGACTATTCTAATTTTTGTTTGTAATGTGATGTCTCTGCTTTTCACTATGTTCCCCAGGTTTCTCATGGCTTGTCTCCCAAGAATCAGTCGCCTTTTTATTTCATGGCTGCAATCCCCATCTTCCGTGATCTTTGATCCCAGGAAAGTAAAATCTGTCACTGCTTCTACTTCTTCCCCATCTATTTTCCAGGAACTGATTGGGCCTGTTGCCATTACCTTGGTTTTCTTGATATTGAGTCTCAAACCAGCTTTTGCACTCTCCTCCTTCAGCCCAATCAAGAGATTCTTTAGGTCTTCCTCACTTTCTGCCATTAGGGTGGTATCGTCTGCATATCTCAGATTATTGATGTTTCTCCCAGCGATTTTAATCCCATATTGTGATTCCTCCATCCCTGCACTGCGCATTATGTGCTCTGTGTATAGGTTGAATAGGCATGGTGACAAAATGCAGCCGTGTCTTACTCCTTTTCCTATTCCAAACCACTCTGTCATTCCATGTTCTGTCCTAACTGTTGCTTCTTGGTTCATGTACAGATTTCTCAGGAGGCATATGAGGTGCTCTGGTATTCCCATCTCTTTAATTACTTGCCACATCTTGTTGTGGTCCACACAGTCAAATGCCTTAGTGTAGTCAATAAAACAAAAGTAAACTTCTTTCTGATATTCCTTTGTTTTCTCCATGATCCAGCGTATGTTGGCAATGTGGTCTCTAGTCCCCCTGCCTCTTCTGAAACCAGCCTGCACCTCTGGTAATTCTCTCTCCACATGCTGCTGAAGTCTATCCTGTATTATCTTGAGCATCACCTTACTGGCGTGTGGGATGAGCGCTATTGTTCGATAATTTGAACATTCTTTGGCATTGCCCTTTTTTGGGATTGGGACGTATACTGATCTTTTCCAATCCTGTGGCCATTGTTTTGTTTTCCAAATCTGCTGGCATATTGAATACAGTAATTTGACGCCATCATCTTTTTGTTGTTCAGTCGCACAGTCGATTCCGACTCTTTGCGACCCTATGGACCATCGCTCTCCAGGCACCTCTGTCCTCCACCATCCTCCTTAGTCCACACAGCCCCGTGCCCATTGTGTCTACAATACCATCTAGCCATCTCATCTTTGGCCGTCCCCTTCTTCTTTTGCCCTCCACCTTCCCCAGCATCAAGGCCTTCTCAAGTGAATCCTCTCTTCTCATTTGATGTCCAAAATACTTCAACTTCATCTTTGTTATTTGTCCTTCTAAGGAGCACTCAGGGCTAATCTCTTCTAATATTGACCTATTTGTTCTCCTCGCTGTCCAGGGGACTCTCAAAACTCTCCTCCAGCACCACATCTCAAAGGCATCTATTTTTCTTCGCTCAGCCTTTCTAATGGTCCAGCTCTCACAGCCATACATTACCACCGGAAATACCATTGCTTTGACTATGCGGACCTTTGTTTGCAGTGAGATATCTCTACTTTTCACTATGTTCCCCAGGTTTTTCATAGCTTGTCTCCCAAGAATCAGTCGCCTTTTTATTTCATGGCTGCAATCCCCATCTGCAGAGATCTTGGATCCTAAGAAAGTAAAATCTGTTACTGCTTCTACTTCTTCCCCATCTATTTTCCAGGGACTTATAGCGCCTGTTGCCATTATCTTGGTTTTCTTGATATTGAGTCTCAGGCCAGCTTTTGCACTCTCTTCTTTCAACCTAATCAGGAGCTTCTTTAGGTCTTCTTCACTTTCTGCCATTAGGGTGGTATCATCTGCATATCTCAAATTGTTGATGTTTCTCCCAGCAATTTTGATCCCATATGGTGATTCCTCCATCCCTGCATTGCGCATTATGTGCTCTGTGTATAAGTTGAATAAGCAGGGTGACAGAATGCAGCCTTGTCTTACTCCTTTTCCTATTCCAAACCACTCTGTTGTTCCGTATCCTGTCTTAACTGTTGCTTCTTGACTCATGTACAGATTTCTCATGAGACATATGAGGTGTTCTGGTATTCCCATCTCTTTAATTACTTGCCACATTTTGTTGTGGTCCACACAATCAAAGGCCTTGGTGTAGTCAATGAAACAGAAGTAAGCTTGTTTCTGGTATTCCTTTGTTTTCTCCATGATCCAACGTATGTTGGCAATGTGATCTCTGGTCCCCCTGCCTCTTCTGAATCCAGCCTGCACCTCTGGCAGTTCTCTTTCTACATGCTGCTGTAGTCTATCCTGCATTATCTTGAGCATCACTTTGCTGGCTTGTGGGATGAGCGCAATTGTTCGATAATTTGAACATTCTTTGGCATTGCCCTTTTTTGGGATTGGGACATATACTGATCTTTTCCAATCCTGTGGCCACTGTTTCGTTTTCCAAATCTGCTGGCATAAAGCATGTAGTAGCTTGATTCCATCATCTTTTAGCGCTTTGAAAAATTCAACTGGGATACCATCATCTCCACTAGCTTTGTTGTTTGCAGTGCTCTTTAGGGCCTTTATGACTTCGCTCTCCAGGATGTCTGGCTCAAGTTCTACTTCTTCATCACTGTGATTGTCAGGAGTGTTGAGGTCCTTTTTGTAGAGTTCCTCTGTGTACTCTTTCCATCTTTTCTTAATCTCTTCTGCATCAGCTAGCTCCTTTCCTTCTTTGTCCCTTATCATGGTCATTTTTGCTTTAAATGTTCCCTTAATTTCCCCGATTTTTTTGAAAAGATCTCTGGTTCTGCCTCTTTTGTTGTTTTCCTCCATTTCTCTGCACTGTTCTTTTAGGTAGTTTTCCTTACCTCTCCTTGCTTTTCTTTGAAATTCTGTGTTCAAATGATTGTAGTTTTTCCTTTCTCCTTTGACTTTTGCATTCCTTCTTTCCTCTGCTATTTTAAGAGCCTCATCAGACAACCACCTTGCTTTCTTACTCTTCTTTTCTTTTGGTATGGTTTTCTTTGCTGCTTCCTGCATGATGTCCCTCATCTCCGTCCATAATTCTTCTGGTACTCTGTCTACCGAATCTAGGCCATTAAATCTGTTCATCACCTCCACCGTGTATTCTTTAGGGATGCTGTCTAGGTGATATCTTTCTGGTCTCCGTGTTTTCCCTATTTTCTTTAGTCTAAGCCTGAATTTTGCGATCAATAGGTTGTAATCTGAGCCACAGTCTGCTCCAGGTCTTGTTTTTGCTGACTGTATGGAGGTTCTCCATCTTTGGCTGCAGAGTATGTAGTCAATCTGGTTTCGGTGTTGGCCATCTGGTGATGTCCATGTGTAAAGTCGCCTCTTGTGTTGCTGGAAGAGAGTGTTTGCTATGACCAGTGCGTTCTCTTGGCAGAACTCTATCAATCTTTGCCCTGCTTCATTCTGTGTTCCAAGACCAAATTTGCCTGTTATTCCCTCCACTTTTTGCTTATCTTTTTGCTTATCTCTTGTCTCTTTCCTCAAAGCAAAACTCCTAGTGGATTAAATGAATTGACACCTCAAGTCCAACTTCTACAAGTAAAGCCAAGAATCTGGGCCTGAAAGCAGATACTGAGTACGTATAATGGACCAAGAAAGAAGACGGAAGAAAGGAAGAGCAAGAGGCAGGATTTTAATTCCTTTCCCATCCACTTTCATTCTTCTGTTTTTCATTTGCATGTTCACTGTTATGTTGTTCTAACACCTGTTCCTTGGTAAAATTAGAATTGTTTGCTAAAATTTCATTAAAAATCCCTTGTTTTAAAAACTGATCTCCAGTGTGTCATGGATAGTTCTATTTTTTCCTTATAAACCTTTGGATGAGACAAACATTGGAATGAACAGAACTCAGATTGTTTGAAAAGGAAATTTCTTTTTAAAAACAATTCAGAAGTTTATTCCATCCTTTCAGTCCGCAAAGATCTTTTCTGCTGGTCTTCACCTCTTCACAGGTAGGTTGACCAGGACTCAACGTGCTGGCAGAAAACTCAGAAAATGGATGACATGGCCTCTGGTGACAGTGGGTCCATCAGAGAAAGGCAATTACCTCTGTAAGGGTTTTTAAAGGGACTGCAAATTTTTATGAATTTATATAGTCATTTATATTATAAACATTTCTTCTTCTTCCTCTTCTTCTTCTGAATTCGAGTCCGAATCCGAATATTGGTGATCATCATGGTGATCAGCCATGAAGACTGTCCTGAGACTGTAGTGCAGTGGCCTTTCATCTGCCTTCCGCATCACAGCATGACACCCGTAACACTGATCCAGTTCCGTGAGTCACTTTCTGCTCCTGAGCCCTTTCGGCACACAAAGTCCTCTTCAGCCCAAGGTCAAGACCGATGAAGATGCTGCCCTTCAACAAGATGGATTCAAGTGTGGTTTAATCCACTTGAGGACCATCACCCTTCCCTGTGGGCGTCGGTACCCAAGGCCATTAGTCCTCAGGGTTGTCAGGTTAGTTAACTGCCACCTGAACCTCTGTGTTGAGTCACTGGAAGTAGGGTCTACTCTATTAACATAGCAGGATAACCTGGCCAGACTCATATTATAAAAATAAAATTAAAATACAGTAAGTAAATAAAATATATACATTTTATAAGATCTTATTGCAGCTTCAAAAGAAGAGCAATGTTGTAAGTTCTCGCCCTTTTAAAGCCGGGGGCCGGGTCATGCTCCCTCAGACAGCTTCGGGCGGCTGGATGGCCATTTTGCCCTTCCTCCACCACATGGCACTTCCGGATGTGGTGGAGGCAGTTGCGGGGGGGGGGGGGCACATGAAATGGTGCCGAGGGCTGCATCCAGCCCATGGACCACAGGTTGAGAATCCCTGTTGTAAACCAACCCCCCAAAAATCTTAATGTTGATAACATCCATTTACCCCCACTTCCTGTCTCAAACTTTAACTTTCTCCCTTCCCCACTGTTAGAACTGAAGAATGCAGAATCCCTTCCAATGCTTTCACTTACATTCTCTGGAGATGTTTCCTCACATTACCAGTTGCTTCACATCTGATGTGTCAGCAGAGCAGAACTGTTTTCTAAATTTTAACAATTACACTGGCAAGATGCATTTTCAGCTACATTTGGGTGGGGTTGTTTTGCCTGTTCCGATTTCTGTTCCATATCCTCAGAGACCAAAGCAGTGGTAACTTAAATAACTTGCTTCTCAAGTTGTCTTATTGTTGCCAGACGCACCTGTAATACTCATACAGACACTTTCTCCTTGGTACTTAATAATGAAGGTTAGTTTCTGGTACTTATTGTTGCAAAGGGCGGGGGGGGGGGATTCTAGACTGAGTGGTATCTTTGTTAACTTGCTAAAAAGTTTCAATGAAGGCCACTTTTATTAAAAAGGATTTAACAGCTAGATGGGTTCTTTAAATCTTTTATGCTCGACTCTAATATTATTTTTTAAAATGTGTTTTAACCAATTGTTTTAATGCTTAATTGTTTTTTTAAATTTTCCCAGAGAGACATTACTGTCTAGCATTGTGAATCTAGATCAGTGATGGCTAACCTTGGCACTCCTGATCAACAGGAGTGCAGACTTGAGCACTCCTGATCAACAGGAGTGCCAAGGTTAGCCATCAGGAGTCTAGGTCAATGATGGTGAACCTTGGCACTCCAGGTGTTCTTGGACTTCAATTACCAAAAGCCCAAGTCAGCACCTTGTTGATCAGAGCCTCTGGGAATTGAAGTTCAAGAACGGCTGGAGTGCCAAGGTTCACCATCACTGCTCTAGATGCTTCTCAGCCTAAGTTTCAGCCTATAATCTTCCCTCCTCCTGGTTTCCCCAGTCAGCAAAAGTGTCCTTGGTTTCTTGCCATAAAATCTTGTGCATCAACCCTTAAGATACTTCACAGGAATTAAAAGCATATTCTGCAGGATAGCAGTCCATATTTTAGCTCACATTCTGAGGACTGGTAACACAACGGACTTCTCACCAGGCATCAGACAACACCGTGGCTGGGGACCTTTTGCTCCCCTATGAACATCTTTTTTGGGTGAGCATTGCCTCTACCCAAAAATACCTCAAGTTGAACCACAGAGACTCAGTCAGCCATGCAACAACGGAAACCTACGCACGCAGAGGCTGCTTTTCCTGCTTAGTATAAAAAAAGTTCTTGTCACTGATGTAGGATCATTGAAAGTATGCTGATCTTTATGTACTGATCTGTTGGCATCCAAAAAAGTAGATTGGGAATTTTCAGATAAATTCCCAGCAGGGCCTGTGCTCAGCAAAAACAGGAGACTATTTCTACAGATGATGTATCCCTAGCTCTCTTTTGGCTTCAGACCAGATAGCACAGGTAAGGAAATTTATGGTCTATAGTTTATTCTTAGGTATTTGCTTGCTTGATCTGGCTTTTGTCAGGTTAGTCCCTGATATTTTCAAGAGATCACCTAAGTGTTTTTCAGGGTAATGAGAAGGGCGGTGGTGACTCTGTGGTTAAGAAGCTCGCCTTGTTAGCTGGAAGACCGGCAAGTCGGCAGTTCGAGACCCGGGTACTGCAAGATGGTTTGAGCACCCATCTCTGTCCCAGCTCCTGCCAACCTAGCAGTGTGAAAGCAAGAAATTGAAAGTAGATAAATAGGGAGCACTTAACATAAGAACATAAGAGCAGCCTTAAAATCATTGTATGAGGTACCACTGTACTTTGATTTAAACCAGCCACAAAAATGATATGCCCAGTGATCAATAATTGAAGACTGTTTTAAATGTGGTTATGATGTTTAAATGTTTTTCTTGCTGTTATTGTTGTGCATATTATTGTTGATACCTGATCAACAGGAGTGCTGACTTGGGCTTCTGGTAATTGAAGTCCAAGAACACCTGGAGTGCCATCACTGGCCTAGGATATCAACAGAGTGTTAGACTAGATGGAGCTAAACCCAGCTGGTTTAGTTCACCATTTAGCCATGCATTTCTCACAGATGGCTTGTTTGGTGTATGAACACCAGGACAATGGAAGTAGCCGTAGTCTGGCTTAACACATCTTTATTGCATGGAGGACAGTACAAACATGTGGTAATGGTGGACAAACAGCTCCTTTTATATGGTGGCTATACATTTGAATGTGGCTCCTTGGTAGCTCATTGGCTACTGTCTGCGTGATGTCATCCTTAGTCACCCCCTTCTTGTCCAGGTGAAGCCGTGGCGGGAATCTTTCCCGCAGCTGTTGGTATTTGGAGGATTTGTACCATGTGAGCTGGACACACGCTACTGCCCCCAGTGGTCACTAGCTCGTGTCCCAGTGCGGTTGGATACATTGTTTCTTATACATGATAGGGATTGTTACATTCACTTATTCGTATGGTTACATTGACTTAAAGGCACATTACAGCAATTAAATTCCATACACAACACCCCTCCCCCCTAGGATGGGATGAAGTCCCTCAACCAATGTGGTTTTCCGCATGTGCACTTGGGATGCATAGCTGCTGTGCTTGGTTCGGGGACCCTCACGCTTCTCTGCTCTCCTGGTTCTTGCCCTGCAATGGGAGGGATTGACTCGTTAGCGGTTTGCTGTGGCCGAGCGGCCTCTGACTGAAAATATGAGGAACTGGTGTTTCTCATCTGCGCTGGCCCCGACTGCGGAACCCAGGGATGTAGACGTGGGGTAGGGGTTAACTCTACTCCAGAGAAACTGGGGACTAACCCCTCTCTTCACTTGGATGGGTGGGGGACCACTCCTGAACCCCCCCGGTTTTGCAAATCAAAATCCCCATCAAACTCTCCCTCTTGGTCAAAGTCACTCCCCTCTTCCAAGGAGTCCATTTTGTCCCCAGGATATGGATTTGTATCAACCCCCCAGGTGAGGACCCTGTGTCTCCCCCTTGGAATAAGCGGGTGGGGGAGAACCCTAACACTGAATTCTGGGGCTGGTTTTCAGTGCCCCATCTATCGGTAACCCTTCGCCACAGCTGGTCAGCGTGCCTTCTCCAGAGTAGACCTGTGCTGGTCTCCGCACAGTACGATACTGGCCCCATTTGCTCAACCATTACCCCCGGGACCCAGGCTGGCCCTGCAGCTGCGTAATTTCTACAATACACAGGCTCTCCTATTCCAAAACATTTGGTGCTTCCCAATTCTATGTTCCTCTCTTTGTCCTCCACCCTGGTTGGGTCCAACCTAGTCAGAAGTGTTGCAGGCTTCCTGCGCATGAGGAGCTCTGCAGGTGAGAGCCCAGATGCCAGAGGCGTCACCCTGTAGCACAACAGGAACTGGCACAGTTGCCGGTTTAGATCTCCAGGACCCATCCGCTGCAATGCTTCCTTTGTAGTTCGCACCAGGCATTCTGCCTGGCCATTTGTGGCAGGGTAAAAAGGGGTGGAGGTGATGTGCCGAATGGTGTTTCTCTCAATGAATGCCTGGAATTCTGCAGACATGAAAGTACTGGCGTTATCGCTCACAAGCACGTCTGGTATCCCAAAACAGCTAAACACCTTGCACAATTGCTTTACTGTTGCGGCTGAGGTGTTGGCCATGGGGATAACCTCCAACCACTTGGAGTATGCATCCACTATTAACAGAAAAAGGGAGCCTCTGAAAGGACCTGCGAAATCGATGTGTACCCGAGACCATGGCCCCTGGGCCATGTCCCATTCTCTGTGGGGCAGTCGGGACTCCTCAGGATGAGAACATCTGCATGGCTGATGTCTTTTCCCGGGCAGTGGACCAGCATGTGCTGGTATGCATTGAGAAAAATGGCCCATCGAAGCATTCTGGGGGACAGAATCTGTGGCGTGGGCTTGCCTGTAGTGAAGATGCCTAGTAAGGGTTTGTGGTTGGTCACAATAGTGAACGGTCGACCATACAGGAATTCGTGGAATTTCTTTGTTCCCGCAACTATGGCCAGAGCCTCCCTGTCCGTTTGCACATAATTGCACTCTGCCCGTGATAGCGATCTAGAGTAGAATGCTATGGTGCCTCCCACCCATTTTCCAACACGTGGCACAGTACTGCTCCCACCCCTACTGGTGAGGTGTCGCATACTAGAACTACGGGCTTCCTGGGGTCAAAGTGAGTCAGGACCGCTTCTGAGGGTAGAAGCCTCTTCAATTCTTTAAATGCATTTTCCTGACTGTCTCCCCACCGCCAAACCGCATCCTTCTTAAGTAACTTATGCAGTGGCTCCACAACCGACGCTTTCCTAGGCAGGAAGGAATGGTAGAAATTCAGGAGCCCTAAAAATGACTGCAGCTCTGGTTTTGCAGTGGGGCGTGGGGCGTTTTGGATGGCCAGAACCTTTGATTCAGAGGGCTTTACTCCATCAGGGGTTACCTTAAACCCAAGGAACTCGACTTCCCTCGCTAGGAACACACACTTGCTTTTCTTCAGTCTCAAACCTGTATTCTCGAAAATAGACAGAACTTTGTCCAACCTCACAGCCAGTTCCGCCATGCTCCCCCTGTTATCAACACGTCATCAAAGTATGGTAGGACCCCAGGGAGCCCCTTAAGCAGACTTCTACGAGGGACTGGAAAATTCCAGTGACCTTGAAAGCCCCCTTATGAGTTACAATTGTCTGCGCAGCAGCTGCAGCTGGAGTTACGGTCAGCTGTTGGTACACCTGCGCCAAATCCAATTTTGCGAAATACTTTGCCCTGTGCAACATTGCTAATAAGTGGCTAACAACCGACACCGGGTATGCATTAGTGCGGATTGCCTTATTTATCGTACATTTATAGTCTGCGCAGATCGTAACCTCTCCGTTAGGCTTTAAAGCAGTCACAATAGGAGTTTCCCATTCTGCAGAGTCCACTGGAACTAGAACCCCTTGGCCCACCAATTTGTCCAGTTCCACCTCTATTTTGTCTTTGAGGGCGAATGGGACCCTCCTAGGCTTGAGCCGGATGGGCCAGATTTCCAGGTCCAAGTCAAATGAAACTGGGGGGGGGGGGAGGGCTGTGAATTTTCTGAACCCCTTTTCGAATACCCTCGGGTGTGCACCCTTCTCCGCCCCCAGGATCACATGTCCATCCACATGGATCTTTTGCTTCTTTTCCCATTTGGTCCTCACATGTTGGTAGGAGAGTAAGACTGAGAGACCATTTCTATATACAAGCTGTTGCGTATGGAATGTAATTGCTGTAATGTGCCTTTAAGTCAATGTAACCATACGAATGAGTGAATGTAACAATCCCTATCATGTATAAGAAACAATGTAACCAACCGCACTGGGCGGAGAAGGCGGGACATATACCTAAAATCACCTGCTATGTTTTTGTGTGCTAAGCTAGTAGATGGAGGATATACCATAACTGAGTAAGAACCATTAAAATATGCTTAGTCTTATAGTCTCAGATGTTTCTAATGAGTGTTTGAAGTGTATGTTTGTGGTTATGTATAGCTCCTCATTTAGAAATAATTATTATGATTACAATAGAAACAAAAAAGATACCCAGTGTGGTGAAGTAGATAGTGTGTTCTTGGACTTCAATTACCAGAGCCCAAGTCAGCACTTCTGGTGGGCCTTTTCCGTTTCCGCACCGGCCTTGTGGAACCTCCTGCAAGTAGAGTTGCGGGAGCAGACGGAGCTGCTGCCTTTCAGAAAAGAACTAAAAACCTGGTTGGTGGGGCAGGTGTGGGGCCTGGATGGAAGAGTGGTCCCCGCGTGTTGGCTTATAAAATAAAGCCTCCCACTTTTTAAAATGCGGGCAGTTTTAATGTGGTTAGTTTTTAATATGAACGTGTGTGTGTGTGTGTGTTTGTTGTTTGGTTAGGTTAGGGGTTTTAATTGTTTTTATATATATATGTTTTTAACCTGTTGTAAGCCGCCCTGAGTCAGGTTCACCTGATTGGGCGGCTTTGGTGTTCAGAAATCGGAGATGACAACCATAGAAGTGAAATACAGCTCTTTTATTTCTGGGGTCTGAACACAATTTGGAGGGGGACAATGGGCACTTATATACATAATAAACTAGATACAATTGAGTGTGAATAAACATAATTGGATGATTTGAATACATTTTACATAGTATATACATTTCGATAGTTCAGGAGTGCACCTCTTGGCATTTGAATTTTGCGTGCTCGAAATCTCACGATACTTTACGATCTGCCGAGATCTTGCAGCTGTCAAACAGCGACTCTGTTTGACAGTAGTTTGCACAGGATATTTAGTGGTTTGAAAGTTTGACATGTCATTAATGCAGTTATCATACATAACAGCAGCATAGAAATTTGAACTATAAATAAAAATAAATAAAAATAAAACATCTAGAGTGCCTAGGTACACCATCACTGGACTAGGATATAGGAAAACTGGGCTCAAATTCCCTGCTCAGCTATGGAAGCTGACTGGGGATGTGGAATTGAAAAAAGATACTCCTTAAATATCTCAGTTACATTGAAGGCCCTACTAGAGTTGCTATAAGTCAATTGCGGCTTGATGTTTACATCTCTTCTGTAGATGTAAACATCAAGCTGCAACTTGGAAAGAATTGGAACAGTAGTGCAATCTTGCACTACATACAGAGACAACAACTAAAGTGGCCTGCCCATTTGGAGAGATTGTCTTGGAAAGAGGAGAAGACAAAGACCACGAGGCATACCCAAAAGAAGGTGGAGAGATAACATCAACAAAATATTACAAGAACACCAAATAACATTGGTGGAGGCCGCTAGTAGTACCAGAACAAAAACCATGCATCTCCCTTGACACCCAATTGGGTAAAAGAGGAAGCAAAGAAGAAGATGCTTGATGGCACAAGACATAACATATAGAAACACAATTTTTCTCACTTCAGAGATTGTTAGCAGGTGGGTTGTGTGACCAACTACATTCTGCTTTGTGGGTCCTCCAAAGCCTCTGCTCCCCTTCCATTTTACTGGTCTTTGTTCCAGCAGACAATGGCTTTTAAAAGAGGAGTGTTCTTGGACAGGTCTTCAAATACAGAATATGAGCCATCCTTCAATTTAGGGCTGGAAGCTGTGACAGATGCTTTGGTCCAGTAACTGAGCAACTATGCCTGCAACCTATATTAATGGATGGATACTTCCCGTATTTGCCGGTGTATACTGTAAGACATAAGAACATAAGAACAGCCTTGCTGGAACAGGCCACAGCCCATCCAGTCCAGCATTCTGTCTCACACAGTGGCTCACCATTTCCTTCAGGGTATTCCCAAGCAGATGCCTTCACCTGCTTAGGATTCCCTGGAAATGGCATTGAGAGATATCCTGCCTATCTCTCCCACCCGGAGGTTGTCCTTAGGTAGCCATAATTATAGCCATTGATAGCCTTGTCCTCCATGAACTTGTCTAATCCTTTCTTAAAGCTGTCAAGACTGACAGCTGTCACCACTTCTTCTGGCAGGGAGTTCCATAGACCAGTAATCCTCTGGGTGAAAAAGTACTTTCTCTTATTTGTTTGAGAACTAGTACCCAAAAGTTTCATGGAGTGTCCCCTAGTTCTAGTGTTGTGCGATAGGGAAAACAGTTTTTCCTTATCTACTTTGTCCACACCGTGCATGATTTTATAAACTTCAATCAGGTCACCTCTTAGACGCCGTCGTTCAAGAGTGAAAAGGCCCAACCGTTGCAGCCTCAGATGGTAAGGAAGGTGTTCCAGTCCCCTAATCATTCTGGTTGCCCTCCTCTGTACTTTCTCCAACTCCATAATATCCTTCTGGAGGTATGGCGACCAGAACTGTACACCATATTCCAGATGGGGCCTCACCATAGATTTATAAAGAGGCAAAATGACACTTGCTGACTTATTTTCTATACCCTTCCTAATGATCCCTAACATTGAGTTTGCTTTTTTCACTGCTGAGGCACCCTGGGTTGACACCTTCATTGAGCTGTCCACCAGGACACCAAGGTCCCTTTCCTGGTTTGTCGCAGAGAGTTCAGACCCCATCAGTTTATAAATGTAATTGGGGTTTTTTGCCCCAACATGCATCACTCTGCACTTACTGATGTTGAAGCTCATTTGCCACTGTTTTGCCCACTCCCCCAGTGTCAAGAGATCCCTCTGGAGCTCTTCACAATCTCTCACAGTTTTCACTACCCTGTATAATTTAGTGTCGTCAGCAAATTTGGCTACCTTGCTTTTTACTCCTACCTCTAGATCATTTATGAAGAGGTTGAAAAGCAGGGGTCCCAGTACTGAACCTTGGGGGACCCCACTCTTTACTTCCCTCCACTTGGAGAAGTGTCCATTTAGTGCTACCCTCTGTTTCCTGTCCCTTAGCCAGTTGCTGATCCAGGACAAGACCTGTCCCTTTATTCCATGACTGGTAAGTTTATTCAAGAGCCTTTGGTGTGGGACCTTGTCAAAAGCCTTCTGAAAGTCCAGATAAACAATGTCAACTGGATCCCCCTTATCCACATGCTTGTTGACACTCTCAAAAAATTCCAACAGATTAGTGAGGCATGATTTGCCCTTGCAAAAGCCATGTTGGCTCTCCTTTAGCAGCGCCTTCTCTTCTATGTGCCTATTAATTCTATCTTTTATGATGGTTTCCATCACTTTACCTGGGACACATGTCAAACTGACAGGCCGGTAATTTCCTGGATCACCCCTGGATCCTTTTTTGAAAATTGGTGTTACATTCGCTACCTTCCAGTCATCAGGCACAAAGCCTGATTTGAGGGAAAGATTATATATTTTGGCTAGGATATCAGCAATTTCATCTTTAAGTTCCCTGAGAACTCGTGGATGGATGCCATCTGGTCCTGGGGATTTGTTAGTGTTTAGCTTGACAAGACATGCAAGGACCTCCTCCCTGGTTATTTCTATCTTGCTTAATTCTTCGGTTTCCCTCCCTACGAAGATAGGCTCTGTTTTGGGCATGTGGTCTCTGTCTTCTTCAGTGAATACTGAAGCAAAGAATTCATTGAGTCTCTCTGCAATCTCTGTTTCCTCTTTAATAACCCCTTGCCTTCCATTGTCATCTAATGGTCCAATGGCCTTCCTAGTTGGGTTCTTACTTCTAATGTACTTAAAGAAGTCTTTGTTATTTCTCTGAGTATTTTTAGCTATACGCTCCTCAAAGTCTTGCTTTGCTTTCCTGATTGTTGCCTTGCATTTGTTCTGCCAGAATTTATGTTTCTGCCTGCTGTCCTCATTTGGACAAGCCTTCCATCTTCTAAATGAGCTTTTCTTGCTCTTGATCACTTCCCGAACAGCTCCTGTAAGCCACATCGGAGTCCTCTTGGACCTGGCAGTGCCCTTTTTCCTTTTGGGTATGCATTCCAATTGAGCCTCTGTTATTGTTTTTGTAAACAGCCTCCATGCCTCTTGGAGTGTTTGGACTCTCTCAATTTTCCCTTTCAGTTTCTTTTTTACTAGTTTCCTCATCTTTGGGAAATTTCCTTTTTGAAAATTTAAGGTCTCTGTGTTAGATTTTATCAGTGACTTGCGGTCTATGATCAAGTTAAACATAATTGAGTTGTGGTCACTGTTCCCTATTGGATCAGTCACATTAACATCTTGCACTAGATCCTGAGTATTACTCAGGATCAAGTCAAGGATTCTTGTACCTCTAGTTGGGTCTTCAACCATCTGTCCCAGGGAACAATCATTGAGCATATCTAGGAACTTTATCTCTTTATCATGTGCTGAACAACAGTTCACCCAGTCTATGTGAGGGTAATTGAAGTCCCCCATTATAACCAGGCTTCCCTTCCTGGATGCCTCCTTTACAACATTCTCCAACTGCCAGTCTCCCTCAAGAGTTTGGGTCGGAGGCCGATAGTATATGCCTACTGTTAGACCATCCTTGTGGCCTGGTACTCTTACCCACAGAGCTTCTAATGGTGACTCCAAATCACCTAGATATTCCAATTCATACGATTTTATCACTTCTTTGACATACAAGGCTACACCACCTCCTGTTTGCCCCTTCCTATCCTTCCTGTACAGTTTGTAGCCTGGGATAACTGTATCCCATTGGTTATCATCCGTCCACCAGGTTTCAGTGATACCAATAATATCAATATTTTTATCTATTGCTAAGTATTCCAGCTCCCCTATTTTGTTACGGAGGCTTCTGGCATTTGTATACAAGCATTTATATATGCTTTCCTGATACAGTCTTTTGAGTCCAGTTGCATTGTTAGACTGCCTCTTGCATCCTTCTGCTAGAGTGCTGGTGACTAGCTCCTCGCTCTGCTCAGTAATTTTTGCATCCCCCTCACTACTCAAGTACACACTTTCCCGAACCGGATGCTGCCCAGCTCCTGTCGGCTTTCCCCCAGTTATCAGTTTAAAAGCTGCTCTGCAGCCTTTTTGATGATGAGTGCCAGCAATCTGGTCCCATCATGGTTTAAATGCAACCCATCCCTCCTCAATATCAAGAAAACCAAGATAATGGCAACAGGCCCCATCAGTTCCTGGAAAATAGATGGGGAAGAAGTAGAAGCAGTGACAGATTTTACATTCCTTGGATCAAAGATCACTGCAGATGGGGATTGCAGCCATGAAATAAAAAGGCGACTGATTCTTGGGAGACAAGCCATGAGAAACCTGGGGAACATAGTGAAAAGCAGAGATATCACATTGCAAACAAAAATTAGAATAGTCAAAGCAATGGTATTCCCAGTGGTAATGTATGGGTGTGAGAGCTGGACCATTAGGAAGGCTGAGCGCAGAAGAATAGATGCCTTTGAAATGTGGTGTTGGAGGAGAGTTTTGAGGGTACCCTGGACAGCGAGGAGAACAAATAGGTCAATCTTAGAAGAAATCAACCCTGACTGCTCATTGGAAGGTCTAATAGTAAAGACGAAGCTGAAGTACTTTGGACATCAAATGAGAAGGGAGGATTCGCTTGAGAAGGCCTTGATGTTGGGAAAGGTGGAGGGCAAAAGAAGAAGGGGGAGGCCAAAGATGAGATGGCTAGATGGGATTGTAGACACAATGGGTACAGAACTGGGAGTGCTGAGGGGGATGGTGGAGGACAGAGGCGCCTGGAGAAAAATGGTCTATAGGGTCGCAAAGGGTCGGAATCGACTGTGCGACTGAACAACAACAAATCCCTCCTGAACAGATTTGGCTTGTCCCAAAATGTTCTCCAGTTCCTGACAAATCTGAAGCCCTCCTCTCGACACCACCGCCTCATCCACGCATTGAGGCTTCTGAGCTCTGCCTGCCTGGTAGGTCCTGCGCGAGGGACAGGCAGCACTTCTGAAAATGCTACCTTGGAAGTCCGGGACGTCAATCTTCTTCCTAACAACCTAAATTTGGCTTCCAGACACACAAGAGTATAAGACGCACCCCAGTACAGTAATACCTCATACAAAGTCCGCTTCATACAACATCAAATTCATACAACATCACCTAATTTCTTGAAAAAAGTTACCTCATACAAAGTCACTCGACTTTGTATGAGGCATTGGGGTTTTTCCCAGGTTGCATTGTGCCTGGGCAGTATAAAAGACAGGACACATGCGTGCATTGCTCTTGTGGGTTTTGCACAAGGCAAAAAGTGTTTAGGAGTGGTTTTGAGCGTGACTTTGGATTTTTTGAATTTTTTCATCAGAATTTTTAGAAGCATTCCTGGGATTTTTGCAGCATTTTTCAGGTTCTTGGACAATCAGGGTTGTTTGACATGTTTTTGTAATATATTTAGCCTTTAGACAATGTTTTCTTAAAGTTTTGTCAGTTTCCTGTCTGTTTCCTTGACTTTGCCCTGAAGTCTGTGCTGTTACAGTACAATGTATCTCTATGGAAATGACATTGTACGAGGCATTGCGGCAAGGATTTCGACGTTGTATGAGGCATCACGGCTAGGATTTTGCATGCCTCATAAAAAGTCCAAATCCGTATAAAGTCCAAACTCTAGGCCACTATACAGTACAAGACACGCTCCTGTGTATTTTAAGAGGGGAAAATGGGTCTTAAACACCAGTAAATATGGTAACTCATTCACAGTTTGATGAGCATTTCACTAATGATAAAGAATTAAGGATTAATGGCTTTTCTTTTCCTTTTGCCTTTTCCCAGATTTGCTTGGTGTAATAATCCACTATGAAGAGCTTCTTTCTGCTGTTCTTCATTGAGGGTAAGGCACACAACACAATTTTTATTTGGGCTAGTAAAGGTTTCCCTTGCTTGAAAGCAGTCATATCCGACTCTAGGGTTCAGTGCTCATCTCTGTTTCAAAGCCGAAGAGCCAGCGCTATCTGCTTCTGGAGACATTTCCGTGGTCATGTGGCAGGCGTGACTAGACACCGGAGGAGTGCACGGAACGCTGTTTGCCTTCCCACCAAAGTGGTCCCTATTTTATCTATTTGCAATTTCTTGCTTTCAAACTGCTAGGTTGACAAGAGCTGGGACATTCTGTCCTGGGAATTTGGGCTAGCAAAAGCAATAAGGGCTTCTGGCTGGACTGATCGAAGCTGCACAGGAATAGAAGGGAATTCTTGTTCATAACTTATAACAAAATCCTCACAGTCATTTATTCTGGGACATGAATAAGAAAATCTCTCTGTTTCACTTCCCTTTGCATTAACACTTTTAAAACCTCACCTTGTTTCCATCTAAATGGGAAGCTTGTAAATTCCTGGTATGTCACTCAGAAGTGCAACTGAACCCAAGATCACCCCTCTTTCACTCTGCAAATTTTCAATAGACCTCCCCACCACAAAGAGGGTCAAGCAAGTGGCTAGTGACTTGTAAACTATGAAAAGCAGGGCAGAAAAGTAATTTATAATAATAATAATAATAATAATAATAATAATAATAATAATAATAATAATAATAATAATAATAATAATAACAACAACAACAACTCGTTCAATTAGTGGAGATTGTAAGGTCAAGGTAAAGGTCACCCTTGCTCGAAAGCCATTCGTATCTGACTCTAGGGTTCAGTGCTCTTCTCTGTTTATAGCCAAAGAGACAGTGCTGTCTACATGTGCAGATGACTAGACCCCGAAGTGCACGGAACACTGTTTACTCTCCCACTGCAGTGGTATCTATTTATCTACTTGCAATTTCTTGCTTTTGAACTGCTAGGTTGGCAGGAGCTGGGACAGAAACGGAACCTCACCTCGTTGTGCAGCGCTCGGGTCTCAAACTGCCGACCTTCCAACATTCTGGTTCTGACGTTCAGCATCTTAACCACTAAGCCACCATAGTCCCATAGTTGAAATTGTAGGAAATGACTAATTTATTTTGTGTAATATCATTGCAGGTTGTCTTTGTAATTCACCATTGACCATACAGCCCAATTCCCTGGTTGGTTGGAAAGGATCCTGTGTGTTGATTCCATGCCAGATCAGTAAAACATATGATGGCCTTCGCCTTAAGAATATCTCCCTGATTTGGTATTTTAAGCCTTATTTTGATGAAACACGCAAAGATTTCACCGGGACCATGTTGTACAATAGCTCAAATGACATGACACAAGCAATATCTGGCTTGCATAAGCGGGTAATATTCACTGGCAATTTAAATGAGAGAAATTGTAGCTTGAAGATTTCCCAGCTCCAGGAAAAGGACCGTGGTTACTATGGAGTACGGCTTTATGGTGTCATTGAACAAAAAGCTGATATACATAAATGGTTCCAAAATGTTTCTATTAACATTCTTGGTAAGAACCTTTCAGAAATATTTTTGCCGTCCCCTTGCCTTATATCAGTGATGGCAAACCTTGGTACTCCCGATGTTCTTGGGCTTCAATTCCCAGATGCCCAAGTCAGCATTCCTGCTGATCAGGTGAGGGGAGGGGCGGTGGTGTCGCCATTGCTGCCAGGGAGTCTTTGGGAGTTGCTAGGGCCACTGCTCCACAAGTGGCTGGTTGTGAGTCCCTGCTTCTACGGTTGGGCCCCAAGGGTCAGTTGGGGATCTTACTCCTGTACCTGCCCCCTTGCAGGGTAAGGGATGCCCTGCCTGAGCTCCTCGAGGCCGCCTCGATGCTGGCGTTGGAGTTCCCGAGACTTATGGTTCTGGGGGACTTCAATTTGCCATCGCTGGGGACGGCTTCTGAGGTGGCAAGGGAGTTCATGGCTTCCATGGCAGCCATGGGCCTGACTCAGGTAGTTCGGGGTCCGACCAGGAGCAGTGGTCACATGCCAGACTTAGTTTTCTTGTCGGAGCAGTGGCAGAGTGATCTAAGACTACAGGATTTAGTCATCTCACCTGTGCCATGGTCAGATCACTATCTGGTGACTCTTGACTTTCTGGGGGCGACACTTCATCGTAGGGAGGCAGGGCCGATTAAAATGGTCCGCCCTCGGCGACTAATGGATCCAGACGGATTCCAGAGGGAACTGGGGGATGTTCCTCTGGATCGGCTACACGATTCACCCGGGGCACTTGTCGACCTGTGGAATAGGTCGACAACAGTAGCCTTGGATGAAATCGCGCCACTGCGGCCTCTCCGCGCCCGGGGGATTAGGTCATCTCCGTGGTTCACAGATGAACTGCGTGAACTCAAACGGGCAAAGAGACGCCTAGAGCGCCGCTGGGTGAAGACCCAGGATGACTCCGATTGGACACTAGCTAGAGCTGCTATTAGGGCCTACCTAGTGGCGATGGGGGTGGTGAGGCGGCAATACTTCACCGCCCTTATTGCCTCCGCTGATAATCGCCCAGCCGCCCTGTTCCGGGTAACCAGGTCCCTCCTTGGTCGGGGGGGATCGGTGCCCGATTGGCAGGGTTCGGCTGAGGACTTTGCTGACCATCTGGTGGAGAAAATCGATCGGATTCGTTCAGGATTGAACCCTGGCGTGGATGGGGAGGGTCCGGGGGGGGGTGCCGGAGCACAGTCTTGCAGTACGATCTGGGATCAGTTCGATCCTGTTGTCCCTGATGAAGTGGACAGGCTCCTTGCAGCTGTTCGTGCCACTACATGTCCTTTGGATCCCTGTCCCACTTGGTTGGTGAAAGCCTCCAAGGAGGTAACAGGTGGCTGGATAGGGGGGATAATAAATGCTTCATTACGGGAGGGGGTATTTCCTGCACAGCTAAAACATGCTTTGGTGCGCCCCCTCCTGAAGAAAATGTCCCTCGACCCAGCTGTCCTTAACAACTATAGGCCAGTTTCCAACCTGCCCTTCTTGGGTAAGGTTTTGGAGAAGGCGGTGGCGCGCCAGCTGCAGAGTGTCCTGGAGGAAGCGGATTATGTAGACCCCTTTCAATCAGGGTTCAGGCCCGGGTATGGAACGGAGACGGCATTGGTCGCACTGATGGATGATCTCTGGTGGGAGCGGGACGGGGGTTGTCCATCCATCCTTGCTCTTCTTGACCTCTCAGCGGCTTTCGATACCGTCGACCACGGTATCCTTCTGGAACGGCTCGAAGGACTGGGGATCCAGGGCACTGTGTTGTCCTGGTTTTCCTCATTTCTGGAGGGCCGTACCCAGTCGGTGTGGTTAGAGAGTGAGAGGTCCAGCCCTAGGCCCCTCAAGTATGGGGTGCCTCAGGGCTCTGTGCTCTCTCCTCTCTTATTTAACATCTACATGAAGCCACTGGGTGAGATCATTCGTTCCCACGGGGTGCGGTACCATCAGTACGCGGATGATACTCAGCTGTACATCTCGGCCCGTGGGGACCCCAGTGATGCTGTTGAAATCCTATCCGGATGCCTGGAGGCCATTGGGGTCTGGATGGGGGCCAATGGGCTTCGGCTGAATCCCAGCAAGACAGAGTGGCTGTGGATAAGGGGCCCCGTGTTATCCAGGGAGTTACCACCTTTGGTACTGGATGGGGCTGTTTTGCCCCAGACAGACCCAGTGCGCAACTTGGGGGTTCTTCTGGACTCGCGGCTGCTGCTAGAAGAACAAGTAGCGGCTGTGGCCAGGAGGGCTTTTGCCCAACTTCGGGTGATTTGCCAATTGCGCACGCTCCTGGACCGGGGCTCCTTGCTTATGGTCACCCATGCTCTGGTTACTTCCCGACTAGACTATTGTAATGCGCTCTACATGGGGCTGCCCTTGACGACCATTCGGAGGCTGCAGCTGGTCCAGAATGCGGCGGCCCGGGTGGTGATGGGGTGTGGGCGATATGCCCATGCCTCTCCGCTACTTCGGGAGCTGCACTGGTTACCAGTTTGTCTCCGGGTGCAATTTAAGGTGCTGGTTTTGACCTTTAAAGCCCTATATGGCAGGGGGCCAGGATATCTTAGAGACCGCATCGTCCCAAGAGTGTCTGCCCGTCCAACCAGAGCGGACCGGAGGGGCTCTCTAATAGTGCCACCAACTAGGGATGCACATCTGTCTAGCACTCGAAGGAGGGCCTTCTCCGTGTCCGCACCAACTCTCTGGAACCTCCTGCCAATAGACCTAAGACTCCAAAGTGAACTGCTGCCCTTCAGGAAAGGAGTGAAGACCTGGCTGGCAGGGCAGGTTTGGGGCCCGAATGGGACTATGGTGCCCGCCTGCTGGCTTGTATAAGAACTCTCTCTTCTTCCTTTGTATAGTAGATGGGATGGGTGGGCGGGATATAGGGTTTTTTTAAAGGGGGTGGGTTGGGGGTTTTTATAATGTTTTTTATGTATTTTTAGAATTGTTGTGATGCCGCCCTGAGTCGGGTTCCGCCTGAGTGGGCGGCATATACAAATATGACTATAAATAAATAAATAAATAAAAAATAAAATCAGGGCTTCTGGGAACTGAAGTCCAAGAACACCTGGAGTGCCAAGGTTCGCCATCCCTGCCCTCCATAGAGTAAATGAGCAGGGTTTTAAGCTAAGCTGGTCCCAAACTATTTAGGATTTTGAAGATCTTACAGCAACATTTTGAACTTGGGCTCAGAAATGTATTAATTGTCTGTGCAACTGGTGCAGAAATAGTAATGCGTGTTAAACCTTTCTGTCCACCCCATGAGCTTTGGTCACTGAAGTAAAGTCATGTGAGGTTGCTGACCCTTTTTCAAAGGTAGAACAGGGGTTTGCAACCTATGGCCAGTTTAGAGGTAAATTGGCACAAGAGAGGACAAATCTGACTCCTCTAGATCATAATTCAATTCCAGCCACTGCTCATGTGAAAACTTGAACTAGACCATCCTTGGAGCCCAGGAGTTAATAGGTTTGCCACATCATTGAACTGTACTGAAATGGCATTGCTCCCTTTATGTCCTAGCTATACAGATGTGACTTTTTCATACTTGTACTGTTACTATGATGGTAGAGCACCTCAGTCAGGACTGGGTTTTATATATTTTTTCTAACCCATAAAACCTTGAGCATACTGACATTTTTAATTGTTCAGTGGCATGACAGACAGACTGATTGACTGACAGATTGATTGCCATGGCAGTTTTGTAATCTATTCAGCTATCACCATTTTCAAATAGCTTTCATATGCTATTTATCACCATGTAGTCTACATTTGTGTGGTCTGTTGTTGTTGTTGTTGTCTCAGATTTTTCAAGTTCTTAAAATCCAATTGAATGTTTTTAATTTTAACTACAAGCAAATTTTCCATTTTCGTTTCCCTTTTTCCATCCCCTAATTCTTTTGGACTTTCAGATCCAGTTCTTCAGTAGTAACATAAGCTGCCACCTATATTAGGTGATTTGTTTGAACTAATGTTTCTGTTGGAATAATATGGACAGCTTCATTCACTTTCTTCTATATTTTAGCTAAATTTTCCTTACTAACTTGGTTGAGTATGGATTTCCCGTGCCCGGTGGGCACGGAACGGCCCTGGCAGAGGCCACTACGGTAGAGAAAACTCCTGGCTCGTGGTGTCTGCGGGCAGAGAAATTAAGGGGGGTGGATAAATGATAGGATTTGATTCACCCAATTCCTTGACCTGACCAGCGGACCTGCTGAGAGAGTGAATATCTAACTCTGTTACCCATTAGAGTAATCACTCATCTCCGAGTCTCAGCCTAATCTCCGGCACAAATAGATGCCATGTTTACCCCTGCCTAATCCTTGGACAATGGTGGTTCCTATGTCAATGTTTATCCCAGTTAATTAACTTCCCCAGAGAGGTTCCCAATTAACCCAAGTAAACAAGTGATGTGATTTCTGCCAAATGACGGTTTTGCCACCGTTGCGTTTTCCCTTCTATATATGTTGAAGCTTTCCTTCAATAAACTACTGATCTTATCCTCCTCCATACTGCCTCGTATCGTTCTTTGATCAGTCTCCTCCGGGACCTACGGCCCTCAGCGGCCCCGATTCCTACAGTTGAGTTTTGGCAGTTGGATTACTGCTGCTGCTGCTGCTGTTGTTATTGTTGCTGTTATTGCTGTTGTTGTTTCTATTGCTGTCTCTCCTGTTGTGATTCAGCAGTGATCAGACATGTAGAAAGCTGAATCACCAAATATCATTGTGGGAAAGTTAAATCTAAATCTAAATCCTAATGAAATGAACAAAAGCAAATACAGTACTGCAGCATGTTATATAAATTAGTCTGAAGACAATACAAAACAAAAATATACTGATGTATGATAGAGGTCGACAGGGATATAGCCAAAGGGGGGCTGGGGGGGGCAAAACCCTCCTGAGCTAACAGCCCCCCTCCCCCCGGATGGCAATGTTATATTGTGGTACCTCGAGTTACAAATGGTTCAAGTTACAAAATTTTCATAATACGAATGAAAATCAATTGAAAATAATGACTCGAGTTACACATTTTTCTGGAACAGATTAATTGGTTTTCAATGCATTCCTATGGGAAACCATGTTTCAAGTTATGAATGCATTCCTATGGGAAATTATAGTTACAAATTTTTCATAACATGAAAAATGCCTTGGAATGCATTGAATTTGTAACTCAAGGTACCACTGTATATATGTGTGTGACAATGTTGCCCCTCATGAACCAAACCCCCCCCCCCCCCCTCATCTAGAATCCTGGCTACGACCCTGGAGAGCCAAATGCCTCATTCTAGTACAGGTGAAGTATCAACAGAACATATTGGGAAGGGTGGGTAGGCAGATTTCTACATCACCAGGGATATATTGTTCATCTGGAGAAGTGTCTTTGTATTCCAGTGTGCCATACAGTCATGTAGACCAGGTAAAACAGGAACGAGATGAAAAATTAACAAAGTGTCCTTGCAGGTGTAGGAATAGTCTGTACCTCTATGCAAGAGACACAATAATGGCTCAAGTAAAAGGAAGCCAGATGCAAGTATAGGAAGGGGGAAACATCCTAACTGTTGGAGTGTCAGAATCGACTGTTCAACTGAACAACAACATACTGTTAGAGCAGTATGACAATTAAACTGATTCCCTTGGGAAGTGGTGAGTACTCCAACACTGGAGGCATTCAAGATAACGCTGGACCAACCATCTGTCAGATTGGCTTTGATTTTGATTCCTGCCTTGAGCAGGTTGATCTCAATGGCCTCATGGCCCCCTCCCAAGTCAATTACCCCACAATTTGATTGTTAGTTCCCACCGTTCTGAGAACAACTAGAACAGGCTGGAATGTGTTCAAAGGATTCTATTAAAACCTTTCCTATAGAGTGAATTAATATTTCCCCCCTCAATCTTCTGGATTCAGGAGTACCTCCGACACCTAAGATGGAAATGTCTCCTAAGGAGATCAAGGAAAATTGTGAAACCACCGTGAGGTGTTCAGTGTCTTATCACTGCCCTAGTGAGCCAGTAAAGATGATTCTCAGTGGCTTGGAGGACTTGCATATACCAAACATCAAATCAACTGTGGAAAACAGAGAGCTCAGCAAAGAACTGACTTTTTCACCAACCTGGAAGGACAATGAAAAATGGCTGACATGCTTGCTCAAAAGTCATAATGAAGACACAATATCTGCTAATACCATACGACTGGATGTGCAATGTAAGTGTTCAGTTTTTCCCTCAGAAGCCAATATGACAAAACAAATCTGTCACCTGAATTGTGCATACTGTTTAAGTTCAACTCAAAGAAAGTGTTTTGCAATAGAGTGTTTGCATATAAGAATGGCTGATATTTTGCAGTGCAACCCTATATATGTTTCAACAGGTCTCATTGGGTTTGATCCAGAACTAGTTACACTTGGAGTTGGCCTAATGACATTATTGGGGCTCGAATGAGTTATGACCATATTTAATCTCTTTGTTTGCAATGGGTCTCCTCTGATGATAAACGAATCGGGAATTTTCTCTCTGTTTTCAGTGGGGTTCCCTCCTGATAACTGTGACAATGAGATTCTGCCAAAATATGTTTTTCATGCAGCTGTTGTGATTAAAAATAAAGTTAATCTTGCTCTGTTAATGGTGGATTTTGATCAAGTTGTCACAAAGGCTCATGGATAATACTCTGTAATATATCAGAGAATAAACAAAAATGCTGTGGCACTTTGTAGACTGTTATATTTTAATATTAGCTTTCGTGGATCAAGTCCACTTCATCAGTTTATTCTCAGATATGCTTGCAACACAGACTAACATGGCTACTATTTTTTTTAAAAAAACAACAACCTTGTATATGTTCTACTTGATGAATGGAAGGTTGGCAAGACAGCAGTTCGAGATCCCTGTACTGTACGACAGAATGAGCTCCTGTGTCTGTCCCAGCTTCTGCCAACCTAGCAGTTCAAAAGCAAAAAATTGCAAGTAGATAAGCAGTGACCACTTCAGTGGGAAGGTAAACAGTGTTCCATGAACTCCGGTGATTAGGCATGCCTGACACATGTCCACGGAAATGTCTGCAGATGCAGACAGCACTGGCTCTTTAGATATAAACAGAAATGAGCACTGAACCCTAGATTTAGATATGACTGGCTTCCGAGCAAGGGCGACCTTTACCTTTACATACGTGGTTACTATTTGACAAAGGATGTTTCCTCCTTTGTAGTGGAAAGGAGGATTACTGGATTTAAACAGTCCTTGTACATAGTTCTGTTTTCAAGAAATATATATATCTCAATATATATATCTCTATATATCTATATCTATATATCTATATCTATATATCTATCTATCTATATCTATATCTATCTATCTATCTATATATAGTACATAGTTCTGTTTTCAAGAAATATATATATATATATATATATATCTCAATATATATTTATATATATATATAAATATATATATAAATATATATATAAATATATATATAAATATATATATATAAATATATATATAAATGGACATAATCTATCTATATATAAATGGACATAATCTATCTATCTATAAATGGACATTATCTATCTATCTATCTAAATGGATATAAATGGACATAAGGTCTTTAAATTTAAACATAATCTCAGTTGAAATATCCTGCTTGACCTCTTTCAGTCTCTCTCTCAAATGCTGTCTTACTGCAGATGCTCCCAAAGGCGTAAACCTGATTGCTGATCCTGGAATCACCATCCGAGAAGGAGGAACACTTATTCTCAGCTGTATAGTTGAAAGCAGCAACCCTCTCGCCCTTGACTACCAATGGTGGAAGAACTCTCACAACATATATGAAGGGAAAGTCTGGGACAAATTGAAAATTAATAATGTACAACAGGAGCATTCTGGTCTTTATAAATGTGAAGCAGTGAATAAATTAGGAACCACTGTGTCTGAAGAACTCACCATAGATGTCCAATGTGAGTTGTTTCATTAAGTTGATGAAGTTGATGAAGATATGCGCTATACTTATTAGGATCTAAGATTTCACTCCTATCATTTCACATTTGTTATGAGAACTTTTAAAAATAGCAGCGAATACCTTTGCTTTGTCATAATTCATTATGTGATGATAGTGAATGTAAGACAGAAAGCAGAAAACAGTCATTTTCATGGCAAAAACAGACACTGTGGTGGTTAGGGCTGAAAGCACATTAGTGTTGAAGATCCTTCCTTCCCTGCTCATCTCGGATATTTTTCCACTCTGGGTGGCTTACAACATATTAAAGAAATATTTACAATAGAAAATTAGACATAAAGAATAAAAGGAAGACCTTCATGTCAGAAAAAGGAGCCTTTCCTCTGTTCTGAGGGGATGCCCGAGGCTGTGGATGAGAATTCCACTGAAAACGTTTCTGAGAAGGTGGTATAATATAACAACATATAACATACAACATATATAGCAACATATAACAACCTGTTAGCAGTCATGTATCAAATCTGATAATGTCCCATAAACCCATGACTAACATTCAAGCCTTTCAGATGGGTGTCCAGCATAAAGTACATACATGTCTGATGAAGTGGACTTGATCCACAAAAGCTAACATTAAAATACATCAGTTAGTCTCTAAAGTGCCACAGGTTTTGGGATTTTTTTGGTTCTGTTTTGTTAACTTTCTAACAGATTTTATGAAACTTCTTTTTGACCATGTCTCCTAATTTGCCTCCTGGGGTGAGCCTAATCCTTATGTCAGGGGTTCTCAACCTTTTCAAGTTGGGGGGTCAGGTCACAATCCCTTAGACAGCTGAGGGGCCCAGACTGGTGGACCCCTTGCCATTTACAGCTGTCACAAATGCATTTACGACAGCTGTAAATGAGTCCATGGCCTATTCCACTGCTGGGGGTGGCTTCAGCTGGAGTGAGGGCAGGGGCAGGATTCAGGCAGTGGGCCATAGGTTGAGAACCCTACTTTGCATCTTCCTGTAGGAATACAAATCGATGTTCTTTAACTTGCTGGAAATGAGCAAAACTAACTGAAATCAGAGCCCCCTTTTAAAGCCTCAGTTTCTGTCTCTTAGATCCACCAAAAGAAACCAAAGTCCTATTCCTGAGGCAGACCATCAAGGAACATGACTCTGTCACGTTGACGTGTTCTTCAAGAGCCAATCCGAACATCAGCCATTACAAATGGTACAAATACCCCGCGTCAACTCCCATGAGTTCAAAAAAAGAGCTGTATTTTGAGGCAATCCAGCCCAGTGATTCTGGCACTTATTATTGCATAGCCTACAATCGTATTGGCAACTCAAAATCTTCACATGTGCCAGTGAATGTCCTATGTAAGTAATCAGGGATTCCAGAAATGTAGGGTCTTTAGGTGAGTTTGCAAGGTCTATGTTTCCCTAGTTGTTATTGGCATGCTATTCTCAGAATTTTGTGCAGTAATTTCTCTAATCCCCAGTCAATGACCATAGTGGCTAGAGTTTGTGGGCTCTGTGGTCCTCTTGATTTTCCTCTAATTTCTTTTATATTGTGCTTTCATTCCAATAATCCTATTTCTGCTATGGTTTAAATACATCCTCAAATTAATTGCAACTGTAGAGTAGCTTTGGGTCATTTCTGGTTATGGTCTTTTGTCCACTGGGGAAAAATAAAGGACCTCATTTTCATGGGCCAAATCCAGGTGGCTCACACCAGTTCACTGCTTCCTTCTTGAGCCATATGCATTCACTGTGATTTTGTAATGATCTGCTTCTTTCAGTAACACACACATAATCGATCTGATTTTTCAGATGGTCCCAAGGATGTCCAGCTGACCATTTTAAATCGTCTGCCCATCAAGGAAGGAGACAATATGATGTTCAACTGCTCTGTGGGCAGCAGTAACCCCAAGATCAACCAGTACAAGTTGTTGGAGAATAACACCGTCCTGCCAAAGTATATTTCTTCAAACTTAATTACTTCTGTTGCAAAACCTGCACAAGCTACTGCTTATAAATGTGAAGTGTGCAACAGTGTTGGTTGTACTCCATCTCCAGCAATCTCTGTGAATGTACAATGTGAGTAATTTAAGACCTAGAAACCCTGAAGCAAATAGGCAAACAGAGGGTGTTTGTAGGGTAAGGAAAAAATGATGGCAGTGATGGTTACATCAGGATGACTCATCTCTATCTATCTATCTATCTATCTATCTATCTATCTATCTATCTATCTATCTATCTATCTATCTATCTATCTGGGATATTTTTCCCACTGGGCAGTTTCCAGCTGTTAAAACCAGAAATACAGGTATAAACACAATAACAATTGATGGTATCCAAGGGTGGCACAATCTAATTATACACTTATTAATTGGTTATAAGGAGAATGTTCTTATTGAGAGGCTTCTCTGCCTCCCTATTTGTCAGATTGAAGGAGTTTACACCATGGGTACAACTGGCATAGCTAACTGAGACAATGAAGTCCTTGTTCGGGCAGACAGAGATTTTATCAGGCTCAAGTGGCTAAGACGCTGACTGGGAGGTGGAAGGTCAGCAATTTGATTCCTGAGTACTGCAGGATGGAATGAGCTCCCGTCTTTGTCCCAGCTCCTGCCATTCTAGCAGTTCGAAAGCAAGAAATTGCAAGTAGATAAATAGGGACCACTCCAGTGGGAAGGTAACAGCATTCTGTGTGCTCCGGTGTCTAGTCTTGCCTGGCATATGACTACGGAAATGTCTGCAGAATCAGACAGCGCTGGCTCTTTGGCTTTGAAACAGAGATGAGCACTGAACCCTAGAGTCGGATATGACTGGCTTTCGAGCAAGGGAAACCTGGTGGGAGCAATTTAAGTTGTGTATGTCAAATCATTGTGATATTGCTGGATTCACAAAGACCTGGGATCTTTCCCAGGGGTTTTTCCACTACCAACCAATACAAGACCCACTGAGGCAACAGATTTTGAGGGACTTTTTTGGTATTCATAGAAGAAAAAGATAATGTATCCAGTGTTCTCTAGGGAGATATGTGTTGGGTGTTCAGTAAGATGTGTGACTTGGATGACAAAACATCAAAGTGACATTCTAATCCAGGGGTTCTCAACCTTTTTCATCCATGGGCCGGACCACGCCTCCTCAGACAGCTGAGTGGGCTGAACACACGGTTCCTCCCCCACCATAAACGCTGCCATAAAATGTGTTCACGGGTGCATTTACAACAGCCTTGGGTGCATTTATGACGCATTTTGGGCTGATTTCGCTACTTCTGCTGCTTTTGGTTTTGACGGCAATGGAAGCGAGGGTGGCACATTTTTGGCTGTTTTTTTGCTGCTTCTGAGGGCGGTGGCGCAGTGGCGGGAGCGAGGCTGGCAGGCCATATGAAATGGTGCCATGAGCCAGGTATGGCCCACGGGCCATAGGTTGCAAACCCCTGTTCTAATCCATTGGCTTTACTGAGTTAGACTGATCATACACCCCCTCCCTAGGCCATGTTGGTCCTGATGGGTGAGAGGGGCAAACATGTGATGCCTTGTCTTTCTCTTTCTTACTACAGTTGCTCCCAAGAAGGTGATAGCTGTGCTAGAGACAGAAGGGAAAATCAAAGAAGGTGACTTTGTTAAACTAAGTTGTCAAGTGGGGACAGCTAACCCTGATGAAATTGAGTACAGGTGGTACAAAGATCAGCAGCACTTCAATGCTGAAGGTCCCCAACTGATCATCTTCAAAGCCACTTCAGAGGATTCTGGTGACTACTACTGTGAAGCCAAAAACAATGTAGGCATGTCTGTCTCTTCACGTCTTACTCTGGATGTCCAATGTGAGTAAGAGCATGACTTCGGATATGGGTTGATTTAATTTCCTTGCCTTGTCTCAGTGAAGGCTGGTAACTCCAGTTTTGTGACGGTCCTAAATGTTTAGTATAAACATTTCAGAATTTTATTAACTTCCATTAACTTTTACTTTATTATTTAAATAAGTGATCATTCCAGTTCTTCAGAACTTGATTTCCGGTTGATTATTACAAAGTATAGTATGACATTGGAATGAAATTTGGTTCCGGTAGCTTGCATGTGGGCTTCAATTTGCTATATATCTCACTGTGACGTTGAACCTTGGCACTCCAGCTGTTCTTGGACTTCAATTCCCAGGAGCCCAAGTCTCTGTGAATCTACATGAATAGGTTTACTGCATGAAATTCTGGGAATTGAAGTCCAAGAACAGCTGTAGAGCCATGACTGATATAGGGTCTTGTTAGAATGAGAGATTATTTGGGGGCTGCAAGATTTCTAATCATTCTTCCTATAGTTTGCAAATCCATTTACTCTATTTTGTGATTGGTCAAGGGAAGCACATAAGATCTTTGTTTGAGAAAATGATTGCTTGGGCATAAAGCTGAGTCAGGATCACAGCTTTCAGTAATGATCTATCTGTGGTACACAGTTGGATCATGCAGTGGTGCAGAGGCTCCAGGGGAAACAGAAGACTGGGTTAAATGACTCTTTTGTTTCTTCCTGGCAGATGGACCCCGTAGTGTTTCTGTATCCCTGGATTCTAAAAAAAGCATCATTGAGGGAAATGATGTCTTGTTGCAGTGTGAAAGTGATGCACGTCCACCAGCAAACTCTTATCAGTGGTATCAGAATGGGGAAGAGATTTTTCAGAAGACCTCTCAAACCCTTGCACTTCCAAAAGTCCAGGTTTCGCAATCAGCAGATTATGTTTGCATTGTATCCAATGAAATCTCCAAGAGCATATCACAACCCCTGACCCTCGTTGTGTTCTGTGAGTAACTAACAATAGCGGGTCCAGGATTCTGCTTTCACAAGTGTTAGTAAGTCTAAGCTAGGTAGGGGTTCCCAACCTTTTAAAGCCAGGGGCTGGGTCATGCTCTCTCAGTCAGCTTTGTGGGCCGGACGGCCATTTTGCCCTGCCTGCATAATGGGGATGGCAATTTTGTCCCAAAAGCTTCAAAGAGTGGCCATTTTGGAGGGGTGGGGGGCACATGAAATGGGGCCGTGGGCCAGATCCAGCCCACAGGCCTTAGGTTGGGGACCCCTGGTCTAAGCTATCTCAAAGACTAGGGCCACAGTGGGCAGGAAAGGTAACATCATTCCATGTACTCCGGCTTCTAGTCATGGCTGCCATAGGACCATGGAAACATTTATAGATGCAGACAGCGCTGGTTCTTTGGCGGGGATGAGCACCACCTTCTAGAGTCAGACATGAATTGCTTTCAGGCAAGGGAGACCTTCACTTTTACCTTTATCTCAAAGGCAGTGTCTCCTTTTACATGCTTGTCCAGGTACAAAGATTTTCAGGGAAGGCCTTTCTCTGTTTACCACCATCACTGATAAGTTTGGTGGGAAAAGTGGAGAGGGTTTTCTCACTCATTGAATTTTCCCAAATCAGCCAGCGGTGACCTAAGACTTTTGCACAACACTGTATGTTTTATCTTTGGCTATACAGAAAGGCAAGTGGGAGGGAGGCAGAGAGAGACATAGAATCAGGGCCGGCATCAGAATTTTCTGGGCCCGGTATGCCCCCCCCCCCCATTTTGGCCACACCCCTGGAGTTTCCTGCGCATGTGTTGCTTGTTTGTGCATGCGCAGATCAGTGGTTTCCCAGCACTGCCACACCCCCGTGGTTTCCCGCGCATGTGTCATTTGCTTGCGCATGCGCAGATCAGTGGTTTCCCGGAGCTGCCAGGCCCCCATCATCTCTGGGCCCGGGATGGGAGTCCTGATGTCCCCCCACCCCCGAATAGCAGCCCTGCATAGATTTGCCAAGTAATTATTCTTTTTTAATTTTTTAAAAATATCTCCCTATGACAGGGATGGCCAAACTTACTGTTCGAGCCAGATCCTGAAAAATTTTCTCATTCTTTTCTGTTGTGTAGACAGCAGAGCCACGGTGATGAAGCGTACCTTGATTAGCCTTGGCTGTCTTCTTGCTTTGGTTGTGCTGGTGGCCTTGCTGGTCTACAGCCTGCGGAGATGGTAAGAGATAGTGGGCGAGGTCTCTCTCTTCTTGGCTTATGGAAGAGGATCCGAGTGGAGGAAGAGAGCTCTGTCTTCCAACTGGTGCCACAAAAAAATGCCGAGAGATGAGACACACCCACAGAGATTACGGCCAGAATGACACGTTGGCTTCAAATCAGGGTCAATGCGAAATGGTGTCCATTGATTCAAATGACAGAAGCCAAAATAGTATACATGGTGATATCAGCAGCAGAAGCAGAAGTTTCAGGAGCATCCCTATGTATACCCCAGCTATCACCATCTAGCTGCCTGATTTATAACCTAGACCTGTGAAGGAGCAGAGAGCCTTCACCACATGTAGCAAACGCTAAGCCACGGAAATTGACGCACCCACCCACCCAGGCAAAACCATTATTGGTCAACCTGTGCTTTCTAGCCACTTAGCATTTTCGTTGGTGAGGGTTGGGGTGGGAGGCAGTCAGTGGTCTCATTTTTGCCACATTAAAGCAGCAATTTCATCCTGGTTTGATTATACTTCCCAGTAAAAATGCACTGCACATTATCTGCAGTGTGTAGTTCCAACCTAGAGGTGATCTGGTGGACAACTGGCAAGCTGAACACAGAAACCTGGCAGCACAGGTGTGGTCCAGGTAGCCTCTGCTGTTGAGTGTAGGCATGTACACTATCCTTGGATAAATGTGCAAAAATTTCAGCTCAATTTATATGCTACTTTCTTGTTCAACATGCTCCAAGCAGTTTGTAAGACCAAAAATACAGTAAAACTCAGACTTACAAATGCCTCGAATTACATAAAATTTGACTTACATAATGATTTTGTGCTAAAAGCATGTCCCGATTTACATAATTTCCTATTGGTTTGCTTCGAGTTACATAAAGATTCTTTTTCCTATGGGTTTGCTTTGAGTTACATAAAAATTCATTTCTCTATGGGTTGGCTTCGATTTACTGTACATAAAATTTTCATTTTTCCTATGGGTTTGCTTCGAGTTATGTAAAAAAATAATTTTTCCTATGGGTTTGTTTTGAGTTACAAAAAACCCCGATTTAAGCAAAAGCCTATGGAATGGACTTTTTTTTTGTAAGTAGGGGTTTTCCTGTACAAACCAAAAGCACCCGTTGATACGTGACTACAGTAACCAATTATGAGTAGAATGACTCAGTCTTTTCATTAATATGAACATTGAATCACTGCTCCCCTTGCTCTACAATCCAAGCAACATCAATCGTTATTCAGTCAGTAATATTTATCAATAATCCTTCACCCTAGAACACTAATGGCAAACCTTGGCACTCCAGCTGCTCTTGAACTAAAATTCCCAGAAGCCCTGATCAGCAGGAGTGATGACTTGGGCTTCTGGGAATTGAAGTCCAAGAACACCTGAATGGCAAGGTTTGTTATCATGGCCCTAGAACAATTTTGCTTATGTGTGACTTTTCAGCGACCATATCATTGCACAAATATTTAGCCCATTCTTCATTAAATGCCAAGAACAAGAAATAGGAAGTGAACCAGAGACATATATGAAATTCTGGGGTGACCGCAGGGCTGAACAAGGAACTGTTTTTCACCCCTCCACCAACAGCTATAGATTTTTTTGCACCCTATTCGATACTCAAAGGGTTAAAAATATGGTTAGTGATTCAAACCGAGGAAACAGAAGTTTGGAAGTTATTCAATAGACTAAACTGCTGCTGTCAAAGACAGTGGCTAGGAGTTGAAAAAATGTGATAATTTTCCTCTTTTCCCATGGCTGCAGGAAGAAAAAAATTGATCCAGACAATGGCGGGAACCAAAGATCTGGTTCATTTTTTGTGAAAAAGGTTAAGTACTAGATTGTTTAAATTATCTTAACTTGGGAATACAGTACAGCTCCTGAATTCAATAGTTCTAAAAGATGCCAAGTTGGCTGTATAGTTCAGTGGTTTAGGGTAGGAGGGTTTTGTGGCTGTGCAAACTTTTTTGTTTTGTTTCCTGGTGCTGCTGAGGAAAACACGGTAAGCTCGTGCAGGAATGGAAAATCTAGTAGTGGTTGACCTTTATTTTTCTACTCACGTGTCTCGATCTATTAACATGCATCTTGCCTCCCCGGAAAGGCAGATGTTTAAAATATTTGAAAGAAAGTCATAATGAGAAGGCAGCAGGAGTTGTCCTTGATAATCCTAAAGTGTGGGACATGTAGTAATGGGCTCAAGTTGCACACCTTCCAATTTAATTGTTTTATGATTCTATGATCTGAGAACAGTCCTTACTTTGATAACGCATCTGAGCATGTGTGTGTGAGAGAGAGAATGTTAGTATAAGAGAATTTGATCAGCTTCCAATGTCTCTTTGTCCTAAACCAGAAGCTAGTTGACTACACATTCTCCCCTCCATGTCAACAATTAAAGGGTGTGGGTGACTGTAGTTCACTGCCTTACAAACAGGAAGATTATTTCAGTGTAGATGAAATTAGACCTCTCAGGCAGATAAACAAATTTTGCCTTCTTCCTTAGGCCAACGTAGGACTGCATAATAATAACAACAGACCAAATAACGGAGGAAGAGAGGTTTCCTTTGGGTTCCATAACCAAAGTGCAGAAGACGCAGTTACTTATACAACAGTCTGGCTCCCCCCCACTTTGTCTGATGAGAGTGTCATTTATACCAGGTATGTTAGGCAGGATGTCAGGTGAGTGGGAGTAAATGGACAGTTCCTAGTTTCAGGGACACCTTGATTAAATATTTTTATCTTGATTCATGTCTCGCACAGCCAGGTCACACAGAGTAAAAGCCCTGGGACTATGGCATTAGCAGCAACAATCCTTCCCAGGTCTCGTGCTCCCTCTGAACTTTAGCTGCAGTCCTCAAAAAAGTTGGGTGCAAGTTTCAAACTCTACAATTCTGAGACTAAGTTTTGAAACACAGGAATCTTTCTTTGTATTTGGTGTTTCTTTCTTTTTATGAGCAATTACCTGATAACGAAATGGAGTATCAGGGATTCAACATAACTGGTTATCATAAGACCTACTTAGGGATCCAGAGCAATGTTTTACTGCATCTGGCTTGTCTCCTTAATTAACCTTTCTGCCCAGTAAAACCTCAGATAATGCTAAAACTTGGTTCCACAAGTTTTAGCGTTATCTGATTTTTAATGTTATCCGATGCATGCATTGGATAATGTTAAAATCCTATGGAATGAATCGCATAATGTTAAAACTCCATTGAGATACATTGTAACCGGCACAGGCTTTAGAGAACGTTATTGATGCATCCCATAGGATTTCAACGTTAGGCGATGCAATTCCCCCCCCCCCCCGATTGCTTAACGTTATGCGGTTTTAGCATTATCTGATGCAAACGTTATCTGAGGTATTACTGTATACCAAATACTTTTTCTAATCAGAATCTTTCATTTCACCCAGGATCAAGGAGAAGAGACAGGAAGCAGATTCATCTGATAAAAATACGATCTACAGTGTAGTGAATAAATCGGGGATCCTGCCAAAGGTACATATTCCTTTTTAGCCAGAATCCTCTGGGCTTGATGACTTGGTATTCCATTTCTTGTGAACCTTTCTTAATCTGATATTATGCATAATAAAAAAGAAGCTGGGCTACCAAAGATGTTGAAAGGAGAAGAAGATCAACGAGAAGAAGATCAACTTTAAAGAGACTTGGTCTGAACAGAATACAGACTGAGCTATTAAACATTAGCCCAAATCCTGTTAGTGATTTATGCAAGCATAAGCTAAATTGCATAACTTATTATGGATGGTTGTCACTAATTAATAAGGTGTCTATTGTGCTGCTAGGCTTCTGCCTGATTATACAACAGACATGCAGCTCATAACAAGACTTTTTGTTGTTGTTGTTCAGTCGCACAGTCGATTCCGACTCTTTGCGACCCTATGGACCATCGCTCTCCAGGCACCTCTGTCCTCCACCATCCTCCTTAGTCCACACAGCCCCGTGCCCATTGTGTCTACAATACCATCTAGCCATCTCATCTTTGGCCGTCCCCTTCTTCTTTTGCCCTCCACCTTCCCCAGCATCAAGGCCTTCTCAAGTGAATCCTCTCTTCTCATTTGATGTCCAAAATACTTCAACTTCATCTTTGTTATTTGTCCTTCTAAGGACAAAAACAAGACTAGCACTTCATTAGTTAGTGACAATTTGCCACAGTGAATCACCCTATAATCCCTTGCTTGCTCATATGTGAGTCACCAACAGGATTCTGACATCTATCTTGGTTGTGACCAAACTGGTAATGCCAATATGAATGCTTGGCCAACCTCTATGTCCTCTACCAAGCACTTCCCAACGCACACTGCTACATTTCCCATCTTCCACTGCCACATCAGGTGAAGGAAGGCTGACTAATGGTCCAGAGATGCAGGGAGAAAACCACTTAACAAAGAGCATCACAGATGATAGCACATTACTAGGTTGACTCAGCCTTCCATCCTTCCAACGTTGGTAAATTGAGGACCCAGCACTTTGGAGGCAAAATACTAATTAAGTCAGAATTGACTTGATGGCATACAGTTATTATTATGTATCACTATAATCTCATTTTTTTTAAAAAAAAATGGGGTCAACTAAGCAATAGTAGTCAATTAAGACAGTGCAAGACCATACCCTCCAAACCATCTAAATATTCTATAGCCTAGCCCAGTCTCTAAGGAGAAGAATGAAGCTACTCCGACATTATATTTAGCACAGTGTACTCTCAAAAGTGGTAGCTTAAATCGTATCAAGGTGGGCACCATTTGGTTCACTTTGTCATTTCTTGTAAGTCACACCTAATTAGCCAAGCTAATGTACGAGTCTTGCTGCTGTGATTCCATTTCCTCTTTCCACCTTGATGCTTTTGTGTGTATGTGGACGTGTGCAGAAACATGAGAGCACAAATTATGAGAAATGGCATGCTTTAAATAACATTGCTTGCCAAAAAAATATGAGCATATGCTTCCTTTTCATGGCCCAGATAGAATCTTTGCAGAGCATGACAAAATCCCAAGGGGTTCTTGTACTGATGCCTGCAACAACTATATCTACCAGCTTTTATTTATTTATTTTTTGCCCCTATAGCCTTCTTCTGTTTTTAATCTGCTGCATGGAATTCACAAATCTCATTGGTAAAGGTTTTCTTGGATAGACAGTGGCGAGTAAGAAACTAAATCCTGTCGTAGCTCCTCTAAGTGGCCGGCTGATAAATATATTCAAGTTCATGGAGGATCTCTCTCAAAATACCAACATTATTGGGGAAAAGGGGCTGTTGTGTCGCAGTGGTTAAGAAGCTTGCCTTGTTAGATGGAAGGCCTGCAAGTCAGCAGTTCAAAACCTGGTTACTGCATGGCGGATTGAGCACCCTTTTTGTCCTAGCTCTTGGAGACATGAAAGGAGCCTCATTTGGGTGTTCCCTGAGCAGAGTTTCTCTTGCAAAAATCCTTTCAACCCAGAATAATTTCTGACACAAAATATATTTTTGGGGTGGGTGGGGGGTGGGGGTGGAGAAACCCACATTCCTTTTTAAAAGTAGTCTTCCTACAGTTCATCAGATTTTTATTTTTAAATAAAGATCTCTCAAAGGAATAGCTGTTGTACTTCAGAAAAAAGAAACACCATTAGAAAAACACGAGGAATTACACTTCCAATTTAAAAAAGAAAGCTTTCTTCATTCGTGTCCAGGTCACACTTTAAACAGGCAAAATGAAGCCACCTTCTTGGCTTTGTTGTCCAAATTTAAAGCCTCATTGGTACATGTTTCCCGAAGTAGTTAGCAGACCAGCAAATGAGATGGATTCTTTATTTCTCTACATTCACACAGCATGTTGTTGTCTGCTAGCAACCTTGCCCACCTTGAGTTTGTTGGTCTTACATTTAAGGACTCTGACCCTCAGCCTATTCAGGGTCCTCCAAGTAATGTAGGGGAGGTTGAGTTACTCAACCATATCCTCCTTTAATGCTATTCTTTGTCCAGTGAACTCTTTCTTTCATCTTCTAATTTGATTTTGCTCTTGCATACTCTCAAGAATGTTTGTTTATGACATAAAGGAAGGGTTCCCAACCTAAGGCCCATGAGCCAGATTCAGCCTACATCACCATTTCATGTGCCCCCCCCCTCCAAGGGCATTCTAAAAACAAATAGCCACCCCTTTGAAGCTGTTGGGACAAAATGGCCACCCCCATCATGCAGGCAGTGCAAAATGGCAGTCCGGTATTCGAAACTGACTGAGAGAGTGTGAGCCGGCCCCCCATTTGAAAAAGTTGGGAAACCCTGATATAAAGCCATAAAAAAAGAAAGCCTAGCAAGCTGCTAGTCCTCAGGTTTGTCTGAAATGATAAATTAACATTAAGGTTTCTGCTATGAATCATGTGTAAAGTGAAAACACCATCATATCTCCAACTCTCCCCCCCTGTAGATTTTGATAATGTATCTTTTTTTCTGTATTAGTCAGTGTTATGGTATCATCAGGGTAAAATAGTGCTGTTACTGGACGGAAAACCAGACCTGGCTTGTTGGCCGATTCTGGAAGCTGTCCTTTACAAACATGACATTCCCACGCTTAAAAACAGATGCTCAGTTATAAGCAACATTTGATGGCATCTCAGTATGATTTGATAATCACTTTCTAGCACAGGGATGTGGATGCCTTAGCATCCCCTCTTTGTCTAGAGTAGGGCATTATGGGAGCTTAGGGTTGCCATAATTCTCTCCCACAAAACCAGGACAGCTGTGCGACGTCATTGCATTCATCAAACTGTGCACACACACACCCAATTTACACTGCAAACTGGCTCTTGTTCCCTCCTTGTTGACATTTTGTTGTTATATGCCATCAAGTTGCCTCTGACTTATGGCAACCCTACCCCCCCCCCCCCTTTCCACTCCCCACCGTCCTCAGATCAGGCCGGGAGAGAGGGCAAGTCAAGGCACAGGGCAGCTCTAAGAGAGCCTCTCCCCATCGCCTGGGAGGGAAGAAGGGGGGGGGGGTGTCATCAGGGATCCATGGCTTCCTTTGACCCATCGGATTCCCACCAACACCCTTGGTCCCACGCTACTCTCAGTCGTGGGCTCCCCTCTCCACTGAACTTAACTACTGGAAGGTTGGCAGGTCAACATCTTCTCAGCAATAGGTAAAAGGAAACCCCAAAGAAGCAACCCTACCCGAGAGCTGGCACTTTCAGCTTGAAGCCAGGGTCTTTCCAGGCAGGGAAACCCAGACACCATCTCGGGACTCGTCTCCCTCTCTGGCTCAGAGCCAAGGAAAGAGAGTCCTGGGGACATCCCAAGAGTTTTGCTGATCAATGGCGAGACAAAGGAGGCTGAACAGGACACGCTGCCACTCCTTGCCCCACTTCAGTGGGGACACCCATTGAGGAAGCGGAGTGCCAAGGTGGGCAAGTCGAGGCTCTGGACTTCATAAGCAAATGTCCTGCACAAAACCCTGCTGCAAAGTCTACACGGGGTTGCTTCAAGTCACATTTGTGCCTTTTCCTCTCTTGTTAGAGCTGCGCCAGCAGGAGGGGAAGGCTCAGAAAGAGAGGATAGGCAAGACAGAAGATAATCTGGGACTTTGGCAAGATTTTTATTGAGCTGGGTCAGACAATGTTCCTGACCTTAAATCCGGGACAATCCCGGTTTTCCAGAACGTATGGCAACCCTATGGGAGCTGGAGTTGACCACTATGTGAAAGACTGACTAGTCAATATCTTTTTTAATGTGGGGACAAGTCACTTTTGATTTATGGAGAACAAAAAAATGAGCGATCTTTAAAACATCTTGTTCTCAACATCCCTGCTCAGTTCCTGCAAACTGTTCAGGTCCTGCAAACTCAAGGCTGTGTCTTCCTTGAGGAAGACAGTCCATCTCACTTTAGCCTTCCTCTTTTCCTTCTATGTTCAATTTTTCTCAGCATTATTGTCTTTTTCAGTGAATCTTGCCTTCTCATGATCTGCCCAAAATTGGACAACCTCAGTTCTCGATCTAACAGTAGCCAATGTGGACTTATACAAATGCAAGAGCAGGTGATATCTTTGTCAGGCCATTAAAAAACTGAACGAACAGCTAGCTTTTGATATTATTATGTCCTCCTCAGACTGTACACCATGAATTTGTGGATAATTCGGAAATAAATAAATAAATGAGGTTGTCAAAACTTAAAGGACGATGATTTTAAAAAACAGATTAACATTCTTGAGATGGATTAACATAGAAAGCTAGCTGCTTGTTTGATTTTTTCTTTTGTGTTTTAATAACAATCAGTTTTTGCATTTGTATTATTCTGGAGACCAGACAGCCTTTTCTCAATATTTGACAGTCTATAACACCTCACACACAGCAGGGGGCAGTATGAGTTAGGATTGTTCTCTTGATTTCTTAGGCAACTTTGGGAAATTTTCTGTAGTTTACTTGTAATAAAATGTAGCACATAACTTTCACCCATCCAGTTGACCAGTAATTCTTCGCCAGCCCATTCTAGCTCTCCAGTTCGGAGCATCTGCAAAAAGTGGAGCTGGGATTTGGGATCTGGCTTCTCTACTACAGAATTCGTGGGCTCACTCAATTTTCAAACATCACTCCCAATGCTGCTAATGCCCAGATGCTTCCTGGGAATCGTAGGTCATACACCCACCAGGCCCCCTTTCTAGCAACGAGGGAGCATTGATTTTTTAAAAGCCACAAAAGGTGGCTCACCACGTACACACAAACCCCTTTCTCCATGCCAAACCCCTCCCAACAAGCCCCCCAGGCGCAGCCGAGCACCAAGCTAGTATTACAAATGAGAAGGATCTTGGAATTGTTATAGATCACAGGCTAACTATGAGTCAACAGTGTGATGTGGTAGCCAAAAAGGCAAACACTGTTTTAGGCTGCATTAACAGATGTATGGTCTCAAAAACCCATGAGGTACTAGCCTCCCTCCATTCAGCAGTAGTGAGACCACATCTAGAGTGCATCTAGAATAATGTTTCCAATTCTGGGCACCACATCTTAAGAAAGATGCAAACAAATTAGAGCAGGTACAGAGAAGGTCAAGAAGGATCATCAGAAGATTGGAAAACAAGCCATATGAAGAAGGACTGAAGTAGCCTTGAGAAAAGGAAACTGAGAGGGGATATGATGGTAGCATTCTTCAAATACCTGAAAGATAATCATGAAGAGGAAGGGAATGATTTTTCTCAATCATCCCAGAGTGCAGGATGCATAATAATGGGCTGAAACTACAGGAAGCCAGATATAGGCTGAATCGCTTCAGTGGCTCAGTGGTTAAGAAGCTCGCCTTGTTAACTGGAAGGCTGGCAAGTTGGCAGTTCGAGTCCCGGGTACTGCATGATAGATTGAGTGCCTGTCTCTGTCCCAGCTCTTGAGGGCATTAAAGGAACCTCATTTGGGTGTTCCCTGAGTGGAGTTTCTTCCACACAAAAACCTTTCAGCCTAGAATAATTTTTGACACGAAATTATTATTATCATAAAAAAAACTTCTTAACTGTTAGAGTAGTACAACAGTAGAGCCAACTGCCTTGAGAGGTGGTGAACTTTCCAACTCTGGAAGCATTCAAGATAACATTGGACAACTATCAGTCACACCTGCTTTGATTCGGATTCCTGAATTGAGCAGGAGGAGTTGGACTCGATGGCCTAAAAGACCCCTTCCAACTCAATGAAACTATGATATGGGGGAGAATTTCATTTCTGATTAATCTGGCAAGATTGTTGGTTTGCTGCATGAAAGCAGAAAACTGTGAGATACTTCCCAACCCTTCCATGGTGCTGACCCTCCTCTAAACTTTGTCTGTTCTCCTGTTTTAGGAAGACATAAAGCCTGACTACGAGAATGTCAAGGAGACAAACGAAGAGCTCCATTACTCATCCTTGGTGAACCTCGCTCCACGGACCCATCCTACCTATCCAGTCTCAGAATCAGATTCCGACTCAGAGTACAGCATTAACTATGCAGCCCTGAGGCACTGATTCTCCTGGGATTTGCTATGATCAGGAGCTGATCACAGACTTTCCCTCCTAACAGCTCAGTGTACAAGAGGTTGGTGAGGTTCTATATCCATGTTGGCGAGCCTTGGCATTCCAGATGTACGGGTGTGTTTTACTTCCACTTCCAGGAGCGACAAGGGCGATGTGGGCTGGATGAATCGCAGTAAACCCATTTGTGTGGATTCACGGAGACTTGGGTTTCTGGGAATTTAAGTCCAAGAACATCTGGCGTGCCAAGGTTCGCCATCACGGTTCTATATCATGTCTTGCTCTTGGCAGCCGATAACAGCCTTGCTCGAGGATAAGGGTGACAAGATCTTGCGATTCTGGGAGTGTGGGTGTAAAAACAAGTGTATTTTGTTCTTGCAGGCAAGAACAGGAAAGTGAAAAGGTTTTTTTCTTTCTTCTGCATGAGATTTATAGGTTTTACATATTTTTGCTCATTGTAGCACCATTCTCCCCACTCAAAACAATAATAATATCCTAAAAGCAAGGTGAGTCAGGAACACAAACTAATAATGGAAGCTCCTATTACATAAAAAGAGGTTTCAACAACTATAGACAAGTTAAAAATAGGAAAGGCACCAGGAGAAGATGGACTAGCGTCAGAATTTTATAAAGAATTCAAAAAAAAAAATGATAGTTCCAAAAATCACTAGAATATTTAATTATGTATTAGATGGAGGAAAGTCCCCTGACTCATGGTATAAATCGATAATAATCTTAATTCCTAAGGTTGGGAAAGATCAAGAGAGAGTGGAGTCTTATAGACCCATTTCATTATTGAACCAGGACTTAAAAATCTTCAAATAGAATGAACAAATTTTTGGGAGATTATATAAATATTGACCAAGCAGGATTTATGAAATCAAGATACTTATCAGACATAACAAGGAGAGTGGTAGCATTAATGCATACTGCAGAACAGAGTAAAGAAGAAATCGGATTATTGTCTTTAGACATATATAAAGCGTTTGATTCTCTCCAATGGTTTTCCATTAAAGAAATAGTGAAAAATTATGGATTTGGCTCTAAATTTACAACAGTAATTGATAATGTATACCGTCAGGGCTGTGCGCAAATAAAAGTAAATGATGTATTTACACCAGATCTAAGGTTAGGATCTGGTACAAAGTAGGGTGATTCGTTGTCTTCAATTTTGTTCATAATGGCTATCGAAAGGTTTGCAAACGTAATTAGAGAAGACTTAGATTTAAAAGGGATAAATGATAATAAAATTAATTTGTATGCAGACGATACCTTGCTAATTGTAAAGGAACCACAAAATGCATTAATTAAAATACAATCTCATCTTAGAAACTTCCAAGATGCGACTGGCTTAAAAGTGAATTGGGATAAGTCAGAAATAATTCTTTTTAATACAACTATGGAAACTCAGAATAAAATTAAGAACACTTACAATATTACCATCAAAAGTAATATAAAATATTTAGGAATAAGAATATCTAATCAGTATGATGAATTAAAAAAAATTAAATTTTGAAACATTGATAAAAGAAATAAAAGAATTGCTAATTTGATACAAAAAAAATAAAATTATCATGGTTTGGAAGAATAGCTCTGATTAAAATGAAGACAGTCCCCAAAATTAATTATATATTTGAAACATTACCAGTAGAAATTAAAGATAAGGATCTCAAGAAATTACAAAATTTGTTAAATGATTATTGTAGTGATGGTAAGAGACCAAGGATTGTAAAGACATTGTGGTATAAAGATCAGAAAAGTGGGGGGTTAGGTTTACCAGATGTTAAAAAATACTATATAGCATATCAATTGAAAAACATTCTAAAAATTTTAATGCACAAAGACACATTATGGGAATGCATTGGTATGAAAGAATTACACAAAGTTGGAAAAGTAATCCTTTTAGGTAAGGACAAAGTTAAAATTAAAAATGATAATAAAATTTTAAAAAGTTTGTTGAATGTTTGGCATTCTGTTAAAAATAAACTTGCTCCGGAAACTTCGCCCATAATAGAATTGGGGGATATAAAATCCTTTCCAATACTATTAACTAGTAAGAACAAATTGCTACTTCAAATTAATAAAATAGAGTTTCTAAAGGATTGGACAGATTTTTGTAAAAATAAAGAAAAAAAGATAAAATTGTTTACGCAAATGAACTTAAACTGGATTCAAGTAGGAGCAATTGATAATTGGAACTCTCATATAGCCACTGAATCAGACCTAAACAGAGGTTTAACTGAGTTTGAAAAAATAGCATGTAATGTTAGGTCTGGAAAAATAGAATTAAATGGGTTAATTGGTAAAATATATAAATTGCTACTTGATATGGATTACACCAATGATAGTATGAGAGAGACATGGGAAAGCGACCTAAATATAAACATTAGTGAAGAAAGTTGGAAGCTAAAATGGAAAAATAGAGTAATGAGAAATTTATCAATTAGAATAAAAGAACACAATTATAAAGTATTGTGGAAATGGTATCTAACCCCAGCAAAAATAAAATTGATGAATCCAAAGGAATCTAGCTTATGCTGGAATTGTAAAAAAGAGACTGGGACTTATCTCCATATGTGGTGGTAGTGTGAAAGAGTGAAAGGTTTTTGGATGTTAGTGGAAAATGAGATAACAAAAATGTTTGGTACCCGTATTAAATTGGATGTAACAAGTGTGTTGATACTTGAGTTTGGTAATGTCATTTCAAATCATCATAATGCAGATTTGCTATCTATTTTAATAGTGAATGCAAGAATTTGTATAGCTGCTAAGTGGAAGGGAGGAGGGCAAATAAAAATTGAAGATTGGTCTGTTCAAAATTGGACAACAGCATTAAATGACAAACTTACATGCGAAATAAATATTAAAAAAGTATCACGAGTAAAAATAAATTTTATGAGATTTGGAAGCCCTTCCTAGATCATACTATAACTAAAGGCAAAGGGAGCAAGCCTCCTACGGATCATTTATCATTTTGGAATGAGAGTTAAATGTTTGTGTGTACATTTTATTATTGGTTCTTCTAGGGAACGTATAACCTGTCTCTGATGGATATCATTAATGTTGGACTAGATAGAGTAACTATAAGAGTATTTAACTTTGTAGCGTTGAATTGTATTTTTCTTTCTGTTTTTTTCCCTTCTCTTTTTCTTTCTCTTTGTTTGTGCTGGTGTGTACACATAGGTTGTCTTCTGTTTTAATTAATAAAATATTAAAAAAACACAACAATAATGTCAAGAATATGCTATTCTGTGGTACAAAAAGATGTATTTTGTGCAGCAAAACGTTTCTCAGGAACTGTCTATTTTTCTTAGGAAAGCCTCTTTCTCTCACCGAAAGGTTTCCAAATGCAAATTAGAACTTTTCATGTTGCCCCATAAGCTGTGGCCTTTTCAACATTGTACAGGAAGCAAAAATCTCACAGTGCTTGTTCCTCCTTTTTATTTTTTAACATGTGCCAAGATATTTCTTTGTTTTTTCCTGCTAATGACAAATGTTGAGTCCGAGTATTAATTGCAACGTGACAGCAGTTTGGGGGTTAACCATCAAGTCATTTATTACAGCTCATTTCGGACTGGGGAAAACGGGGACGAGGTAGCATCTTATATACAAGCCGAACGGCAGTTACAGTGATACATTTGCCCGCGCTTTTGCTAACGTGGGAAACCTGTGTTAAACCAATCAGCATACATTGTTAACATATGAAAGTAGCGCCTTACAGAAAGGGGCGCGCTGTTACAGCAAAGACTTAATGGTGATTTCAGATTTAAAGCAATATAACATTTGGACACAACACAAAGTTAGTGAATATTTCATGGATACCTTCAGTACCATTGGCAATGCTGGGGCATCTTGTAGGAATTCTAGTGCAAAACATCTAGAACAGGGGCTATCACCCTTTTTATGCCATGCGCCGGACCACGCCCCCTCAGATAGCTGAGCGGGCCGGACTGGTGGTTTCCCCCACCATAAATGCTGCCATAAAACGTGTCTGCGGCTGTCATAAACACATTTACGACAGCCACGGGCAAATTTACGGCTGCCATAAATGTGTCCGCTTTCACTTCCAGTGGCAACAGCAGTGCGGGCCACATGAAATAGTGCCATGGGCTGGATGCAGCCCATGGGCTGTAGTTGAGAACCCCTTATCTAGAGGGTCAAGATTCCAGACTCCTAAAGCAGAATATTTCTTCAAACAGAGAACCATTCCTTGGTAGACCTTCCAATGGAGGACTATTGGCTATAAAATAACACATGGCATCTTCTTCAAATCTCCAGGTCCAAGAGAGGGATCAGAGTTGGGTTATTGACGTTGTGTCAGCATTCTATAGTCCCCTTAACAGGGTATTCATTGCAGAAATGGATAATGAATCTCTGCAGTAGGACATGCAATAAAACTGTTGACCAGCTTTAGTGTTCAAGGAATGAAGAAGCAGATGAATGAAGCAGTGAAATTCAGCTCTTTATTAGTGAGGTTTGAACACAGTTTGGATGGGGCAAAACTCGGACTTATATACACTATAAACAGTAACAGTAACAATAATACAACAATAGGACTAATATCATATTTGTGTGCAACCTACATAAAGAATAGTTGGAGTCCTCAAATTATGAGTCTTCCAATTATATTTTCATAAAGGTCAAAAATGCTGTATGGATAGCTCAATGGTTTACATATCTGATGGTGGAGTCAGAAGCTGGGAGTTTGACTCCCCACTGCTTCTTGCAAGAAGAACCACCCTGCGTAGCCTTGGGCAAGCTGCACATTCCCTAGAGCTCCCTCTAGAGAAAGGGGATGGTAAACCATTACTATATAATCTCTACCTGGAAAACCTTGGAAAGGGTTGCCATAAGTCAGAATTAATTTGATGACACAATTATTATTATTATTAAAAGTCAAAAGATATTACCAATGTGGTGTAATACTAAAGCTTGTAGGCCGGGATTCAGATACCTACTTCATCTGGGAATTTCACTTGAGTCAGAAATCAGGAACAATTTGACGGATAGAGGGTATCCACAGCACATACTCGAGAACTCATTGTCAAGGGTTAAACGAGCACTACTAACTAAGCAAGATAGAACCAGCAAGCAAGGGATTTATTGGTCCATAGAGTATTCTCCTAGGGCCAAAGACATTAAGAGCATAGTGCATAAATATTGGTATTTGTTGACTGATATTCCAGGTTGTCAGGACAAATCCATAATTGAGTTGCGCAGGACTAAAACAGTGGGAAATATGGTAACCAGGGCAGACGTTGTGCCACGACGTTCGTTCAGAACTAGTCTAGCCAAAGGGCACTTCAAATGTGGACAATATGTAGTATGCAGATTCGCGTGGGAAACAAAACAAATTAATTTTCCAGAATCCAATTTTTATAAAACTCTTGACTTCTTCAGCAATTGCAGCAGCCAATATTGCGTATATCTGTGGTTATGCCCATGCGGACTTAAATACATGGACAAATGCTCCCGAAAATTGAATACACGACTGGCGGAATACCAATCCAGGATTAGGGGACAGGTAGAGCAGGCTCCATTAGATAGCCATTACCTCGAAAAAAATCACCTTGACACAGATTTCACTTTTGTTGTACTAGAGAAGCTGACTGTTGTAAGTGGTAGTGGGATCGATGTGGAATGATTATTATTACAAAAAGAAGCGTATTACATTCATAAATTAGAAACATTGCACCCCAAAAGACTGAATCAGGAATCTGATCTTTCGTGTTTCCTATAAGTAACTTACAACAAGACAGGTGTAGTGATTTTCGTGGTCCCGTAGTGAGTACAGGTGGAGCAATACAGGTTTATGTATTTAAGGGTAGTAATCAGGATGAAGGTAACATCCCATAGAAAAATTACGCAAGAGATAGCGAGGACGCGATAGAAAAAACTGGTAAGCATTAGCTGTATAAGGTTTATACTGAGTTGCATGCATGTTTGTTATGAGAATTAATTAATGAAATATTTTGTAAATTTTTGTAATTTTTCAGATGTGATTAATACTCCCCTGATGAAAAAATTCATTGAAATGTCTAAATTAACCGGCTAGACATCGGGAGTGTTGAATGATTTATATATGAAAGACATAAAGAAAGGAATTTCAAGTTGAAGAGAATATATCTGTTTTTGGTTGATGTTGAACTTATGTTACAAGAATTTTGAACAAGATTACAAGAGGCTTATTACAGCACGTGTATGAATACAATACAATTTGAATTGAACTGAAGTCTAGAGAATCATTATTTTGATTATTTGCGCCAGTACCAAAAGTTTTCTTGTATTCGTATGTAGGAATCGGGGCCGCTAAGGGCCAGAGGTCCCGGAGGAGACTGATCAAGAAACGATACAAGGCAGTATGGAGCGAGATCAGATCAGTAGTTTATTGAGGAAAAGACATCATCATTTATAGATCAGAAGGCAAGGCAAGAAAAAACCGTCATCTGACAGAAAATCACATCACCTATTTACTCGGGTTAATTGGGAATCTCTCTTGGGGAAGTTAATTAACTAGGGCAAACATTGACAGGGGAAACACCATTGTCTAAAGCTTAGACCGGGGTAAACATGGCTTCTATTTGCGCCAGGGATAAGGCTTGACTCGGAGATGAGTGATTAATTTAATGGATAACAGAGTCTGGAGAAATGCCCTCTCAGCGGAACCGTCGGTCAGGTCATTAATTGGGTGAATCAAACCCTATAATTAATCCACCCCCCTTAATTTCCGTACTGGCAAGGGCCAGCGGCCAGGAGTGTGCTCAACTGGTTTAACCTCTGCCAAGGTCCCGTGCCAATTGGGCATGGGGAATCCACATTCGTACAAACTGTGACTCATGGCACCATTTTATGTGGCCTGCCATCACCCTTGCCATTACCGGAAGCGGAAGCAGGCACATTTACAGCAGCTGTAAAATGTGTCCGCACATGCATAAACATGCCTATGCCTACTGTAAACGATGCTGTAAATCCACCCCTGGATGTCATAAACGTGTTTACGACAGCTGAGGATGCTTTTTATGGCAGTGTTTATGGTGGAAGAAACCATGTGACCAGGCCGCTCAACCACATGACCCGCGCACGGTGTGAAAAGTTTGGAAACCCCTACCTTATAGAGTCACTGTATGATGGTTCTGACTTGAGAATGCACTAAATAGCCAGAACAGTCAGCATGTTATTAGAAGCAGAGCCCCTTAAGAGGTAAAGGATTTTGCCAGCTCAGCAAGCTGCCAATTAGTTTGCTTTTGTTTTATGATGGGTCCCTGGGAAATAAATATGGACTTATTTGCAAATAAGATAGCTCAGCCATGCCTGTAAAGGGACATATCTTTGGAAAGGCAATGTTTTATCAGATTTAATCTCAAAAGTGGTGTTTTTTGCTCTAAATTTGAAGTTTTACTGCACTGAATTTGATGGTTTTTGTAACTGGTGAAATAATATATATTTCTCTCAGTAACAGGGGCCTCCTAAACCTGATGAAATCAGGGCATCAGATTACCTGAGCCATGTGCAGATTCACACACACAGCTTATTACAGCTCATTTGCTTATATGTTTCCATCTCCTCACCTCACAATGTGTCACATGTTAGACATGGAAATCTGGATAAAGGTGAAGGTCACCCCTCGCTCAAAAGGCAGTCATATCCAACTCTAAACTCATCTCTATTTACAGCCAAAGAGCCAGCACTCTCTGCATCTGCAGACATTCCCGTGGTCATGTGGCAGGCATGAGTAGATGCCAGAGTGCACGGAATGCTGTTTACCTCCCCACCAAAGTGGTACCTATTTATTTACTTGCAATTTCTTGCTTTTGAACTGCTAGGTTGGCAGGAGCTGGCATAGAGACAGAAGTACCCGGGAATCGAACTCCAACCTTCCTGTCAGTGAGTTCAGTGTCTTAACCACTTGAGCCACCACATTCCCCACAAATATGGGTACCTGCAATCCTCCTGTATGGAAGGGAATAAGACACTATCCTTCCCCTTCCTCCTCCTCCTTCTACCACCCCATCTCTATTTATCTACTTGCAATTTCTTGCCTTTGAGTTAGGTACTATCCCTTAAAGGGGTTTATAGGTCATTAACAATAGCAACAGCAAGAAGAATCAACACAGAGAAGTACAGAGTGGGGAGGACGGGAGGGCTGCGTCAGCCACTTGAAGCAGGCACCAACAACAGCTGCAAGCAAGACAGGCGTGAAAACCAATCTAATCAATAAATGCTTGTTTCATTGGCCGTATACGTGCCCAAGGCTTCGTTAGGAGGCCCTCCCCCACTTTGAACCACTCCTGACTTTTCTGGTGCTATCAGACAATGCAAATGTGTTTGCGTTTCTAGCCCTGCAATTGAGCCCGCATGGCCAAACTCATCTGGTCCTGTAAATGTGTTACTGGCTTAAGAAGTTGACTTCTTAATGGGAAAAAAGGTGTGCACAGTTAAATGAAGTGTCACAAATTGCTCTAATGTTTGTGGAGCACTGACACTTTTCAGAATATCTGGAACCTTCCAGAAATGTCTATTTAGTCTCCCCCCCTCCACTTTTCCCTTTACCTGGTTGCTGCCATTTTGTACTCATCTTATGTGTACATTTTCAAGTTACAGACATTTCAAGAAATGCTAGCGTGTCAAATTGGGTACTTGCCTATAGAGCAGTGCTTTCATCCCAACCTTTGGTTCTTGGACTTCAATTCCCAGAAGCCTAAGTCAGTACATTGGCTGGTCAGTGCTTTCAGGAATTGAAGTCCAACAACCAAAGTTTGGAAAACACTGTTATAGAGTCATGTGTCAGATTTTGATTCTCTTATGTATCTCCCTGGAGAAGAGCCAGACTTTGAAGATTGGCACATGCTAGAAAGTCCCAGAATGCCCCAAGAAGAAGGCAATAGTAAGGCTTCCTTTGAGGACAGTACTCTGATCCCTGTTGGCTAACAGACTGGATACCAAGGGACCACAAAATACCACTAGGCATACCTCAAAAATGATGGGATAAGCCTGATGGTAAAGTTATTTGACCAGTGATGGAAACAGAAGGCAAAGGAGAGAACATTTTGAAGTTCAGTTGATTTGTGCTTAAATCGATAAGCAATGACAAATCAATATTGGATATTAGATTGGATCCCAGAAAACCCTGAGATGAACCAATCGAAAAGTATGGATCCCAGAAAACCACTAAGATACAGATCAAACTGTATTTATTTATTTCTTTGGCTAAAGTTTGCAGTTTTCAGGCTATTGTTAACAGTGTCTATAGTATAGTACAGAGGGAGCACCATATTGGACTTAGTCCTGATATAGAACCATATACAGTTACACCACCTGACAATGTCACAAACTCAGCAGCTCACTTGAGGCAAAGAGAACACTCAAGGCTCTGGTGAGCATCATTTCTACAGTCTTGCAAATGGCTTCAAGTGTTTGAAGGAAATGCATAGAACAGTCCATAAATGTTTTCAAGACTATCAGTGTAGTGTTGGCTTTGTTCGAAGATACAACTAAGATGGTGCTTTTCAGAAATGAACCTACCCTCTCACCCCATGTCACATAGAAACACATGCTTCTCTCTCACAGTACGCAGAAAGTGTGATGCAGTTTCCTTTGGCAGCATCTTGATGAAATTACTTCATTTGTGTGTTTGTGTGTGTTTATTCAAATCTAATTCACCAAAGCATACTTTCTCTCTGAGTCATTCAGTCTGCTTTTTCACCCTCTATGGAAACCATATCACCAGACACATGCTGTAATTTAAATAAACATTTTGGATTCTTAAAAATATATAGTTTCAGATGGCTAAGAAAGATAAAGGGGTCAAGTAAAGCCATATATGACTTTAAGATGGTGCCCATTTCCATTTACAGTCAAAGAGCCAGCGGTGTCTGCATCTGCAGATGTTTCCATGGACATGTGGCAGGCATACCTAGACACAGACCACCATTTACTTTCCCACTGAAGTGGTACCTATTTATCTACTTGCAATTACTTGATTTCAAACTGCTAGGTTGGCAAGAGCCAGGAAAGAGACATGAGCTCACTCTGTTGTGCAGCACTCGGGTCTCGAGCTTCTGACTTGCCACCTTTTCTGGTTGTCAAGCAAGGGGATCACTTACCCAAGGATAGAGCAAAGACAGATAAGGTATCAAGGGGTGAAATCCAACAATAAATCTCAACTATGTTCCCATGTAAACTGCCCAGAGTGATGATTTGATCAGTTATACCAGTTGTGCCCAAACTTTTTTTTGTGGGTCGGTCCCACCCCCGACACACAGCTACGGGGGCCGGAGGCAGGCTGCTCCCGCTGCTGACAGTTTTGACGTCAGCAGCGGTGACAGCAGTGGCAGTGATCACGCTTCGTCCTGGCTCAGTCTTGCTCGGTTCCATCCCCTCTGCAGCCTTTGCCAAAGCCGATCGCCATGTCATGAAAATCTTCGGAACCTCCTCTGTTTCAAAATCCACAGAGCTGGAAAGGTGAGACCCGTGCACTGTGGTGACATCATCCTGGGTACTCTCCTAGTGCAGCGGATTTTGAAACAGGAGGCTCTGAAGATTTTCCTAACATGGCAATTGGCTTTTCGCAAAGGCTGCAGAGGGGATGGAACCAAGCAAGACTGAGCCAGGACAAAGTGCGATCTCCGCCACCACCGCCACCACCACCACTGCCGCCACCACTGCTGACTTCAGGTGGTGGGGGAGGGTGGAAGGGTGGTCCGTGGTGAACCCGGGTACTCACCGTGGGCCGCATTAATGATATGCAGGGGCCTAATTGGGCCCACAGGCTATAGCTTGGGCACCCCTGAGTTACACTGTATATTGAATTAATGAATGAGTGAGTGAGTGAGTGAGTGAGTGAATGAATGATATAAATATCAAAACTCATTATCACAAAGATCCAAGAAGTCATTGTGAAAAATGGCAAGATATGTTCATTTAAAAAATCATCTGGAATACAAATGATTCAAAAAACAATCCAAAAATGGGAAGGGGACAAAAATTTGCAAAAGTGTGGCACCAGGACCACCACTAGAATGCCCAGTTTCTATAGTTGGAAAAATCTCTACATCCGAATGAAAAAAGTCATCTGTTTTTGCATCGATATTTCCAGAATTAGCACAAAATTTCTCTTCACAAATCATACACAGCTATTTCAGCTGGCTGATTGATAAAAAAAGATGCAAGTAACCAATCTAATACTTCTAACTTAGAAAAAAAAAGTCATGCAACAAAACATGAAGAATTGTCGATTGACTGTGTACATTGTACAATATACAGTAATTGACAAATATGGGAGTTGTAGATGAAAATTTTAATTTTTAAGCTCTGGTTGCTCTCTTTGTCTATAGCTATTCTTATATTAGCCCCATATATCTACAGGTTTAGTATCCATAGTTTCAGTTATCCACGGCCTGAAAATATTCATAAAAAATCACAGAAAAACATTATATATACATGTTTCTAAGATACATTACCAGAAATGTCCAATAGAGGGCAATGTTTAAAACATAATCTATAAGGATCACTATTTTCTGTGGTTTCAGGTAACTGTGGTAGGTTTGGGGACTTATAAAGGGAATCTGACTATTCTGCCTTCAATAACCAAGCTGTCAGTAACATCGTTTCTTTTGGTATTTAATTATAAAGTTACAGCAGCTGAGCAGGACACTGATAATTATTGAGACACAAGAAGGCACAGAAGAAGAATTTAGCCATTTCCCCATCTGAGTTGGTCTTGGGGGAAAATCATTTTTTGGGAGATCAGAATTCCCCTATTACCATCAAAGATGTGCTGAATGTCACAACTTGTTTTCTTTTGGGCAAATTTCACAAAGCAATTTACATTGCAGGCGCACCCCCCAAGAAAAGACTCAGACACTGGTAAAAGTAGATAACGGCATTGGGCCACATTTATTGATTCATGCCCTAGTCCGAATTATAAATTTCGATTGGTACTCAACCAATTATAATTCTTAAGGCAAGCAGGCCGCAGTAACACTGGTAAGGTACCTCCCAAAATTGCCAACGGCAATTGGTTACAATGTATCCATTTGTATCAATTTGTTTATTGGCAACAAACAAATTGTTGACCGTAGTCAATAAACTAACTACTGACCCCACCCTCTGATGCGTATCCATAAAATAACGGGGTGATGCATGCTGCCTAGCTCGTGCCATCACCCCATTGCCTGGTTCGTCGTTGACCGGACAATGTTAACCAACTTGTGCCTATCTAGTGTTGGCCAGTCAATTGCGAACCTGCCGGACACCTGTGGGTCATAAATATTTATCTTACCAGTGCTACCCACCACACGGGGAGGCTTCAATAAAGGCTCACCGCCCCCCCCCCCCCAGACCGTCAGCTCGGTCAACAGGCCTGCTTGCAGATCTTCCAAAAAGAGGTTCAGACCTCCTGGTGACAGATGGACCCCATCCCCTGCATAAAGGTCACAATTTTGAAGACTAATATCGGGATGTCGTATGACGCGCCCCCAACCCTTGTCTACCACGAACCGGGCTACTGCCCTGTTCACCAAGCGACGAGCGCGGTCAAGGGCCTGGAGGTTAATGCCCCCCATGTAAGCGTGACGCGGTATGATGTCCGACCAAATCAGGGTTGTGGCAGGCCACACATAATGTAAGTAAGCCAGGTCGCCGCAGATCGCATGTTTCAACGACAGTCCGGTGACCTGGCCTAAATCATTGCCCCCGAGGTGTATAACCAGGACATCAGGCGGGTCAGCATCCCTGATGGAGAAAAGGAATGGCAACAGTTCCCACCATAACATCCCGCGCTTATCGTACCACCTTAGACATGCGGACGCACGTAGTCCCAGCTGGGGTCCCCACTCTGTCGCCGCAGCGTACTGCGCTGCCCTGTGCACATAGCTATGGCCCACCAGCCATACTGCCACCGGTGTATATCGACACCCAGGGTCTGTCAAAGAAAAGGAAACAGGACAGTGACATAACTGGTACTCACAATTGAAGAGGGCGAACATATAACTGAAAACACTGTGATCCCCATCTTCCCATCTGGCGTATCTCAGCCCCAGAGTACCTGAATGCAGCTGCAGTAGAAGCAGCTCCTATTCTAAAAGAATGGGTGCCGTAACGAGCCCCGGGAAGGCCAACACTGGACAGTGCCTTACCGGTCACCTTCCAAAATTGAAATTTAGTAAGGGGAGACCCATCTTGGTGGCAGAAAAACGGGCCAGGGTGCGTACCACACAGTGCAAGGAACTCTTGTAGGGCACCAACCGGACAGATGTCTGACATGGAACATCGTAGCAGTCTTACACCACTGCCTACGCTGTGCTGATCAACTTTTGAGGACCGTATCCTCAACTGAGCCCACTCATTAGAAACATAGACATCTTCGAGTTCCAGTGCCCTATGCGTTGCATCAACCTTAGACAGTAGCACCAGCTCACTGATGCGGAGCGCTCCAAAAAAGGCCACCGTGGTAGCCGCATGGAACAGGGCTGCCTCATACCTGTCAAAACACAGGTCATGCCAGCCCCGTGCAAGGTGGGTAAGTACCCCTGGAGAAATTGGGTGGCGGTTGTCCGGGCAGCGTCCACGCTCCCGTGCCCACCCTTCCAAAACATGTCTTATACGGAAGTCAGTAGTGCTGTCAGCATAACCCCCAACCTTGGCCATGAATGCCAGTGCTGACAGCCTGGATGCTATGGTGCGGGGAGCTAGGCCCTGACTGTGAAGGTAAACCATGAATTGAAGAATCTGTGCCACTGGGATAGGCCAGATTTCGGGCAATTGAAATCGGGAACAAAAAGCCTGGAATGTACTGAATGCGTGGAGATACACCTTACGCGTGCGGGGCGCCGGCGACATGCCGATCGCCCGGTTCACCTCTCCTTGCCAAACGTCCATATCTCGTCCAGGAGCGGCGAAGGAAATTCCTCTGCGTCCGGAGCCAAGGCACGGAACCAGGAGATCTGCAGGCGGGACAAAGCATCAGCAATGTCGTTATTAATACCTGGTACATGCCTAGCCCGAAATAGCACATTGAGGCGTAGGCTGCGCAAGACAAACTGGCGCACCAATTCCATAACCCTAGGTGATTCAGATGTCTGAGAGTTGACAATGTGCACAACCGCAGCATTGTCACACCAGAAATGAACGACCAAATTGGCCCACTCCGCACCCCATAGCATCAAAGCTCCCAGAATGGGAAAGAACTCAAGGAATGTAAGATCGCGTAAACGGTCCGTGCCCTTCCAAGCTGGTGGCCATTGACCATATGCCCACTTTCCCTCGAAGTAAATCCCATAACCCAGGGACCCAGATGCATCCGACTGAACCTGGAAGCGAGGGGACACCAAAAGGTCAGATCTCCAAAATGACACCCCATTGAACTCTTTAAGGAATTGAAGCCATATCAGCATATCAGCCCTCATGCCCTTGTTCAGTCGGACCCTATGATAGGGCCTGGACAAGCCAGCCATGGCGTCGCACAAGCGTCGAGCAAAAGCTCTGCAAGCGAAGTTAAGGTGACCATGTAGTACCTGGAGCTCACGGAGTGACACCTTGCGTTTGGCCAGCAAGGCCAAGATCAATGCAGTGATCCGGGAAACCTTGTCACTGGGTAACCTGGATGCCTGCACAACTGTGTCAATTTCAACACCCAGGAAAGTGAGCTTGGTGGATGGGCCCTCGGTCTTTTCGGGCGCTAAAGGGACACCAAGTTCCTGCATTAGCGTCTGAAATGTGTTGAGGAGACGCGTGCACGTGTCCCAGCCCCATTCACCCCCGAACAAGAAATCATCGAGGTAATGGGCTACAGACCGAGATCCCGACCTACGAACAAAGGCCCACTGGAGGAAGGTGCTAAAGCGCTCAAATGCCGAGCATGATATGGAGCAGCCAAAAGGCATGGCTTTATCAAAATAAAATTTCCCCTGGAATTTGAAACCTAACAACTCAAAGTCGCCCGGGTGCACAGGCAGCAGACGGAACGCAGACTTAATGTCACACTTGGCCAATAGTGCACCCGGGCCACAAGAGCGCACCATGCGCAGGGCCTGGTCAAATGATGTATACCTGACCGAACAAAGGTAATCAGGGATGGCATCATTGACCGAATGGCCAGCCGGGTACGACAGGTGATGGATCAAACGAAATTCCCCCTGTGACTTTTTGGGCACCAACCCCAAAGGGGAAACCTTCAGATTGGGAAAGGGCGGGGCGTGAAAGGGGCCAGCAACCCTACCTGCATTAACCTCCTTAGCAATACTGAGGGCAGCCACCTCCTCCCTGCCCTTAAGAGAAAATAAGTTGGGCGCATCTTGGGGGCACCTATCCCCTGTAAACGGAATGCGAAACCCCCGCTGGAAACCGTCAAGTAGGTAAGCTGCGTCTTCCCTCCTCGGGTACGTTGCGAGCCAATGCTCCAACATGACCACATTAACTGGGGAGGGGGCCTTTTGAGTGACCAGCTCCCTCAGTGGCAGGTCTGCCCGCTCCCTGTCCACCTCTACCCCTGCCCCGAAACCCGCCTGCTCGCGGGCACGCAGCGGCGGCGTGGGGGCCAGCGCAAGAGGGACACTCGTGCTTGTATCGGCACAGTTTTCTATTGCACGCACCATTGGCCGAGAAGCTCCAACACAGCAGGCGGGCTGGAACCCCCTGTCCCACCACCTGGCGGGGTCCCTGAGTTGGAGCAGCTCGCTGGACCGCATGTCCACAATGATACCTCTCCCCAGGCGCGTGGCGCGTGGGGTTCATATACAGAAGCCACAGCTTCTGACAGGGCTCATCCCACCTCATCTCTGGGTGTAGGGGCACTCTCATTCGAAATTCCTCGTCGTAAGCCAACCACGACGGGCCAGGGAAATCCACCATTGCCCTGTAAATGTTGTCCAAATACTGGACCATCGGGATGGCCAGATCAGGCCGGGCCCTGAGGTACACCGCCATGTATATGAGATATGCAGGCCACCAGTTGGCCCACGTACGTGGTGGCTTACGACGACGGGACTGCTCCTTGTCCTTCTTGTCCTGCCCCTCCCTCTCCTCCTTGGTGGGTTCCCAATGTCCACGTACTCTCCCCACCAAATCTTTTCCTTAGTGGCTTGTGCCAAATGATCCCCAAGGGGCAATGAGTACCCGGCCGTCGGGAGTGCCGACACCGGCACGTTGGCAGTACGGGGCATCAAAAATGGAACCGTAACCTGACCTGTAGCCCCCGCTGGATTCCCTGTGGTGTGAGGCCCCCCACCCCATGTGGGGCCCGCAAGCGGCAAAGCCGCACCTGGGAACGCCGGGGGTTGCTGTCCCCCGGTCACAACCTGACATGGCCAGGGCCACTGTAGACCCTCCCCCGTAGTGGAAGGTGGTGTTGGTGCATTAGTTTGAACCGGATACTCACAGGTTGCACCCCCATGGGCCGCCCCCACTGGGGGTTCCGGCCCACGCCGGGTGTCAGAGCTCGCGACCGCAATTGAGCTTGGCGGACACCCCTGACCACTACTAGCTGGTGGCATCTGCTGCGTGGGGAGCTGTGAGGTCACGGTAGGCGCTGGCACGTGGGCCTCGAGCTGCTCAACCCGGCCAGCAGCCTGCTGAATATTCGCCGTCGTCGTGGCGGACTGTAGGCCAAACGGTGACCCCGATGGGTTTGATACCCCCAGGGATGCCTCCAAGGCCGCAACGCAGGCCAGCAGGGCATCCACGTTGACAGAGCCCCCTACACAAAGGGGGCCAAGTGAGACATGCAGCCCACTGGCCGCAAGGCCTGGGCCCGGTGCCGAGGCACTTGGGCCCGAATAAGGCCATGCCCGAAGCTCCAGCCCCTGATGGGCCAGGGGCATACCTGGCCAAGGGAGCGACCCCAGCCCACCCTCCTGGGTAAAAACTACGGCCGGGGGATGCGGGTCAGGGGCCTGCGGCCCGGCGGTGCTATGCCCACCCACCTGGCCCGAGCCCATGGCCGGTAATTGCGGGCCGGGGGCCGGAGCCCCCGCGGGGCCGGCCTGGGGCCGCACAGCCTCGGGCCACGGAGTAATCTGCCCCATTCCACCGGTCCCGGTGGATGCCCCCGCAAAGGGGGCTACCTGAGGCGGCGCAGTCGTGGTCCTCCGACCTGGCTGCTGCCTCCTTGTTGGGCGACTCGAATTTGCCATAGCCTTCTTCCTAGAAGGCATCGCCGATCCAAGGGGGGAAGCCTAAGAAGCAGGTGAAGAAAAGCTGACTGCTGCCAATGGAGGCTTCCCTGGAACGCGAAGAGCGACGGAGCAAAAAACTTCTCCTCTCCGTCGCTTTCGCAAAATGGCAGCTCGGCTGCCTCGTGGCCACCCCTTTTAAAGGGTGCTGGCCACGCCCCCTAACTACCCGGATGTCCAAGTCCGGTGGGGGGCCCCCCACAAAGAGCGCGGCGGCCATTTTGGCGCCGCGCTTGCATTTTCAACAACGTGTACAATCACCACAGCAATAAATAGTGAAAAATGAGCAGCAGGCAAAACCAAAATAATTTTTTTTAGAACAGCTGCAATAACCTTGGAAATCCAGATATTTTTTTCTGGTAACAGGGAATTATCAATTTTTCTTGTTCTTCTTATACAATATCTGATTCTGAATACTGGCGATGAGTCATAAAGATTGTTCTGAAAATATGATGCAGTAGCCTTCCATTTGTCTTCTGCATCACAGCATGACACCTTACCACTGATTCAGTTCAAAGAGTTACTTTCTGGTCCTGAGTCCTTTTGGCATGCCAAGTCTTCTTCAGCCCCAGGCCAGTATTGATGAAGTGGCTGCCCCCACAAAGATGGATTCAAGTGGGATTTAATCCACCTGGGGACCATCACCCTTCCCCATGGACTTTGCCACCCAAGGCTGTTAGTCCTCAGGGTTGTCAGGTTAATTAATCACCCCTTGACGACTGATGTTGAGTCACTGGCAGTAGGGTCTAATCTATTACTAAAGCAGGATAACCTGGCCAACTGGTGAATTATCAATGCCAGGTGAGTTTTCCTAAAGACAGGACTCAAATGATAGTGTTCCATAATAGAGGACTATAATATCATTTTAAAAAAATAACCACTGATATCATCTGATTTTGGAAGCTACGGAGAATCAAGTCTGCCTTGTTTTAGAATGAGAGACAAACAGGGGAATACCTAGGAAGGAATCCTTCCTGAAAAGTGTGAAGATCTACTGTCATTTCAGTTTAGCAATGCTGGGCTAGATAACATCAAATGGTATAATGTGAAACAAAGCAAACCTCATATGACTCATACTAAATCAAGTGTCAGATTAATCGGGTTATAAATAAATTGTAGAATCCTAGAACTCTGCAGCTGGAAGAGACCCCAAGAGGGTTCAAGATCAACCTCATTAAAGTGGGAGGAACCTGATAATACTAGTTAGCTATGCACCATCAAGCTGGAATTGATATAGAGAACCTAATAGGACATTCCAGACAACTGAGATATTTAAGGAGTGATTTTAGCAGTTCTACTGCCCCTGCTAGTTTCACTGGCCAAGTTGAGACTCAAACTCAGAGTCTTAATCTATCACTCTATCCACTATGCCACACTGGGTCCCAGTACTGGGCTAGGATGGATAATAGTGTCTGGTCACTACCCAACACAGTTCAAATTGTGATGTGGTTGTGACAGGGGGACTCATAGAAAAGGAATTCTCAACCTGTGGCCTGTGGGTTGGATGCGGCCCACAGCACCATTTCATGTGCCCCCACACTGCCTCCACCACACCAAGAGGTGCCATGTGGTGGAGGAAGGGCAGAATGGCCATTCGGCCCCCAACGCTGCCTGAGGGAGCATGACCCGGCCCCTGGCTTAAAAAGGTTGAGAACTACTTTCATAGAAGAATCTTCGACCAGGCGGAATTCCTCCTGCCCTTTGTATACATTCCACACTTTTTTGTTCAAAGTCTCAGGAGTCAAACAACTGATATATATTCTCAGAATATGGAATTTTTCAGCAGATAACGAAGCCCAAAAAATTCAGAGAGCACAGAATCTGTTCTCCATCCTTTTTGCTAGAGGTTGACTCAACTAAAACATTTCAAAAAGGGCTGATCTTTTTCTAGCCACTTATTTCTCCTTCTACCCGGGTCAATTCAGACACGGGCCATTAACAACTTCTGCTTTTGCTAGGCTTTCCAGGAGATTATGGCTTTATTGCATGGGCACACCCCCACCAAATAATCTATTATGGTTCATTTCACCTCCTGCTTGCTTCATAGACTTAGACTCTTGTGCTGCTTTCTCGCCCAGCTGCTCAACACTCAGCTTGAAGACATCCACACAACGGATTACCAAAGCAGGTAGGCAAGCCGCAATCAGAACAAATGCCTTCGGCTCAACCTGGCCTCTATTCCTGAGGCTATGGAAGTCTTAACAATAATCTCTTTCCTGGTCTATGGGACCACCATCCTTCTTGGACTGCCTTCCAATGTCTTGGCCCTCTACGTCTTCTATTGCCGCGCCAAGGCTCGTCTGACACCCAACCTCATCTACATGATCAACCTTTGTCTCTCTGACTTGGTCTTTATTCTTTTCCTACCCCTCAAGATGCTAGAGATGGGGAGAGTTGGCTGGACTATGCCGGAGGTTCTCTGCGCACTGTACAACATGATCCACTTTGGGACAATCTATACCAGCATCTGTTTCCTGACTGCCGTCAGTGTGGGTCGCTTTTTGGGGGCAGTTTATCCCATCCAGTATCAGGTTTACAAGAAGCCTTGCTATTCCTGCTTAGTCTCCCTGGGTATTTGGTGCCTCGTAGGACTCCACGGGGTGTTCATCTTTATCCTGGAGGCCACTGGTGACACCAGCACCCGGCTTTTTCCTGGCAATGGCTCTTTTTGCTACAGCAATTTTACTGAAGCCCACATGGTCTTGCTGGCTCCTTTAAGACTAGAGCTGTCCCTGGTGCTATTCTTTCTACCATTAGCAATCACCTCATTCTGCTATGTTGCCTGCATCCGTGTCTTGGTTGGGTCACACCTTCACGTACACAAGAAGCGTCGTGCAGTCCGGATGGCAGTTGCCACTCTCTCCATCTTTGGCCTCTGTTTTGGTCCTTATAATATATCTCACATTGTGGGATTCATCAAAATGAAGAATGTCTGGTGGCGAAGCATAGCTCTGCTTCCAACAGCATGCAATGCTTTTCTAGACCCTCTTGTCTTCTACTTCCTCTCCTCAACCATGGATTATGGGCTTGTTCAAGTATGGACCTCTCTGAAGGAGAAGTGTGGCTCTGTTCAAGTGAAAATTGCCTCAACACATGGAAAGCAAGAGATAAACAAGGGTCCTTGAGCAATGTTTGAGTGGCTGAGAATGCTCCTTTCCTGCTGTGCTCACACTCTTGCGGTGCTCAAAACCTTGGGAGATACGACAGTGGGATAACTCAGGACAGTAGGTAACCAGGCGATTACCAATTTGGACACATTAGAAGAACAAGGTTGCTCAGCATAAACAAGAACAAAGATGAAGCGTGATGGATATAGCATGTTTTCAAAGTCATCATCTCAAGAAATGAATGAAAGTCTGGGCAAAAAATAATAATCACAATTTTTGACCTTTGGATTTTGTTGGCCATGATAACTTGTCCTTTGAACTGAGAGATTAAACTGAAATTCAGATGGGGCATAGAGGTTTTCTCATTTCTGGAGATGTTGCACCGTCTTGAACCACTGTAAATTAGGGGCTAATGAAGGCCAAATGCTGTATTAAGTGGGACAGGATGGAAGGAAGGAAGGAAAGGAAGAAAGGAAGAAGAAAGGAATAAAAGAAGATCTACCACTGAGGAACGAACTGAAGAATCATCTTGCAATGTGTTTGATGGGTTAGACAGGAAAAATGAGACAAACTTTATTTCAAGGATATTATGGACAGCAAGAAGGTATAACGGAGTGTGAAATTTTCCTTGACTTCTCCAGGGTCTCACTATTTCATGGGATAGAATTTATACATGCATCACAAAGGGCTAAGAAAAATATCATCATCAGTATCACTTGGTGGGGATATACCGGATATCTTTTTTAATTTTTATTTTACAAGTGCAAGAGAAATACATGTTGAGTATATATTTTAAATGCCCTGTGTATGGCACGTCAAGGAGACATTTTGCAGTTTGCTTTCATTCAGTGGAAGGATTCAAACTCTAAAGTAGGATAATGTAGCAAAAAAAAAAAAGATATTGCATTGTTTTGTCAGATGTCAAGCTCTGCTCTTAAAACCATTCAAGGAGATAGTTTTCCACATCACTGTTTTCATCTATCCGTGTGATACGATTCTTTAAACCCACACTGATTATTTTGTAAAATGTTAGCTGAGAGAGACAGGAAGAGAACTACACGAGAAAGAGAAAATCACAAAGAATTTGCACATCAGCTACAAGTTCCATCTTTTCTTAAGGAAAAGTTAGATCTCTTGGGCATTATTACTGATATTCTTAATGTGTTTTGTGGCATAACCTGTCAGCCCCACCAGAACTCAGACTTCCTTTGGCATTTTGTATTGTAAAGGCACTGGTGACCCATTCAGTAAGCCTTTCCACTCCATTAGAGTTAAAATTAGAGTTAAAATAGAACTAAAATAGCCCTTACATTTTACAGAGTTCTTCAGTGGCTTATTTTTTAGGGGAGAATGCAAGAGATTCACCAGTCCACTAGCTAATAACGTTGTTCTGCATAACGTCCTAGAAGTCATAGAATAACTGAGTTGGACCCACGTCTAAGCTATCCAGTCCTGCTCAATGCAGGGGTCCAAATCAAAGCATATGTCAGCAACAGTGTGTTCTAGAGGGGAAAGATGAGTTTGTCTACTAGCAGTGACCTAAAAAATCAAAGTAGCTGGCAATAACAAAGCTGGTTGTAACGTAACAAGAAGCTGGTCAAAGTGAATAAATGGAATAGTACATTATTGTCTTAGGATACCACCAGTTGGTTTGGGAGAATTTCAGTGAGTGATTTGAGGGGCCATAACTTGGACACTCTAATTCCAAACTGCACCAAACTTGTAGACAGTTGAAGGAAGTACTGTATTAGCAGAAGGCTCTCTCCAATTTTTAAGAATATGGGATGTGTAGACCAAAAATACAGTTTTTAAGCTCTGGTTGCTCTCTGTGCCCATAGCAATTTTTATGAATCCCTCCCCCTCCAAATATCCACTGTTTTTTTAAAAAAATTTTTGCAAAACCAACTGTGGATGGCCTAAGACATTTGCACAGTACTGCATGTTTTTTGTCTTTGAGATGTTAACCCTCCACAAAATGGTCTTGCATATGCACACCCAACCCCACCACCTCTGGCTGGAAGCTTGCAATATGGAAAATGCAAACCAACAGTTGGATATTTTAAGGTTGGCATGAGGAAAATTTGACCTATCATGAGATAGAGATTTGCATCTTGTAAGGTTTCTTTTCATCAGCCATCCTGATGATGGTGGAGTCTTTTGGGAATCTTTCAGTGGCATGATAATTTACACCAACATTTTCTCATCATGTCTTGATTTGAAATTTTGAGATCTTCTGCCAGAGCTAACCTTCAGTGGCCACTTTTATCAAAGGCATACTATTCAGAAATAGCACCTTCAGTACAGAATGACTTCCCTAGGGAAGTTATCCTGGTAACATTTTATCAACAATTCAAAAGCACTTCACCTAACGTTTGTTGACTTTGTCCTTTTACCCTGTTGCTCATTAACTTTTATGGTTATCATGTATTGTTTTATTACACAATCTGTACTGTGAATATTTATTTTAGATGACTGTTATTTTTTTTAGGATATAAGGTGTTTTGACAACATTTTAAATAAATAAATGCATCCATGCTGTATATGAATAAGGTTTAAAACAGGGTGGATAGAGTGTCCTGCTCTCATGGCATTAATTAGTCTTCTGGTTGAGACCTTTGGAGTTCCTCAAGAAAAAGGAACATTTTGACCCAATTAAGCCAACAACTGCAGTAGTTCCATGGTTAAGATGCTGAACTTGATGACTGGAAGGTTGGCAAGACAGCAGTTCAAGATCCAAGTGCTGCATGATGGAATGAGCTCCCATCTCTGTCCCTGCTGCTGCCAACCTAGCAGTTCAAAAACAAGACATGGCAAGTTGACAAATAGGTACCACTTTGGTGGGAAGGCAAACAGCATTCAGTGCGCTCCGGTGTCAAGTCAAGCAAACTATGAGGCCCACTGGGCATTGTTAAACTTCAACTCCCATCAATCCCTTCATGCCAAGACTGAATAATCAAAGCTGAGGAATCATGGGAAATGCAGTCCAGGAATATCTAGCTATGCAAGTCTCCAATTCACATGTTTGCTACCACAAACAGCAACCACACATTCATTTCCCCCTCCTTTTACTGTAAGTTATAGTTATGGGAAAATGTGTAATAGGATGATGTCATCTTGTAGTTTGGTCTTAGCCAACATTGGAGACATTAAAAATAGATCTCTGGTGATGCAAAGTTGAAAATTCCTCTAAAAGGTTATTATAAGAAGAGAAGGGCAAAGTAGATGTGTTAGTGTTGATATCAGCATGTATCCCATAAGATCTATTATAACACTGATTCCCAGACCCAGGGAAATTTGTGTGTAGGGAGTTACCTCCTAGAGGAAAGTGAAGTGATTTGAAAGAGTAGTGTCCAACACATGTTTTCTATTCCATGTTTTCACTTGTGCCAAGCCATTGACATAACTTTCTGTAGTTAAACATAACAAGTTAAGAAGTCAACATGGAAATCAGCATCATATCTTAAGTCAGTGGACCAGGTTACTTAAGAGACCGTGTCACCCCAAGAATATCTGCCCATCCCACCAGAGTGGACTGGAGGGGATCCCTAATGGTATCAATGGCTAGAGAGGCTCACCTGTCTAGCAATAGAGGAAGGCCTTTTCGGTATCAGCTCCGGCCCTGTGGAACCTCCTGCCGACCGAACTATGCCTCCCGTCAGTTATTAGCCTTTAGAAAAGGCCTCAAAACTTGGCTGGCCCAGTAGGTGTGGGGTGCTGCCTGTGGAGCACCCCCCCCCCAACTGGTTCATATGAATGGCCATCTTGGTGTCAGTTTTTAACTGTTGTGAATCTGGAGGGGTAATTTAATGATTTTCAATGTTTTTATGATTTTAATTGTTATTATGGGGATGCTTTTATATTTTAGTATTCTTATTGGTTAGGCTGTAAGCCGCCCGTAGTTACCTCGGCAAGGGGGCAACGATAAAAATCAAACAAAATAAATAAACTTCCACCTCAGGCCCTCCATGTGGTTCTGACACAGGCAGAGAGCTTCAAAGAATAATCGGTGCAGCTGTCCTATCTGTGACCAGATCTAAGCCATCTCAGAGTGGATGGAGATCCAGGCTGTCTAAAGTGGCTTATGAGCTCTCCACAAAAGATCTAGGTTAGACCAACAGCCTGACCCCACGATGACTGCTCTACATGAGAAAGCAAAAGCCAAGGTGTGTTAGGTCTTCTGATTTGCACTCAAGTCAGAAAAGCACAACAGTTAGTGGAAATGCCCCAATGTGCCCTAGATAAGTGGAAATACAGCTAACTAGGTTATTAGGACATGTATGTAATTGCTGAAAGCAAAGAAGACAGAGGACATCTCTGATGTGCAACAGGGGTTTGGTCAGTTGTCTAGCTCATTGCTGTCATAAACAGAATGCAAAAAAAAAAAAATCACTTTCAGAAGCTACATTTTGGACTACAGTTCACAGAATTACTCCAGTGGTCAAAGTAGAGAGTGGACATTCTAGGAGTTGAAGCAAGGTGGGGGAAGTTCTGTGCTAAAATCAGAGTGAGATTTTACTTTCAGTTCATGTTTTCTAAGAACTTGCTGCAGTGGCTTATTGGTTAAGATGCTGAACTTGATGACGGGAAGGTCGGCAGGTCAGCAGGTTGAGACCCAAGTGCCACACAATGGAGTGAGAGCCCACTGTCTGTCCCTGCTCCTGCCAATTCAACAGTTTGAAAGCAAGAAATTGCAAGTAGATAAATAGGTACCACTTTGGTAGGAAGGTAACAGTGTTCCGTGCACTTTGGTGTTTAGTCATGCCTTCCACGTGTCCATGGAAATGTCTACAGATGCAGCCAGCACTGGCTTTTTGGCTGTAAGTGGACATGAGCACTGAACCCTAGAGCAGTGATGGCAAACTTCGGCACTCCAGGTCTTCTTGGACTTCAATTCCCAGAAGCCCAAGTCAGCACTCCTGCTGATCAGGGCTCCTGGGAATTGAAGTTCAAAAACACCTGGAGTGCCAAGGTTAACCATCACAGTCTTAAGTCATGTGATGAGAATGTGATAAGAAATGTTGATGTACACTTCTTAACTTGTGTCAATGTGCAGCTGAGATTTATGCTAAGAGATGATGTTTGGAGATGCTCGGCCAACGCATAAAGACTCAAACTATAGACACAATCCCACTCCCACCTCTCTTGAGTCTACAGCTAAGGAAGGACTGGTCCTTCTGTCCTTAACTAGTCTTCTTTTCTGAAACTACTCACCCTCTACACTTTGCCTAGACTTACAACAAAGCCTGCCTAGAATCTTATATCTAGAGAAAACTTTGCTGATGGAAGAAAATCTAACTTTCCTCAACCAGATGCCTCCAGATCCCATTGGAGGCAACCTTATTGTGCTTAGGCAGTATGAAGGAGAATAACCAAATGACAGTGTCTGAGAAGCACAATCTTCATGTTTCCTTTTCTCTTTTCCTTAGATGGGGTTGTTTAGAGGTTTTCAAGCATCTTCCTCATTTGTGCTCAATCTAACAAGATGTGAAATGACTCAGCAGACCATAGTTTCTTAGCCAAGTGAGGATCCGTATCTAACACTTTGATGGGCCATTGTGCATGTGCATGGTGTGTGTGCATCCATGCACATGAGCAGGTGTGTGCAAATTCATGTGAGTCCTTTGCAAAACACACACAGAGCAGCTTATGGAAAGAAGAAAATACCAAAACAGAATGTAACAGCTGAAGTTACAAGATGAATGCAAATCACAGTAAAATACCGGTAAAACAACTAAAAATAATTTACTATGTTAAATCAATGCATCATACGTGGCAATCTTGTTCTGATAGGCAGAGATCACATCGCAGAAGGCTGAAACTGGAATAAGAGTCCCTAATCTTGAGACCTTTCCAGGAAAAAAAGACACTTTCTGATCTAGAGGATCAGAAGCTATTTGCATCCCACCCATCTCCCAAACACCTCGTTTTAGATCCTAATACCAGAGCGAAGTTGCAAATTTGCAATTTGCAAATGAGTATAATGATTCTTTGGCAGAACTGTCCACTTCATGCTAAGTAAGGCTCTTCTCTTTACACAGGGGGATATCTCCACCAAATGTAATCCCCATCAGTCATTAGCTCGGGTGAGACCAAGGACTGGCCTACTGAGGCATAAAAAGAGTATGAAATTTGGTCCAAGAAACCCTGCATTTCTGAGCAGCTGATCAGAATTTCTTCGAAGAAAAAACAGTCTTGGAGGTTTAAATTGACAGCCGACCCATCATTGTATTGCTATGGAGAGAGGTGGGCTTATATAGTTGCCAGCTCCGATACCAGTTTTGATTGGGCTTGATTTGAGCTCTGAGAAAAATATCTTGAATCTCCAGGAAATAAGCCAGTGATATTTGTTACAAGATAGAGAGGCGCTGAAGTTTTTATTTTAAACTGACCATTATGTTTCTAGATCAGAGTTTCTTAACCTTAGGCCTCCAAGAGTTCTTGGACTTCAATTACCAGAAGCCCAAGTCAGCACACCTGCTGATCAGGGCTTCTGGGAATTGAAGTCCAAGAACATCTGGGGGCCCAAGGTTGAGAAACCCTGTTCTAGATGCTGGAATTAATGCTGGATTGTGAATTTTGAATGCATGGCTTCACACTTAACACATTCTTAGGTTTGATTTCCCCACACACTCCCATGTAGGTTTTATAATAGTGATGATAAAAAATAGCTCTGGACTTTCTGTTTGCTCTGGACTTGCTGATTTCTGGATGAGAGTAGGGACTTCTGAGTCTTGATTCCTTGAAAAAAAATGAAAAATGGTTTCAAAAAAAGAAAACAATTTCTGCTGCTGAAGTTTACCCTGGATAAAATGTCTACCCTGGCTGAGGGAGACTTCTGAAGACTGTTTCAAACCAATACTAGATTGCCTCACATTGACGTGGTGGTTGAGATGAATTTTCTGTTCACATAGGAAAGTACTATTTTTGCATTCTGTTTCCAGAAAGTAACCTAAAATAAAACGAGTCACTACTTTCTCTTCCAAGGAAGACAACCACAATATATGTGCTGAAGAGTATTTCTATGTGAAAACATAAAGCCTTCATTCTGAAACAGCTTGAATAAATACCCAGTCCTTCCTTTCTGAGTCTGGTGGTTTCTTGACATCCCTTCTAATCTACTATAATAATAATTTCGTGTCAGAAATTATTCTGGGTTGAAAGGATTTTTGCTGAAGAAACTCCACTCATGGAATGCCCGAATGAGTCTCCTTTCATATCCCCAAGAGCTGGGACAGACACAGGCACTCAATCCATCAAGCAGTACCCAGGTCTTGAACTGCTGACTTGCCAGCCTTCCAGCTAACAAGGCAAGCTTCTTAACCACTGAGCCACCGCAGCCTATTAGTAGATTCCATTAGTAGAATGGAATCTACTAATTCCATTCTTAAACATTGCCCAGGACAGGTTTCCATGCGGTTGAGGCCCCTGGTATCTTCCACGCATTTTGACTCCATACAACTGCATTATCCAGTTGGGAAATCAGACCTTTCCTATATCTCTCATCTGATCTTAAATGCTCACTTGACTGATGCTAAGTTAATAAAGACACTTTGTATATATAGTCAGCTGGCATGTGTTGGTATAGATGTGAGAGAGCAACATTGGCTTGTTAGATATCTAGGACAGGAAAGGCTGATTTCCAGAGGCTCCAAGCCACATCTGGAAGTCAAGACACCTAACCCTAGCCTGGGTTCCTTGGGTGGATAGACTCTGTGATTTCTGATGCTCAAAACAAAAGTCCTGGGATCCAGATTCATTACTTCTAAGTGCCTTCCTTTTTCACCACACCCCAGATGGGAAATTGCAAGATTGTGGTAAATAAAAAGGGAAGCAGATTCCACAAGCGGTGACTGTCCCCTTTGTTCGAGTATCCAGAGTTGATGTCCTTATAGTGTACTTCTTGGAGAATGGTTCAAGGCTCTGATTTTGAGAAAGAAATGGGTGTACTAGATGCTGCCAAATCCAATGTGTTTGAAACAGATAGCTGGATGCCTCCTGCCGCATTGGCATTGTCTTTGGAAACCCTGAGGCAACATGAACAATATCGTCGCAGAACAGATGAATGGAAGCGGTGCCAGCAGGCAATAAAGGTTTGGCGGATGGTGGCAGAGGAGAAGAAGAAGATCATAGGGTCCAAGACGGTGTTGAGAGAGGTGAGGAAGAAGGTTGCCTGTCTCCATTCAGGGTTCTCATATTGAATGAAGCCCACAATGTGGGAGATATTGTAGGGAGCAAAGGCGATGGAAAAATTGAGCAAAGTGGCCATGGCCAGACCCACCGACCGCTGCTTCTTTTGAGGTCTGATGTTGGGCAGGGTGGTCAGAATCCGGATGATACTGACATAGCAGAAAAAGGTGACAATGAAGGGGATGCAAAAGAGGACAATGCATAGTTCCAGCCGGAAAGGGAGCAGAATACTCAGCTGCTCATGAGTGAATTTGTCATAACAGGTAGAGTTATCATCTGGGTTTTTCTTCATCCCATTATGGTACTCAACAGCATAGACAATGCTGAGGCAGTGGGAACAGGCCAGCAGCCAGAAGAAGATGCTGGTCACTTTGGCATAGGTCAGACTGCGGTTTAGCTTGTGCTTGACAGGGTGGGCAACACAGAGATAGCGCTCCACACTCACCCCCATGAGGAAGAGGGTGCTGAGGTAGATACTGCTGTAAAACAGGAAGTTGGCCAATGGGCAAAGGAAAAAAGGGAGAGGCCATTTGTGATCTAGGGCAGCTTCCACCATCTTGAAGGGCAAGAGGAGTAGAAAGAAAAGGTCGGAAATGGTCAAGTTTAGCAAAAGGATATCTATGGGGACTGTCTTCTGGCGCATTTTCCTCAGGAAGGAGTAGCAGGCGAGGAGGTTGGAAGGGAGTCCCAAGATAAAGACAAAAATGTAAACAGCAAGGACCACATATTTATGTGCCATTCTCTCAGGATCTACAAAGGAAGACATACATTTGTTAGGAAAAATATATAAAATATTGTTTCTCATCTCTCAGTGGTAGCATCAAGCAGAGTATATGTGAATATATCAACTGTCTTCAGTCTGATCTCCTCCAGATTTTTTTGTCTACCACAGTGGTTTTTAACCGTGTTGGAACTCCTAAACCCTACAAGTTTCCTATGTGCATTCACCGAACCCTTTGTAGAATTTGCCATAAATACCCTGGTGAATAGAAATTACACACACACACCTCCGTCGAACCCCTGAGACTGAATCACCAAACCCCTGGGGTTCAATCAAACCCTGGTTAAGGACCATTGGTCTACCAGCTCCCTATCTAGAATGGCCATTGGTCTGCAGATGACTAGAATGGTTGCAGTCTAGCAAAACTTGAAAACTGTCAGATTACATAAAGCTGTCCTATGACAACTGGTTACCATTCTTAGGTCCTTATACATTGTTTAATTGCAAGTCCTGCCATTCTTGATACTTGGCCATGTTGCCTGTGGATTGTAGAGACTGGATCCCAAGAGCCACTTAGCATGATGAGGGATATGTATAGTGAGCAAGACAATTTGTCTACCGGTTCCCATGATCAGAATCCAATGAAGTTTGTGAAGGTTTTATATCGAATGAAATCATATCAAAGGCTTTCATTGGGTGCATTTCACTCCAAAATGTTGAGATAGTGAGTCCCCCTACTTGGGTCTTCTCATTGGACAAAATTTACAGCTCCTAGTAACCATGCTGAAAAGGAAATTCATAGTGCAAAAAAACAAAAAAAACCCCCAACCTACACTCCCAAGTTCTTGTTGATATATACCATAAAACACAAACTGCTAAGTGTATATATACTCTAAATGGGTGGATAGCTCAGTGGTTTAGGTTCATGGCTGCAGAACGAGAGTTTGGGAGTTTGACTCTTTCTTGTGACTCTTAGGAGGAGAGTCATCCTATGTAGGCTGCACATTGCATGCACACCTTCCTGAATAGGTTGAGGGATGGAGTCCCTAAATGCACAACCAACATGCTCAAGTGGTGGCTGCTGGTGGACATGATGTGAATCTGTAGAGATACAGAATCTAGCTCATTTACTCATCTGCTGATTTACTGCCAGTACCATGCAGTGATGAGGAAGTAAGTTTGGCCAATGACAAACCAAAGAAAGTGACTTCATTTTGGCAGTCCAAGATTTGACCCAGATATGAAAGAAGATGTACTTGACCTGCAATGGACATTGGTTGAATTCCCAAAAGTTGATTATGGATATCAGCCTTTACTACAGCTACCTCTTTTTAAAAAGACGTCTTAAAAAGAAGTCTGGCTGGCCAGAGGGAAGTGGGAGCAGCTGTTTATGAGGATTGATGATGTTGTATTGCCCATTCGTTTGATGTAATTGTTTTTTTTTATGATATGTGATATGTTTAACTGCTGTAATTGTTATAATGATTATTGTATAATTATGCTTGGTGCTATTTTGCATCTTCTGTGTTCGCTTTTGTATTGATTATATGCTTGTACTGCTTGTTTTGTGAACCGCTTTGAGTTGCTCATTGGGTGAGTAAGCGGTATATAAATTAAAATTTCAATTCAATTCAATTCAATCCCACAGCCACAAAAATGCCGCCAACGCCGACGTCCTGGACTCCTTCCCTCAGCCCGGCTGACCAGAGGGAAGTGGGAACAACTGTTCCACAGCCACAAAAACGCAAACGCCGCCAACACTCTGGTCTTCTTCCCTCAGCCTGTCTGGTCTGGAGGGAAGTGGACTCACTTGTGGGGGGTTGAGTTTTTGAGTTTTTTGTAATATTATATACATTGTTTCTGATATGATTTTTACTGTTGCATTATTGTAAGGTAATGTGATATTCTGTGATTTTTTTGTTAGCCACCCAGAGTTGCTGTGTGAGTGAGCCAGCATACAAGTTGAACAATTAAATTAAATTAAATTGTGGCACTTAAAATCCCTTCTGTTTGACAGAAGTACAGAAAATATCTTGTTTCATCAGTTGCTCCTAGGGGCTTCGATGGTTCAGTGGTTAAGAAGTTTGTCTTGTTAGCTGAATGGCTGGCAAGTTGGCAGTTCGAGACCTGGGTACTGCATGACTGAATGAGCACTCATCTCTGTACCAGCTCCTGCCAATCAAGCAGTTTGAAAGCAAGAAATTGCAAGTAGATAAATAGGGACCACTTTGGTGGGAAAAGATCTTGGGGATATGAAAGGAGCCTCATTTGGGCATCCCCTCAGTGGAGTTTCTCCAGAAAAAAAATCCTTTCAACCCAGAATAATTTCTGACATGAAATTATTATTATCAGCTTTGGCCTAGACCTTTATGACAAGCAACACACAATTATTCTGCTCTTTTTCTCATAACAAACAGATATTCCTCGAAAATTATTGGTTTAAAGCCATTCTTACAACTTAATTCCAGGTGTAATAAATAACCAGGAGGAAAAATACACTTTCATATCATGGGAATGTTGAGTTTAATTTCTTGAAATAATTTTCATTCTGTCCAACATTCCATTCAACCTCTTCTTTTGATGATTATAAAAGCAATTTGTTTGATAACATCACTCAGAAAACAAAACAATTCTTCCCAACAAATTTTGAAGTTACACCCCCCCCACACACGATTATCACCTTATACTATGAGGAATAATAGAGGATTACATTAACAAATGTAATAGTGTCTGTTTTCAATAGTTTCTTTTTAAAAGGCCATATCAATTATTGCATCACTTTCTAATCTTACTTGTTTTCTAGTAGAATACTCAGTCTTAGCAGAGAAATTAAATCAAAGCCTTCCAGAGATGGATCCAGTTTCAGTCCTGACCTTTGTCATCCACGGTTGAAGACTGTGTGAGAAACAGAGTGGTTGGGTATAGTGATACAACTGGTTACAGAAAACTAAGTGTTCTCATGACACGTTTCGTAGGAAGTGAGGTCATCAGCAGAATAAAGGGGAACTCATTTGTAGCCACAATAGTTTTACCTGAGAATCAACTTGGGGGAGGGAGAACTTTTCACCAACACTGAGGAAGTCCAAAGTTGTGCAAACATATAATGAAAGCCCAGTCCAACCCACTTCTCAACTGCTGAAGGTTTTTCATCTCTCTCCTGTTTTTTTATTTGCATCACAGCATTCAGTTGTTGTTTCTACAGTCAATGTTAAAAGCACAATGGGGGAAATGTATCACTTAGTATTTCAAATGGACATGAATACTTTCTTATCTCTTGGAAGCTGGTTGGACAGCTCAGTGAGTTAGGTGCAGTAGAACCTCAGATAAAGTCCAAACTCCATTGCAGGCGCACCCCCCAAGAAAGGACTCAGACACTGGTAAAAGTGGATAACGGCATTGGGCCACATTTATTGATTCATGCCCTAGTCCGAATTATAAATTTCGATTGGTACTCAACCAATTATAATTCTTAAGGCAAGCAGGCCGCAGTAACACTGGTAAGGTGCCTCCCAAAATTGCCAACAGCAATTGGTTACAATGTATCCATTTGTATCAATTTGTTTGTTGGCAACAAACAAATTGTTGACCGTAGTCAATAAACTAACTACTGACCCCACCCTCTGATGCGTATCCGTAAAATAACGGGGTGATGCATGCTGCCTAGCTCGTGCCATCACCCCATTGCCTGGTTCGTCGTTGACCGGACAACGTTGACCAACTTGTGCCTATCTAGTGTTGGCCAGTCAATTGCGAACCTGCCGGATACCTGTGGGTCATAAATATTTACCTTACCAGTGCTACCCACCACACGGGGAGGCTTCAATAAAGGCTCACCGCCCCCCCCAGACCGTCAGCTCGGTCAACAGGCCTGCTTGCAGATCTTCCAAAAAGAGGTTCATACCTCCTGGCGACAGATGGACCCCATCCCCTGCGTAAAGGTCACAATTTTGAAGACTAATATCGGGGTGTCGGATGACGTGCCCCCAACCCTTGTCTACCACGAACCGGGCTACTGCCCTGTTCACCGAGTGGCGAGCACGGTCAAGGGCCTGGAGGTTAATGCCCCCCCCTGTAAGCGTGACGCGGTATGATGTCCGACCAAATCAGGGTTGTGGCAGGCCACACATAATGCAAGTAAGTCAGGTCACCGCAGATCGCATGTTTCAACGACAGTCCGGTGACCTGGCCTAAATCATTGCCCCCGAGGTGTATAACCAGGACATCAGGTGGGTCAGCATCCCTGATGGAGAAAAGGAATGGCAACAGTTCCTGCCATAACATCCCGCACTTACCGTACCACCTTAGACATGCGGACGCACGTAGTCCCAGCTGGGGTCCCCACTCTGTCGCCGCAGCGTACTGCGCTGCCCTGTGTACATAGCTATGGCCCACCAGCCATACTGCCACCGGTGTAAGTCGACACCCAGGGTCTGTCGAAGAAAAGGAAACATGACAGTGACTTAACTGGTACTCACAATTGAAGAGGGCGAACATATAACTGAAAACACTGTGATCCCCATCTTCCCATCTGGCGTATCTCTGCCCCAGAGTACCCGAATGCAGCTGCAGTAGAAGCAGCTCTTATTCTAAAAGAATGGGTGCCGTAATGAGCCCCGGGGAGGCCAACACTGCACAGTGCCTTACCGGTCACCTTCCAAAATTGAAATTTAGTAAGGGGAGACCCATCTTGGTGGCAGAAAAACGGGCCAGGGTGCGTACCACGCAGTGCAAGGAACTCCTGTAGGGCACCAACCGGACAGATGTCTGCCATGGAACATTGTAGCAGTCTTACACCACTGCCTACACCGTGCTGATCAACTTTTGAGGACCGTATCCTCAACTGAGCCCACTCATCAGAAACATAGACATCTTCGAGTTCCAGTGCCCTACGCGTCGCATCCGCCTTAGACAGTAGCACCAGCTCACTGATGCGGAGCGCTCCAAAAAAGGCCACCGTGGTAGCCGCATGGAACAGGGCTGCCTCATACCTGTCAAAACACAGGTCATGCCAGCCCCGTGCAAGGTGGGCAAGTACCCCTGGAGAAATTGGGTGGCGGTTGTCCGGGCAGCGTCCACGCTCCCGTGCCCACCCGTCCAAAACATGTCGTATGCAGAAGTCAGTAGTGCTGTCAGCATAACCCCCCACCTTGGCCATGAATGCCAGTGCTGACAGCCTGGATGCTATGGTGCGGGGAGCTAGGCCCTGACTGTGCAGGTAAACCATGAATTGAAGAATCTGTGCCACTGGGATAGGCCAGGTTTCGGGCAATTGAAATCGGGAACAAAAGGCCTGGAATGTACTGAATGCGTGGAGATACGCCTTACGCGTGCGGGGCGCCAGCGACATGCCGATCGCCCGGTTCACCTCTCCTTGCCAAATGTCCATATCTCGTCCGGGAGCGGCGAGGGAAATTCCTCTGCGTCCGGAGCCAAGGCACGGAACCGGGAGATCTGCAGGCGGGACAAAGCATCAGCGATGTCGTTATTAATACCTGGTACATGCCTAGCCCGAAATAGCACATTGAGGCATAGGCTGCGCAAGACAAACTGGCGCACCAATTCCATAACCCTAGGTGATTTAGATGTCTGAGCGTTGACAATGTGCACAACCGCAGCATTGTCACACCAGAAATGAACGACCGAATTGGCCCACTCCGCACCCCATAGCATCAAAGCTCCCAGAATGGGAAAGAACTCAAGGAATGTAAGATCGCGTAAACGATCAGTGCCCCTCCAAGCTGGTGGCCATTGACCATACGCCCACTTCCCCTCGAAGTAAATCCCATAACCCAGGGACCCTGATGCATCCGACTGAACCTGGAAGCGAGGGGACACCAGAAGGTCAGATCTCCAAAATGACACCCCATTGAACTCTTTAAGGAATTGAAGCCATATCAGCATATCAGCCCTCGTGCCCTTGTTCAGTCGGACTCTATGGTAGGGCCTGGACAAGCCAGCCATGGCGTCGCATAAGCGTCGAGCAAAAGCTCTGCCAGGTGCGACCACCCTGGAAGCGAAATTAAGGTGATCATGTAGTACCTGGAGCTCACGGAGTGACACCTTGCGTTTGGCCAGCAAGGCCAAGATGAATGCAGTGATCCGGGAAACCTTGTCCATGGGTAACCTGGATGCCTGCACAACCGTGTCAATCTCAACACCCAGGAACGTGAGCTTGGTGGATGGGCCCTCGGTCTTTTCGGGCGCTAAAGGGACACCAAGTTCCTGCATTAGCGTCTGAAATGTGTTGAGGAGACGCGTGCACGTGTCCCAGCCCCGTTCCCCCCCAAACAAGAAATCATCGAGGTAATGGGCTACAGACCAAGATCCCGACCTGCGAACAAAGGCCCACTGGAGGAAGGTGCTAAAGCGTTCAAATGCCGAGCATGAGATGGAGCAGCCAAAAGGCATGGCCTTATCAAAATAAAATTTGCCTTGGAATTTGAAACCTAACAACTCAAAGTCGCCCGGGTGCACAGGCAGCAGACGGAACGCAGACTTAATGTCACACTTGGCCAATAGTGCACCCGGGCCACAAGAGCACACCATGCGCAGGGCCTGGTCAAATGATGTATACCTGACCGAACAAAGGTCATCAGGGATGGCATCATTGACCGAATGGCCAGCCAGGTACGACAGGTGGTGGATCAAACGAAATTCCCCCTGTGTCTTTTTGGGCACCAACCCCAAAGGGGAAACCTTCAGATTGGGAAAGGGCGGGGCGTGAAAGGGGCCAGCAACCCTACCTGCATTAACCTCCTTAGCAATACTAAGGGCGGCCACCTCCTCCCTGCCCTTAAGAGAAAGTAAGTTGGGGGCATCTTGGGGGCACCTATCCCCTGTGAACGGAATGCGAAACCCCCGCTGGAAACCCTCGAGCAGGTAACCTGCGTCTTCCCTCCTCGGGTATGTTGCAAGCCAACGCTCCAACATGACCACATTAACTGGGGAGGGGGCCTTTTGAGTGACCAGCTCCCTCAGTGGCAGGTCTGCCCGCTCCCTGTCCACCTCTACCCCTGCCCCGAAACCCGCCTGCTCGCGGGCACGCAGGAGCGGCGTGGGGGCCAGCACAAGAGGGACACTCGTGCTTGTATCGGCACAGTTTTCTATTGCACGTACCATTGGCCGAGAAGCTCCAACACAGCAGGCGGGCTGGAACCCCCTGCCCCGCCATCTGGCAGGATCCCTGAGTTGGAGCGGCTCGCTGGACCGCATGTCCACAATGATATCTCTCCCCAGGCGCAGGGCGCGTGGGGGTCATATACAGAAGCCACAGCTTCTGACAGGGCTCATCCCACCTCATCTCTGGGTGTAGGGGCACTCTCATTCGAAATTCCTCGTCGTAAGCCAACCACGAAGGGCCAGGGAAATCCACCATTGCCCTGTAAATGTTGTCCAAATACTGGACCATCGGAATGGCCAGATCAGGCCGGGCCCTAAGGTACACCGCCATGTATATGAGATATGCGGGCAACCAGTTGGCCCACGTGCGTGGTGGCTTGCGACGACGGGACTGCTCCTTGTCCTTTTCGTCCTGCCCCTCCCTCTCCTCCTTGGTGGGTTCCCTGTTCAATAGGGAGAAAATGTCCACGTACTCTCCCTGCCAATTTTTTTCCTTAGTGGCTTGTGCCAAATGATCTCCGAGGGGCAAGGAGTACCCAGCCATCGGGAGTGCCGACACCGGCACATTGGCAGTACGGGGCGTCATAAAAGGAACCGTAACCTGCCCTGTAGCCCCCGCTGGATTCCCTGTAGTGTGAGGCCCCCCACCCCATGTGGGGCCTGCAAGCGGCAAAGCCGCTCCTGGGTACGCCGGGGGTTGCTGTCCCCCAGTCACAACCTGACATGGCCACGGGCACTATAGACCCTCCCCCGCAGTGGATGGTGGTGTTGGTGCATTAGTTTGAACCGGATACTCATAGGTTGCACCCCCATGGGCTGCCCCCACTGGGGGTTCCGGCCCACGGCGGGCGTCGGAGCTCGCGACCGCAATCGAGCTCGGTGGACACCCTTGACCACTACTAGCTGGTGGTATCTGCTGCATGGGGAGCTGTGAGGTCGCGGCAGGCGCCGGCCTGTGGGCCTCAAGCTGCTCAACCCGGCCAGCAGCCTGCTGAAGGTTGGCCGCCGTCGCGGCGGACTGTAGGCCAAAAGGTGACCCCGATGGGTTTGATATCCCCAGGGATGCCTCCAAGGCCGCTACACGGGCCAGCAGGGCATCCACGTTGACAGAGCCCCCTACACAAAGTGGGCCAAGTGGGATGTGCGGCCCACCGGCCGCAAGGCCCGGGCCCGGTACCGATGCACTTGGGGCCGAATAAGGCCATGCCCGAAGCTCTGGCCCTTGAGGGGCCAAGGGCATACCCGGCCAAGGGAGTGACCCCAGCCCACCCTCCTGGGTAAAAACTACGGCCGGGGGATGCGGGCCAGGGGCCGGCGGCCCAGCGGAGCCAAGCCCACCCACCTGGCCCGAGCCCATGGCCGGTAATTGCGGGCTGGGGGCCGGAGCCCCCGCGGGGCCGGCCTGGGGCCGTGCAGCCTCAGGCCATGGAGTAATCTGCCCCATTCCACCGGTCCCGGTGGGTGCCCCCGCAAAGGGGGCTAGCTGAGGCTGCGCAGTCGTGGTCTTCCGACCCGGCTGCCGCCTCCTTGTTGGGCGAACCGAATTCGCCATAGCCTTCTTTCTGGAAGGCATGCTGATCCAAGGGTGGGAAGCCTAAGAAGCAGGCGACGAAAAGCTGACTGCTGCCAAAGGAGGCTTCCCTGGAACGTGAAGAGCGACGGAGCAAAAACTTCTCCTCTCCGTCGCTTTCGCAAAATGGCAGCTCGGCTGCCTCGTGGCCACCCCTTTTAAAGGGTGCTGGCCACGCCCCCCTAACTACCCGGATGTCCAAGTCCGGTGGGGGGGGCGCAAAGAGCGCAGCGGCCATTTTGGCGCCGCGCTTGCATTCCACAAGTTTTGACTTTATCCAATTTTGGACTTTATCCAAATCAAATGGGCGATGCATCAGATAACGTCCAAAAATGGACATTATCTGAGGTTCCTATACCAAATACCTCGGATAACATCCATTTTTTAGCAGTTTTGGACTTTATGCGATGCGTCACATGTGCATGAAAACCATGACTTTATCTGAATTGGACTTTATCTGAATTGGACTTTATCTGAATTGGACTTTATCCGAGGTACCACTGTATTTGGTTGTGGAGTAGGAGTTGGGAGTTTGATTCCCCACTGTGCCTCCTGGAAGAAACCCAGCCTACATAGTCTTTGGTAAACTTCACAGTCTCTGGGTGAACAAGTCGGGAAAAGTTTGAAGAACAGTGATCCACATCCTCAAACAGAACCTTCTGTTGGTAACCCCAGATTTCTAGAAAGAGTCAATCTGTCATCCCCAAATGCTCCTAAACTAACTCTTCCCTAATATCTCTTTTTCCAAACTGTTATCTTGTCATCCCTTTATGTGACCAGTCAGTTCTCTGTTCAGATGGGCTTGTGAGAGAAAAGAGGTTGAACCCTCATCTATAGCTTCTGCTAATTCTCATTCACCAAAGGGAATACTACTCATTTTAAACAAGTAATGCCTCTTTCTATTTCTGATACTCAGATTGTCAATACCTTGTCTTATGCTGGGAAATGAAGCTTTCTACACATACATGGCATCGGCAGCAATCTTGGGGAACTCCTGAGGTTTGCAGAAGTATAACCATATATAGGGAGAAAAAAATCTCAAGTATGACATTCTGCCATAAGGACTGAAGGCCACACTAGACAAGATGATAGTTTTGCAAGAAGAAGGGTTTTCTCTTGACAGATGGAATCCTTTAAAGCTGTTACCTCTGTAAAACCAACTTGCAAATTAAATGTGTTCTCAAGAAGGCCTTCAGGAAATTTGGGAGGTTGGTAGAGATAAGGAAAGCCAAGCCCCATATAGGAATGTTAGCATTTATCATTAGTACAGTGGAATTTTGTTTAACAAACAGCTTACTTAACACAAAAATTGAATAATAAAAGGAAATCCATAGAAAATAGTGGCTTGGTTAACATTTTTCCCCAGAATGGATTAACTTTACATTTTTTTTTCAGAATGGTGATCCCAGCGATGCTATCGAAGTCCTGTCTGGGTCTCTGAAAGCTGTGGGGGTCTGGATGGGGGCCAATGGGCTACAACTGAATCCCAGCAAGACTGAGTGGCTATGGATTGGGGGCCCTGGGTTGCCCAGGAAATTACCATCTTTGGTTTTGGATGGGGCTGTTTTGCCCCAGATAAACCCGGTGCGCAACTTGGGGGTTCTCCTGGACTCGCAGCTGCTGCTAGAAGCACAGGTGACAGCCGTGGCCAGGAGGGCTTTCGCACAGCTTTGATTAATTCGCCAGTTGCACCCATTCCTGCACAGAGACTCCCTAGTCATGGTCACTCATGCTCTGGTCACCTCCAGACTAGATTATTGTAATGCGCTCTACATGGGGCTGCCCTTGATGACCATTCGGAGGCTACAGCTACAGCTGGTCCAGAATGCGGCAGCCCAGGTGGTGATGGGGTGTGGATGTTATGCCCATGCCTGGCCACTGCTTTGGGAGCTGCACTGGTTACCAGTTTGCCTCCAGGTGCAATTCAGGGTGCTGGTTTTAACCTTTAAAGCCCTACATGACAGTGGGCCAGGCTACCTAAGAGACTGCATCACCCTAAGGACATCTGTCCATCCAACCAGGGCAGACCGGAGGGGCTCTCTTATTGTACCATCCGCTAGAGGGGCTCGCATCTCTAGCACAAGGAGGAGGGCCTTCTCCGTGTCCACACCGGCACTCTGAAACCTCTTACCAACAGAGCTATGTCTCCAGAGAGAATTGCTGCCTTTCAGAAAAGAACTTAAAACCTGGCTGGCAGGCCAAATATGGGGTGCAGGTGGAAGGGTGACTCCCATTGGGTGGCTGGTATAGTGAAATTCTGGCCCCCTCAGTCCCTGCACCCTTTTTAAGGGGAGGGTAGTTTTTAAGCAGTTTTTAATCATGTTTTTATTAGGATTGTGAACCACCCTGAGTTAGCCTTGGCCATAATATTCAATACCATCATCGTCCATATCTTTTCTTCAGGCTTCACTTGAAATAGCTCTACCAGTCACCCCCTTCAATTAAGCAAATCATGGGAGGATGTTTATACAGTGTAGAGGGTAGTCTTCTGAACACATTCTGGGGAAAGGAACGGACCCACCTCTACCAGAGGAACGAAAAGCACTTAAGTCGCTATTGCAAGAAGTTTTCAGCCTAACCACAAATGGGCAAGAGAAGTTACATCCTTCCTCTCCCAAACTTTCAAAGGCATCCAGATGGGCTCATTTATTCTGCCTTGGGAGCCAAGGTCCTCTAATGGAGATGTTTTGCTGTTCTACCAATTAATTTCTACAGCCTTAATTTCTCCACATTCCCCGAAAATTTGTTCTGCATCCACATGGTCCCATTTTACTTGCTTATTCTTTAATTTTCCTACTTTGCTTTGAAGTGACTTCCAGATGATCCAGCTATGATTCTGGTGGGAAAGACTCTTTGGCATTCATCCATTTGGCTGTAATATATTGTTTTTGTGTATAGATTTCACTTAACTTCTTCTTGTTTAATATCTAGAGCAGTGGTAACCAACCTTTTTATGTTGGGGCCTGGTCACACTCCTTCAGACAGTTGAGGGGGCAAACTGGTGGTCCCCCCACCATTTACAGCTTCCATAAATGCATCCCCAGCTGATTCCGGTGGTGGCTGGAGCGAGAGCATGGGCTAGATGATTTGGTATCATGGGCTGGATCCAGCCCATGGGCCATAGGTTGCCTACTCCTGATCGAGAGGGTGAAAGGTGTACAGAGAGCAAATATAGAAGGAGCTTTCCTGAAGTGTAGAAATCATTGTGAGTACACCCAACATCTAGTCATGCCTGTCACATTTTACATTCCCTTAATGATCCAAGGGACCATGGTGATTTAGTGGTTAAGACTCTGAGCTTGATGACCAGTGGTTGGCATGTCAGCAGTTCAAGATCCCCTTGGCAACAGCATGCAGCTAGTTAATATACATTCTGTTCAATGTTATGTTCTTATTTTATAATTTTTGACCAGTCAGCACACTGAGAGCTTTTAATTTGAGAGTCAAATTCCCTGTGTGTTTGTTACACTTGACCAACAAAGAATCTAATCCATCCAGAACTATTACACCATATATCACATTAGTTCTCTCTGTTCCATCAGGTTTTCATTTTGTTCCTGATGCCTTCAATGTTTTTCTTTAAAATCAAGCTGGTCAACTATTCAGCTTGGATCAAAAGGTTCTAAAAATGAGCATAAAGGAAACTATACTTTTAGCTTATAATAATTTATTGTCATAAAATTATACTGGAGAGTGTAAAATTATAGAGTGTAAAATTTAACATTTTACATTCACTTAATGATCGAAGGGACCAAGGCAAATTAGTGGTTAAGACTCAGAGCTTGATGACCAGAGTTTGGCAAGTCAGCAGTTCGAGACCTGAGTGCTGCATGATAGAATGAGTTCCCATTATTTGTCCCAGCTCCTGCCATACTAGCAGTTCAAAAGTAAGCATTTGTAAATAGATAAATAGGTACCATTTTGGCAGGAAAGATAACAGCTCCAACATCTAGTCATGCCTGTCACATGACCACAGGAACATCAGCAAATGCAGACCACAGTGGCTCTTAGGCTATAATCAGAGATGAGTACCAAACCATAGAGTTGGACATGACTGGCTTTACTTTTACTAATGATCCCAGGGTAGCATTGACATAGTTTTCTCACATAATTGGTAAGCATTAACTATGCATCGTGCCTAGCAATCTATGACTATTTCCTCCTTCATTTAGAAATATGGTACAGTAGTTGTTTCTCATTTTCTGAATGGTCTTAATGAACACTCTGTAGCCTCAATTCACTGGTTGACTTTTACAAGCCAACAATACGATATGATACGATATGATATGATATGATAAATGTTTATTGTCATTGTCTTGTACAGAACAGCGAGATTGAAAACTCACTCTCTCACACTCACTCACTCACTCATACTCACAGCATTACTTGCTGTGCATCAGTGCTGTCTAGCTAGAGCAAACATGTCATTCCTTATTAATGTTTAACAACTCAAGCAGTTTTGCAGCATGTACCTGTTAGCAGAGGTGGGAAGAAAGAAAAAGAGCGACATAGATCTGTGACAGATATTTAACTGAAAATGGGATCTCTAACTAGAGAACAGCCTTCCTCAACCTGAAAGTTTGTTGAGGAGCTACAGTCACTCCACTGACTCCAGCCAACAGCTGTACTATGGGATTTGTAGTCTGTTTTTTTTTAAGTGTTACGTTTGGTATTGCAGCTTCAAAACAACAATGGAGAGAACTTTTGGTGAAGCTAGTGTTCACCTCTGTTTATAGTCTGTGTCTGCAGACTTATGGCAGGGATGCCTAGTCACTGGAGTGCACATAACTCTGGTTACCTTCCCACCGAAGTGGTCCCTATTTATCTACTTGCAATTTCTTTCTTTTGAACTGCTAGGTTGGCAGGAGCTGGGACAAAGATGGGGAGCTCATGCCATCGTACAGCACTTGGGTCTCAAGCTGCTGACCTGCCAACCTTCCAATCATCAAGTTCAGCATCTTAACCACTAAGCCACCACAGTCCTATAACAACTACATATGGTGACATTTAACAAACAACAAACACACCTTTTTTGTGTCCCGGCTGATGAACCACTTGGCTTGATCTTGAAGAAAATAAGTTCCACAGTTTTCATGAGAGGATCCTCCTAGCTGATCTGAAGCACTTCCTTAAAATGAAGGAGAAGTACTTACTCACAGGTAACTACCTGTCCTGTATGTGCAGAAACTAAATAGTGAAAGGATGTGGAACTGTATTTTGCCACACCACAGTGGAGAGAACCTTATCTAGGAAACAGTTTCCTCATAGCTCAGTAGTGGACATATTTGTATAATCAAATATTTATATTAAGTCTGATTATCCTTTGCAATGCACTCTCTCCTGAGAGAGTTGGCATCTTGGGCTGACTAAAAGGAAGAGTCTATATTGCTCTTTTTTGAATGAGAACTGAAGCAATAAGGTCAAAGGATATTCTCTTCAAAATAAAACTTTTCAATTGATATTAAATTGTGTCCTTCTCCCCCAAATATTTTCCACCATGTTTATGTGGAAGCCATATCTCACATCCTGTTGTGATCCAGTCCTCGTCAGACTCTGAGGATGGCCTGGATCAGGGGGCACTCCCTATGCCCAGACTGGTTCTGTCTGCACCTGAACCTGAGGATGTCCTGAGCCAAGGATCTCAGCCTGCGCCTGGCCGAAGTCTTTTTCCTACAGCAGCTGATCTGTCAGATCAGAGGTCTGGCTCTGACAGTGATCAGCCCTCAGTCAGGGAAAAGTCCAGAAAGGAGCTACACCTGAGGCACAGGAAAGCTAGAGCGAAATACCAAAGAAGGCTCCCAGCTGATACCGATTAGCTGGGAGGCTTATAAGCAAGCTTCTTGCAGCCTTCCAGCGTTGGTACAATTCTCGTGCAAAGACCGACACCCTGCTTGACTCCAGACTTCCTGCCTAGACCCTGACCTGCCTGCCATGACCCTGACTTCTCTGCTAACCCTGATGATCCCCCTGGACACACTTTGGATTAGACACTTGCTCGGACTACTGGTAACCAGACCCCGGCTTGCCTTTTGGACTTTGATATCTGGACTCTCCTCAAATAGACTATCTGTGTAGTGCTGCTGTGCGGTGATCATGCCCACTCAGGTAGGTCAGCACACATCCCTACAATTTTCCAGAATGGTGACAGGTCAAGAAAATAGTGACTGAGTTTCTAATACTTTGTTGCTATTTATGTAGAGAGACATGCATAAATAAAGAAATGTAGGAGGATATTTAAAAAAGTATGCTATGGTGATAAGCACTACCCCAGGAAAATAATAATGGGAGAATTAGACCCCCCCCTGATAAATTTAGTGAATTCATTCCAGCTACATGATTTTTCTAGTGGCAAAAAGAGGGCGGTACAGAATTTCAATAATGAAATCATACATAAACATATGGTAAAACCTTGCATAAAGAGTGCCTTGCTTAGAGACTAATTCATTTAAAGAGCAGAATTTTCTCTGAATGGTTGCCTTGCCTTGCAACTAAAACCAACCAAAAACTCGCTTAACAACCAAATTGGGGTTCTCAATCACCCCTACCAGAAGTCACAATTGGTCACTTACAATAGTGTTTTGCTTAAAGAGCAAACTCGCTTAAAGAGCAATCCCGTGGAACGCATTATGCTCTTTAAGTGAGGTACCACTGTACTTATAATTGCACCAGCTTTGTTTGAAGAAATCAGTCAGTTTTGTTCTTACAGAGTAGGAGAGTGGCACAATTATGATACTTAAACATGCTCCAGGATATTTTCTGCATCTCTGAAGGAGGTCTTTGGCATGTTCTGTGTATGTGGTGAGAAGTGGAGATTATATGCACCCAATTACCTTTCATTTTCCTCTTGCACAAGCAGGAATCCACTAAGGTAAATACATTGCCCAAATGTTTCCATTTCCAGGTTGATATGCTTTGTTCTAGGTAAAAACAGCAGCAACAGCAACACAAGTAGAGCGGAGTGTTACTAACTTTAGTAGACATGTATTGCTTTACTTTGGGGACAGAGTCCACTAGAAATATATTAAGACTAACTCTGATACAAAACAAAAAGATTGACTAGAATATATCAGTTCTAACTATACCCTCTTACTATATCTGTCAAAACCTTCCCATTTGAATAGGAATCCAGATTTTTTCAGGATTCGTAACTATGCAGTGGCTCAAGTGGCTGAGATGCTGACTGGGAGGCAGAAGGTCAGCAGTTTGATTCCCGAGTACTGCAGGATGGAATGAGCTCCCATTTTTGTCCCAGCTCCTGCTAACCTAGCAGTTCGAAAACAAGAAATTGCAAGTGGTTAAATAGGGACCACTTCGGTGGGAAGGTATCAGCGCTCCGTGCACTCCGGTGTCTAGTCATGCCTGCCACATGAGACTGGAGACAGGTAACAGGTAGGGAGAAAGCTAAAACTTTGTCCTTACTCAGCTGTCAAATTTCCTTTAAATTTTTAAAATATATCTGAGCAGGGAATCTGTAAGAACATTTCTTTGTCTTCAATATACCTTTGACGACAGTAAAAAGAAACAAAAAATTATCCTGCCATCTTCTGTGCAATTTTCCTTTATTGTTATTAATGTGAATGATCAGTCTCCAAAAATGTCCCGTCCTCAGCTTAGCAATTTTTCTTTAGTTTTTCCCCTATGTGGGATATCTCTTTATTCTAGAACCGCAGGTGAGCTAAGTGGGGTTGGGTACTTAGGCAATGCATCTGGCCAGAGCATTGCTCTAACATGCCCAGCTTCAACATGAGCCCAGCCAGCTGTGTTGTCGTATTTAAAATGTCTAAAGGAGCATTGAAAACACAGGCCTCATTCCCCCATGTGCCATCAGACCTTGCTATAGTAGCAGGGTGAGAGCCTGCTAAAATCTTGTGGAAGGTGATGCTACAATCTGCCATGTCAAACTAGATGTGTGAAGTATGCAGTAACCAAGTAAGTAACAAAAGATGAATACAAGTCACAACTGAATTCTGCAATTACAAGAGGTGCTCAAAGTGGTTACTATCAGTGTCCAGACAGTTCTGATTATGATGAACTACTGCTTGAGCAATGTTGACCAAAATGTCCACTTGTATTTCTTCTCTTGTGCACATCATACACAATATCATGTGTCTCAAACTTATGAATGTGTGCAGTTGTTGGAGATCCTGTTGTGTACCAATCCCTCCATTGTTGTTGTACTTTCACAAAGTCTTCAGATTTCAAATACCACTTCAAAATGGTCTCACACTCCGTGAATGACAACTGTGCTTCTGCCATTTTCTTTGACTGTCCTGCCTGTCACATGGTGACACTATCATTAATTCTTTTGAGCAAATGTCATACTACACATCTCTACCATAATTCAATTCCATTTCAAAAATTAAGACACAGATAACATCTTTTAAAATATGTATACATTTTGGCACCCTCTTTATATTATATATACAGATGAAACTCGGAAAATTAGAATATCGTGCAAATGTTCATTCAGTCCAGTAATGCAACTTAAAAGGTGCAACAAATATATGAGATAGACTCATTACATGCAAAGCAATATAGTTCAAGCCTTACTTTGTTATAATATTGATGCTTATTGCTTACAGTTTACGAAAACCCCAACCCCCCAATCTCATGTACCCCATAATCATCACATAATCTCATGTACGCTGTATGCCATGATCATCACAATTATAACGAATTAAGGCATGACATATCTCGCTTTGCATGTAGTGAGTCCATCTCATATACAGGTATTTGTTTCACCTTTTAAGTGAAATGAATGGATAGTTGCACGATATTCTAATTTTCTGATTTTCACATGTATATTTGACATCAATGCTTCTTGTAAATATATAGCATCAACATATATATATATATATATATATATATATATATATATATATATATATATATATATATATATATATATATATATATATATATATATATATATATATATATATACAGAGAGTGCTAAAAATGTATAGCTACGGTATTTTAATGACATACCTTCCAGTTCACTCTGCCCATATTGCTGCATGTTTTGGAACTTGAGTATGGTTTCACTTTCTGACACCTGTTCTGTTTGCATGACCTGTCCAGGGTCCTGAAAGATTTGCATTGGCAGGTCAAACTATCTGTGAAAGCTTTGGTGAAAGTACAGTCAAACCTCAACATACGAATTTAATTTGATCCTTGAGGTTGGTTGTATCTTGAAAAATTCTTATCTTGAATTTCCCATAGGAATGCAATGAATTTCTTATCTCAAACCTGATTTCTTCTGAGATTTCCAGATGTATCTTAAGTTTTTCTTAAGTTGAGCTGTTCTTTTCTTGAGGTTTGACTGTATATATAAGCTTAAAAAATCTCTCCTCAATTTATCTTATTTTTATGTCTTTGGAAATGATTGATATACACCAACATGAATAAAGCTCCCCAAAATGAAAATATACAGTAAATTCAACATTTGCGAGTCCCAGCTAAAATGCTCATGAAGTTCTTCTTTGACATAAGAACATACATAAGAACATAAGAACAGCCTTGCTGGAACAGGCCACAGCCCATCCAGTCCAGCATTCTGTCTCACACAGTGGCTCACCATTTCCTTCAGGGGATTCCCAAACAGATGCCTTCACCTGCTTAGGATTCCCTGGAAATGGCATTGAGAGATATCCTGACTATCTTTCCAACCCTGAGGTTGTCCTTAGGTATCCATAATTATAGCCATTGATACTCTTGTCCTCCATGAACTTGTATAATCCTTTCTTAAAGCTGTCAAGACTGACAGCTGTCACCACTTCTTCTGGCAGGGAGTTCATAGTTTGATTACTTATGACATCTGTTTCAGGAATGTCTCAGGGCTTATGGGTCACATCGCTTTACTGTTCTCCAACATGTGCTAGCTGTGAGGTGCTCACACCTCTGGTCTCCAAGACCTTCACAGTCAAAGATGTTTCCACAACAGCATTATTAGGGATATCTCCTATCGACGATCTGCTCTGGAGACCAGGGAAAGATGCTTGGCCAACTCTTGCTTTTGTGTCCTTTTCACCAGGTGCTCTGAAGCAGCATAAACAGCCCATTAACACAAAGGCTGGAAGTGTGAAGCACCTGCTGAACCAGCAGTTAGCAAAGTTTTGTCGGATAGTGGAGGATGAAAAGTAGAAAATAACAGGATCCAAAATGGTGTTGAAGGAGCTGAGGATAAAGGCATATACTCTCCAGGTAGGGCTTTGGTTCTGAATGAAGCCCATGATGTGGGAGATGTTCAAGGGGCCAAAGCAGATGGTGAAATTAAGCAAAGTGGCTAAAGCCAGGCCGATGGCTCGTTGCTTCTTTTGAGCCTGCATATTGGGCATGGAGGTGACAATGCGGATGACACTGATGTAGCAAAAAAGAGTGATGGCAAATGGGAGGAGGAAGAGGACAAGGCAGAGTTCCAGTCGGACAGGGAGAAGAAAGTGGAGCTGGCTGGGGGAGAAGTTATCATAACATGTAGAGTTCTTATGTTGGAGCTGCGTCTCATTTTGGTATTCCACAATGAAGATGATACTGCAATGGGAATAGGCCAGCAACCAGAAGAAGAAACTGACTGTGATGGCATAGGTCAGCCTTCTATTTGGCTTGTATTTGACAGGATAGACGACACACAAGTAACGCTCCACGCTCACTGCTGTAAGGAAAAGGGTGCTGAGGTAGATACTGCTATAGAAACAGAAGTTTGTCAGAGGGCAGAGACTGACAGGGAGGGACCATATCATATCTGAGGCAGCCTCCGCCATCTTAAAAGGCAGAAAAAGTAGAAATAGAAGGTCAGAAACAGTCAAGTTGAGTAAAAGGATGTCTATGGAGGAAGGTTTCTGACAAACCTTCCTGAGGAAGGAGTAACAGGCCAAGAGGTTGGATGGGAATCCAGTCATGAAGGTAAAAATGTAGGCAGTGAGGACAATGACTTTTGTGGCCATCTTTTAATGTTCTGAAAAAGAAGAGAGACATGAGGATAAATATATAGTGGTGGCTATGTGCTCATTATGAATATTGTTATGATTTTTGCTTGTTGAATTTATGAATGTTGTATCTATTAATGACCTCATGTAACACACATATATAATGATATGTGTTGTATATTTTTATATATTTTAAGCCTGAGTGGGGCTTGCATCAAAAGGGTGGCATACAATCAATCAATCGATTGAACGAACCAACGGATGGTCATCAGTGACACCATAATTCAGACAACTTCTTGATTATGTATTTTTGCCCAAACAGAAAATAAATAATGGTACCAATTAATAATAATAACTGTGTGCTGTCACTGTGCGCTGTCAAATCTTTTCTGGCAACTCATCACAGGCAGAGAACACATAGAAGTTGGTTTCCTATTCCCTACTATTCCTGGGAGCAGCTTGCCCAAGGCTACACAGTTTATATCTTCTCCTGGGAGGAATAGTGAGGGACGAAAATCCCCAATTTTGGCTCTTCAGCCAGATATCTAAAACCACTGAACTAATAACAATTATAAATGATCAAATCTTTACTGATTTATGCTGCTCGTTTCCAAGATTTTCATCATCGACATTCAAGATTTCTCCTTGGGTTGCTTTGGAACTGTGTAGCTTTCCCCAGGGCTATAAAAGCCGGCTGTTCTCTTACAAGGAAGAAAGGGGAACTGAAATCCAATCTCTGGCTCCTGAAGAAAGTGCTTCAACACTGAGAACGATCATCAGCTTATTTTAGGCAGGACAAGAAATATGGAGTTAAGCTAATAATAGGCTGTTTAATTAAGGATAACACATATTAATGTTGGATTTCCTGTGAGACACCTTTAAATGACTATTATGTGGATGAATATCACCCACTCTATGGAAAAGATGAGTGTTTCACTTCTGCCTGCCATGTCACCAGGCCCTACTGTCTCATCCCATTCAATTAAACCTTACAACTCCTGGCAGATGTTTCTGGTTAGTCACGAAGACCCTATCTTGTCTATGGACCCCATTGAATTGCAAATCCCTGGAATGGCTGATCAGAGTGGAACTACCTTCAGATTTTCATTGGTTTAACCAGCTTGCACTTCTCCATCAACATTACATACAGTATTATATAACTCCTTAACCACTAAACCACCACAGCCCTGACTGCCATCTGATGATCCCAGTATGGTCTACTCTATTACTATAGTAGGATAACCTGGTCAGACTATCATATCTCTTTCTATCAGAAACAATTGAAAACACTTTTTAAAGGATATAAAAGAAGAAAAAGAAACCTATCCAAGTCCGACACGGTTGAAGGAGTGCAGCATTGTATGGTGATTCCTATTACAAATCTTTTTCCTCCTCCCAACTCCAGAAGCATCTTCGGCCATGCCTAGTTGGCTATATTTATGAACTCAATGCTGGTTAAATAGCTCAATGGGAAGTTTGATTCCTCTTTGTGCCTCCCAGGAGAACAGCCAGTTTGTGTAGCCTGGGCAAGATGCTCGGTTCCAGAAAGCCCCAGGAAAAGGGAATAGCAAGTCACTTCCATCTATTCTCTACCTAGAAAACCCTGGAAAAAGTTGCTATAAGTCAGAATAAACTTAAAGAAACACAGGCTATGGACTGAAGAGTAACTCTTCAGTTTGCTATGTGTATTTCATTAGCCTTCTTTCCAAATAAAAATATATCAATTCTAATAACTTTTTAAAAAATCTTACTTGTGCTCTAGTTGAAGATCCACATTATCTGTTGCTCAGGGAAGAGAAGAACCACTGCTTTTCAGAAATGATCCAACAGCCTTAAGCCTGGCAGCAAAACCACATTCACTTGTGTGGTAAGAAAACAGAAACATCTGTTCAGTACAAGGAGGACTGCGTCTTTGTGTGGCATTTTGGAGGAAGTGAGTGGATCAATAGACTCCTTAAAATAGAAAAAAAATTATTAGAAGCATTACCTGTAGTTATCAACCTATCTTGTGCCACCTGTGGTGCATGGGCGTGATGATAAAAATTTTCACTGACACCAGGTTTCAGTCGAAGGCTGGATTGAACGACAAAGGCATTCTTAGCCATTTTACCAAACACAAAAATTCATATTTTTGTCTCATCCACTGCCCCAAAAAACTTAAGCTGCTCAATATTAAATAAAAATAAAAATAAAGAAGTAACCGGCATTCAATAAACCACACAAAGATAGTAATGTGATTAAATTGCAATTCCAAATTGTTTTTAATTTGCTTACTATTAACTTTCATCCCAGTATTAACTTAACAATTTGTGATATAATAATATGATGAACAAACATTCCTCTTCTATGCTCATAATGGTACAAAGACTTCCAGTCGCATAGGTTTTCTGACCATCCATAGGTTGAAATTACTTAAAATAGCAGACCTATTGATATAGAATTATAATTTCAAGAATATATATATTCTTTTTTAAAAAAGAGAGAGAAGTAGTGCCATGTAGGCAAGCAAAGCAAAAGCAAAACTGCTCTCCCAGAAAAAGGCCCAGCAAGGGAGAAAATCAATCTTTTTCCTCGCTGATTCAAAGAGGCTGGATCCACTTGGGGCCCTTTGGCAACCCAACCATTAATGAGCAGTGTGCTTAGATTGAACCACTACTCACCAGGCTAGGGCCATGAGGCACCACCACCAAAGGAACAAGGACTCCAGGCTCTGTGTGAAGGATGCTCAAGAGGGAGAAAGATTTGCTTCTCCAATGCCGAGCAGTTAAAGAGGGCGAGGTGGGAAGGAGCCACCACCTACAAAGGCTTCTTGGATCCTCCTTAGCACACCAGGCAGGAAGGTCTGCAAGAGCACACCCATCTCTTCCCAGGGGAAGCAGGCTAAGCCAGCACAAGGGGGTATTTTACCCTCAGTGCTGGTCCATTCTGTTCCCTAAATACAGTAATACCTTGGATAACGTTTGCATCAGATAACGCTAAAACCTCATAACGTTAAGCAATATATTTTTAATATGTTTTATTGGGGTTTTATGTGTTTTTAGTGTTTGACATCGTCAACTTCTGTAAGCTGCCCAGAGTCATTGTCGAGTTGGGCAGTGATAGAAATACAAAATAAATAAATCTGGGAGAAAATTGCATCACATAACGTTAAAATCTTATGGGGTGCATCAGATAACATTCACTAAATCCTGTGCCATTTACAATGTATCTCTATGGAGTTTTAACGTTATGCAATTCATCCCATAGGATTTTATCATTATTTGATGCATGCATCAGATAACGTTAAAAACTGGATAACACTAAGACTTGTGGAACCAAATTTTAGCATTATCCGGGGTTTTACTGTATAGGAAAGCTATCTTCAGTTCCTTTGAAGGGGTACTGAGAATGAAAGCGCGGTGCCAAAATGGCCGCCGCGCACTTTGCGGCCCCCCCACCCGGACTCAGAAATCCGGGTGAGTTAGGGGGCGTGGCCACCCCTCTATAAAAGGGGTGGCCACGAGGCAGCCAAGCTGCCATTTTAAAAGAGCGACGGAGAGGAGAAGTTTTCTCCGTCGCTGTTCGTTCTTTCTCCCTTGGTCCTTTCCAGCTGGGAAGGAAGGTTTTGCACGGAGCCTTTGGCTTGCTGGCTCCTCCGTGCCTTTTGCGCTCTTCGATCCCTGGAAAGGGATCCTGCTCCTTTCGATATGCCTCCCAAACAGAGGGCCTCGGCGACGAAGCCGGGGCCCACGGGGAGGACTTTTGGCCCTGCGCAACGTGGGGGCCAGCCCTCGGGTCGGAGGACCAGGGCTGCGCCCACGCAGCAAGGCTCTACCCCCACCGATACCAGTGGGGCGATGCAGGCTGCTTGGCCCTCAGCCAGTCAGCCTTCGTCTGGCCCTTCTGGGGCTTCGGCCCTCGGCCCGCAGCTACCGGCCATGGGCCCGGGCAGCGGGGGTGGGCCCAGTGCTGGTGTGCAGCACGTTCCACCTCCGGCCCCTCATGGGCCGGAGTTTTGGGCATGGCCCTATTCGGGCCCAGGCTCTCATACAGGGGTTCCTGGTCCAATGCCTGGTGGGCCGTCCGGCCCACCCGGCCCACTTTATACTGGGGGATCTGTGGCAGTTGATGCATTGCAAATGCGTTTAGCTGTGCTTGAGGCATCCTTGGGGATGGCACACAGCCCCATGCTTGGTGGCCCTTCATTTGCTGCGGGGGCCCCTTTGGGTCCACCGGCTACCTCAATGGCCGCCACACTGCAGCAAGTGGCCAGCCGGGTTGAGCTGCTGGAGACGCTCCAGCCTACCCCGGCCGGTGTCTCGCAGCTCCCTGTTCGGCCAGAGCTACAGCAGGAGAGTGGTCAGGTGCAGCCCCAGAGCTCAATTCCGGTCGCGAGCTCTGACGCCCGCCGTGGGCCGGAACCCCCAGTGGGGGCGGCTCACGGGGGTGCAACTAGTGAGTATCAGGTTCAAGTTAATGCACCCACATCACAGTCCACTTCCAATGGTGGGGTTCAGTGGCCATGGCCTCGTCAGGTCGAGGCGAGTGGGCATCAGATGCCACCCTATCCCAGTGCCCCTTGGTTCCATACTGGTGCAACGTTGGGGGTGGGGGTTTCCGCCCCAGGCCAGTGCAGGGCATCGCAGGGACTGTCCAGGTTCCGCTGCGTATGCCCCGGGTACCTAATGTGCCGGTGACGGCTTTGCTGATGGCTGGTTATTCGTTGCCCCTTGGTGATCATTTGTCCCAGGTCACGAGGGAAAAGATTTGGCGGGGGGAGTACGTGGATATATTCTCCCTATTGAACCGTGAGCCCACTAAGGAGGAGAGAGAGGGACAGGATGACAAAGACAAAGAGCTGTCCCGCCGTCGTAAGCCACCACGCACCTGGGCCAACTGGTTGCCCGCATATCTTATTTATATGGCAGTGTATCTCAGGGCCCGGCCAGACCTGGCCATTCCTATGGTCCAATATTTGGACAATATTTACAGGGCAATGGTGGATTTTCCTGGCCCATCGTGTTTGGCTTACGATGAGGAATTCAGAATGAGGGTGCCCTTGCACCCGGAGATGAGATGGGATGAGCCCTGTCAGAAATTGTGGCTATTGTACATGACCCCCCACGCGTCCGGCGCCTGGGGATAGGTACCATTGTGGCCATGCCGTTCAGCGAGCTGCTCCAACTCAGGCTTCCCGCCAGCTGGTGGGGCAGGGGGTTCCAGCCCGCTTGCTGTGTTGGAGCTTCTCGGCCAGCGGTGTATGCAATAAGCGGCAGTGCCGATACAAACATGAGTGTCCCTCTTGTGCTGGCCCCCACGTCGCCGCCGCGTGTCCGCGGGCCGGCAGGTCGCGGGGCAGAGGTAGAGGTGGACAGGGAGCGGGCAGAGCTGCTGCTGAGGGAGCTAGCCAGGCAAAAGGCCCCCTCCCAGTTAATGTGTATATGTTGGAGCGATGGCTCTCAACGTATCCACGGAAAGAGGATGCAAAGTACCTCCTTGAGGGTTTCCAGTGAGGCTTCCGAATCCCATTCAAAGGAGTGCGGGGACCCCAAGATGCACCCAATTTACTGTCCCTGAAGGGTAGAGAAGAGGTGGCTGCCATGAGTATTGCTAAGGAGGTTGGGGCCAAGAGGGTGGCAGGCCCCTTTTCTGTGCCACCCTTTCCCAACCTGAAGGTCTCCCCTCTGGGGTTGGTACCCAAGAAGGCCCCGGGGGAATTTCGTTTAATCCACCATTTATCGTACCCAGCGGGTTATTCTGTCAATGATGCTATCCCTGATGACCTTTGTTCGGTCAGGTATACATCCTTTGACCAAGCCCTGCGAATGGTGCGCTCTTGTGGTCCTGGTGCCCTCTTGGCGAAATGTGACATCAAATCGGCATTCCGATTGTTGCCAGTGCACCCTGAGGACTTTGAGCTATTGGGTTTTAGATTCCAAGGGAAGTTCTATGTAGATAAGGCCATGCCTTTTGGCTGCTCTATATCCTGTTCAGCATTTGAACGTTTTAGCACCTTCCTTCAGTGGGCCTTTGTTCGCAGGTCCGGGTCTCGGTCTGTAGCCCATTACCTCGATGACTTTTTGTTTGGGGGTGAATGGGGCTTGGACACGTGCACGCGTCTCCTCACCACATTTCAGACGCTAATGCAGGAACTGAGTGTCCCTTTAGCGCCCGAAAAGACCGAGGGCCCATCCACTACCCTCACATTTCTGGGTATCGAAATTGACACGGTCGCACAGGCATCCCGGTTACCCATTGACAAGGTCACCCGGATCTCTGCGATGATTTTGGCCTTGCTGGCCAAACGTAAGGTGTCACTTAGGGAGCTTCAGGTACTGCATGACCATCTTAACTTTGCCTGCAGGGTGGTTACGCCTGGCAGGGCATTTGCTCGGCGCCTGTGCGATGCCATGTCTGGTCTGACAAGGCGCCATTATAGGGTCCGACTAACCAGGGGCATGCGGGCTGACCTTTTGGTTTGGCTCTCATTCCTGCGGGACTTCAACGGGGTATCCTTTTGGAGGTCCGACCTTTTAGTTTCACCTAGGTTTCAAGTCCAGTCGGATGCCTCCGGCTCCCTGGGATATGGGATTTACTTCCAGGGGAGGTGGGCTTATGGCCAATGGCCTCCAGCATGGCGGGGCACGGATCGCCTCCGCGATCTTACATTCCTTGAGTTTTTTCCAATCCTGGGAGCTTTGATGATGTGGGGCAAGGAGTGGGCCGACTCTGTGGTCCATTTTTGGTGTGACAGTGCTGCAGTAGTGCACATTGTCAATGCTCAGACATCTAAATCACCCAGGGTGATGGCTTTAGTTCGCCAATTCGTGTTACGTAGCCTACGCCTCAACGTGCTTTTCAGGGCCAGACATGTACCAGGCATTGATAATGATATTGCTGATGCTTTATCCCGCCTGCAGATCCCCCGGTTCCGCGCCTTGGCTCCGGACGCAGAGGAATTTCCCTCGCCACTTCCGGTCGAGATTTGGACATTTGGCAAGGCGAGGTGAACCGGGCGATTGGCATGTCCTTGGCACCCCGCACGCGTAAGGCGTATCATCATGCTTTCGTTCAATTTAATAGCTTTCGTGTGCAACTTCAGTTGCCAGAGGTGTGGTCCATTCCAGTGGAACAGGTTTTACAATTCATGGTTTATTTATACAGTCAGGGCCTCACTCCCCGCACTATAGCATCAAGGCTGTCAGCATTGGCATTTATTGCCAAGGTGGGGGGTTTTGCTGACAGCATGAACGATTTTCGCATACGGCATGTTTTGGAGGGGTGGACACGGGAACGTGGCCGCCGCCCGGACACGCAGCACCCAATTTCCCCAGGGGTGCTCACACACCTTGCACGAGGCTGGCCTAACCTATGTTTTGACAGGTATGAGGCAGCTCTTTTTCATGCGGCTACCACGGTGGCCTTCTTTGGAGCGCTCCGCATCAGTGAGTTGGTACTACTGTCTAAGGTGGATGCGACTCGTAGGGCACTGGAACTCGACGATGTCTGTGTTTCTAATGAGTGGGCTCAGTTGAGGATACGGTCCTCAAAAGTTGATCAGCATGGCGTAGGCAGTGGAGTTAGACTGCTACGATGTTCCATTGCAGACATCTGTCCGGTTGGTGCCCTACAGGAGTTCTTGGCAGTGCGTGGCACACACCCTGGCCCGTTTTTTCTGCCACCAGGATGGGTCTCCCCTTACTAAATTTCAATTTTGGAAGGTGACCGGTATGGCACTTTCCAGTGTTGGCCTCCCTGGGGCTCGTTACGGCACCCATTCATTTAGAATAGGTGCTGCTTCAACTGCAGCTGCATTTGGGTACTCTGAGGCTGATATACGCCGTATGGGAAGATGGGGATCCATGCGTTTTGCATTATATGTTCGTCCTCTTCAGACATGAGTACCATTTAAGTCACTGTTCTCTTTTTCTTTTACAGACCCTGTGTGTCCCCGCACACCGGTGGCAGTATGGCTGGTGGGCCACAGTTACGTGCACCCGGCAGCTCAGTATGCTGCGGCGACAGAGTGGGGACCCCAGCTTGGACTGCGTGCGGCCGCATGCATACATTGGTACGGTAAGCGTGGAATGAGATGGCGGGAACTGTTGCCATTCCTTTTCTCCGTTAGGGATGCTGAACCGCCTGATGTCCTTGTACTGCACCTCGGGGGCAATGACCTTGGCCAGGTCACTGGCCTTTCTTTAAAATTTGCGATTTGCAGAGACCTAGCTTATTTGCACTATGTGTGGCCGTTCACCAGGCTGCTATGGTCGGACATCATACCACGTCACGCTTACAGGGGAGGTATTGACCTCCGTGCCCTTGACCGCGCTCATCGCTCGGTGAACAGGGCAGTTGCCCGGTTCGTGGCAGACAAGGGTTTGGGGATGGTCGTCCGACACCCCACCATTAGTTTACAAAATTATGATCTGTATGCAGGGGATGGGGTCCACCTGTCGGATAGAGGTATGAACCTCTTTTTGGAAGATTTGCAAGCAGGCCTGTTGACCGAGCTGAAGGTCTGGGGGGAGGGCGGTGAGTCTTCACTGAAGCCTCCCCGTGTGGCGGGTAGCACTGGTAAGGTAAAGATTTATGATCCATAGGTATCCGGCAGGTTCGCAATTGACTGGCCAACACTTAGACAGGTACAGGTGTAATAACGTTGACCGGTCAACGACGAACCAGGCAAGGGGTGATGGCAGGAGCTTTTCAGCATGCATCACCCCATGATTTGACGGATACACGTCAGAGGGTGGGGTCAGTAGATAGTTTATTGACTACGGTCAACAATTTGTTTGTGTCAACAAACAAATTGATACAAAATGGATACATTGTAGCCAATTGCCGTTGGCAATTTTGGGAGGTACCTTACCAGTGTTACTGCGGCCTGCTTGCCTTAAAGAATTATAATTGGATGAGTACCAATTGAAAGTTATAATTCGGACTAGGGCATCTTAACCTATAAATCCAAGGGTTAACCGTTGGAACTAGCTATAGGTTGCTATGCCTCGCCCTACTTGCCTGCACTCACCCTTCGTGCACACGGCCGATCTGGGTATGCAGGTCAACGAACGATTGAAAAAACCGGCAGTGGGGCAACAGCCCCACAAATGCGAAGAAAGGGAAACAACTTCACTTCCCAACATTCCTTGCGCCGCACCGCGCCAGAGCCAATCAGGCTGAGAGGCTCTCGCATGGCGCAGCGTTCAGAAACGCGCCACAGCCAATCGAAAGAAAAGCATTTTAAAAAAATGCAGCACAAACACAAAACAGCAACCCATAACTACAAGCCCCAGCGTCCTGCGCGCCATGAGCGCGCAGAGCGCTGAGGAAACCGGCGCCCGAAAAATGAAAAAGAAAAACAACTCACAGCCAAGCACACACCAGCCGGCTTTCTTTCCCTCACCAACAGCGCCTGAAGCTTCCGACTGGAGTTTCCCCTTTAATATCAGTGGGTGGGGGTTGCGATCCCCCTCTCCGTTGGCTACCCTAGGGTTGGGAGGTTTGTGGGGACAAAAGGGGTATATTGCCCCAACCCTTCTGGAAACAAAAGATCAGGCAGAGAGGATCGATCCCCCACCCCCCCTCCTTAAAAAAACTCCATCTTTTCTTCTCTTTAAAAATGGAGTTGTTTTAAGGAGGGGGGGTGGGGATTCGATCCAGTCTGCCTGATCTTTTGGTTCCAGAAGTGTTGGGGCAATATACCCCTTTTCTCCCCACAAACCTCCCAACCCTAGGGTAGCCAGCAGAGAGTGGGGTCACAACCCCCACCCACTGATATTAAAGGGGAAACCCGATCTACTTTCACGACTCCACACAAACAAAGCACCATAACACACTAGTCCCCCTCCCCACCATCTAGCCCACCCTTCCTAACCCCCAATGACCATGCCCCCCTCCCCACCACCGAGCCCACCCTTACTAACCCCAACAACCACACACACCCTCCCCACAACCTAGCCCACCCTTCCTAACCCCAACGAAAAACAACTCACTGCCTCACAGCCAAGCAAACACCAGCTGGCTTTCTTTCCCTCACCAACAGCGCCTGAAGGTCCCAACTGGAGTTTCCCCTTTAATATCAGTGGGTGGGGGTTGCGATCCCCCTCTCCGCTGGCTACCCTAGGGTTGGGAGGTATGTGGGGAGAAAAGGAGTATATTGCCCCAACACTTCTGGAACCAAAAGATCAGGCAGAGTGGATCGATCCGACCCCTCCCCCTCCTTAAAACAACTCCGTCTTTTATTCTATTTAAAAATGGAGTGGTTTTAAGGAAGGGGGGGAGGATTCGATCCACTGTGCCTAATCTTTAGGTTCCAGAAGTGTTGGGGCAATATACCCCTTTTCTCCCCACAAACCTCCCAACCCTAGGGTAGCCAGCGGAGAAGGGGGTCACAACCCCCACCCACTGATATTAAAGGGGAAACCCGATCTACTTTCACGACTTCACACAATCAAAGCACCATAACACACTAAAGCCCCCCTCCCCACCACTGAGCCCACCCTTCCTAACCCCAATGACCACGCCCCCCTAGCCCCCCTTCCTAACCCCCAACGACCATGCCCCCCTCCCCACTACCTAACCCACCCTTCCTAACCCCCAACGACCATGCCCCTCTCCCCACCACCTAGCCCACCCTTCCTAACCCCCAATGACCACATCCCTTCCCCACCAACAAATAAATAAATAATTTTTTAAAAAATTACTAAAAACAGTCAAACACATCCAAAAATACAGAAAAACAAAAACACCAAAAACAATACGAAGTAAACAAAGACACAATCAAAAACAAAACAAACAGACAAAAAATACAAATTCCAACCCCCGCCGCCCACACACACACACACACACACACACACACACACAAAACCAAGAAAACAAGCAAACTTACCAAAAGATGTGCTACCTCCACCAGGACTGAAAAAGAAATGAATAAAGAAAGAGACTACTTACCAGAAGAAGCTCCACCCAGAGGCCAGGAGAGAAAAAAAAGTCAAAATACAATAACCCCTACCAGCACCACCTGCTGGCCACAATAGTAAAAACAATTCAAAAACACACAAACATTGAATGTAAAAAAACATTTACTTTTACATTATTAAAATTATGACCTACGGTACAACTAATTAAAAAAATTCAAAAAAATAAAACATTATTCACTTACATAAAACAATTTTAAAAAATTATATCATACTTTCTTCTTTTATTAATCCTCAAAAAAACCCAAAAAAAGCAGATCCCAGTTAATAACAGCCAAGCCAAAAAATGTTTACATAAATAAACATTTAAAAAATTAAAATTACAGACTAAGCAATTTTTAAAAAACATTAACACAATTTAACCTTCCAACACAATTTAAAACTATTGCAAAAATAAAATTGGTTCATTTTTTATTAAAACACACGGAGAAAAAAGCCCGGCAACGCCGGGCAACCCTTGCTAGTTATTCAATAAAAGTGGCCCAATGCCTTTATCCATATACCAGTGTCTGAGTCTTTCTTTGGGGGGTGCGCCTGCAAAGAGCCTCCTTAAAGATTGTGATATTTTGAACAACAAACAGGTGTACCCTGGGCAACGGCAACCTTGTTGTGCCGGCTAATCTTTCTCATACTAGGTCAGACAAAAGGAACTAGGGAACAAATTAACCAAATGTGACTTCATTCAGGCAGTTTCATGTCTGGCCTAGACACAAAAGACAAAGAAGTTCCTCTGAAACTCCTGAGTTGGCCTGTGCTGAATAGGGTGGGGTATAAATTGAATAAACTAAACTAAACTAATCTAATCTGATGGTTTATCTTAAAATATATTGCTCAGGTCCTGGATAAGAATAGGAGTGGTAAAGTAAGACAGCAGGTAGGGTAGTTTCACATTCTTCTTCTTCTTCTTCTTCAAATCATGGACTTGGAATACTCTTATCATTCAAGTTTGCAAAGGATCTAGTTGTGACCATTTTCAAGGCAGTTTTGCAGCCCTAGGGTCTCAAACTGCTGACCATCCAGTCATCAAGCTTAGTATCTTAACCACTAAACTACTGTGGCTTACCTTGAGCCGAATCAAAAATATGCCTTTTGTAAATGAAGAAATCTTGCATAACTTGGATAACTTGTGCAATAAAATGCACCAGTTAGGAAAAATGGGGGGGGGGGAATGGGGCAGGGCAACCCCAACCAAATCTTGTAACTTTGATGGAAAACCAGATTCTGCATCTTCTTGCAGGTACCAGGAGGTCTTCAGTGTAAGTGACATTTTCTGAATCTTAATTCTCAACTCTTGCTTTCAGTTGGAAATTTGTTCTCCCTTTGCAGTTGTCAACCATTTTCAGTATCTGCAAATAATAATAATTAAAAATACTGTACTCTCTATCCTATCTCATTTCAGCATTTTCTAGGCCTTCCTGAGGATGTGCTGCCCTTTGTAATGACCTTCAATTAGTTGGAAAGGAAGAAAGGATGTTTACAATGCTTCTGTGTAAACACTAATTAGGAAAGAGGCTGGGCTGCTCTGGAAGGACAGATATTTATAAAGTTAGCACTTAGTAGCCATGGAGCCACTATGATGGACCCTTGGATTAATCACAGAGATGATATCATGTTCCTCTTCTCCTGAACCACAGAACTTTTGAAATTAATCACTCCTATCCCGATGGACTGATTAAAACATTCATATCTTGTCTTATATCAGAAGATTTCATCCTAGGATACAGAGAGCAAAACAACTTAAAATAATTCCCAGTTTGTTTAGGATGCAGAGGAACTCAGAGCCTTAGGGTCAGGTCAGTCAGTTTCATTTTGTTCCAAACATCTGGCTGGAAAGCTCAGTGCGTTGGTGCACCTAGAGCCAGGTGTCAGGAGTTTGATCCCTTGATGTGCCTCCTAGGAGAAAAAACCTATCTTGAGTAAGCTGCACAATCTGTGGAAATGGTAAACTACTTCTGAGTTCTTGATACTTAAACAATCAAATGTAAGACTAAAATGCTCAGGTGGGGGCTGCTGGCAGATAACTGGAGATTGCAGCCATGAAATAAAAAGGATGACTGGTTCTTGAGAGACAAGCTATGAGAAACCTGGGAAACATAGTAAAAAGTAGAGACATCACCTTGCAAACAAAAAATTGCATAGTCAAAGCAATGGTATTCCCAGTGGTAATGTATGGGTGTGGGAGCTGGACCATAAGGAAGGCTGAGCGCAGAAGAATAGACACCTTTGAGATGTGGTGCTAGAGGAGAGTTTTGAGAGTACCTTGGACAGCGAGGGGAACAAATAGGTCGATTTTTGAAGGAATCAACCCTGACTGCTCCTTAGAAGGTCAAATAGTAAAGATGAAGCTAAGGTACTTTGGACATCAAATGAGAAGAGAGGATTCACTTGAGAACTCCATGATGCTGGGAAAGGTGGAGGGCAAAATAAGAAGGGGGCAGCAGAAAATGAGATGGCTAGATAGTATTGTAGATGCAATGGGCACAGAGATAGGTGAGTTGAGGAGGATGGTGGAGGACAGAGGTGCCTGACGGGCAATGCCCCATGGGGTCGCAAAGGGCCGGAATCGACTGTGTGACTGAACAACAACAACAACAACCAGGACTTCAAACACCCACTCCTTGGATCTAGGAATGCAGCCCTGCCTTCATAAAGATGAGAAAAGGACTGTGGTGGCTTAGTGGTTAAGATGCTGAACTTAACAACTGGAAAGTCAGCAGTTCGAGACCTGGATGCTGCACGACGGTGTGAGCTCCCATCTCTGTCCCAGCTCCTGCCAACCTAGCAGTTTGAAAGCAAGAGATTGCAAGTAGATAAATGGATACAGCTTCGGTGGGAAGGTAACAGTGTTCTGGGTGGTCTGGCATCTAGTCATGCCTGCCACATGACCACTGAAACATCTGCAGATAAAGACAGTGCTGGTTCTTTGGCTGTAAATAGAGATGGACATCAAACCCTAGACTCAGATACAACTGTCCTTCAAGCAAGGTCAGCCTTCATTTTTACTATAATGCTGAGGGTGCTTAACCTGAAAAAAAAAAGCCCTCTTCTGTCCTCTACTGGTTGAAATAAAATAGGGTTTATATAACACCATGATTGCTGGAGCAGTTCGAAAGCAAGAAATTGCAAGTAGATAAATAGGGATCACTTTGGTGGGAAGGTAACAGCGTTCTGTGCACTCTGGGAAACCTTTACCTTACCTTTACTAGTCACATGCCTCCTAGAGGGCACAATGGAAATACCAAAACATTTTTTGTTCAATAAAAATGTTTTAAATTAGATGCAATCCACAAATCACAGGTTGTCCAACCTAAAGTGCATGAGCCAATCCACAGCTGTCTTTCAAAAAGGCCTCTTTTAAGATTTTTGCAATGCCATTCTCTATTCTTTTAAAAAAGGACAATAAAAAGTTCATATATTGGAATTATCGCTGTAATTTCTCATTTTCCCACGACACTCAAAGTGGTAAAAGAGGATGTAAAGAAGACGTAAAGAAGAAAAACCTCTCATTTGTCTCCTCATCATGTGTGAGGAAGAGGAACAGCTCAATTATTCTGTGGTGTTCTTGACAAAGGAATGTCAATCTTTATTATGGTCCAAGACCAGCATAGTACAGAAAAAAAGAACAGAAGTTAAAATGAGGGTACTTAAAAATATTTTTAAAAGGAGTGTTTCTGCTCAAAGTTAAGGAGTAGTAAAATTAGTATTTAAGATTAATAGTGTTACAACTATTATGAAGTCACAATCTGATAAGTGAAATAGAGTGACTGTTTATGCAATTTAATAGAAGCAAGTACCATATTTTTCTTCTGTGATTCCTCTTTTATCTCATCAGGTGATGAGGGAGTTTCAAGGTTATTGTTCTGGAACTTCTAGAGGCTTCCGGCAGTGTTATTTGGTGTTCTTGAAATGTTTCTTTGATGTTTTCACTCCACCGTCCTCTGGATCTGCCTCGTGGTCTTTGTCCTTCTCCTCTTTCCACATATTCCTTGTAAGGTATGGAATTCCAAGACATTCTGTCCAAATGGGCACAACACTTTAGTTGTTAGCTCTGTATGTAGTGCAAGACTGGTTCTGTTCTAATCAATAGATAAAATCTAATCTCCAGTGGAGTTAAGTCCTTAAAATGAAAGTTGCTTGTGCATAGGTCCCTAGACTAGGTCTGTAGAACAAATCGGAGCTTTGAAATTGTCCACATGCAATCTAAAATGATTTGTGCCCTGGATCTGGATTAGTTTGTACATTTGCAAACTCAGTGCACTGAAATTCCAAAGTGGCTATTAACATTTTTATTGGTGCGCTTGTATATGTGAAGTGGCTGTAAAATCAGTGCAAATCAAGTTGATTCACTTCAACATTCTGAATTGTTTAAATCAGGTGTTTAGCTATAATTGGACTGAAAATGAGTTCTCAGTCACAAATTGTAGAAGCCCAGTTGAAGCGCAGAGGTCTAATTCGATTCACTACTAACATTGATTTTGACCCAATGTCTACGACACTCAGCAACGCAATAAGTTTGCACATTTTGGAGTATTTATGAGTTCCTACTCTAGCCAACTTACAAAGTTCTAATCAAGATTGCTTTGGCGACCAAGATTTTGCTGATGACATTACTTTACTCTAGGAAGATGAGCTGAAACTACAACAGGCAACAAATGCTCTGGACAGAGAAGCAAAGAAAATTGACCTTAGGTTAAGTGCTGAGATATTGAAGGTCACGGATGTGAACTCCACAACTGGGAATCATAGGGAATCATACTCAGGTCACAGCAGCTAGAGAAAGTGAAGAGGTTTACTTGCTTGGGCAGTGTGATCTACCGAAACGGAGATGCAGAGGTGGACATCAAATGCCATCTTGGAAAAGCAACACCTATCTTCCAGAGAATGCCTAAGATCTCATCCTTGCCATCTATATTGCTGAAACTTAAACTCTGTTTACATCCATAGTGATCTCGACAGCCATCTATGCCTTTGAGACTTGGAAGGCATAGCAACTATTAACAAGAGACTTGACATCTTCCAAAAGAGGTGCCTCCAAGAAATGATTGATTGATTGATTGATTGATTGATTGATTGATTGATTGATTGATTCAATTTATATGCCGCCCACTCAACATACGCCGACTCAGGGCAGCTCACAACATAAATCAACAATACAAAATGAATACACAATAATACAATATACAACGTACAGAAATTCAATCTACAAAAGCAACACAGTACAATTTGTACAACAAAACACACTTGAGCACTAAAATATCAATGAAAAATAAATAACAAAAGTCCTTAATGGATCCCAGTGTCTCCGACGAAGCCCGGGGCTCAACGTTCCCGACGGAGTCCAGGGCTCAACATCCCCGACAGAGCCCAGGGCTCAATGGACGGCATCAATCAATCAATGCCAAATGACAATGAGGATACCCTCAAAATACATGACAAAGACCTTTCATGGCAGATTTAAAGACCCTGAAAGTGACAGTAGCACTCGCCCAAGACTGTTAGAGATCCCTTGCTGCCTGAAATGCTACATGGGAGGATCTAAGTTTAAGTAAATAAGTCTCCAAAAGGAGCATTTCCAAAGGTTCACATCCAGGTGGCAGCATTTCATGCATGCCAAATATAGACATAAACCAGTCTATTTCACACCTTCCAGGAATTAATTGCAGAAATAAGTTGCTGATTTCGTCACATACTTTCTCATAGAGGCCAAGACCATGTAATTTTCCTGCTCTGTGTTACAACAACAGGGCATGCCAGGTCAGAGGGCCCTAAAAAGTCAAGCAATAGGTAGCAATTTGGTAGGGTAGTCTTCATGAGGGAAGTTAACTATATTTTATCATTTCAGTTGAAATTTGCATTCCATTTCCCCACCGTTGCCACTGTGATGGATCTGTGGATTACTGATTTTTAACCCTAAGGTACTATAGTTGTTGTTTAGTTCTGTAGTGGATTCTACTTCTCTAATGTCCAGGTCAAACTTTAAAACTGCAAAAATGAAGCCACCTTCTTGGCTTTGTCATTGGTTAAAACTAATTCCTTATTGGTACATGTTTCCAGTAGTAATGGGCAGACCAGCAAATAATTTAATTTAATTTAATTTAATTTAATTTAATTTAATTTAATTTAATTTAATTTAATTTAATTTAATTTAATTTAATTTAATTTAATTTATATGATGCCCAATCAGGGAAACCTGACTCAGGGCAGTGTACAAAAGTGAAAAATGTATAAAAAAAACCAGATTTTAAAATCCCAAATTACCCACTCACTTCCCCACCCTACTACCCCCCCATCCCAATTAAAAGAATAAAAAGGAATTGGGGGGGGGTATACAACAACACAAAGGGAGGGATATTAACTAAGCACTAACTGGGGATGAGCCAACAGGCTGGAGCCATATTCCCATTAAGACCCCACACCTGCCCTGCCAGCCAGGTTTTCAGACTTTTCCTGAAGGGCAGCAGTTCTGTCTGTAGTCTCAATTCTGTTGGAAGGAGGTTCCAGAGGACTGGTGCGGGCATGGCCCTTCTTCATGTGCCAGAGAGGCGGGCCCCTCTAGCTGAAGGCACAACTAGGGAGCCCCTCCGGTCCACTTTGGTTGGACGGGCAGACATTCTCGGGACAATGCGGTCTCTCAGGTATCCTGGCCCACTGCCATATAGGGCTTTAAAGCTCAAAACCAGCACCTTGAATTGCACCTGGAGGCAAACTGGTAGCCAGTGCAGCTCCCAGAGTAGTGGGGAGGCACAGGCATAACGTCCACTTCCCATCACCACCCATGCAGCTGCATTCTGAACCAGCTGTAGCCTCCGAATTGTCATCAAGGGCTGCCTCATGTAGAGCGCATTACAGTAATCTAGTCTGGAGGTGACCAGAGCATGAGTGACCATGAGTAAATAAGCCAGATTCTGTAGCTCTCCACATCCATACAGCATGTTGTTATCCACTATAGCAGCCCCAACTTGAGCATGTTGGTCATTCAGGCACTCTGACCCTCATCCTCTTCAGGGTCTTACAACTGATAATGGGTGTTTTTTTTTTAAAAAAAATCTTCAGCTATATCCTCCTTTAATGTTATTCCTTGTCCAGTGAACTCCTCTTCCATTTTTAATTTGATTTTGACCTTGTGTACCCTCTAGAATGTTTGTTTTTGCCATAAAGGTCTTTCTGGATCTAAGTCAGTTGTTTTGAGGAGTATACCCATTCACAGGATATCAAAGGTCATTCTCTTGCTTAGTTCTAGAGTAGATGATTGACTGTTGCATGGTCTTTGCTTTTTTTTTTAACAATCTTGAGGATTTTATAGGGTCTAGCTTCAGAAAGTCAGAGTAGGAAATCTGAAATGAAAGCACCCCAAACATTTAGTTATGCACAAGTTTACTAAAAGGGTCTATACCCCAAAAAGTACCAGAAACTGAAATAAGTGTCCCAAATTAAAGAATTACCAAAGTTTTCCCACCGTAAGCTCTAGTGACTTTGGGTTCATCACTCATTCTAGAACAATTATTCACAATTCAGCTGTTAGCGTCTCCACCAGACACATTCCACTGCCTGCTCAATCTTTTTAAAGAGATGTTTGATCTAATTTTCTGTGATGCTTTTAATCCTCTTTAATCCCTCTTGTGGTTTCCATTCTTCCCACACAGTTTCAAGTCAAGCGCTGGTGACCAGCCCCAGGGAGATCTCTGCTATGGTTATTGTTGCTATGTGCTGTAGTGTTAATGGCTTATGGTGACCCTAAGAATGATGGATCTTCAAATGTTGTGTTCTCAATAGCCTTGTTTGGCTCCCTTAAGCACAAGCCTATATGGGTTTCTTTGGGGAATCAGTCAATCTAATATTTGGTCTTCCTTTTTTCTCACTGCATTTATTAGCATTAGCATTTCCCCCCAGAGAATTCTGCCATTACCACTGCCTCTTCCTCCTCCTCCTCTGTGTCTAGGCAAGTAATGAAACTGTGCCCAAAGAAAAACAGCCTCATCTTCATCATTTTTATCTCCAAAGATATTTCAGGCTTGATTTGCTTTAGGACCAGGACACCCAAACTACGGCCCGTGGGCCCAATTAGGCCCATGCATATGATTAATCTGCCCCCCACCTGCCCCCCCACCTGACATCCTAACACATCACTTACGGCAGTGACAGTGGCGTCGTCGTCGTCTATCGTGCTTTGCCCCTGCTGGTCCAAGCAGCCTCCACTAATTCCCAGCACTGGGAAAGCCTTTGGCAACATGGATCACCAAGTTGCAGAAATTTTTTGAGCCTTCCCTGTTTCAAAATCCACGGCGCTGGAAGGGTAAACATTGTGCGCTGCATTGACATCATCTTTGGTGCACCAAGTGACTCTTCCAGTGTGGTGCACCAAGACTGATGTCAGCATGGCATGCCACATTTAGTCTTGCCGCGCCACAGATTTTGAAACAGGGAGGGCTCAAAAAATTTCTGCAACGGGGCAATCCATGTTGCCAAAGGCTTTCCCAGTGCTGGGAATGAGCCTTCCTCAGACCTCTCATTTCCTATGTGCAAACTGCCTCCCAAAATTCTCCATCTTATTTGTTCATGCCATCAGAAATGAGGGAGAGACAAGTTCACGCTGTTCATTTTCAGTGGCAATAGCTCAGTTTCTCTTGCACAACTGTATATGCGAGTATAATTAGCACCTAAATTAAATGGAAGGAAGGAAATATTTTTTCACTTGCAAGAGGACAAAATATTTTGTCAGTCTCCATGAGAATTTGTTTGTTTGTCACATTTTCCAAAAGCACACTTTTTTGCAAATTGCACAATTGTGTGCAAATTGCACAAATGTGTGCAAATTGCACAAATGTGTGCGAATTCCACTACAATATGGATTTAGAACTGTTCTCAGGTATGCAGGAAGCATGTGACTACCCCAAATGAATGCTGGAGTATAGTCAGAGAAAATTCACAAAATGACCAAACGATGACACATTTTTTCCTATCTGGGGTGGTCGTCTTCTTCTACTAAGCATGCAGCTTTTGGGAGGAAAAGCCATGGAGCAATGAGGGAGGCAGGGGACACTTTCCTAGCGAGCAAGATCAGAGGTCTGCAACGTGGTGATCTATGTTGCCAAAGGCTTTCCCAGTGCTGGGAATGAGCAGAGGCTGCTTGGACCAGCAGGGGCAAAGCACGAGCAATGATGACGACACGTTGAAATGGGAGCAGCCCATCTCCTGCCCCTGCAGCTGTGTGTCGGGGGCAGGACCTGCCCACTGAAAAAAGGTTTGGGCACCACTGTTCTAGGACTCTCTTATTTATGTTTCTGGCAGACTAGATTATCCACAGAGTTTTACCCCAGCACCATATTTCAAATTAAAATCATTTTTCTCCGTCAGCTTTCTTTACTGTCCAGCTTTTGCACCCATGCATGGCAATTGGGAATACAAGAGTGTGGGTGATCTTGGTCTACAGTAATTTTTTCGAGTTCCTTCATTGCTGTCCTTCCGAGTCTCAATCTTGTTCTGATTTCTTGACTGCAGTCTCCATATGAATGGATGTTTGACTCAAACTATACCCCCACCCCAATTTCTAATCACTGGTTAGTGATGGATTAATTTGTTAGTTTTCATTTCCCCCTTTTCCAGTTTTTTTTAAAATCTCAAACCCTTTCCATCCCACTGTTCAGAAATATGTGAAATTGTGGGAAATAGCACTCCAAATTAACTTAATGAAATCTATATATCTAAAGTTGAGTACGTACGTTTTTATGTCCGTAATGCATTGCAACACCCCGCAACCATCTGTCCTACCCTTAAACAACAGCCTACCTTCCCCGTCCCAGTGGTCAAAGGTCCTGGTCCAGGGGCCGCCCATGCCCCCACCTCACACACCACCACAAAACCCAGGGGCCCCACCCCCCAAACATCCCCGGGCGAAGCTAGGCCCTAAGCTAGTATTAACTATTTACAGTGATTCTTGCTTTGGACAGAATTACAGATTCATGTTGCACATAGGAAGGAAGGAAGGAAGGAAGGATGGAAGGATGGATGGAAGGAAGGATTATTTCAAATCTCTGGTTGAGCCTGATGCCTTAGAATTATCAGATAGGTGTCTTACTTTTTGGTATCTGTTTTTTTGTGCTTTTATATGTTTATACTGTACATATTTCAAAAATGTATCAGAAATGGGCAGTAAAAAGCATCTCTCACCCTGTTTAGGAAGACAGTGTGACACATTAATAGCCAGGAACACACTAAATTGTTTGTGTGAGCTAAGAAGCAAACCAAGAAGCAGCTGAAAAGTAATAAGTAAAGGAATGGATTCCTTTTAAAAAATATAACTGTGCATCTCTGAGCTTTGTTTTTCCACTCTTTATGATGTGTAGGACAGACAGAACAGACACATACATAGTGCTTTTCTGTATGGAATCCGGAGTTCTCTTATCATCTCCCTCTAAGGAGAGGAGGCATCTATTTATGTTTTGGAAATTTTATTGCATCTTTTGGGGAAGAAGCCAACAATGCCGCTGAAAGCTATGAACCATGTAAATAGTATTTATGTGCTGGATTAGAGATGAGAGCTCCCGTGGTGACGTGGAGTGGAGACTTCTTAACAAGTCAATGATCTCAAAGGAAGGGACACAGAGTGAAGTTTGAAGAACAATGCTGGCTCCTACTTTTTGGAATACTGTACTGTAATGGAAGACTTCTGTTATCCTCTCAACGCTGTAGCCCTTCACTGGCTTCGTCCTCCTGGGCCAAATCTCTATCTATATGCAGAAGAAGTGGGCAAGAAGTAATGGAAGCTGTTCTTTCTGCTTCCACTACTCACTTATCTTGAAAGCAGTTGAGTAAGGAAGTTCATGGGATAGGGGGTAGTAGTGTAGTGTTTAGAGTGTTGGTCTGGAACTTCACACATGTAGGTTCAACAAAAAGAATCCCATTTGGTGAAGGAGTTCCCTTGGTAAGGTCAGTTTAAAGTAGCTAAATTGAGTAGAAGGGATGACATCAGAAATGAGATTATAAGGGAAATATTTGGAATAGAAGCAATCTTAAACTATTTACGGTGACAAAAAATAAAGTAATCTGCCCATTTGGAGAGAATGTCTTGGAATTCCATACCAATACAAGGTTTGTGTGAAAAGAGGGGAAAGACAAAGACCATGAGGCAGACCAAGAGGAAGATGGAGTGGCAACATCAAAGACATGTTACAAGAAGACCAAATGACACTGGTGGAGTATGCTAGAAATGCCAGAGCAGGAACCTTGTATCTCCCTCAACACCCAAAGGAGTAAAAGAAGACCTACACAAGACTATTGTGAGGATATAAATGGAGAGAAGGACAACCATGTATGAAATCATTGGGAAAAGGTAGGCTATCAATGTAATAAATCAATTATTTCTATTTTACAGAGGATGCCCATCTGTTAGAAGGACATACTAGTCTGTACCCAGTTTAACTCTAAAGTTGGAGAATAAGGGCATTTGAGCTGTCCATTGGATAAGCATAGGAACAGAAGAATATTTCCGAGAACTTGAGAAGTGCAATACACAAGTCATGTGTTTGTGGTTTCTTTTATATGATCTTGAGTTCTTTTTATTGAAATGGAAGCACTTACTTCTAATTTTGGATCTGTTCATGTAAACTAGTGCATGGTACTTTAATAATAAAAAAATATGTACCCAGGCCATGAAATCTGTAGCAGCGTGTTACTTGAGAGTTTAGAGCCAAGGGAGATTGATCCTTCTGATACTAAGGGGGCAGTCCTTTAAAAAGAGTATGCATCAAACATAGACAATGGCTGTACAGCAAACTGAAAAATACAGTAAAACCCTGACTTACAAATGCCCCGAGTTACATAAAATCCGACTTGCATAATGATTTTGTGCTAAAACCATGTCCCAATTTACACGATTTCCTGTGGGTTTGCTTCAAGTTACATGAAGATTCTTTTTCCTATGGATTTGTTTTGAGTTATGTAACAATACATTTCCCTATGGGTTTGCTTCGATTTACGTAAAAAACACCATTTTTTCTATGGGTTTGCTTTGAGTTATGTAAAAAAATCATTTTTCCTATGGGTTTGCTTCGAGTTACATAACAAACCGATTTAAGCAAAAGCCTACGGAATGGACTTTTTACATAAGTAGGGGTTTTACTGTATACTGCTAAGCAGTAAATCCAGTTGTGTCCAACTCTATGGGTTGGTGCTCATCTCTGCTTGCAGCCAAAGAGCCAGCACTGTCTGCATCTGCAGACATTTACATGGTCATGTGGCAGGCATGATGAGATGCCACAGAATACTGTTATCTTTCCCACCAAAGCAATACTTATCTACTTGCAATTTCTTGCTTTCAAATTGCTAGGTTGGCAGGAGCTGGGACAGACACAGGAGCTCATTCCGTCCTGCAGCACTTTGGTCTCCAACTGCTGACTTTCTGGTCATCAAGCTCAGTGTCTTAACCACTAAGCCTCTGCTGCCCTTCTCTTGAACCATCTTAGGTTTAATGTCCAATATAATTCTTTTTTAAAATTGTAACATTTTGAACAAAAGGTCTCTTCCCATTTAGACATATTTCCAGAAGGTCTACTTTAGCTCTACCAGGAAACTCTGATCTTGCTCTCTAGGCAAGTGTCTCTTGATGCCCTCATTGCTCCATGGGTTTTCCTCCCAAAAGCCACAGGCTTAGTAGAAGAAGACAACCACCCCAGATAGAAAAAAAAAATTGTCATCATTTGGTCATTTTGTGAATTTTCTCTGACTGTACTCCAGCATTCATTTGGGGAAGTCACATGCTTCCTGCATACCTTAGAACAGTTCTAAATCCATACTGTTGTGGAAATTGCACACATTTGTGTGCTTTTGGAAAATGTGACAAACAAACAAATTCTCATGGAGACTGATAAAATATTTTATCCTCTTGCAAGTGAAAAAAATATTTCCTTCCTTCCATTTAATTTAGGAGCTGATTATACTCACATATACATTTGTGTGAGAGAAACTGAGCCACTGAAAATGAACAACGTGAACTTGTCTCTCCCTCATTTCTGATGGCATGAACAAATAAGATGTAGAATTTTGGGAGGCAGTTTGCACATAGGAAATGAGAGGTCTGAGGAAGGCTGCCACACTGACCAGAAGGGATAAAATCAGGAATGAGGTTATACAGGAAGTAATTGGAACAGAACCAATCCTGCATTACATACAGAGACATCAAATAAAGTGGTTTGCCCATTTGGAGAGAATGTGTTGTAATTCTGTACTTTACAAGGAATATGTGGAAAGAGAAGAAGGACAAAGACCATAAGGCAGACCCAGAGGAATGTGGAGAGATAGTATCAAATGAAGAAGAAGAAGTTTGCACATAGAATGGAAGCGTGGCGCCAAAATGGCCGCCGCGCTCTTTGCGCCCCCCCCCCACCGGACGAAGCCATCCGGGTAGTTAGGGGCGTGGCCAGCACCCTAATAAAAGGGCTGGCCACGAGGCAGCCGTGCTGCCATTTTGGCGAAGCGACGGAGCGGAGAAGTTTTTCCCTCTTACCTCCGTCGCTCGTTTCCTTCCAGGGGAAGCCTTTTCGGGCAGCTTTTCTTTTTCTTCGGCTTACTAGCTAATCCAGCTATGCCCTCTAAGAAGAAGGCAGCTGCGAACGTGGCTCGATCGGCGCCAGCCGGGTCGGAGGACCGCGACTGCGCCCGCCCAGCAGCCACCTTTAGCGGAGCCCACCGGGACCGGTGGGATGGGATCGGTGGCCCCTTGGCCCGCTGCGCGGGGCGCGCAGGCTGCCCCGGACGGGGCCTCGGCCCTTGGCCCGCAAACGGCGACCACTGCCCCCGGCATGGTCCGTGCGGCTGGGCTCTCTTGTCCAGGCCCACAGTTCCCCATGGGGGGAGCGAGCCACGGGGGGTGGTTAGGTTCCCTGCCTTGGCAGGGCATCCCCACGGCTCCCCAGGGGCCGAGCATGGGCTCCTGGCCTTATCTGGCCCCTGGGGCGCAGGGATCTGGACAGGTACCCGTGACTTATGGGCCGGCTGCCCATTTGCCCCCTGTTGGGGCTGGGGCCTATGTCAACTTGGAGGCCCTTCTGGCCCGTGTAGCGGCCCTTGAAGCATCCTTAGCGAGGGCCAATCAAACAGGGGCGTCTCTAGGATTCCAGCTGGACCCTTTGGCTGCCGAACAGCGGCTGGCGACGGGTCGGGTTGAGCTGCCTGAGGCGCGCGGGCCGGTGGCGGCCACTGTCTCGCAGCTCCCCGCTCAACAGGAGCAGCAGTCTGGTGCTGGTCTGGCCCCATCGACGAGCTCAGCTTCGGTCGTGAGCTCCGACGCCCCCAGCGGGCCGGAACCCCCGGTGGGGGCGGCCCGTGGGGGTGCATCGGGTGAGTATGCAGTTCAAGCTAGTGCACCCACACAACTGACTTCCCTGGGGGGGGCCCTTCCAATGGCCATGGCCTCGCACGGGTGGCCCGGCGGTCCAATTGCCCCCGGCCCACCCGGCGACTTCACCCCTGACCCAGGGCCTGGGTCGGGGTGGCGCCCCCTATGTGGTAGGGAATGTGTGGGGGATCCCTGGGCTGGTACAGGCCCCCTTGCTTTGCCCGCAGTTCCCTCTGTGCCGGTGTCGGCATTGCCAACAGCAGGGTATTCCTTGCCCCTGGGGGACCATCTGGCCCAGTCCACCAAGGCACAGATCTGGAGGGCGAGTACATAGATATCTTCTCCCTTCTTAATAGGGAGCCAACCAAGGAAGAGAGGGAAGGGCTGGACGAGAAGGATAAGGAGCAGGCACGTCGTCGTAAGCCGCCACGCACGTGGGCAAATTGGTTGCCAGCGTACCTGATTTACATGGCCGTTTACCTCAGGGCTAGGCTGGATTTGGCCATCCCTATGGTCCAGTATCTGGACAACATTTACCGGGCAATGGTCGACTTCACGGGTCCGTCGTGGCTGGCTTACGACGAGGAATTCCGTATGAAGTTTCCACTGCACCCAGAGATGAGGTGGGACGAGCCCTGCCAGAAGCTGTGGCTTCTGTATATGACCCCCACGCGCCCGGCGCCTGGGGAGAGATACCATTGTGGACATGCGGTCCAACGAGCGGCCCCGGTACAGGTTCCCCGCCAAGTGGCGGGGCAGGGGGTTCCAGCCCGCCTGCTGTGCTGGACCTTCTCGTCCACTGGTTCTTGCAACAGGAAAAATTGCAAGTACAAGCACGAGTGCCCCTCTTGTTCTGGCCCCCATGCTGCCTCCGCCTGTCCCAGGCCTGGAGGATACGGGGGCAGGGGTAGGGGCGGACAAGGGGCAGGTAGGACTGCCACGGAGGGAGCGGGTTCACCGAAAGGCCCCCTCCCCAATTAATGTCGACATGCTGGAGTGTTGGCTCGCATCGTACCCGAAGAGGGCAGACGCTGTGTACCTCCTTCAGGGTTTTCAACTGGGTTTTTGTATTCCTTTCACGGGGGATAGGTCACCGCAAGACGCACCCAACCTTTTGTCACTTAGAGGAGGGGAGGAGGTGGCTGCCGCCAGCATTAATAAGGAGATTGATGCGGGCAGGGTCTCTGGCCCTTTCCCCGCGCCCCCGTTCCCCAACCTTAAAGTGTCTCCTCTAGGACTAGTGCCCAAGAAGTCCCCGGGCGAGTTCCGCCTGATTCATCACTTGTCCTACCCAGCTGGTCACTCGGTCAATGCTGCTATCCCTGATGACCTTTGTTCGGTCAGGTATACATCCTTTGACCAGGCATTGCGCATGGTGCGCTCATGTGGCCCGGGTGCACTGTTGGCTAAGTGTGACATTAAGTCGGCTTTTCGTCTCCTGCCGGTGCACCCGGGTGACTTTGAGTTGCTGGGTTTCAAATTCCGGGGCGAATATTATTTTGACAAAGCCATGCCATTCGGCTGTTCCATATCCTGCTCGGCTTTCGAGCGTTTCAGTACATTCCTGCAGTGGGCATTTGTCCGTAGGTCAGGGTCTCGGTCTGTAGCCCATTCCCTGGATGACTTTTGTTCGGGGGTGAACGGGGCTGGTTCATGTGCACACGTCTCCTCAACACATTTCAGATGCTAATGGAGGAACTTGGTGTCCCTTTAGCGCCCGAAAAGACCGAAGGCCCGTCTAATAAGTTAGTATTCCTGGGGGTGGGGATTGACACGGTAGCGCAGGCGTCTAGGTTGCCGGGAGACAAGGTGTCAAGGATAGTGGCCCTTGTATCGGACTTGCTGGCTAAGCGCAAGGCATCCCTTCAGGAACTGCAGGTGCTACATGGACACCTTAATTTCGCTTGCAGGGTGGTCGCACCTGGCAGGGCATTTGCTCGGCGCTTGTGCGACGCCAGGGCAGGCTTATCCAGGCCCCATCATAGGGCGAGATTGACACGGGGCATCAGGGCAGATATGCACATATGGCTCCAGTTCCTGAGGGAGTTCAATGGGGTCTCATTTTGGAGGTCCGACCTCCTGGCTTCACCTCAATTTCAGTTTCAGTCTGATGCCTCGGGATCCCTTGGTTATGGGATGTACTTCAATGGGAAGTGGGCCTATGGTGGATGGCCACCAGCCTGGTCAGGCACGGGTCGCCTGAGGGATCTCACATATTTGGAATTTTTCCCATACTGGGGGCTTTGATGCTATGGGGTGAGGAGTGGGCCAACTCTGTGGTGCATTTCTGGTGTGACAATGCGGCCGTTGTCCGCATTGTCAACTCACAGACCTCTAAATCTCCCAGGGTCATGGTCCTCGTGCGCCAGTTTGTATTGCGCAGCCTGCGCCTCAATGTACTGCAGGGCCAGGCATGTCCCGGGGGTGAATAATGATATTGCTGATGCTTTGTCCCGCCTGCAGATCTCCCGGTTCCGTGCCTTGGCCCCGGATGCGGAGGAATTTCCCTCGCCACTCCCGGAGGAGATATGGACTTTTGGCAAGGAGAGGTGAACCGGGCGATTGGCTTGTCACTAGCGCCACGCACGCGTAAGGCGTATCACCATGCATTAGTTTCTTGTCAGACATTTTGTACACAATTTCAGCTGCCAGATACCTGGCCGATCCCGGTGGCCCACATCCTCTGTTTATGGTTTACCTGCATGCCCAGGGCCTTGCACCCCGCACCATAGCATCCAGGCTGTCAGCGCTGGCTTTTATGGCCAAGGTGGGAGGTCATGCGGATAGTACCACTGATTTCCGTGTGAGACACTTTTTGGAGGGGTGGGTGCGGGAACGTGGGCGTAGCCTGGACGACCGCCACCCAATTTCCCCTGGGGTTCTTACCCAACTGGCACGGGGCTGGCATGACCTATGTTTCGATAGGTATGAGGCACCCCTGTTTCATGTGGCTACAACGGTGGCCTTTTTTGGAGCGCTCCGCATCAGCGAGCTTGTGATGCTGTCTAAGGCGGATGCAAGTCGTAGGGCACTGGAACTCGAAGATGTCTATGTTGCAATGATTGGGCTCAGTTGAGGATACGCTCCTCTAAAACAGATCAGCACGGCGTAGGCAGTTGAGTAATACTGCTACGATGTTCCTTGGAAGACATCTGTCCGGTTGGTGCCCTACAGGAGTTTCTTGCACTGTGTGGCACGCACCATGCCCCGTTTTTCTGTCACCAGGGTGGGTCTCCCCTCACTCAACCATTCCTGCAGGATGGGGGCGGTTTCTACTGCAGCTACTTTTGGGTACTCTGGGGCTGAAATACGCCGCATGGAAAGGTGGGGATCACATTGTTTTCAGTTTTTGTGTTCACCCTCTTCAACCGTGAGTACCAGTTTAGTCACTGCAATGTTTCTCACCCCCCCTTTTTTCCTTGACAGACCCTGGGTGTCGTTTTACACCGGTGACAGTAGGGCTGGTGGGCCGTTGCCACGTGCACAGGGCAGCGCGTTACGCTGCACAGGGCAGCGCGTTATGCTGCACAGGGCAGCGCGTTACGCTGCACAGGGCAGCGCGTTACGCTGCGGCGACAGAGTGGGACCCCGACTGGGACTGGGTGCACCCGCACATCTCAGGTGGTGTGGTAAGCGCGGCATGTTATGGCGGGAACTGTTGCCATTCCTTTTCTACATCAGGGATGCTGACTCGCCTGATGTCCTGGTTGTTCACCTTGGGGGCAATGGTTTCGGACAGGTCACTGGCCTATCGCAGAAGCTTGCGATTTGCAGTCACCTGGCCTACTCACATTATGTGTGGCCTGCGACGCCCCTCATTTGGTCGGACATGATACCGCAGTACGCTTACAGGGGAGCGTTTGGCCTCCAGGCGCTTGACTGGGCTTGTCGCTCCAGGGCTATTGCCCGGTTCCTTTTTGACATGGGTTGGGGACGCGTCATTCGCCTTCCCGCCATCAGTCTGCAAAATTATGAGCTTTATTCAGGGGAGGGGGCCCATCTGTCGCGAGGAGGTATGGACCTCCTGCTGAGTGATTGGCGAGCAGGCCAGTCGACCGAGCTGACGGTCTTGGGGGGGGGGGTGTCGAGCCTTTATTGAAGCCTCTCCGGGTGGCGGGTAGCACTGGTAAGGTAAACATTTATGACCCACAGGTATCCGGCAGGTTCGCAATTGACTGGACAACACTAGATAGGCATAAGTTGTTTAAACGTTGTCCGGTCAACGACGAACCAGGCGAGGGGGTGATGGTTACCACTAGACAGCTGGAATCACCCCCTGATTTTACGGATACACGTCAGAGGGTGGGGTCATTAGTTAGATATTGACTACGGTCAACAATTTGTTTGTTGTCAACAAACAAATTGATACAAATAGATACATTGTAACAATTGCCGTTGGCAATTTTGGGTGGTACCTTACCAGTGTTACTTCGGCCTGCTTGCCTTAAGAATTATGATTGGTCGTTTTACCAATAGAAATTTATAATTCGGACTAGGGCATGAATCAATAAATGTGGCCCAATGCCGTTATCCACTTTCATTTGTGTCTGAGTCCATTATTGGGGGGGTGCGCCTGCAAAAATCAGTATACTGTGTATTACTGTTTATTATTAATAACTGTACTACCATGGAGTTAAAATGAAGTAAAATAGATGTAGGTACTGTATGACTAAAAGTGAATTAGAAGCTTTGTGGGTGGCACCTTCAACATGACACTGAAATTGGATTCCTCCTTTGTCTCATTTTACAGTTTGTTTCCCAGTTAGAAAAAAATCCCTTGAGCCAAATGAGGAGAAAGTTTCCTGCTGTCCATGTTTCTTCCCCCAACCAAGGCACTCACAAGTGATCACGGCTGCTTTTGCTGTGCTAAAACACTGCCTTCAGGGCGTGGGAGCCAAGTGAAGCCTCTGGACTCTTGGAAGGGAAAGCCAAGGCGAGATCTGTTACCGAAGGAGTTTCTCCTTTCCTTGGAAATACTGCTAAAGTCAAGGCTTTTCTTGCAAGGGCAGGTAAGGCAAAATAATAACAACAATAATTGGATAGTTTTGGGGGATAGTTTGGGGGATTTTGAGAAGGACCTTTGATGCATTCTGAAAGCTGCCTTGACCTTTGGGGTCCATAAATACAACTGAGGAATTTTTAGAAGGGCTTCCCAGTTAGCAGATTCATCATGGCAATAATAATAATAATTTTGGGACACAGTCAAGTTGTTCAGAAGCTCCAAAAGGTGACCTAGAGGAAAGGAGACAATATGATAAATGTGTGTGGGGTCATTGAACTCATCTGTTGTTGCTGAAAAGGTGGGTTAGTAAGAGTGGGGCCATGCTATATGAGGGACAGAACAACCTTTCCAAAGTTTTACAAACTCAGTAAAGATTTGTCCCACCGTGAAAGCTGTCACTGGTGCACTGTGTCAGAATGTGAAGTGTTATTCACAATTGGCATTACATGTATGTCTATGGGTCTCTCTCTCTCACACACACACAGACACACATGCACACACGCATGCACACATACACACATGTATATTTATAGACTCATACACAAATGAGAGAGGGGAAAATGTAAACAGACAGGGTGATGCAGTGGAGAGCCTCACTAGGACATGAGAAAGCTGGAGAGAAATTCTTACTGTGCAATGAACTTCACTGAATGATTTTTCATCTAATCTCTATTTTTCGACCTAATCCTCCCTCACAGCATTGTTGGGAAGGATAACCTTTCCTTGGAGGCTGGAATAAAAACCCAACATGGGGACATGAAAGGAGCCTCATTTGTGCATTCCCTAAGCGGAGTTTCTTCCGCAAAAATTCTTTCAACCCAGAATAATTTCGGACATGAAATTATTAACTAGGTCTAGTTGATTCGAAGACCTACTGCTACCAGAGGCAAAGAAAGATGGTGCTACAACTTGTATCTGACAGAAGTAGACTAGATGGCAGTTGAAATTTTGTTCAACGTGGCAGAACAGCATCTTACACAACACCTGAGGGCAGCGTTAGTTTAGGAGGTGTATTTATTTTATGTTATTTATCGTCTATTGTATTTATATTTTATTTAATGTAATTCAGAGAGTTGTAAACTTCTCAGAGATTGATGGCACCATGGTGTGGTAGACAGACAGATAGACAGATTGTATAGCAACTAGCTCAACCTCCTCTTGCTTCATATCTGCTTCTTTCCTTTTAGTAGTGCTACTAGGAACACAGAAAGAGCCTCCTCGAATATTGTGGTATTTTGGAACCACAATCAGGCATACTCAGGTAATGGCAACCTTGTGTTGTTGGCTAATCTTTCTCAGGCAAAATGAACTGCAGATTGGACTCACCAAAAGGTGGCTTCATTTTGGCAGTTTTATGTCTGGCCTAGATGCAGAAAAAGTGCAACTTGAAATTGCCACCTTACTCAGTAGGGCTGGCCAAATCAGAGACTTATGGTTAGTGTCTGCATCCTGTCAATCCTATCTGTGAACTCTTTATAATGAAGAGATCTATGCAGTTGTTGCTTACTGTATAATAATAATTTTGTGTCAGAAATTATTCTGGGTTGAAAGGATTTTTGCTGGAGAAACTCCACTCAGGGGACGCCTGAATGAGGCACATTTCATGTCCCCATGTCTTCTGTAACCCTACATTATCTTGGAATAATTCCTAAGTCCCAAATCCTGAGTATTTATATTTGCTTCTTATTTTTACCTACATGTAGGTTGGGCAGAAATTGCTGGGAGTGGAGTATCACACAGATTTTTTAGCATTATTACTCCCCTCCCCAAGGGAATGCAGCTCATAGAATATCTGCTGGCTGTGATAGTGGTGGATTCTGGGACCTGCAGTACAAGAAAAGTACCCCCCCCCCACCCCCCAAGCTGTGGTATCAAGTGATCCAAAACAGAGTTGTGACCAACTGAGCCATTAGATTGGGTAAAGTCTGATTTTGCACCTGCCCTTTTCAGAACCCATCACAAATCACCTTCAACCACATCCCTGTAATCCAACAGTTACGTAGAGAAGGCTTGATGCATGGTGCTAATTACAGGATGCTTTGTGGATTTCAGAGAGACTGTGATGGCTTAGTGGTTAAGATGCTGAACTGGATGACTAGAAGTTTGGCAGGTCAGCAGTTCGAGACCCGAGTACTGCATGACAGAGTGAGGTTCCGTCTCTGTTCTAGCTCCTGCCAACCTAGCAGTTTGAAAGCAAGAAATTGCAAGTAGATAAATAGGTACCAGATGTTGTGTTCTAAGGGTTTTACCTTCCACATGGATTACAATGTATCTGAACCAATGTAACCTTGCCTATAGCAACAATGTAACCTTCAGCTGTATCATATGAACCCTGCATGAGGACGCGAGCTGATGACCACCAGCGGGCAGCAGCGAGCGTCCAAGCTCTCTTGGTCAGAATCATCAAAGGCAACAGCGCGGGAAGCTTTCCCGCCACCACCTACACCTGGACAAGAAGGGCGTGACTAGCAATGACGTCACGCAGGCAGTAGCCAATGGGCTACTATGGCACCACGTTCAAATGTATTACTACTGTATATAAAGAGCTATCGATCCGCCATTACCGCATGTTCCCTCTATCCACGATGCAATAAACCTGAGTTAACCCAGCCCGAGGTTGTGTCCTGTGTCTTGGTTTGCATACACCAAATTGGCGACGAAGGTGGGATTAATGGATTCCCAAAGCGCCAGGACACAGAGCGGGTTCAATATTACCAAGCCGCAAGACTGGACCATCTTTAACATGGATTTCAAGGCGGCCTTGGTGGAACTCAAAGTCAAAGACGACGAGGAAAGGAAGAGGGCCATCCTCACCCGAATGCTGGGTGTAGAGACCAAGCGGACGCTGGTGGGCATGATCGAACCGAAGACGTTGGACGACTTCAAAACCGACGACATACTGAAGTTGCTGCGTGAGCGTTTCCAACCCTCGAAGGCAATGTTTCCCGCTAGGAGTGCGTTTTGGAGGCGAGTCCAAGCGCCGGATGAGTCGGTAGAGGCTTTCGTGGAGGCCCTGAGGGTAGCCGCCGTTCCCTGCAATTCAACTTCAAAAGTAATAGTATTCCGTGCACTCTGGTGTCTAGGCATGCCTGCCACATGAAACGTCTGCATGCCTGCTACATGAAACGTCTGCAGATGCAGACAGCACTTGCTTTTTGGCTATAAACAGAGATAAGCACTGAACCCTAGAGTCGGATACTACTGGCTTTCAAGCAAGGGTGAGCTTTACCTTGAAGATTTCATTTATATAGTCAGGGTACACAGAAAGGGGCTCCTCAAAAATTGTGGTATTTTTGAACCACAATTGGACTTATCCTGGGCAACCGCTATTTTGTGCCAGCTAACATTTCACACATTAGGTCAGGCAAAAAGAACTACAGAATGAACTCCCCCAAAGGTGACTTCATTTTGGCTGATTCATATCTGTCCTAGACACGGAAGAAGAATTTACACAAGGGGTGGCCAATCTTTTTATGCTGCAGGCCTGAACACACCCCAGACAGCCCACACACCCCAGAAGTGGAAGCAGGCACATTTATGGCTGACAGAAATGCACCCACTTCTGCATTTATGCCAGCTGTGGGTTCATTTGGGCATACACGGGCACATTTTATGGATGATGCAAATGCGCCCACTTCCAGGTGTGGCAGAGGCAGCAATGTGCCAGATGGGATGGCATCGGGGTGGGCCATAGGTTGGGACCCCCTAATTCACATGTTTGCGGTCACCATTATAAATAGGTGGGTTCAGTGGGTACACTAAGTTAGTTGTGGCAACATAAATTGGCAGAAAGACTCACTTAGATTGTTTGGGCACAAGTGTTTCTATCACTTCCATACATATAAATATCCAAACCAGCTACACTATTTCATCATATGTCATTTGTTTCATTTCCTTGATCATAATACTTTTTGTTGTCTGTCTGTTTTACCTCATTCTGCTTTGGTATCCTTAACTTCTGAACTTCCACAGGTGTAGGATTCCCTAGTAGGTTCTTTTGCTTATTTTCTTCTGTATCAGCTGAGGAGCAGGGATATAAATCTTCCATTATTTCATTCTCAGGGGTGTCAAGGAAAAATTTTGAACGTTTTATTTCTCCCACTTTACAAGATTAGGAGAATTTGTGTGTGTTATTGATTGCGACTTTCACCAAAAAGATGTGTTTCTTCACCAAAACCTTGCATTTTGAGCATATATGTTTCACGACTCACCTTTTCAACAAAGATGAGAAAATCCACAAGTGTTCATTACATCCTTAGTGAAGCACGACTTTTGTTTCTATGAGTTTAGTCCTTGCTTTACATACCAAAGAGGTCATGTTCAGTTTATAGCATCCCCATTTGTAATGGTCAGATGAGGCCATAAATAGTAAAAGAGAACCCTCTGAGAGATCCTGGAAAATCACTGTTCATCAAAGCAAAGAACATAATTCCTTTCTATATGGACAAAATGTTTGATCACTCGACTTTTGTGCGGATCATGTACTGCACATTGGAAAATAGATATGTACATTTTTTTGGGTTTTGGTGTGATCAGAACAGACTTATTGTGACTCTGATAGATTGCTTTCAAGGTAGGTGAGATATTTAAAGTGTAGTTTTATCAGTTCCACATCCATAGTGAGTATCAATGGCTGAATGAGGATTCAAAGCCAGGTCACTTGAGTATTAATCCATCATTCTATCTACTACAACACACTGGGTATCATTAGATATATTGACTGTAAATCTGAACATCTTGATCCTATGCAGACAACTTCCATAGCTTGAGAGTTACTTCTTGTATACTACTACTTTGTATTATAAGTTTTTAGAGTACCCTTCTCAGAAAAGCCCCAGCCAGTCAAGCCAGTGAGAGCCCATGTTGGCTTCAGAAATGACAAGTTATAATAAATTAGCCAATTTAGTCTGTTTTACACAGAGACACTATCTGAAGGCCCACTCAGTGTAGTAATGGGCAAAAATATTATTTTTTTATTCATATGTTTGAGTTTTGTAGCAAGTATCTTGTTCAATATTGATACCCAGTGTGGTGAAGAGAACAGAGTGATGGACTAGGACTTAATAGATTTAGGTTCAAATCCCCCATTCAGCCATGGGAGTTCACTGGGGATGTGGAACTGGTAAAACTACTCCTTACATAGGGTTGCTATTTGTCAGTCTTGACTGGACAGCACATAAATCTTTTTCAATATTTATGCATCTATGGAAACTGTTAGATCCGGCCCTTATAAGCACGAGTCCAGGACAACGATGATCAAAAAGCAATAGGCTTTATTATAACAGTCAGTAGAGATTAGCTTACAAGGTGTTCCGGATCCCGAGATGGCTATACAATCCTACGGAGTCAGTTCCTCCGGACCTTTACCCGACAATGGGCAAATAACTAGCTACCGAGAATTGTAGCATAATGGAGGGACCCAGGCTTAGCGCTACCCAGGCTACCTGTGTGGTGTAGGAAGTATAGATCCAGTCCGGCCCCACCCTTGTTTATCTGTGGGGCTTATATAGTGTCTCCCCAGTGGTGGCTATTGGATACAAGGTAGTGACCCGCCGGACAAACGTAACTAACTAATCAGTACAGGGAATATATGAAGGTAACCAATGGAGAACAGGATCCAAAACTGTAACCAATGATAGGGCTTGGATTATCATACCTAGCATGCCCTTTTGTAGGGGTTTTTGCGCCACTTTAGGCTTCTAATTAGGATGGCAGGAAAACGCCATTTTCCTATTGCAAGAGCGCTCCTTGGGCTACTTGCAATAGTGCCTCAATACACAACAGAAACCCAACTACAGAAGGAACTGTGGTGACCTGATGAGGTACTAGTCTTGTAGACAAGGCATCCTGTTGGAATCTTGTTAGATCACCATGGATGCTTCCATAGTCAGTGCTGTATGTACATGTAAATATTAATGGAAAAGTTCCTCATCAGGGCTTTAAGAGTTCCTTTTAATTCTGCTTGGCTTTAGTTTATATTGAACTGAGGTGGAGGTGGGTGGGAATGTAGATTTAGAGACAGTTTATGATTTCTTTTGAAGCTGGAATGCAGGAAACCCTCTAAGGGCCTTAGTGTAATCAAACATTAATGGGGGATGTCTAAATATGTTGTTTCGTTTCTATAATGAGGCATTGTTTTAACTTCTAATTTCCATAGAGAAATGTTTCTATTTTTCAATTAAGGGTTGGAAAGCAAACTTTTGATAATTGATAGAGTTTGTTTCTTTACATAATAAGAGGGAAGAACTTGAGATAGAAAGGTGTATGAGTTCTGATGTGGAAGTTTGGAAGATTTCTTTCTGATTTACAGCAACCTTACAAGAAAATAACATTCAGTAAGTCCAAACTTGGACAGACCTATTCATGTTTTACAGATTAAAGGCCATAAATTGTGTTAATGAATCAGATTGTTGTATATTCATTTTTCTTCTTTTACAACTACTGTCAAATTTTTCTAGCATTGTTGTCTTTTGCAGCGATTCTTGTCTTCTCACTTAACAGAGGTTGCCCCCAATATGCGCAGAAGATACTGTTAGTTAGTGATAATTCTTTTATAATTATAATTAAAATTTCCTCAGTGTTCACTGCTTTTTCACCTTTTCACTTCTTAATTTTCTCAGAAATAGTTTCTAATCATTGCTATTTTCTGCGAATAAAATGGAGGTGTCATCTATAAATCTTAAAATTTTCCCCACCACCTTTTCATTCCTTTTTCATTCCTCAAATCAAGTACTGTATCTTGCATTATATGTTCTGCATATAAATGAAAGAGACAGGGAGACAAAGTACAACTTTGTCTGATACTTTTGTTTATTGCACACCATTCACCTTCTCCATATTATGTCCTTGTATCATTGTATTGTCAAGTGTATAGGTGATGCATCAGGATAAAGGTCACCTCCCTTTGAAATACACAAATATTGGGATTTTTTCATAGATATGGGAGGTGACCTTTATTCTGATGCATCACCTATACACTTAACAACATTGCATTGTACAGTAATACCTCATACAAAGTCCGCTTCATACAACATTGGATTCATACAACATCGCCTAATTCCTTGAAAAAAGTTGCCTCATACAAAGTTGCTGTGACTTTGTATGAGGCATTGGGGTTTTCCCCAGGTTGCATTGTGCCTGAGCAGTATAAAAGGCAGGACACATGTGTGCATTGCTCTTGTGGGTTTTGCACGGGGCAAAGACTGTTTAGGAGTGGTTTTGGGTGTGATTTTGGATTTTTTTGAATTTTTTCATCAGAATTTTAGAAGCATTCCTGGGATTTTTGCAGCATTCTTCAGGTTCTTGGACAATCAGGGTTGTTTGACATGTTTTTGTAATGTTTTTAGCCTTTGGACAATGATTTCTTAAAGTCCCGTCAGTTTCCTGTCTGTTTCCTTGACTTTGCCCTGAAGTCTGTGCCGTTACAGTACAATGTATTTCTATAGAAATGACGTTGTACAAGGCATCGCAGCAAGGATTTGGACGTTGTATGAGGCATCACGGCTAGGATTTTGCATGCCTCATACACAGTCCAAATCCGTATAAAGTCAAAACTTGTGGAACCAAGTTTGGACGTTGTATGAGGTATCATTGTATATAGTAGCCTCTAGTGTATTTCAAAGGTGCATTACCTTTGAAATACACTAGAGGCTACTATATACAGTGCAATGTTGAGAAGGACCACGTTTTAATGAATGGCGGTTTCAGGGGAGCCATTCCATAAGGACATGTTAAGATAGGGAGAGGCATTTTCACCACCATCACATATTTGTATGACTTTGATATGTGTGCTAGAATACACGAGTCACAGCTTCCCATGGTTTTGGGCATCTGTGGAAGATCTAGGAAAATATTACCCATGACCTGTAATCAAATGTTCTGGTCTACTTTTAGAATGATTTATAGCTATTCATGGTTCTAATAGTCACAGGCTTTGCTGTAATCTACAAGGCATAAATTAATTCTCTTCCATAATTCTTTGGTATGCCAAATAGTGCATATTTGCAAAATAATCTCTCTCTCTCCATCCCTACATCCAGTTAAGACCTCTAGCATTTCTCACTCCATATGCAAAAATGTCTTTTGAAATCTTGAGTGTCAGCAATTAATTTGATTTTCCCATAGTTACTGCAGTCTTTGGCATCTTCTTTCATTTGGAATTGTATATTGAACATTTGCAGTCTGCTTGCCTCTGTTCTGCTTCCATATTTATGATGTGTTTAAGTTAGGATTTTGACAGAATTTCTCTGCATAGCTTGAAATAGCTCTCTTGGTAACTTTATTATTTCTGGCAATTCATTTCTTCGAAGTGTTTTGAGAGCAGCTTTCACTTCAGTTTTTAAAATTAAAGATCTTCTCCACATAATTCTTCTTCAAACAATTATTTCATGCTTTCATCTGTTTGGTATACTTCCTTAGTATATCGTTTCCATTTGATCTTTATTTTAATCTGATCAGAGAAGACTTTTTTTTTTTGGGGGGGGGGGGGGCTTTTCCTGCATACTTAATTAAGTCTCAAAATTTCTTTGATTTCTAAAATCTTGTGGAAGAAATCTCTTCTTTGCCTTTTTTGAGGTCTTCTTATATTTCTTGTATTTTAAAGGACTGCGGTGGCTCAAGTGGTTAAGATGCTGAACTTCCTGACTGGAAGGTTGGAGTTCGATTCCTGGGTACTGCATGACAGAGTGAGCTCCTGTTTTTGTCCCAGCTCCTGCCAACCTAGCAGTTCAAAAGCAAGAAATTGCAAGTAGGTAAATAGGGACCACTTCGGTGGGAAGGTAAACAGCGTTCCATGCACTCCAGTGTTTAGTCATGCCTACCACATGTCCATGGAAACGTCTGCAGATGCAGACAGCACTGGCTCTTGGGCTATAAACAGAGATAAGCACTGAATCCTAGAGTTGGATATGACTGGCTTTCAAGCAAGTGTGACCTTTACCTTTGCAGCCATTATTTAACAACTCATTTTGACTTTACAAGCAAATCACTGAAAAGTTCCATTTGGTTGCATCTCTAAATATGGGAAGATTTCTCTTGTGGAATGTCTCTTGGGAAACTTTCATCTCCCAACTGACTATGATATTAAGGACAGCCATCCCCAGAGAAACCAAAAGAAATGGTACCCAAAACAGGGCCTTCTCAGTGGTGGCATCCTCCATCTGGGACAATCTCCCAATGTATTTACCCAACATTGTCTGTCCAGGTACTTAAGAAAAAGGTAAAAATGCACTGAACCTGAGATGCATTTATTGAATTTCTCCCTTAGCACAGTTTGGTAGTTTGGTTGTTAGGTTTAAACTGGTTATAGTCATTTGAATTTGTTTAACTATATTGTTGCTTTGGGCTTATTTACTTTTTTAAAATTACCAACTGGTATGCTTTCAATCTATACCTATAAAATCAAGCGTTAACCATTGGAACTTCACATAGGATCCTAAGCCAGGCCCTACTAGCCCGCACCGACCATTCATGCACATGCCCGAACTGGGTCTGCAGGTCAACAAAGGATTGAGAAATGTGCCAAACGCGAAAAAAGGGAAACAACTTCATTTCCCAATTTTCCTTGTGCCGCACCACGCCAGAGCCAATCAGGCTGCGAGGCGTGAGCAAAAGGCACGTTCAGAAACGCGCCGCAGCCAATCAAAAGAAAACCGCAGGAAAAAATGACACACAAGCCGAAAACGCAAACGCCAAACTACAAGCCCCAGCGTCCTGTGCACCATGAGCGCGCAGAACACTGAGGAAGCTGGCGAGCGAAAAATAAAAATAAAAAACACACCAGGAGCGCAAGTCCACCGCAGCCGGACACAGCGCCTCACAGGAAAAAACAACAAAAACAGGGGGTTCAGGGGGGGGGAAAAGGCACTGGGCCCCCCTTGAAAGTGAACCCATTCCCAGGTAAACAAAGCCATCGGACGGTGCTCCATCCGCTGACTTTACTTACCGCAAAAGGGTTTCGCTTTCAGCGAGGCCAAGCCATGGGAACCAAATCCCCCCTCCCCAATGGCGCCTGAAGCTCCCGATGGGAGTTTCCCCTTTAATATCACTGGGTGGGGGGGGTTGTGCTCCCCCTCTCTACTGGCTACCCTGGGGTTGGGAGGGTTGGGGGGACAAAAGGGGTCTGTCTCCCCAACCCTCCTGACCCCAGGGGACCCGGTAGAGAGGGGATTCCCCTACACACACACACACACACACACACACACACACACACACACACACACACACACACACACACACACACACACACCATATTAAAGAGAAGAAACCAAGTGGTTACTTCTCTTTAAAAATGGAGTTTTTTTGGGGGGAATCCCCCTCTCCAATGGCTCTCTTGTGTCCGGAAGGGTTGGGGAGACAGACCCATTTTGTCCCCTCAACCCTCCCAAACCCAAGGAAGCCAGCGGAGAAGGGGATCACAACACCCCTGATATTAAAGGGGG